>CM076573.1:671183002-671888992 GCA_034641835.2 Pinus albicaulis
TGTTGAAAATGTAGCAATATGATGGAGCTTAGTGAAATGAAGTCGCCTTCACTAAGTGGGCCCGCAGGAAAATTCTGGCGCAAAGTCTATTTTTAGACTATGTCTATTTTTAGACATATGGAGCATGGTCCGGGGATTGCAGTATGTTATTCTTGGAGTATTGGTCATGTTGGTAAAAATATATGGGAATCTATTTTTTGGACCTATAGGTCGAATTCTATTTTTAGACTGCCTCTCCTAAAAATAGGGAAGTCAAATATTATTTACCCTTAATAATATTTGGACTATAAACTTTAGTTTACTCTCTTGGAGCACTTCAGTTCGAGCCTTGGAAGTGGCTCATGCATCTGATAGAGGAATTATGCTATTCCTAGGGTTTGGTGAGCACATGCATGGTTGACTTCAGTTAGGACTTCAGTGGCAGAAGTTTGGTGGAGTTAATGAGACAGCTAGTGGAGTTGTGTTCTGTTTATTTTAGTTGAACTGGTTGAGATTAGTTTAACTGGCTAATCAATTAGTTATGAGTGGAGTGAATTAAATATTATTTAATTCATTAATTAGTAACTCATTATTCAACTCAAGAACACATCAGTTCACTACAGTGCATGGACAGTTCAGTGGAGACCAGTGAAAGAGGTAGATGAAAGGGTGGAGTTAGCTATCGGTGGCGACATCAGTTGTGCATGAGATTTGCACCACACTTGGAGGAATTTCCCATGATGATTGCGCTGTCAAGCCAAGGAGATTCGAACCTTGGATCTCTATATAGACATGCCTGGATTGCGCAATAGAGGCAAGGCAATTGGCGGTGAGTTTTGAACTAGTAACCTGTTCAAAACTGAGCTAGTTTGTGTGTAACTTTATGAGAAAGTACTGAGTACTTGTGAGGAGTATTGTACTAATTTTGTTACATGATTTCTCCATTATAATATACAAAATAGTTGCGGGGTTTTCAGCTATAAGCCTTCCCCATACATACTGTGTTAATGTGTATGATGAATTGATGTGTTATCGCTTGTTTTATTTCCGCATGTGTGATGATCTGAGTGGAAGAGATTATGTGTTGCATATAAATTCGAATTGTATGTGATCAGGATAGTCTCGGTGGATAATTAATCATTATTCAGCAAATTTATACATGGTATCGGAGCTATTGAAGCAGAGATTGATCATCACAATGATTACAAACTTATTTCGGTAGACAGAGTCTGCATGCGGGCCAGGTAGCCTCCGGATTCATCTTTCTTCGGAAAGTGAAAGGTCTGGTAAATGCCCCTTGTAGTCGATCTCTGTGCTAGAAATAATTTGTTCTCACAAATCTAGAGCGGTTGAGCTTTGATTTGGAATTCGAAATTTTGCAGTAGTTTTGTTTTCTTGGTGCCAGTGTTGAAAATGTATTTCAACGGTTTGCGACTTGAATATGCTCTTGAAGGCAGTTCGAATTATGTTGCATGGAAGGATCACATGGAGGCAGTATTAGAAGATAATGGTCTAAAGGAGTTCGTAGATATGGATGTCCAAAAGCCCACTGATCCTGCTGAAGTCGATGCATGGCAAAAGAAGATGGTGAAGTGTCGAAGGATCCTGTTGGAGGGCGTCAAGGATCATATTGTATCCAGCCTGCATGGAAAGGCTACTCCATATTTAATGTGGAAAGCTTTGACAGATCTATTCCAGAGTAAGAGCGACCAAAGGAAGCTGGCGCTCAAAGATAAGCTCGGGAACATCAAGATGGAGAAGGGCGACAGTATCGCCAAATACCTCACGAAGTTCACTCAATGCAGAGATGAGCTGGGAAGTGTGGGGGTGACTGTCGAAGACGAGGACATGGTCGACTGGCTCTCCTTGGTCTTCCGAAGGCTTGGCACTCATATCAAGATAGTGTCAATGTTCGGGAGAAGCTGCCAGGATGGGAGCGCCTTTGGGCGGATCTCATGCAGGAGGAGATAAGGAGGACTACTCGGGATGGATCTTCATCAAAGGGAGCTGATGAAGAAAACTGCGCTTTGGTGGCCAAAGAAAAGAAGGGGAAGGGTAAGAAACCTTCTCATTCCGGTGCAAAGGGCAAGAAGCAGGATATGGAAAAAGTGAAGTGTTTTCACTGCCATGATCACGGACATTATGCTACCAATTGTCCAAAGAAGAAGAAGAACAAGCAAGTGGGAAGATCTGTAGATGGAGAAGCTTTGGCTTCACAGTTCGAGCTTGACTTTTCACTGATCACATGCTTGGTTTCAAGTTTGATGGGATCGGTATGGTTCTTGGATAGCGGTGCGTCATTTCATATGACGGGAGATCGGGATTTGTTCTCAGATCTGGAGGACAAAGATTTGGGTGTGCACATCGAGATGGGCGATGATGGTAGATACAGTGCGACTGGTATCGGTACCATATCCTTTCAGAGGGAATCTGGTAAACCCTTTGTATTGAAGGATGTCATGCATGTACCTGGATTGAAGAAGAACTTGATCTCTGTGGCGATGTTGGAGGATAAGGGGTATGATGTGGTCTTCAGCGAAGGAAAAGCCTTCCTGCGCAGTAAGACTACTGGAGAGACCCGGAAGATAGGGGTTCGGATCAAGAACCTTTATCAGTTGCAGGTAGATGGCTACGCAGCTATGGCATGCAAGGCGGGAGAAGTGGTGAGTCGGGATGATGAGGGCGAACTGTGGCACAGGAGATTGGGCCACCTTCACCATGGAGCTTTGAAGATCCTGCAGCAGATTTCTACTGGGCTTCCTAAGGGCACCCTTGCGCAGTCAGATCAGTGCAAGGGGTGTACTTTAGGGAAGTATGTAAAAGCCACCTTTCACGAGAAGGATAGTCGCGCCACGACGATCCTTGAGAGAGTTCACACAGACGTGTGTGGTCCTTTCTCAGTTGCTTCGACAGCAAAGCACAAGTATTATGTGATCTTTGTTGATGATTTCTCTCGAAAGTGCTGGATCTTCTTCATGTCGAAGAAGAGCGATACATTCGCGAAGTTTTGTGAGTTTAAAGCACTAGTCGAGAAGGAGTCGGGGAAGAAGGTGATTGCTCTAAGGAGTGATAACGGTGGTGAATTCATCTCGGATGAATTCAAGGAGTTCTGCAGCGCAGAAGGGATTCGGAGAGAGCTCATCGCACCCCATAACCCACAGCAGAATGGGGTGGCTGAGCGGAAGAACAGAACGATCGTGGGTGCTGCACGGGCGATGTTGCATGATCAGGGCCTACCCCTTCACTTGTGGGCTGAGCCATGCAATACAGCAGTGTATGTGCAGAACCGTTGTCCTCACAAGGTTCTTGGCATGAGTACACCGGAGGAGGCTTATTCTGGCAAGAGGCCTGATATTTCCCATTTGCGGATTTTTGGTTCTCCTGTCTACATGCATGTGACGAAGGATGCGAGAAGAAAGCTGGATCCAACTGCTGAGGTTGGAATATTTGTTGGGTACACTGATACACCTCACAACTATCGGGTGTATTTGTGAGACAGTCCAAAGACTGCTGTGCGACGGGATATAAGATTTCAGGAGGAGAAAGCCATGCAGTGTTCGCTTGAGAGGGAGCTACACTTGCATGCAGATGAGGAGCTGTTAGTTCCTAAGGAGGAGCTTCCGGATGTGGATCAGCCACAAGAGGAAGTTCAGGAGGTGGAAGAAACCACCCATGCGGCGCCAACCATCAGAGGGCGCATGCGCACTACAGAAGCTGAGCGACTGGCTCGAGATGCAGAGAAGGTTGTAGGACCACCTACAGCACAGCGCAGACAAAGGCAGTCACCGGATCGGTACACTGGATACATGGCTCTTGTGAGTTAATGTGTTGTGACGGAGCCATCCTCTTTTGAGGAAGCTGTGGAGGAACCCACATGGGTTGATGCCATGATCGAATAATATGATTCGATCGTCAGGAACAGTGCATGGGAGATTGTCCCAAGACCGGTGGGGAAATCAGTGGTGGGTTCGCAATGGATCTACAAAGTGAAGCAGGCGACTGACGGGTGTGTGGAGAAGTACAAGGCGAGATTTGTTGCCCGTGGCTTTTCACAGATCGAGGGGATCGATTATGAGGAGACTTTTGCACCTGTCGCAAGGTACTCTTCCATACGGACGATCCTTGCTCTCTCAGCGCAGATGGGGTGGCACATTCATCAGATGGATGTGAAGACTGCGTTCCTCAATGGATTTATTGAGGAGGAGGTGTACATAGAGTAGCCTGAAGGTTTCGAGATCTTCAGTAGTGAGTCGCATGTGTGCCGACTCAAGACAGCACTGTACGGGCTAAATCAAGCACCTCGTGCTTGGTACACTCGGATAGACAGCTACTTCACCGGGCTTGGATTCTCCAAGAGTGAGGAGGATCCAAACCTGTACCAGATTGTGGTGGAGGGGAAGTTGTTGATCATCGTACTGTATGTAGATGATCTGATTTTGACTGGCGATGAGAAGTTGATACTTTCATGCAAGGAGGATCTTGCACGAGAGTTTGAGATGAAGGACTTGGGCATCCTTCATTATTTCTTGGGATTGGAGATTTGGCAGCGCAGCGGAGGACTGTTTGTTTCTCAGGGCAAGTATGCCCGGGAGATTCTGGAGAGGTTCAACATGCAAGGCTGCAAGCCTGTTGACACTCCTCTTCCTGGTGGTTGGAGGAAGGAGGATGCTACTTCAGCGGAGGTAGTGGATGCCACTGTCTATCGACAGTTGGTGGGGTCGCTTATGTATCTGGTCAATACACGACCCGATATATGCTATGCAGTTAAGCAACTTTCGCAAGCTATGGTTAAGCCTACCAAGATCTTTTGGAAGGAAGGCAAGCATGTATTGCTCTATATTAGAGGCACATCGGGATATGGTTCATGGTACAGACAGGAGGATCAGTTGAGGAGGCATGGCTTCACGGATTGGTATCATCATATTAGAGATTGTGTTCAACAGAGAATCATGATGCTTTCATATGTTCCCACGGAGGATCAGGATGCCGACATCCTGACGAAGGAACTCACCAGGAGCAAGTTCGAATTCCACAGAGGCAGGATAGGGGTTGCATATAATCCATATCTTGCTGAGAGGGAGTGTTGAAAATGCAGCAAGATGATGGAGCTTAGTGAAATGAAGTCGCCTTCACTAAGTGGGCCCGCAGGAAAATTCTGGCGCAAAGTCTATTTTTAGACTATGTCTATTTTTAGACATATGGAGCATGGTCCGGGGATTGTAGTATGTTATTCTTGGAGTATTGGTCATGTTGGTAAAAATATATGGGACTCTATTTTTTTGACCTATAGGTCGAAGTCTATTTTTAGACTGCCTCTCCTAAAAATAGGGAAGTCAAATATTATTTACCCTTAATAATATTTGGACTATAAACTTCAGTTTACTCTCTTGGAGCACTTCAGTTCGAGCCTTGGAAGTGGCTCATGCATATGACAGAGGAATTATGCTATTCCCAAGGGTTTGATGGCATCATGCATGGTTGACTTCAGTTAGGACTTCAGTGGCAGAAGTTTGGTGGAGTTAATGAGACAGCTAGTGGAGTTGTGTTCCGTTTATTTTAGTTGAACTAGTTGAGATTAGTTTAACTAGCTAATCAATTAGTTATGAGTGGAGTGAATTAAATATTATTTAATTCATTAATTAGTAATTCATTATTCAACTCAAGAACACATCAGTTCACTACAGTGCATGATCAGTTCAGTGGAGACCAGTGAAAGAGGTAGATGAAAGGGTGGAGTTAGCTATCAGTGGCGACATCAGTTGTGCATGAGATTTGCACCACACTTGGAGGAATTGTCCATGAAAATTGTGCAGTCAAGTCAAGGAGATTCGAACCTTGGATCTCTATATAGACAGGCCTGGATTGCGCAATAGAGGCAAGGCAATTGGCGGTGAGTTTTGAACCAGTAACCTGTTCAAAACCAAGCTAGTTTGTGTGTAACTTTATGAGAAAGTACTGAGTACTTGTGAGGAGTATTGTACTGAGTTTGTTACATGATTTCTCCATTATAATATACACAATAGCTGCGGGGTTTTCAGCTATAAGCTTTCCCCATACATACCGTGTTAATGTGTATGATGATTTGATGTGTTATCGCTTGATTTTATTTCCGCATGTTTGATGATCTGAGTGGAAGAGATTATGTGTTGCATATAAATTCGAATTGTATGTGATCAGGATAGTCTCGGTGGATAATTAATCATTATTCAGCAAATTTCTACATAATTTCCTCTTATTATGAAGCTAGTCCTAGATTATCAACATAAGCTAGTCTAAGAGCTTCATTTGAATTCACCACTTTTACCAACCGTTTTTTTTCCTTGGAAGTTGATTGGGAAACTAATCCTATTCCAAACAATATCTTAGGAAATATTCGAAAAAATAGTCCC
Organism: Pinus albicaulis; assembly: GCA_034641835.2. Lineage (NCBI taxonomy): Eukaryota > Viridiplantae > Streptophyta > Pinopsida > Pinales > Pinaceae > Pinus > Pinus albicaulis. The sequence goes on from CM076573.1 coordinate 671,189,371, forward strand.
TATGAGGAAACTTTTAGGAATCTTTAAGATTCCCTTGGGGGTCATTTTTTTACGGTGTTAGAATTATGGCGATTTTATAGTAGTTTGAATTGGTTTTTTTTAAAGGAATCTAATGGGGCATTCCATTATTTGATCTGAGAAGCATATTTTTCATCCACATATAGAAGAGAATCTTTTGAGGAATCTAAAATATTCTCAGGAATCCCAAAACTAGCCGAGCTAGAAAGGGGTCTTGTTTATACTCATATTTCACATTTTTTTGAAAGGAACATAATGGTGCAAGTCGTTTCTTCATATCAGTAGCTTATTTTCAATTCATCCCCTTACTTCAAGGTATAAGGTGTATTTTACCATGTATTCCTTCATTTTTGTTGAGATGATTATTTGATGTTGAAATCCTTGCTTTCAATTTTCTTGGAGGATCCTTGTATGCTACTTCATTTGAGAGTTTGTTATTTTGTCATGTTGGAGGAGACATTTTATGAGTGAAATTTACTATATAAGAGCATCTCATGGAGATACATGGAACTCTGGTTAAGAAATTTAAACCTTGTATTTGAAAAATAATGTATCATGTACAAATCATGATTTTGCAGTAATTATTGAAGTGACCTCCCCACTCTTGACCCCGTGCCTAGAGACGTAACCCACACTGGGTGCACTCTTTTATCAAATTTTCTATGTTATTTTATTTCATGGTTAAATTCTTTATGTTTCCTCTCCTTTAAATTATGCACATGTGGTTTTTCATAAATTTTCACATGTAATTATGCTAACATCGCAGAAGTAAAAGATATCAGTTAATTCTAGTATCTGACAGAATCTCGATCAAGTTTGGTATCATAGTGGTATTCTTGTTTATGTGAATTTCAAGAGTGAATGATAACCAAAGATTAAGCGTGAAACAAGAAATAAAATGGAGGATTACAAAGATATCTATGAGGTCCTCTACATGATGGGAAGCATGGTAGATATAATGTATGAATATTACGAGGAGAAAATGGAAAAGGAGGAACAGGAGAAAGAGAAAGAAAAGGACTATGCTCTATCTCCATATTTGATTGAATTTACTTCTTCTTCAACTTCTTTACATCATTCAACTGAAAAGATCAATGAGCTCCTTCAAGTAGAGAACGCTGAATTGAGGAAAATTTTACAAGAATCAGAAAAGGAGAAGAAGAGATTGTAGCTTCAATTATGAGCCATCGAAGAAGCCTTTGAAAATTTGAATTACAACTAAGGATAGAAAATCCATCATCATCTTCTTCAAGTTCAAAAACTGAGTTAAATAGTATTGGTAGCTCTTTAGTTTCATTTTCACATAATTTTATATCTGCTGGAAGCCTTGAGGTACCCATTTCATGAACCGACAGGAGACTCATTCCCAAGATGGGATATAAAGGAGGAGGAATTGGTATTAATGGCTAAGGAATGACTCAACGAATGGAGGTTGTACAAAGACCTCAATTTGCAAGATTGAGATTCATCGAATGAGAGTGTTTGAAAGCAGAAAATGCTACAAATCCATTGCCGAAAACATTGAGGAAAGAGGATGTTGAAAACACATCACAGTCTTCCTCTGACTATGAGCATCGCAGAGGGAGAATTAACACATGATCTTCTCATGAGATTCTAACCAGAGGCAAGCAAGCAAGGTATAATAGGTCTCGATATTATGTTGTATATTTTTATTACAAGAAGATTGATGAACATAATTTGTGTCATAGAATAGCATGTACTTTTTCTAGATTTTATAACCATGTTGTTGCCAAGTTTTTTAAAAGAATGGAAGAAGGGAAGAGGGGAAGACTTGTAGAATATTCTCCACATCAGGGAAGGAAAAATATCAAATCTGTCTAAAGGAAGAAGAATTTTTTCTAACATTGTAACAAGAATTGGCATCAGAAGGCTACATGTTGGGAGCTCCATCCAAAAAAGAAACAAAAGGAGGAGTATAAATAACCTCTAAAGGAAGAAGGAATAGACAATTAAGCTGATCAACAAGTGAAGTGAATAGGGGAAGAGGAACCATTAACCCGGTTGGGTAAGAAATGGTGTTTTATAAGTATTTGATCATGGCCAAATTTATGTACATCATATGTTGCGAAATGATTGTAAAAGTGATGATGTGCTTTCCATCGCTTATTAAAACAACATGATGATTTTTTTGGCCTTTTATTTGATAGAGGAGGTGTTGGCTTATGTCATGATTTTTTTGTAAACTTAACCAAAGGGTGTGTTATAAACTCTTTGCAAGTATGGTGTTTGTAGGGTCATGTTTGGTCTTGTAAGGAAAGATGTATTTTGAAATTTTTTACTACATGTTTACAAAGGGTATAAGTGTCAGTTCATCACTTATGGCTCTGAAGTACAAAGGTAAAGGAGAAGGAAGGATGGTCTATAAGGGAACTTGTTGTGTAGATAAGGGAGTACAACAAATTGCAGATTGTATTCATTCTTTTGGAGGACCAAAATTTCCATAATGGGGATGAATGATCCAAGTGGCTCCAAGGTCAAAGGTGGTGTTGGAAAAGATCAAAAATAAAATTCCTTGGATTTCAGAAAAACTAATATAGGATCGAAGATGTCATCACAATCCTTCCAATGGTGAAAATGATCCCTCATGATCCCTCAATCCATGTATGTATGAAAATTTTATTATAGTTTGAAGTTTGTACCAAACAATAAAAAAAATTTAAATTCAAATTCAACCTTCTACAACGTCGAAGGTCGTATAGGTGAAATGTGGTAGGAAAGTCACTAGGAATAGTGGGACCCACAGAGCTAATTTGATAGCCCAGTCATCAAACCAGGAGGACCCATAAGAAGGTGATGTTGTAGCACCATAATTTGACACATCACAAGTAGGTGGAACATGATGTGGAACAATGAGAGACTACCACATGACCCAATCACATGGTGCCACATGGTACCTCAAATTTGGCCCAAGTGGCCTTGGCATGGTGCAAATTCTATTTTCGTCTTAATCTCATGGTTTTGGGAGTCATTACCATATGGAAATATGATTTCCATATACTATATGGTTTGAAAACTATATTGAAACCAAAATTGGGCTTTAAAACCATATTAAAGAAAAATTAGCAGTCCATGGGTTTTGAACCCAAAACCTCCCAAATAACAAGTAACTTAATATGACTATGCTAACCATTGTTCCAAAGACACAATGTCTTATTCACTCTCACTCTTTGTTATTAAATGTCATTCAAATGGTTCAAAGGGAACCATGGAGAATACATGAGAGATGAGGGTGTAGAAAGGCCAATGACATGAATATCAAGAATATTTTAGGAATATTTTTAGTGCATATATTAGGGAATATTCCAAAGAATATTATCTATGAGGAATCTTTGAGCAATATTTAAGATTCCCTTAGGGACAATTTTTTATGGTGTCATAATTATGGCGAGTTTATACTCATTTGAACTGGTTTTTTTCCACGACTCTAATGGCGTAGTCCATTTTATGATCCGAGCAATAAATTTTTCAGCCATGTCTAGAAGAGAATCTTGTAAGGAATGTAAAAGATTCAAAAGGAGCCCAAATTTGACCAAAGTAGAAAGGGGTCATGTCTATACTTAGATTTTCAAAGTTTTTCACAAGGAATGCAATGTTGCATGTCATTTTTTCATCCGAGTATCTTATTTTCAAGTCGTCCCCTTACTTGGATGTATAAGGTGTATTTTACATTGTTTTCTTTTGATTTTTTCTTAGATGATGATTTCATGTTGAGATACTTGTTTTTCATTTTGTTAGAGTATCCTTGTATGCCACTTCATGTGAGAGTTTGTTATTTTCTCATGTTGGAGGAGAGATTTTATGAGTGAGATTTATTATATAAGAGTGTCTCTTGTAGATACATGTCATTGTAGTTAAGGAATTTTGTCATTGTATTTGACAAAGAATACATCATGTAATCATCATCATATTTCAAAAATTAATGAAGCATCCTCCCAACTCTTGACACTGGTCTCAGAGACGTAACCCATACTAGGTGTTGGGGAATAATTTGACACAGATAAATTATCAACCAGGGGTAATTGTAGCCTTGTGACATGAAATAGAAAATATATGCAAGTTGATAATTCAGTGCATAAAATCTACATACAGTTCCAAATATCTATTTTCTCTCTTAGCACTTATCAGCAAAGGTTATGGAGTATATAGCTCATCCCTCTACAACACTCAATATTTTTGATGCATATCAAGAAAATATATAAAACCAAACAACGAAATTTAAATAAAACCCATTCTGAATCATTCACAATGTAAGTCTGAGCACGAAATGCATAACTTGACTTATCCTTTAATAAACTTAGAAACATTAATGAAATACACTCAATAATTGATCATTAAATTCATGCGCTGCTATGGAATAGTGAAGAGGAGTGAAATTATGTATACATTTACTCTTAATACATGGAAAGAAAATTATATAAATACACACTTACAACTACTCGAGTTGCAAGTATAGGGGGGCCCCCTTCACTCGCAACCCCTTAACTACTAAAGAAACTTACAACACGAGATCAAAAAAACATTAAGCTTGTATTAATCTAAGAATCGATTACACAGAGTTACAAAAGTATGATATGTGCTCCCTATTTCGCCCCATACAAATCGAATCTAATTGTTTATATACAAGTTCGCAGGCCAATGCTTTTTCCCAAAGTAAGTAAAATTAAAATATTAAAACCTTTTACTAAGATAAGCTATAAATATAGTAAATCGATATCTTTGGTTTGATCCAAGATTGGAAGCATGGATCAAACTAAATCTACTCGATCCTTTTAGTCACTTTCCCTAATTCATCCAAAATGAAGAGAACAAATATTTGAGCAGATGAAAAGACTATTCTGGAACAACATATAATATAGAGTCGATGTCGATGGATTTTCAAACAAAACCCATGTTCCCGTTTCTTCTGTAAATGTCTGGAACACATATAACCCATGCAGACTCTCCAAGAAAACCACCTGCTGCAAGAAATTAACGCTACTATAGGAAACCCTTAATCTTTTACAAGAGTTCATGGAACTGCCTGACGATTCTTGGTCTACATGAAATTCAATTAGTACCTTCAAAGTTGTAGATGAGTTAATCAAGTAGCATTCAACATCAAATTACTTAAGAATAAAAAGAAATGACACATTTTGAGTTATTTGCGTACCTGAGAGTCTAAATCATCCTTTTGGTCCAAACGAGGCACTAGGTACAAAAAGATGGTAATTAGAGGGGGAAAAGGGGTCTAAAAATCGAATCAAAGCCTTGGAAGTATTGTAAAAAATAACCAAAATCTAGGCTCAACATCTCCTCCACACCTAGTATCCTGCATGTCCCTATACAAGAAAAATTGTTGTATCATCAAAAATAAAATTTATTTTTTCCCTTATGCTGCAGCCACTATAGCCAAATGATCCAAATGTGCCCTTCCTGATTCAATGCATTGAATCTGTCTTTGTATGCTTCATTACACTTCTATAGATGTTCTATTTGAACTTCGTTCTTCTTCATTATTCTAGATGCCTTCTGGTACATTGTTTTCCATTTGTCCAACTCCATTTGAAGGTGTATGTTTTTTTCTTTAAGAGTCTCATTTTCCCTCTTAAGGAATCTTTCTCACACTGTGACCTCTGTTATAGCTTCCTCTAGCTCTTTGAATGACTGTCTTTCCTTGGTGGTTTCTTTAGATTCTTTCTTTTCTTGAGAGGAATGAGGAAAATTTTGTTCTGCCAGTTCTTGATAGACCTCCAATGTTTTGTCCATAATTTTCTTGAGTTGTTGGGCGTTATAAAATGCTTCCTCTTAATCTTCCTTAGTAAATAATTCAGCCACTTCAACTTGTATCTTCTTTCCCTTAGATTCTTCTAGTGGTTTCTCAATCTTCTTGCATGCTTATGTTTGTTGTATGCCCCCCGCCCTCCTCCAGGCCTTCATTTGATGGCATAATGAGCTTAGTGGCTTGGCTCTTGGTGATGTGCCTAACAAAAGGAGTGGTGTCCATCAGTGGTTTTGGCCTTTTTACCACAATCTCTCTGATATACATAACATTCTCTTCCTTCTTTCTTTCTTCCTTTGGCTGGCTATGAGTTCCAGGCTTCTCCTTTGGTCTCTCCTTTGGCTCTGCCTCCCCAGTCTCTAGTTACTCAAGCACTTCCTAATTATTTATGAAATAGTTTTCTACAAAAAATTCCGCCTAGGTATTTTTCTTTCTCCTCCATACCTCCATCATGAAAATCTTAACGAGACAGTGGTGCAGAGACTTTCTTATATGTAGGCCACTTTTTTCTGAGTTGAATTAGCCATTTAAATATAGACATACTCAAATAATAAGGCAGATTCAAGGGTTTATCTCTAAAAGGATTAAGAAGCTGAATGTGGTAAAGAAAGGCCAACCCGAATCGACCCTCACATATAATGTATATTTTGCAGGAGAAATAGAAGGTGTCAATACTTACTTCAAAGATCATATTGTGAGATCCCCTTTACCCAATATAAATTCACATGCTCCTTGTTCAGGAAAGTGCACATATCTCTTTATTAAGTCGTTGATTTTTAAACCAAAATTCCCCTTCCCGTGGGATATGTTGAGATTTCGGGTAACATCAGATGTGATATAGCTCCAAAAATTTGTGAAGGGGCTATAACACATGAGATATCCACGACCCATAAATAATTTGGAGAAATTCCACCTGGAACTTAAGTTATTCCAATAATTAATTTTTTTAACAGAGACCATAAGTCTAACTTGGGAAATTAAATAATTAAAGGGAATTAATTTAAACATGTGGGTGAGAATGTTCTAAGTGACGAGGATGAATTATTTTCTAATATTATTCATTGATTACATAATATAGCATGTTCATTGATTTTTCAACAAAAAATGTATTAAACGAAGGCTTGGGTTGAGTTGGAGAAGACACGTAGAGTGGTAGCACTTGAGCTAAGTTGAAATTCTGGGGCACGATTTGCTAAGAATTTTCGAGTGAGATTGCAGTGCAATGAGGGATAGATTAGCAAGGAGATTTTTGAATCCGAGGTTCAGAATACAATGGTAGAGGGGCACATTTATACCAGAGAGGCAACACAGTCTAAGAACGGTGATCTAGAGGGAGTGTAGGCCTATAAGGGTTGATGCAGACCCAGCCCGGCTAACACAGATCCAACGCAGAGGATGACATAGTTACAGGAGTGTGATGCAGGCCAATAGGGGATGAGGCAGAGCTAGAGGCTGCACCACTGGGCTTTTAGTGGGCCAAAAAGTGCTCGTATTCAGTAGATCGGATAGAGTGCCCCAACCACACTAAAGGCTAACACAATGACTGTGTAAGCACCTATTGGGTTCCTCATTCTCATCTGGATCAACCATATTTTCTATCTTGGGAGATAGAGGTACATCTGTCGCTATTTCTCTGTTGGAAAAACCACTAGTAGTGCAATTTTTTATTTTATTTAGAATTCTGCATAATAAAACTCTCAAGAGTTGTTGCACCAGTTTTCCCGCATTGGGTTTTTCTAGGGACATTATTTCGAAAAACAAATGTGTGTCCTTTTTCATGTGGGATTTATTCTAAAGTACTTTATTTGTATGTATGTGTAGGCTGCAGTAGTATTTACTTTGATTTTTTACTGAGTACTTCATGAAAATAACTTGTTAATTAAATCAAACAAGTAGGAGAAGTAAATCGGAATATTGCAGTAGTGTATATGTAATAAGGATTCAGAAATTTTCACATGGTATAAGAGCTATTGCAGATCATGGGGAGCTGAAGCCATCAGTTAAGTGACAAATATTTTTGCTGTAGGAAGGCGATTGAGACAACACAGACCTGTAAAGAGGAAGTGAAACACAAGGCAGATAGCGGAGACCCAACAAGGGTGACACATAGCCTATCTATCTCACGAAAAGGTTGAGACAGGAGCTGAAGGGTGACTTAGAGGCTTTCCAAGTCACTCAAAGTTGTCATAGAAGCTAACGTGGGCCCAAGAGGATGACACAATCTAATAGGTGGTGACATTGTGCTAGTTGTCGTCACTGGAGGTGCAATTTGGTTCTTCGAAGTTGATGGTGGGGCATTGTTTCTACTGGTGCAGAACAATTTCTGGAAGGGTTGAAAAAGTAAAAGTAAACAGTTCCTCAGCAGAATTTCTAGCTAAGAAGTCTGAGATCCAACCAGCAAAGTGATTGGAGAGGGCTAATTTAACAGAATTGGTCAAGGATTTCTGGAAAGGAAATCACTGGTCAAAGGGAGTGTATTCTCTAGAGGGTTTCTATAGCCAAGAAACCCAGAGTTGGTCTCTTACTAAGAGAAGCAATAGAAGAAAGGAGAATATCATCCGTTTTGACATTTTTGAGTAGAGATTGCCTAAAATGGATTGATGGATCAAGACAGGTTATATGGCGCATCTAACTTGATCATATGGAAAGCCAGAATCCTATCATTCCTTCACGAATATCGTATCAAAGATCATGTTGATAATATTGTAGATTTTATGTTCAATGCTCATCCATTAAAGAAGTATGAGGAAAATAAAGCACGAGCTAAGTGCTTCATTATGGATGGAGGGAAGGATCATGTGGTCCCACATATTACCGAGAAGAACATGACAAAGGGCATGTGGAAAACTCTGATCAAGTTGTATCAAGGAACCTCTGTCCAAAGGAAGGTTCTTATGGAGAGTTAACTATGATTATTTTAGATGCACAAGGGAGAGGAAATTGACCCCTTCCTCATTATATTGAAGGCAATTTGAGATCAGCTAGTTACTATGGGTGCAACTCCCGATGATGGTCTCATGGCGAGCACTTCCCTGAATGCAGTCACCAATGATTGGGAGACCTTTGTCCAAAGTATCTTGCGGAGTGCACAACTTCGAAATTGGGATGACATGTGGGAAACTCCTCACCAAGAGGGGATCAGGAGAATTTCGAAGATGGGAAGCAACAACGAAGGAGCCAATATCAAGAAGGAGGAGGAGGAAGATGTGGCTCTTGCATGTAAGGGGCAACAAAAGAAACAAGGGCAGAAAAAAAAGGACCTCTCCAAGGTCTGCTGCTTCATATGTGGCGAATTAGGATATTTCGTCAGTACTTTTCATCAGAAGAGGAAGGGCAAGGAAGATTCTAATTATAAGGCTATAGCAGTCAAGGGGGATGATGGCAGTGATGATGGTGTGGCTATGAGTCCTCATGTATCTCTAGAGAAGAGGTGGGGTGACATATATCTATAGATTGAGCTACAAATGGTGTAGGGATAGGATCCTTGAAGTGCCTAAACTCTTGGATCACATACAATCCACGTGATCCCTTAATGAAAATAGCAGGATGACTGGAGTCAGTTGATGCAGAGGATTATGGAGTCATTGTGGAAGTGAGGATGCTGAAGTCTAGAGAAACGCAATACATAGGCACCAACAACATGGAAGTATTAGTGCCAAGGCTAATGGGACTTTAGTAGCACAAAGGGGAAATTATTACACAGTGCATAACAACAACAACACAGAGCTTCAAAGGGTCGATGTAGTTCAACAATAGTAGGTTCTTTAGTATCGATATTTAGCCAAAATGACTTGTCTGTTATGATTTTGGGTGATGTATTTCAGTTGCTTACTTCTCAGCAACTAAGTTGAAGTGCAACAGTTATAAGTGGCAATGCTATGGGCAGCATGATGAAACATTTGAGAGGGTTTCACAGTACAAATGAAGCAGTGACTGTGGAGGAGTCATGGGTAGAAGTACATAAGGTAACAGTGCAGTGGATGAGGAGCAGCAGGCCGAGCATCAACAACGTGGGGGATCAATGTCGTGGATCAGAGCAACGCTTATGGGTTGAAGTGTTGCCAAAGCACATTCCTCGCTAAGAGGGAGCGTTGATATTCTGGCTAGCATCAGATGTGATCTAGCTCCAAAACTTTTTGGATGGGTTAGAACACATGAGATCTCCAAGACCCAGAAATAGTTTGGAAAAATTCCACCTGGAACTTATGTTATTCCAATAATTAATTATTTTAATGGAGACCCTAAGTATAACTTATGGAAATTAAATAAATAATGGGAATTAATTTAAAAATTTGGGTGACAATTTTCTAAGTGATGAAGATAGAGTATTTTATAATCTTAGTCATTGATTAGAGATTAAATCACATTCGTTGATTGTTCAGTGAGAAAAGTATTAAAGGAAGGCTCAAGGTCAGTTGGAGAAGACACACAGAGTGGTAGCACTTGAGCTAAGTCGAAATTTTGGGGCACGGTTTGCTGAGAACTTTCAAGTGAGCTTGCAGTGCAGTGAGTGGCAGATCGAAAAAGGGATTCCTGAATCTGAGGCTATGAATACAATTTCATAGAGGTAGATCTGTACAAGAGAGGCAACGTAGTATAGGAATGGTGATGCAGAGGAAAATCAGGCCTACTAGGGGTGACACAAACCCAGTCAGGATCATGCAGAGCCAGCACAGAGGCTAACATAATCACAGGAGGGTGACACAGGCCAGGAGGGGCTAACACAAAGCTAGAGGTTGCAAAAGTGGGGTTTTAGTTGGTCAGAAAGGAATCATATTTAGTAGATCTGACAGAGATATTCATCCACACTAAAGGGTGATGTAGTGACTGCATAGGCACCAATGGGGTTCCTCATTCTCAGCTGGATCAGCCATATTTTCTGTCTTCGTAGATAGAGGTACATCTGTCAGGATTTATCTCTTGGGAAAACCACCCCTAGTGCCATTGTCTGTATTTATAATTATGCATAATAATAAAACCCTCAAGTTTTGTTGCACCAGTTTTCCTGCATTGGTTTTTTCTGGGGACATTTGTCCGAAAAATATTGTGTGTCCTTTTTCATTTGGCCTTTACTCCTCCATTCTTGATCTGTATGTATGTGTAGGCTAAAAAATTATTTACTTTGATTTTTTACTGAATAATTTAGAAAATAAATTGTTAATTAAATCAAACAAGTAAGAGCATTAAATCAGAATACTGCAAAATGGTTTCTCTAATAAGGATTGAGAAATTTTAATAGGATATTACAAGCTTGAGATACCAATTCTTCAGTCAGGTTAAACTTCACATTACCAACCTGATCCTGATCTCCATTCATATTCATAGAAAAATATTTGGTCACCTCATAATTGTGCCCATTTAATTTCAAAAACAACAACATCCACCCCACCTTTTCCAACCGCTTCTTACTCTGAGTATATGCATCCACCAAATCTGGACCCTGCAGTTCAAACCAAACAACTAACCTCATTCTTAACAGATACTATGAGTAAGGGAGCATAGAGTTTGAATTCAACCTTTCCAATGTCCTTCAAATGATATGCAGGGTGTTTTAGGATTGATGGTAATTAAAATTGATCGATTAGGAAAGAAAAAATGTAATAAGGATGAGTCCATGTAGTGCAGAACATGATCACGATTAAAATCATGTTCTGTTATGTGAAATCCACGTTGAAGAGGTGAACATCATACACTTCGAGGTCATTATTGGGAATGGGACCTTGCATCGTGACAAGGAATGACTCATTGTCACCTTGTCAGATAAGGATGACCATAACTCATAATGATCCAAATTAAAAAAAAAATAATCATACCATTTACCTTTTACCTCAAGAAATTGACGTCGAGATTACCTTCTCAACTTACCATCCAACGATTGGGTACTTGATGTTGAAATTTGATGAATAAAAATTTTCATGCAATCCCAAGCCAATTTTAATTTCACCTTATCACTCCCATTCAGTTAAGTTCCCTTTCCCGTAAAATTATATTCAACATATAGAATTCTAGAAATGAAACTTTTAGATTAAAACACATGGGACTATCAACACATGATGAAAATAAATATGGACATAAACATAAAAAAACACATAAAAAATACACAAATATTTTTGGTCAACTTAGACTTAGGAAAAACCCCTTCAATCTTCTCCAGTGAAAGCCTAATAAAGAGCTCTTCAAATTTATTTATATTTCAAGTTCAGGAAAAATACTTTTGCAGACAAAACAAAACTGCAAAATACAACTTATCTCCTCAACACAAAACTCCTTGAAAACCATGCCCACTTTGCCTCAATTTTCATGCCCACGTGAAGTTCAAAATGTATTGTATGGACGGAGACTGTACTATATAGATTCCATAGGGATTGTATGTATTTTCGTACCGATTTATGGACTCTATGGATTTTTTTTCTCAAAAACTTCTCTTGAACTACGGGCAGCTCACAACATTAAATGATGTTCATACTGTAATTTAAAATGTCTTCTATGCCTTGATTTGCATGCCCAACTTTTCCCAGAAATCACTCCTTCAACTTGTTGCAACAAATTTCTCTTTCAAAACTTTGTTCCAGCCCTCAGCCTCTTTTCTCCAATATGCTCATGAAGAATGAATGATTTCAGTATCTCTTTTCTTTTCCCCCTTTTGTTTCCCTAAACGACTTTTGGGAAACCCTAAGATCTAATGGCTCGGGTTCATTTAGCTCAAGGGATGAGAATAAATGTGCATTTAATTATCACTTTCTATTTTTTATTTCACCCATTAAATAAAGTACCCACATTGTACTTTATGTCTAAAGTGATTTTTCACTTTATAATTTATCATTGACTTTACTAATTATAAAGTCACTTTCACTTTAAAATCCAATATTGACTTTGCCACTTATAAAGTCACTTTCACTTTATAATTTAATATTACCTTTACCACTTATAAAGTTAATTTCACTTTATAAAGTCACACTTACGAAAATAATTATTTTGGACACTTTTTCCTAGGTAGAGACTAACCCATGAGAAACCACTTGTCCAAGGTACATTAAAAATAAACAATCACTCTTACCGAGGAAAGTGTTTCTCACCACACCCATCTTGTCCTGGAGATGGACATGATTTCCTCTTTGAAAGGACTTTGTGAGAACATCGGTCACCTGCTCATCTGTCGATATATACTCGAACTTCACTTCCCCCTTCTCAACATAGTTCCTGATGAAATGATATATGATGCAATGTGTTTTTACCTCTCATGAAACACTGGATTCTCCATGAGTTTAATGCAACTTTGAATGTCACAATAATATTTTGTCTCAACTCTCGATCAAATAATCCATACAATAACCTGCGAAGCCAAATGGCATGACAACCAGTCTGGTTAGAGGCCATATACTCAACCTTAGAAGAGCTCAAAGAGACTCACTTTTTCTTTCGAATGAACCACGACACAACTGTTGAACCCAATCTTAAGCAACAACCTTAAGTGATTTTCTTTTCAAAAGAACTCCCTGCCCAATCTAAATCTATGTAACCTGCCAACCTCACTCCATATTCTTGACTATAGTCTAGACCATTATCAACAGTCCCCTCCACACAAAAAATAATGTGCTTTTCAGCTACCCAGTGTACCTTCCTGGGCTTGACCATTAACCGGCTAAGTATGTTCGCTGCAAATCATATATCTGTCCTAGTGTTAACTAGATACATCTAGGCCCTAGTAATCTTCCTATACAATGTGGGATCCCCCAAAGTAGAATCCGTAGCATGAAGCTTCTTCCAATTGGTGATCATAGGTGTAGACATGGGTCTATAGTCTTCCATGTGAAATTTTATCAACACATCCACAACATACTTCCCTTGCCCCAGAAAGATATGCCCCTCCTCTTGCAACACCTCAAGCCCCAATAATTAATGCATCATCCCAATTTCCTGCATCTCGAAATCCATAGAAATATCCTTCTTGCAACCACTAATTAGTATGTCTGCCCCAATAATGAACAAGTCATAAACATTTAGCACAAGAATGAGTGGATCATCCCATACAACAATGTAGTATAGGTTCGGGTCTACATCACTCTTCATGAAAACCATTTGCTGCAATTAAGTATCAATCATGGAATACCAAGCTCTCAGAGCTTTCTCAAGTCCATAGAGTGCTCGCCTCAAATAGCATACATGGGTCTCCCGCCCAAGTACCTCAGAGCCCTGTGGCTGCTCAACATACACCTCCTCCTCTATAAATTCATGCAAAAATGCGGTCTTGACATCCATATGATGGATTTTCCAACCCATTTCTATAGAAATAGAAATAAGGGACCATATAGAAGTGTACCGAGTTACGAGAGAGAAGGTACCATCATAGTTAATTCCCTCTATCTCTGAGAACCCTCTAGCCACAAACCTCACCTTGAACTTCTTAATGCTGCCATATGCAACATGCTTAATCTTGTAGAGCCACCTAGAATTTTTTATCCCTCCGTAATTTTAAGGCTGAAACAAAACTATAGAGGTAATATCAGAAATGCTTCAGGCCTAGGATCTAGCCCTGCTAGACCTAGATAGGGATTTCTATGTTAGATATAGCTTTGTTAGACTGGTAATATTAGGCTATTTAATAGATGTAGAGTTTGGATTTTGAATTGGTTTGGTGGGAAGAGCATGTGAAAGCCATTGGGAAATGGAGTTAAAGAGGCTCAGGTGATTAAATTGTAGAAATATCAAGCATGAGTGAAACGGGGAAAGATATGTGCACTACCATGAATATTTTAGACTTTTAAATGGATTATGAAAAGAAGAAATGTAAGGCTAGGTAGTGACTGAGGAGAAGTTAAGAATTCCTCAAGTTTTCCTAGGATGTAAAGTTCAACAGAAACTGAGCAATTAAGAATTCCTCGATTTGGCATTAGTAAAAAACATAAACTATTGTAAACACAACCAGAATAGGGTGATATAGATAACAAATCCTATTCATCACATTTTATTTTTTACAATTAGATTGCAGAAACGTGGAGAAAGAGAAACAATGGAAAAACAAATTAAAAGATTAGAAGAATTCATCATTTCAGACACCACATGAATCTTGAATAGCTGGTCTTGTATTACTCTTCAAACAATCACTTGAAATTTAGTGAACAAAATTACAGAATGGGATTGTTCCTCATTGCATATTCCCACCCCCCTATGAATACTTCAAACAATGAAGTATTTATGCTAATCCTACTGACTTTTTACAATTAATGCAGTAAATAAAAATTACTTTCTTTGCCTACATAATAGACAAGGGCTAACATCATTTGTCATGTGTGATTAAAGTAGTTGGAGTTATTAAGGAAATCTTGACATCTGGCACTATTTTGATTCCCTTTAAATTCTCACTTTGATCAAAGCTCCCATCTTATTTATAAATACTAATGACACATGCATAAAGAATCCATAGAATTTAAGGAAGTGATTTCAATAGGGGTTACATGTGCAAAACTTCCTCCTATTGCCCAGGATGTTATTATTAACAAGATCCTCTTTTCCATTCGAGAGATGGACAACATATAGGAATAAAGATTTGCATTTAGTGGTTGATATTTGTGGTATCTTGAGGTCGATTAACTGCATGGAGTATTATTGCATCAAAGATTTTTAATTTTCCATTTTTCACTAATGTGTTTCTGATACTACTGCTTTGGTGCGTGAAACTCTGCTTCCTATGATTTTGGGTTCTCGACTTCTGCCACATTAGATTCCCTTGCCTGAATTAAAAATGTATTACTAGAATCTGCTCGCTTATTTTCTTCTAAAAAAACCATCTATGTTGAGCTGTGAGGAAATGGATACAACATGCCATAATGACTAATTATCACACACAGGGGTGGAATGATTTGATACCGATCACATGTCCAAAGTCCTGACCGGGGCCTCCGCATCAACATCACATACACACATAGAAATGGTCACCTAGAGCAGTGGTGGAAGAAGCTAGCAGGCGGATGTGGAGCCAAGGTGGCGTAGGAAACGTGGCGCAATAGACTGGCGGATGGTTGCAGGTTGACAGGGTGGCGGGAGTGGTTTCAGAGTGGAGGGAAACTGTTTTCGGGGGGTAGTGAGGTGGTAGGTGGTTTCGACAGAGAGGGGTGTGAAATGCCTTGGTGCTGTCACATAGCGGGAATGGTGGTAATAAATACCACCTATTTCGTACCTGCCCCCCCCCCCCACCCCCATGGTCAAAGTTCGAAGGGAGAGGGGGGTGAAAAATGCATGGAGATCATCGGATGGAGAGGGGAGATGCAGAGATGGTGGAAAGGTGCTGGGATTTTAAAAGGTGTATGTGACGTGGGATGTGATGGCAGGCGCTATAGATATCACAATTTAGCATTGACAATGGGAGACACAATGGATCGCAATATCTCAATTCTGCAGATTTACCTCATCTAATCGAGTTATTTGTCAAATGGGAAAGGAATTGACATGGAATATTTGCGATTTTCCGGTTGCAAAAAGGTAAGGAAGGGGTCCCACATATATTGAATCGGGAGTATCCATGCAACAACAACATGATGCAATGAGAATGATGACGAAATTGTGATGGGATATATTTCATATCACAATCGCAAGCTAGAGCGGGAACACAGATGGAGCGGGGATGCAAAAATACGATGGTGAAATTTTGCAATAATACGATTGGGTGAAAATGTGATTGCAGTGTAGACGAAGTGGCAGAAATTGTCCCACCATATGACATCGGTGGTATGGGGGAAACAAAAAATGAATGCCGTGAGGGCTAGAAAGAAAAAAGTAGGGGTCCACCCTATAATATAATAATGAGGTAAATTCTTAGGTCTCGAGGTTAAAATGTTCTCTAAGCACTAAGCCATGGATTTTGTATAGTTCACATAAAAATTTTGCAACAATTCCATATAGAAACTTTATCCTATAATGGGGTTTCCAAAACCTTAGAATAAGCTTTCTTTTCCCTTTTGACAACAACTTCATTATTGGAAATAAATGATAGCCATGGATTATTATTGATAATATTAAAGATCTGAGAAGAATAATTAATCACCTCATGATACTATGGATTATAGGGTACTAATAGAAGTCACAAATTACTTTCCCTCAGGCCTAGGAACCACCTCCCAGACATTGTTCTTAATCATGCTCCTCCACCATAGCCTGTCTCCATACCTCCTGGCTAGAAGCATCCTTATATCTAGTAGACTTAGAGTCAAAAATGTTGGTAGCCTTGGCTACATAACTACAAAACTGCTCAGGTATCATTCTCTCCTTGTTAACCCATTTCAAAGTACCAACGGACTAAACTTCCTTCATGGTGTCTTGAAGCCGCTTGGGCCTCCTCTTCCTTGAAGAAGCTTCCCCATAGGGAACCTCAGCCTCTTCCCCCTAGTCTAGTGAACCTGAAGGTTTTCCATTTGGCCTTGGTGTGCATGTATCAACACCTATCCTCAAAGAACTTGTGCTTGTGTCAGCTGAAGTGCCATGTGAACTCTCTACCAGTGGAATCCCTAGATAAGTGCTTGGTGAACTTGCCACTAGTGCCCCAGATGTCATTGACACTGAAGTACCTCCTTTACTAGTCGATTAAGAAACATAAGGTCCTGCTCCCTATACCTAACCTCCCTATTGAAGAGAATTTTGTGACTCTCTCTCATCATACTCCCATGATCTCCAATAGGCCCTCTCCTCCTCAAACTTAATATCCATCCTAATCATGATAAGGTTCTCAATGTAAGAGATCAAAAATGAAAGTGATCAGAACTATATGAAAACTAAACGACCGAGATCGGCTCATCGATAGTAATCCAAAGCACTTTGTTTCGTCGAAAACTGACTCTGAATGAAGAAGTTATAGCCTGCTGACCGCCATTCAGAACAAGTGAATTTAAAAAAAAAATGTAGAACATGAAATAATGATGACATGGTAGTCCAGTCAACACAGAGGGACATTCTAGGAATCTTATTCAGTTTTCACCTTCTGACACTATGACAAGTGCTATAGAAATATTCGCGAGTTTGGGTTTGAGAAGGTGAACTTTCCCAATGTCCTCCAAGGTTGAATTTGGGTTCAGGATCAATTGTTATGTGTTGGAATTATTTTATTATTATTAAGGTTCGATATATATATACATATATACATACACACACACACACACACACACACACACACACACACACACACATATATATATATATATATATATATACATATTAACTATTTAAATACAAACCTTAGTATTATAAGTTCTGCATATTATATTCCAAAGTTCAAATTCCAAATTCTGATTTCAATAGCGAATATCAAATATCAACGTTCACTGCATATAGTTTATGGGTGGAAAAATATATGTATAGGGGCGGAGGTCAGGGTCGAACCCGTGACCTGCCCCCAAATGTTACCACATGTTACCTATATACCATGGGGCATGGATGGGAAAGCCTATACGCTAGACTTATAATTAAATCATATGTGGATCTCTAATGGAGGAAGGGAGGGTTCGAGCCCACAGGCCAAACCTCCTCGCCACGTGACCCTTCCACATGATCACCGACTAGTGCCAAAACTAATTATGATTAATGCACCCATTAACCTCTTAATCTAGGCTTAAGTGTTAATTAACAAGTATTTAACTCACTCTTAAGTTGGTGGCATATTTGGAGGAACCCCATTTTCGACGGGCCTGCTATTTTGGCTAGGTTAATTGGAGTCTTCTCCAGATTTTGAGGAGATTTCCTAGGAAAATTGAATGAGCCATATATTGAGAAATTTTCAACCAATTTTGGTTGAGGAAGAGTCATTCATACTATATTGGTATGCTATGAATTCATTGGTATAGTTTTTAGAGGTAGAGAAGGGATTGTACAGGTATTTTTGTCACTTTGAAGAAAATTGAAGCTAGGGCCATGAAGAGGGAAGGCCATGCCTCGATCAACTGAAGGACAAATTGAGAGAATGAATAGTCATTTCTGATAGATTTTAATATTTTGGACCCATTTTTTTATGTTTCAGTAGCATTTGATGCATGCAAACAACAATTTTTTCACTATTGAGCTAATACAAACGCCCAAGCCATGGAAGTTTGACCAATAAAATATAGCCCAGGAGGGGTGAAATCCTTCATAAAAAGTTTGTGTTGATGGATCAATTGTGATGGTTTGTTGTGTATATTTTTGTTGTTGTTCAACATTTGATTTTTATACTTTATTCTCTTAAATTAATTCCTAAAACTTAGTTAATTTACATGTTTTACACACATAAGCAACAAGGAAACCTATGTACATGAAGCATAAGATCAACAAATAAATTTTAAATCTGAAAATGAAATTAGCATACCAAAACCAAAATTCATACTTAGATCAAGTTTTTATTATAGGTTGGTTGAAATGCAAGGTTATTTTCTTGGTAGTTTCTTGAGTTTTGTGCAAGTTAATGGTTGAAAATTTGAGATGCTGACAAGGTTAAAGTTCCATAGAAGTGAAGGGAAATTGTTGGTTGCAGGTACTAAGATTAGAACGATAGTAAGGAGACCCACAAGGGCACCACATTCACCCAAAGTTCCACTCATAGTTTCACTTGAAGCACGGCCTCAAGTTTTGTCTCAAGAAGCTGAGGTTGAAGAGGTACAAGTTGCACAAGCAGCTGAGTTGATTGAAGATGTACAAGCATAAAAATTTAAATTGAATCCATAGCCATCGTATCAAGTGTTGGAGAAAGATAAGGTCATTCAAAAGAGGATGATGTCAAAAGAGACTTCAATGACATAAATAGGATGGTTAAAATTATGTTTGATGCATTTACTGATGGAATGGTAGGAGAAGGTTCTGAGCCTCCACTTGGAGAAGGAAATTCAGATGATAAAAAGGATGAAGAGAAGACTTAAACGGGAATTGGAGGAAATACACCTCCATATCCATCATTTTCATCCTCGTCATCATCTCCATTAGCATCATCTTCCACTTCCACCACAAAAACCACTCACACTCACTCAAAAGCCACAAAAGGAAAGACATCGTTACTCAAACTTGATGTCAAATTTGAGCTTCCAATGTATAATTGCAATATAAATGCCAAAATATTGGATAATTGGATACTTAAATTGGAGGTGTACTAAAAGATTCAAAACCTTCATGAAGATGACGTGAAGATTCAATTGGATTCTTTGAGGATGGAAGGATCTACACTTATATGGTGGGAAGCAAGGACTCAAGAAGAAATTAAAAACTATGGTAAGATCTCTCTGTCTTGGTCAAGTTCTATTTCTGCTATTAAAAGGAAATTATATCCCTTAGCTTACATGCAAAAGGAAATTATGGATTCACAAAATTTTAAACAGTTGAAAGGGCAAAGTGCGCAAGATTATACTGATGAATCTAGGAGAATATCTCTTATTTTGGGTATTAATTTATATTTCAAGAAAATTTGTTAAAGTATGTTTGGGGTTTTCATAGTTAACTTAGGCACACTATTCTCATGTTTAATCCCATAAAGATATATTACGTTTTTGTTCAAGCCACACACTTAAAAGAAAGAGGGAAATAAAACATAGATGATAAAAGTGAAAGTGAGAGTAAAGGAAAGGGAAATTTTTATAGAAGAGGAAAGAGAAATAGCTCTATCAAAAGAGAGAAGGAAAAACTAACATGAAAAAACTAGCCATGATGAAGACCATTATTGGCAATTTCATCCAGAGTTGAAGCCAAACAAATTGAAAACAAAAGAAAAGGGGGAAATTGTTGCTATAATTGAACATGACTTAGGGTCAGATTCAGGAGATGAGAAAAATATTACAACCATGGGTTTTAAAGGCAAACACATAGCAAGCACTAGTTCATAAAATTGTTCCAATGTCACTCAATATGAAGATACAAGAATATAACTTTTCCATAATAGAGTTGTCTCTAAGCATACCAAGATTGATACACTTGGTTCACAAGATAAATTGATTTCCGAAGACTTGGTAAAGAAGCTAGACCTTGAAACTATTAGACATACAATGCCTTACCCTTTAGGTTAGATATGAAAGAATGAAAAATTATAGGTTACAAGGAAGTTTCACCATCAAGCATAATATTAGCAAATAAATTTTAAATATGAAAATGAAATTAACAAAGAAAAACTAGCATTCATAGTCAGATCAAGTTGGTATCAGGTCTTGGTTGAAGGGCAAGGTTATTTTCTTGATAGTTTCTTGAGTTTTATGCTAACAAGGTTAAAGTTGCAGAGAGGTGAAGGGAAATATTATACTTTATGATCTTTAATTCACTCATAAAACTCAGTTAATTTACCTACTTGAGACACATAAGAAACAAAGAACACTATGTACATCAAGCATAATATTATAAAATAAATTTTAAATTTGAAAATGAAATTAGGAAATAAAAACTAACATTCATACTCAGATCAAGTTGATATCAGATCTTGGTTGAAAGGTAAGGTTATTTTCTTCATATTTTATTGAAATTTGTGCAAGTTTGATGGTTGAAAGTTCCGAGATTAGTACCATAAGAAGGAGAGATACATGAGCACCGTCTTCACCCAAATTTCCACTCATACCTTCACTTAAAGCACCTCAAATATTGTCTCAAGAAGTTGATATTGAAGAGGTACAAGTTGCACAAGAAGCTAAGTTGATTGAAGAAGTACAAGCATCATAAGTTGAGCTTGAATACATAGCCAAATGCTAGGTGTCGGAGAAAGATAAGGTCATTCAGAAGAGGATGATGTCAAGGGAGACTTTGATGACATATAGAGGATGGTTAATATTATGTTTGATGCATTTATTGTTGGAATGGAAGGAGAAGATTTTGAGCCTCCACTTGGAGAAGGAACTTCAGATGACAAGATGAATGAAGAGAAGATTTAAAAGTGAAGTATATGAAATCCACCTCCATCTCAACCATCTTCATCATCCTCATCATCTCCATCATCATCATCGTCCATTGCCACCACAAAAACCACTCACACTCACTCAAATGCCACAAAAGGAAATATACCCTTACTTAAAATTGATGTCAAATTTTAGCTTCCCATGTATAATGGTGATATAGATATAGAAATATTGGACAATTGGATACATGAATTGGAGGTGTACTGTAGGATTCAAAATGTTCATGAAGATGACATAGATATTTGATTGGCTTCTTTGAGGAGGGAGGGATCTGCACGTGTATGGTGGGAAGAAAGGACTGAAGAAGAAATTAAAAACTATGGTAAGATCTCTATGTCCTGGTCAAGTTTTATTGTTGCCATTAAAAGGAATTTCTATCCCTTAGCTTACATGAAAAAGGAAATTAAGGATTGGCAAAATTTTAGACAGTTGAAAGGAAAAAGTATGCAATATTATACTCGTGAATTTAGGATAAGAGCTCTTATTTTGGTTAATAATTTATATCCTCCATAAACTTTGTTAAAGTATGTTGGGGGTTTTCACAGTGAACTTAGGCACACTATTCCCGTGTTTAATCCCACAAACATAGATGATTTTTGTGTTCAAGCCACACACTTAGAAGAAAGAGGAAAACAAAACATAGATGAGAAAAGTGAAAGGGAGGGTAAAGGAAAGGGAAAATTTTATGGAAGAGGAAAGAGAAATAGTTGTGTCAAAAGAAAGAAGGAAAAAATCACATGAAAAAAAATTTCAAAGACTAGCCATGATGAAGACCATTGTTAGCAACTTCATCCATAGTTGAAGCTAAACAAATTGAAAGCCAAAGAAAAGGAGAATTTTTTTGCTATAGTTGAACATGAGTTAGGGTCAAATTCAGGAGATGAGACAAAGATTACAACCATGGGTTTGAAAGGTAAACAAATAGCAAGCATTAGTACTTCAAAATTTTCCAATGTCACTCAAGATGAAGATGCAACAATATAACTTTTCCATATTAGAGTTTTCTCTAAACATACCAAGATTGATGCACTTTTTATACTGGGTCACAAGCTTACTTGATTTCTGAAGACTTGGTAAAGTAGCTAGACCTTGAAACCATTAGACATACAAGACCTTTTCCTTTAGGGTGGATATGCAAGAATGAAAACTTGCAGGCTACAAGGAGGTGCATACTAAGATTCGCCATCAATTCAAAATTTCTGGATGATGTTGAAATTGATGTGGTGTCGCTTGAGATATCAGGTATTGTTTTGGGAAGTCCTTATCTTTATGATATGAAAGTAGTATTTTACTGCCATGAGAATAAGTATCACTTGTTTAAGGATGGAATTGAGTACATAATTAGAGCGCATAAGAGGAAAAAAGGTTTGTCTCTTATACATGCAGGAGAAATGAAGAGGATAGTGAATGCAAGTTAGAATTTGACATTGTTGATGATTAAACATAGAGATGTTTTGAATTAAACCTTTCAAAAATATGCATCGAATGAACAAGTTGATTTTATTAAGGTTGCTTAAGATTTTGATGAGATGTTTCAGGACTCTAACAGGTTGCATTTGAAAGGAGGTAAATAATATGTGACAGAATTGTAGCAGCTAACATTAGTGTTGAGCAGTGTTTGAAACAAGATGTCGGTGCAAGAGAGTGCAAAAGTCAAAGAGAAAGCGACAAAGAAGTTTGACAATAAAGGCATGGGTTCAAAAAGTTATTTTTTTTGGTTTCCAAAGGGTACATGGCAATGGTGAATATTCTTGGTCAAGAGTCAACGCAAGTTCATAGCAAGGTCAATTAAGAATCACCATGATGAGAGTGTGTAAGGTGAGGCAGTTTTTAAGTTTCCTTTCATTAATGAACGAGGTAAGAACAATATGCTTTCTGCAAGAAAAAATTGCTTCTCTATAAATTCATGGGAATTTTAGCATGATAGTGTCAAATATAGCAAGAGAAGGTCGTAAGAGTTAAGGAAAACGTTAAGCTTTTTTGAAAATCTCCAATTGATGAAAATGGGAAAATTTCACTCGATAGAGACCGAAAGGGTGAGGGAACAGTACCCTCATCCACATGATTAGTAATAAAAGATATTTTGGGGTCCAAAAGGCTTCTAGTTGGGAGGAATGATCAGGTGCTCAGTGTAAATGCTCCAAAATGAAAGTGATCAGAAATGTGTGGAAACTAAGTGACCATGACGGGCCCATCGCCAGGAATCCGACACACTTCATTTCATTAGAAACTGAATCTGGATGAAGAATTTATAGCCCCCTAACTGCCATTTAGAACATGCTATTTAAAAAAAAACTAATTGCAGAACATGACCGAATGATGACATAGCAGTCCAATCAGAAGAGAGGGTTATTCTGGGAATATTCTTCAGTTTTCACCTAGTGACACTATGATAAGTGTCACATCACGATTCGGGATTTTGGGTTTGAGAAGGTGAAATTGACCAATGTTCTCCAAGGTTGAATTTGGGTTCATGGTGAATTATTATGTGTTGGAATTATTTTTTTATTATTAAGGTTGGATATATATATATATATATATATATATATATATATATATATATAAATTATTTAAATCCAAACCTTACTATTATAAATTATGCATATTATATTCCAAAGTTCAAATGCCAAAGTTTGAGTTCAATGGCAAATATCAAATATCAACATTCAAGGCATATAATCTATGTGTGGAAAAATATATGTATAGGGGCGGAGGTCAGGGTCGAAACAATGACGTCCCACCAAACATTACCACATATTACCAATAGACCATGTGGCAGGGCTTGTAAATCATTTGTGCTGGACTTATAATTAAATACTATGCATATCCTCGATGATGGAAGGGAGGGGGCTATCCCTCCTCCCCATGTGACCCTTCCACATGACTGTTCACCAATGCACAAACTAATTGTGATTAGCACACCTATTAACCTCTTAATCAAAGATTAAGTGTTAATTAACATGGAGTTAACTCACAGTTAAGTTGGCAGAATATTTGGAGGCACCCCCATTTTTGGTGGGCCTGCTACTTTAGCGGGGTTAACTGGAGTCCCCTCCAGATTTGGAGGAGATTTCCTAGGAAAATTGAATGAGCCATATCTTGAGAAATTTTCTACCAATTTTGGTTGAGGAAGAGCCATTCCTAGCATATTGAAATGCTATGAATCCATTGGTATAGGTTGCAGAGGTAGAAGAACAATTCTATAGGTAATTTTTTCACTTTGAAGAAAATTGAAGCCTAGGGATACCAGGATGGAAGGCCATTCCTAGATGAGCTAAAGGCCATATTACGAGAATGAATAGTAATTTATGATAGATTTTGACATTCTGGACTCATTAGAGTGTTGTTTAGTAGAATTTGATGCATGTAAATAGAAATATTTGAACTATTTAGCTAATACAAAGGCCTGGGCCATGGAAGTTGGACCAAGGAGATGTAGCTGAGGAGGGGTGAACTCCTTCATCAAAACCCTGTGTTGATGGATTAATTGTGATGGTTTTCTATGTATATTTTTTTTGTTGTTCAAAATTTCATTTTCATACTTTATGCTCTTAAATTCGCTCATAAAAATCAGTTACTTTACCTGTTTGACACACATAAGCAACAAGGAAACCTATGTACATCATGCATAAGATGGGGAAATAAATTTTAAATATGAAAATGAAATTAGCAGAAAAAAAAATAAAAAAAAATCATACATAGATCAAATCACCACTCTCAATTTAGAAGCAGTTAAGATCTGACAGGCCTTCAAAGTCTCACTGTAATCCATAAAGATACCATTATCTGCCATCGGTTCCAACTTCTTCCTCTGCTCCTTGGGGATATAAGAATATCTAAGACATCCAAAGATACGAGGATGTCCCACATGAGGCTTCTCTCTAGTGAAAGCCTCCTCCAGAGTCATATTCCTCAATACTCTGTGAGAACTCTTGTTCTGAAGATAAACAACAATATTGTAGACCTTAGTCCACAAAAAAAAGGCCTCTTCTAGGGGTTGTAAGGAACCTTTAAATCTCTCCTAATTCCATCCTGTGCATAGATGTCAGAAAACCCACCATCGGTGTACTCACCACCATTGTATGACCTCAACACTCGAATCTTCCCACCACTCTCCTTTTCCACTAGAGCTTTGAACTCTTTAAAGTTTCTAAAGACGTCACCCTTGGTTGTTGCACTAGTACATTTGGGGGAAATTCCGACACCTGGTTCCGACACTTTTGACCAAATGTCGGAAATTTCCCCTAATTTTTTCAATCCCGCCTGAAACCGTCGCTATACCAACGTCTAAAGAAAAGTGTCGCAATACTGACACTTAGAAAAAGTGTCACAATTGCAACAATTGGAGGAAGACGTTGCAATTGCGACACTATGCCCCAAAGCATCTCTATTGTGACGACTACTTCCAAACGTCACAATTGTGACACAATGTCTAAGTGTTGCAATTGCGACGTTTGGAGGCATCCGTCACAATAGCGATGCTTTGTTTGCGACACAATGTATAAGTGTCGCAATTGCGACGTTTGGAGGTATCCATCGCAATACCGACGCTTTGCCCGTTGTCGGTATAACGACACTTATATGCTTTTGCAAAAATGGCCAGCTTACAGATCAACGCGAGGAGTAGTTCATAGAGGCACCTTTTTTATTGCGAAAAATTTGGAGAGAAAATAGTAATAATGAGAGAGGCTCCTTTAATTGTGTCTTTCATTTGTGAAGGTATGGATTTTCTAGCCTACAATTCTATGCTATTGAGAAAGACTCACAATCCTCTAGAAACAAGACTGTTGTGAAGATTCCTGGCGAGGAAATGGACACCAGGTTCATGACTGTTGATGAACACATCGTAGTCCGACGATGAAAGCACCAAGGAGGGTATTCTCAGTGAATGAGGGATGTTGAAATATTAATTTCAACTACCATTTCCTCTGGTTGCTTTCTAAATCCGTTTGAATGGCTCTGTCAAACAACCGCTTTCTAAAACTCATGAATAGTCAATTTTGGTTTTGAAATCACAGTCCCTGCACACTTAAAAATAGAGCGTTGTCTTTTTTTGGAAATAGAGAAATTTAATAGTAAACGTGGGAGATTTTAATTCATAAGAACGTGGTCCCACAGACCACAGACCAAATCAGCCATCCACATGGAAGCACGCGATTCGATCGCATTATTTTTTTGGCCGTCTACATTGTGGAATTTCGGACCTGAAACATTATAGGGCGGAATTAATTTGATTTTCGCGTCACATTTTTCCTCCGTACGCAAAGCCAAAAAACGGACCCAAATTTTTATATGGCATGTTCTATGAAGTTTTCGCGTCACAAATTAGGGTGACATCAGCAGGCTATTTTGGAATGTGAATTTGTGATTGAAATCGGGTTTATTTTTTTTGAAGTCTAGACGTATCATATTGTTTTATTAATATTTTGTTATAAGTTTTATATAGCATATGCACAAATATTTCACTTTGGGAATTTGTAATGTGGACCCCGAATACTTTAAATAGGTTTGGTTTAATAGTTTTTTGTTTTGTTATTATATGTAATAGCATGTGTTTTAAAATAGCCTGAAGGCTAATGTAAAAGGAAAAAGGGCATATTATGTTATTTTAAAACATATATATTAGACAGTTTAAAATTTTTGAGGATTGCACCCTTGGTGCAATTGTTTGTTTATAAGATTATATGATACATGTAAGATAAAGGTTTATTATTTATCATATATAAATAAATTTTATCAATATTGTACATTTACACTTTTATGAGGTGATGTTATAAGTAAATTGATAAATATCTCTTTTTAATCCTCATTTTACTCCATGAATATGTTTGGGAATGAAATTTCAATAGATTAATTTTCTCCTAACCTATGTATCATCAATATTGTACATTTACATTCTTAATTATGAGGTGATGTTATAGGTAAATCCATGAATATCTCCTTTTAATATTCATTTTACTCCATGAATATGTTTGGAAATGAAATTTCAACAGATTAATTTTCTTTCTATTATATGTTTTACGAAGATATGGTAAGGAATTCTCTCTTGTTCTTCTTAGAAATAATTATATATAATTTTTTTTTTTCAAAATAGATTAAAAAAATTATATGAGAAAAATTATTAATTCATCAATATGTGTGTGTGTGTGTTGTGAGGAATAATTTCATAGTTCAAATTAATGGTTCATTATATAATCATGTGATCATCACCAATGATATATCTTAAAAAGCAACTGAAAAGCCATGTGTACAAAATCGATGTATACTCTAGAGAGTGGTTCTCATATCACTATGTAAATTGGTGTATGCTACTTCAACAAAATTATAAGATAAATTGTAATACACATCATATATGCACCATAACAATTGGTGCAGGGTAAAACCCACCTGCCACACCTTTGTACTCGATCCAATTTTCTCTGTCAACTCTTCTAGCTGTGGGAGTTTCCTCCAAGGATCATAATACCCCCAAGGCCTGTTATCAGCCTAGTAATTCTCAGGTTGTGGGAAGGGGATTTTTGTAGTTAAGAACACCAGGGGTAGCCAAGAACCACTTTGGGAATTCAAGATCTAGCCTTCTTGAACTCCAGAGAGGGATCTCTCTGTATGATTTAGCTTTGTTTTAGTAATAGATATTAGGCTAGCTATGATTGTGTATTTGGGTTTGATTTTAAAAGATTGGTGGGAATAAATAGATTTCAAGGTAAACCAGAAGGATCTACCAGAATATTGGGCAATGGAGTCAACTCTCTAGGCAAGAAGAACTAAGAAATAAGGCTCAATGATGCAAATGTGCTAAGGGCAAGATAGGTGACCTTCTAAGGCTATGTATAGGCTTGATTTGATGGAGTGGATGGAATCTGAGCAAAAGGGAACTTAATAATCCTTAAGCTACAGATAAGAAGATTGAAGAAGGGGATCTAACTGGGACTTAGAGAAATTAAGAATTATATGGTCTAGTTATCAAGTAGAAAACATTAAAATGCCAACAAGTTTTGAAACAGGGAGCTTATTATCACTAATCCTATTTAATTTTTCCTTACTTGATCATTATAGACTAGAAAAACATAATATGAATCAATGTAAACTTTCAAGAAATACACTAAAAACAAGGAAAGAAATGAGACTTGTCTTATCACCACGAGAATCCTTAGCTATGATGTCTTTGATCTCTTTCCAATCTACTGCTTTCACTAATTGACTCACCAACATCAATATAACCAGCAAATAAGACTATAGTTGTCTTGAGAAATTTTATTCACACTGAACACTTTGAATTGTGAATTATTTATACAAAAAACTGTTTAGAAAATATCTCAGGAATTGAGATAATGTTTTAATAAAAAATAGGAAAGAAAACTTAAAAAGAGGGACAACTGCAAAATAGTTTGCAAGCTGTTACCTTTTTACAAGCAAAAATAGAACTGATTATTCTGATTTGAACTAATTGTTGTTGTGCACTTTAACCCTATATTTTTACCATTTGAGGTAACAGTAAAAAATGAATTTACAAGTGAATTTCATGTTTTCTATCCATTAAATTCACAGTAGATCTGTGAATTCTTGCCACTTTTCTGCAGAGGGGATCTTCATAGTCTTCAATTTTCTATAACTAGCATTTGCCTCTATATACTTAACAAAGTTGGGCTTGATAGTGAACATATGCTTGATCTCATTATCTTAAAAGAACATATTTTCAAAATACTGAAGAAGTATTTTGCCTGTTGGTGATCCTTGAGGCAGTGGTTGTCTGGCTTGCTCTTTTGCATGATTTTTGATTTTTAGATCATAATATTTATGAGGCATTAACTTTTCATTCAATGCGTGAATATCAGGCAAACCTGCTTCTGACAATGTTTTGTATTTGGCTAAAAATATTGAGATGGATACATTCGTGTCTTTACACCGGTCCTCTAGATTAATCATTATGTTTCTTTTGTTCAGGACCTTTTTGATTTGAAGAATGGTTTCTGTTCTATCAACAATTTTCAATTCTTCCAACTCTTCCCTAGTTTTACTGTTTAAAAAAGCTATGAGTTGGATTGCTTGGGCTGGTTTATTGTCAATTTCCCTCTTAGTCTTGTCAATATCTACACTAGCAACTTGAAGTAACTCCCTCTATTCATAAATTATCTGAATTGAAGGCCATCGAGAATGAAGGCCTTCAATAATTTTGGTCCATAAATGATTTTTTATATAATCCACTTGATCTGTAAGATTTACTTGTGCTTGCAGAATCTTTACCTGTTCTTGTAGTCGATCGACCCTTTGCTCATGTCCTTTAGAACTAATCAAGGCATCATTTTTGGAATTTTCTAAATTTTTAACAATGCCTTTCAAACTAAGAATCTCTTTATCTTGGTCTTGTAGTGTGCTCCTTTGTGGGGATGAAGAAGAAGAGGTAGAGATTTCCTGAGAAGTAATTGGCACTGTAGTTGCCAGTACTCCTTTCGGTGCCAAGTGTTCTACCAAAGTAGATGGTATAGCAGTGTTTATACTGGGGATCACTGTAGGAATGACCATTGGTTGTGTTTTTCTTAGTTCTTCATTCTCTTTCATTAGAGCTTCTATTTGAATTTCCATTTTTTTTTATCTGATTTGTCATTTGATGTAAAAGCTGCTTTAATTCATCATTATTTTTTTTTTGCTGTAAAATTTCTTTTGCTTGAGAGTTTTCACTTTGAGGCAACTTCAACTATTTTCTAAGAGCAGCTATATCCTCATTTTTCTGTTTAATTAAGACTTTTTCCCCTTCAATGTTGGCTGGGTCACCCCCTGCTTCAATCACTATATCTTCTAGTTTTTTTATTCTTAAATTATTAGCATACAGTGAGGCTTTTTCCAACTTCATTTGATTTTGGAGGTTGAGCACTGTTTTCTCAAGCCTAATTGATTTCATAGTTTTACTGACAATTTTGGAATATAGCATTTCAGTATTGCTCCTATGAAATTCAATTTGATCTAATTCATGAATGGCATCTACATCCACTTCAAAATCTATTTTGGAATAATCTGCCACTGATTTTGGCTCAGCCACTGTAGGATTCAAGAATGACATTACCAATTTATTGGATGAATAATCAAATGCTGAAAGAAGCCTATCTTTGTTTCCAGGCTTTTCCTTAAGAAATCTAGAATAAGCTTGATTCTTGATCTCTTCATTCTTCTCTTTAATCTGTCTAAATCTGATTTGAATCTCTGACTCTGTATTATCAGTTTCCTGAGAAGAAGGAGGCAAATCGACAGTAGCCTGGTTTTCCTTCATGATTGTATCTTTTTTTTATGCTCCAATTTTTACATTTTGAAGCACTTTTAATGTTTCAGTGGCCATTCTTGTTGCTTCATCATCTATATCAATATTTACAACCTTATCCTTTTCTTCTTCTGTTGAATTGCTTCTTTTACTATAAGAAATTTTGAATTTTATGTCCTCAGTAGTCTCAGCTATGAAACTATCTCATTCTCTATCTCTTTTATGTACATTATCAGTATCTTTGCTTGTAGAAGCCACGTGTGTCTGTTCAATCTGTTTTCCTTTGCCACTCTCTACCTCTATTACATGTACTGCCTGTGAATCATCATCTGATAGGGTGTTTGGCTCCCATTCAATTTTATTTACATATCTTTCAATATGGGGCTTAGGATCATGCAAGTAAATAGGCAAATTACATTTTACCCTTATTGCACTAAAAATACCTTGTGGGTCATAATTCCATGTAAAACTACATGGGAACTTATATTCTTTAAGTTTGACATTTATCTCATTGGCAGCTTCTCTGTTATTCACAATGAATGGCCCAATTTGATTTTTGAACTTAAATTGGGTCTTTTTCTTGGAAGCTATGAAGTTGATTTCATCTACATTCAATAGTTGTCTCAGATATTCTAAAGCAAATATTCTTGTAGTAACAAATCTGGGTAACATATACGGGGCCAGGGATGAGCCATACACTCTGATTTCTGTATGATTTTTATATAAATACCAATCTACAGTTTTGTAGCTCTATGATAACTGCAGAATTCTTCTTGTCTCATCATTGATCCTAGGGATCTCCTCTTTTTCCAAGAGATACATAACAGGGGCTATAAATGAGTCATTGAAATCTGTAAAACTATTCTCTCTGTTCCATTTCCTTAGAATAGATGACCAAAATACTACTGATATAAATTTTCCTTCTGCATCCACTTTCTGACATTAAATTGGAAACTTATCTATTTTATAATATAGGAAGAGGTGGAGTGGATAAGAGGAGTATCTGAAAACTCCTTCTTCTGATAATCTGGATAACTGATAATACATACTTTCAACAATAAATCTAGCATAATTGAACTGAATGGATGGTGATTGACCAGGGCTTAGAGTTGACAGAAAACCTAGGATAGCCACATTAGTGAATTCATCACTGATGTATCCTAGTATGAAGGAGGGCATTGAGACAATCTATCTAGTTTCATCTGGGAAATCAATGGTGTCGAAAGGAGGATTTAACTTAGGAATATCAACTTGATTTGGACAAAAAGTCTGGTATATTTTGAATCTAGTATTGAAATCCAAGTCAAGATATAGTTGGGTTAAATCTTCTATTGATAGGGAAGCAGAATTGGGGTCATGATTCATTTGCAGCATGTAATTTATCGACTCTTCAGTGATGTAAAACATGATCTATTTTTATTTGTTTACAATACATCTTTGTTCTGGCATATAATAGGCTTGGCATAATCTGATAAAGTTAGGAACAGAATGAGTGAGAGGGACAATATATCTAGGTAGATTGGATTCCCAAATTGTAATATCTTTGTCACCCTTTTCCATTGATTTTCCATAGCACCAATTATAGACATCAAGCAGGATAAATTCTACATTAGGGTCTAGTATTCTATAGTCTAGATCAACTAAAGGGCCGTTCTCTGGAGAAATAACTGAAGGCTAGACTGGTCTGACCACTTCTGTAGAGTCAACCATGAGTGCAACAGTTGGTTTGTCGATTTTGAAGGACATAGGCTGAGGAATCTTTGCAGAAGAATTCTTTCGAGATTTTTGGCCTCCATTCTTAGGGGTTACCTATTTCTTGGTCATTTTTAATATGAACGAAGCAAGATTAAATGGTTTGCTAAGTTCCTTTACGAGAAACAGGGGTTTCTTGGTGAATTTATACTGAAAATGGGGTTTCAGAGTAGGGTTTTTTAGGAAATGCAAGGAATTTAAGGCTCAAAACGTGTATTTAAAATCAATTTCAATAGGAAAATGGACCAGGGTATGGAAAAAACTACGAGAAAGGGAAATTAGGGATTCCAGGGAAATTTTGACAGAGTTTCCCCTGAAAAATGGACACTTTTTTGCAGTAACTTTGGTAATTATTTGAAATCGATTTGAAATCTTAGAGGGCAAGTTCAAAGAAAATTACTTGGAGAACCAGCAGAATTCAGTTGAAGACGTTGCAGAGGTGCTCAGTCTTCAATTTTTTGAAAATGGCTTCGCAGAGGAGAATGTAGTACTTTGTAATGGAAATTTAGGGCAATGGGTGTCAAAAAATGGTACTGGTAGGTTGAAAATGGCTCTGCAAATTTTCTCAGGGTTCGAATGACATGATTTTGAGGAAAAACGGTTCTGCAATTTTTTTACAGGTTTAAAGAAAAAAGGTGAAAATTTGAATGAAAAATATAATTTTAATGTATTAAATGATGGTATAACCATATTTAAATGACAGTAAACTCGAGTTAAATGGGTGAGGTTTAGGGAATACCACCAGTAGTATTCGTGCGGGTAAATGGTGGTAAGCGGAAACTAGCTTTTCGAACGCGATACAACGTGGTGGCGACACGTAAGCGCGGGGTGGTTTGGAAAAACCACCCATTTCGCGCATCTTTGCCAAAACATCAAATGATTAATTTATGAGCGTGAAAATGTATTAGCATCGTCAGATCTAGATTCAATGAGCGAACGGCCACGATCAAAAGGAAAGGTGGGGGGAAAAGTTAAGTTATCGGGTTCACTTTGGGCCATTGATCTTGGGAGATGAAGGATAGATCAGACGGGCAGGAAAAGGGTCATATTTATTGAAGTTTAGTTTAAATGAAACTTCGGGTGATTTTTTATTTAAAACATATATAACATACTTTTTAAACTTTTTCTTCATATATTTTATTTATATGGTAAATCAAATCAAAAAAAATTAATTACCATAGGGGCGGGAATAAATATACGGATAAAATTTTAGCCAAAGGGGTTATAAGGGGGGTTTTATTTAAGCATGTGGAAATAAAATACTTTGGCTGAAGTTATATTAAGTGGGTTTTTGGGATTTATTTATAAAAGGAGTTATATAATAGGAAAAGGTCAATTGTAGGGAGCTAATACATAAGTTAGAGTTAATATGACAAGGAGACAATGTATATTCAAAAACACATCAATATAACTAATAAAGTGAAGATTAAAAAACAAATTTGCATTATAATAACTTCATCACTTAGACTTAGGATAAAATGTGATTTTGAGGGCTTTATGCTTTGAAATGATGTAGGAAGTTAATCAAATGAGAATTAGAGTATCTTTAAGTAAAAATGAAGTTTTACTTAGGATTTTTCAGGGGAAATGAGTGCATGAATGGTAAATGATGTGATTTAGGGATTAATATAGACATTTCACACTTTCAACTGATCAGTCATAGATCCTTGGGTCCGGTCCCAACAAAATTCAGGGAAATTCCTTGAGCCTTTCTGAATGATAGTCTAGAATGTTTCATGACTATGGGAAGGGGAAGTTAGTTATTTTGTAGCCCATGATGAATGATATTTAGATTGACACTTTTCACCTTCTTCTACCTACCCATATTACCATGCTAACATTTTTTTCTTGCTTTGTAGCTGGTGCATTCAAGCTAGCAACCTTCACAACATTTATTCTTTCTTAAAGCAACTAAAACTATCTAATTCTACACTTATTTCAGCCATGAATCCAGATTAAACTATTGGATTCACTTTATTTGTCTACCTAAATACTGAATTGTTAGGATTAAACTGTCTAACAACTCATTATTCTCTATCTATAACAAAGGAAATTGAAACAATGACAAGTTAATATTGAGCTGTTTAACTCACTTTCATGTTTTATTCATTTTTTCTTTGGGGTATCTTATTTTTTCTAAGTGCTTTGATTGTTCTTTTAGGACCTTTTTACCCTCTTTTTTATTTTTTTATTTTTTACAAAATATGTGAATACAACTTGCAGAAGGAAAAGTATGTACAAATTTACAAAATTACCAATAGTCAAGTCAGAATTATGACTCCTATATTATAGGTTGCTAACAAGGCCTATGCCATGCCTTCTCGCATGCAGAACTTCTTCACTTGATGGTTCTAAACCATATTATAATTCCCCACGTTCTATGGTCTAATCCCCATCATACCTATCAACATTAAACCACTCTTTACACACCTTGAATATAATGACTAGCCTACTCTCATTAATATATACCCCAATAAATACAAGCCACTTAAGAATTAAACCCCAAAACCTTGGGCTGACTCATTTTACATATTCGAATTGATATTCGAATGTATCAACTGCTCGACCCTCTCGTATTTCAACCGTGATGTTTAATGTATGTCGACCTTGTCAATTCAAACTCCGTCACTTGGTTTCAACCAAACGCACAGCCATTCACATAATTATATAGTCCTCCTTATTATAATCTCCGCCAATCGTCAAAGATTGTAACAAATCTCGAATTTGGTCTATAACTCAATGGTCATACATAAACCATTCTTGGCTCCACAGTAATTTACCTCTCAATGTGACGGTCGATGGAGCATCGCGTCGGTTTGGAGGATCCAACAGACACAACGAAATCTCACGTAACAAACACGCCCAAGGGTTAATCTGTGATGAGAACGGTTTTATAATTCCGCCCTCGACCACGTGTCTCACGGAGACATATGTCGCGTCCTTTTCACCAATTCTGCTTACCACCTCCAAACTTGCGCGATATCGTTGATTTTCAAAACGATGGTTTTACTGTGCACTTCTGTCACTGTTCCGCCTCTTATCTTCCAGGTTCCGTCGAGCTTTCTTTTATTGTACTCTGCCTCCGCTCCTTTGACTCGCATCTTCCTATACTATTTTTTTTTTCTTCAATTAAGGACTCACACTCCATGAGGTTCCTTCACACACCGGTTCTATGTACGTGGTAGCACCGATTGAACCTGGAATCGAAGGCTCGAGCACAATTATCTATTGCACTATGGGGAGATCCATAATTTAGACCTGTCGACCCTCTCTACCATGGAATTTCCCACTGCATTACATGAGTCTCGACCACAACATTGCCGTACCACTATCCAATTCCATAGCGTCCACTGTCATGGCACTTAACACGGGTTATCACACAACTTTATTCGTCCAAAAATTCTTACGCCGAGTTAAAATAATATCTAATGGGTTCAGGAAAGGATAGAACCTCTCGCACAGAGGCTAGTAATTCAGGGAAGGACTCGGTTCCTCTTTCAACATATAGGACCCCATTAAACCACAATTATCGAGTATGTATTCCAGACTACTATACAGTTGATTATCGAGATACAGAAACTGTTCACGCCATAATTAACTCGACAAATTCACAATACCATTGAAATAATTATACATTTATGCAGTGAAGTACTTACAACTTTGGCTCGACCAGATCTTTGAATTACTTCGCCCTTGTCCTCTACTCTGTCTCTACGACAGTCCTACGCAGCCTATGCGGTTCTCTATGCAGTTCTGCCTTATTATGCCTATAAGGCTTATTTTTATACAAACCCTGAATCGAATCAACTCCTCTAATGCTCAAAACTCTTCATATCTCTAACTCTGAGTCTAACCCTCTGACAGACAGAGACAGACTCCTAAAATTAGCTTAACTTCTGAAACTCACTATCTCTTCAGGAGCCCATTAATCATTCGGGAAGTTACATTTTCTTCTCTAATTAACTAAAAATAACTCAACTATGAATAAATACATGGGGAAATAAAACGTGATACCCCCCTTTACATTTATTTATGGACAAAGGTTGTTTTGAGCCTAATGCCCATGCATCAACAATTGCCATACAACTAATTTGTTTTAGGATACATGTGGCATTCTATGGGTAAATTCCATATGATGTGTATATCAATCTATTAGGTGTTGGTAAGTTGTGAGTATCTAAGAAATGATAAGGAATATCCATACATAATGATCTTGTAATGTGATTATAAATTGTGTCTATAATTTCCATAAAATGTATAAATGATTTGTTTAAAAAAAATCAACACAATCAACCCTAAACAATGCTCATGATGTGGAATGTCATTGGAGAAACCAAAATTATGGTCACATGTCCCATTTCTATGGTAATGGTGATCATATATATGTTGTAGTGACACTTGATGAGTAATTAAATAAATCTCAGAGTGTGACTCATTGTGCCATATTTTTTTAAAGCATGATTTGTTTTCCTAGTTTTTACTAATTTGTTAACATATTTTATTTATTTGGAAAGCTAATTAATGATGCTTTAAGTAATTAGGACCTAATGAGAGGTCATCTTCACATCTTCACTGAAATATATTTGGTAATTGTAGTCACTATATGAACCGCACATGCATGCTACTTAAGAAAAATTGAAATATAAACTATAATACACATCTTATATCTGCCATAACAATTGTCATATAACTTATTTACTTCTAGATACATATGAAATACTTTAGGTAAATGCCATATTATGTGCATACCAATATAGTAGGTGTTGGTAAGTTATGAGGATCTAAGAAATGATAGGGTATCCACACATTAGTGCCCTCGTAAAGTTTTTGCATAATTTTCTATTTGTTGTAATTTTGTTGCCTGGATTTGTTAAAGATTTCAAATAATACAATTATCTACCAATTTTTCTTTATAAAGAAGAAGTACAATAAGTATTCACCTAAAAGTGAGCCATGTGAAAATATTGGTAACATAAGTAACCTGGTAAGCTATAAATGAAAAGTGAATAACCTCCACTAACCAACAGGTGGCAGGCAAGGTTGGAATTTGGATTTCTCTTTACCCGTCACACAATTTTTTTTGACGTTTTGGTCACTATTTTTCTAGTCAATAAACGTCACGTTTAAAATTTTTCACTTCATTAATGAAGTTCTCGTAATAAATTAACCCTTCACCAATAAAAGTTTGATTAAAAAAATTGAATGCTCTTCCGTTTTCTTTGGATTTTGGAGTGTGATATATCTGTGTCATGGAATTTTAATACCTAAAGTTTCAAGAGAAATAACTGACTCTTGTCAAAATAATATTTCCTCAATATATGCTATTATCTACTAAAAATTACTTCAAAAAGAAAGTAACTTTCCAATATAAAGAAAAAAACATGAACGAGCTTTCCCTAAATTGCAATAAATTTATGTTGATTATTAATATTTCATAATTTGTCTTATAAAAATTGCATAATCGGACTACGAACAGATCCTCAGTGCATTTTTTATTATTGTTGTGATTGAAATAATGAGCCAAAGAACGCTAAGGTACTCATAGAAATCAATCTATGTACTATTTCTCACAAAATCATGTTGAGTAGTGGAGACTAAGCACTAGATTTTTTTTTTTTCCTCAATCTCTCTACTAATTATGTCTATGTAGTTATAAGAATAACAAGCCAAAGAAATCTCAGGCTTCCAGAGAAATTAGTCTCTGTGTGCAGAAATTAATGATTACTGTTGACTAAATTTTATACCATTTGAAATTGCTGAGCGAAATTAATCAGGCCATGATGTACCATTTGTCAGTATCTATTTTCTCATGTATGAAAGTTGATGTACCATTGAAAGTTTAATAATTCTATTGAAATTTTAATAACTATAATAACTATATATATATATATATATATATGTATGTATGTATGTATGTATGTATGTATGTATGTATGTATGTATGTGTGTATGTATGTATATATATTTTTTTTTAAATTTAATGATTAATAATAATTAAATTAAAATTCTTAAAAGACAAAATAAAAGCCTAATAATCACGAACTATTATGATAATTTAAAAATATAGAACTCAGGCTGAACATAGTTACAAAGATACCAAGAAAATAAGAGTGCATGTGCATGATAACCTCTTTCTTGACAACCTATGAATGCCATTCTCAATGAAGACTCAAGACTCAACTGGATTGGATTGTGTATCAAAACAGTAGGAATGAATCAAAGTTCAATGAATGAATAACTTGATCGAGAAAAGTTATAGGGAAGGTAACTTGAATATCAATCTAATAAACCTCACTTCCATGATTAAAAAAACACCCCCACCTTCTCAGTGGTCCCATCATGGTCCACCTATTGAAAAACAACCAACAAATATTATTTTTTATATATTTTTGCATGGCCATTGGACAATGATTTACTATGGTTTTGCTACTAAATTCCAATGGATGATTATTCAAAAATATTGAGAATTAGTTTAGTCTCAAGGCATAGCCAAGAGTCTTACTGCATAATTATAGATTACCTCTCCATTGGATGATTGTACATTTTTCATCTACTTTTTCACGTGAGCTTCAGTTGATGCTAGATCTTTGCCTTCTATTTCTTTAGTTAAGCTAAGATTTAACTTTGATCTTACATTAATAACTATAATTGCATGAATATCCATGCTTTTATACTTCCCCACTGTCGTCAATGTTGATGTATGGCCTTGGCCCATTGATCTTACAAATAACTCACTATTCATATTCATTTTTCTCTAGTTCAGCCCAATAAAATAAGGAAAACATAAAATGAAGTCTTGATTTTTCTTTCCAGTGCTCCTACATAATACAAATACTCTTAAAAACCAATTAATATATCAATTTTCATCATTCATGATAAAATCAGTTTGAAATTTTTTAATGAATCTACTTACAATTAATAGATTACATTCCTCACAGAATAAGAAATAATTTAGAGCTATGATTTCACAATAATAAATTACCCTAGAAGTTCAAAATTCAAACATACCTTATGAAATTAAAATATGGCAAGTTAATGAGCCAATCTAGTTTCCTCGGAGCCAATCTTGAGCTTAGCCTAAGTTTTAATGCCTTGAGAGTGTGATTGTAAGGAAATAGACGCCTAAAGCTTTTATTTTGTGCTTGTGTAATTCACTGTTAGACCATCAAGCCAAGCCACCAGCTATATTAACACTACTTCATGTTGGGGCAGATTGGCATTCTAATTTTTTAGTGCTATAGTCGTACCTTTTCACTGCTTCACTAATCACAACCTTGGAAATTTGCAGGGCAACGAGCTTTATTCTTTCTTTGGTGTTTTATGTAAAATAAAGGATTTGTGAAATTTCTGTAATAGGAAGGGGAAAACTAAATTGATTCTAATTTTAAAATATCAATAATGATAAGTGGTAATTTCTTTATTAAATTTTTAATTTTGAGTGAGCCAAAAAAGTAACTTTCCTTAATTTTTGAGTACATCCTTGCAATTGCGAAGAGGACTAGTGTTGCAAAATTATTGGTAAGTGGAAATTAAAGGGCGTAAGAACATTTTTGAAAAAAATTCAAACGTCAAAATTAAGTCTTCTATCCTTCCTAGCACCTCACAGAAAATGGGAATCCGCAAATTCTAGTCGTCAAATATGTACAAAATGCCTTATGACGGGAAAATGGAGGATTGGTCCTATGCTGCTACATGAGTTAGGGTTTCATGTGGCAACAGGGAACCTTGTATAGTTTTTCAAGGATAGGAAAGGAGAATATTGTCAGTTAATCATCACATGAAACTTCATCACCATTTGAAAATTGTGTCCTAATTTGAAACAATAAGACTACCCAAATATTTCATTATTTAATTTTGTTGAAGATTGCAACAAGAAACAGTGAAGGAGGCATCCTGAAACATCATTCCTGATCCTAGTTGGAAAGTGATCACCTAAACTAGGTGGGGCCCACATAGGTGATTTTTGTCGCAAAGTCTATTTTTAGACTATGTCTATTTTTAGACATGTTGATCATATTCTATGAGTTGCGGGATGCTATTTGTGGATGGTTGGTCAAGTTTGAAAAATAGATGGACTTCTTTTTTTAGACATATTGGGCAGAATCTATTTTTAGATTGCCAGTCTAAAAATAGATATGTCGAATATTATTAGGTATTAGTAATATTTGGACTCTAAACATTATCTTATTCTCTTGGAGCACTTCAGTTAAGTGCACAGATGTGGCACAACAACTGACAAAAGGAATTACGCTATTCTTGAGGGTTTACTGGAGCTATTGCATGGAGACTTCAATTAGAACTCATGTGACATAGTTTGGTGGAGTTATTGAAGTAGTTGGTGGAGTTGTATTCAGTTTAACTCAGTTAGACATAGTTGAGCTAGTTGTATCTAGTCTAACTGATTGATACACTAGTGAGAGTGGTGTGAATTAATTAGTTAGTTAATTCACCAAATGATAACTCATTAATCAACTGAAGAATACATCAGTTAACTACAGTGCATGGAAGTTTCAGTGGAGATCAGTGGAGAGATAGGTGAAAGGGCAAGATAGACTATCTATTGTGACTATTATTGATGCATGAATTGCATCTACATATACATTGGACTTGCCAATGATAATCACGCAGTCAATGAGAGTGGGATTACATTGAATTGGTCTTTGTAATCAACTTGGATTGTGCAGTGGAGGTAGGCTAGTAGGTGGCAAAGATCGGTGCATGGATTTGCAAGATTGGGCCTGATTAGTGTATGAAGATTATACTGTACTGAGAGCTTGTGATAAGCTTTGTATGATTTGTATGAGATTGTCATATGATGTCCATGTTACATAATATATAGTTGGGTTTTTTAGCTTCAGGATTTCCCGTTAAACAACTGTGTTATGTGTGTTTTTATTGCTTCATGTGTTTTGCAATTGTTGATTAAATTTCTGCAAGAATTATAGTGGAAGGATTCTGTATTTTGCAAGAATATAAATATTGTGAGATTAAGAGAGTCCGGATATATACATGCTTAATGTATATAATTTCTACAAATTTTTATTGTGTAATACAAAAAAATATCCTAGATAACTTAAATAATGTAAGCACTTTTGCAAAAATTTAGTGGAGAGAACCTTCAATTACATTTATTTTGAAGTTCCACTTGCATTTTAAGCCATTTTAATTAGTCTTTCATGGTTATTCTAGTAAAAATTTCAACCTCTTGTAGAAATTTGTTTGTCACTTGTATTATAAATTCAAAAATCAAATTTAAATAAAAATGATTTGAAATGAAAAAGTCAAATGCGCGCTACATAAAAATGATTTTTTTAAAAACTGCATTAACGCCTAATATCATGCGTGCATTCACCCTCAGCATTCGCCCTCAGCTCTTGCAGAACAACATTCGCCCTTAGCATTCGCCCTTAGCTCTTGCAAAATGGTAAGTTCTTACTGCAGGCCCTTCCTCCTATAGTAGGGTTGACCCTATTTGGGTTTTTTTGGAGCCTCTGAGAATACAAAGGTTATGATTGATTATGGGGAACTTCCTATATTTGTGGAGCTTCTTACCTCCTGGAATGATAATGTTCGAGAACAGGTAGCACGTTTATTTTAGAGGCATAAAATTATTCTTCCCAACTATCTTTATATGTCTGTAATTTTGGAATTTGATTTAAAAAACAAGTACCCAACTTTGAGTTCAACTGGTGTTCGTGTAAGGTTGTTTGGGCTTTGGGAAATATTGTTGGAGACTCTACAAAATTTATGGATCTTGCCCTCAATCTTGGAGCTCTGAGGCAGGTGCTTTCCCAGTTGAATGATACTGCCAAAATTTCAATGATAAGGAATGCTACATGGGCTCTGTCAATTTTTTTCCATGGTAAACCCTAACCACTATTCGAACAGGTAAGAAGAATACATTTTCTACCTCTTCTTCTTAGTTTGCAGATACTGTGGATTTTTTTATAGATCTTGGTGCTTGGTAGATTTGGACGTAATATGGACCTAGGTGCTTGTTCATTACAATGACTCCGTCATCAGGTTTTAGAAAATGCATAGAAATTTGGGTTTCACAAGACGATTACCCTTGCTTGAAATTATCGATTATCAATAAAATTCAAAAAAAATCTTTCGTAGCATTGTTGAGCTCTTTGTAGGTGAATTTCTGAGGCAATTTCACAATATCTGAACTAAATTTGTTTGTCCTTTTCAATACTCTGCACTTGTAATAGAACCAGACAAACAATCTAGTGGCCAATGCAACAACAACAACACCTCTTGTTGCAATGCCTGCA
The DNA here is from genome assembly GCA_034641835.2 of Pinus albicaulis. Taxonomy (NCBI): domain Eukaryota; kingdom Viridiplantae; phylum Streptophyta; class Pinopsida; order Pinales; family Pinaceae; genus Pinus; species Pinus albicaulis. Next base: position 671,232,331 of record CM076573.1, read on the forward strand.
ATTCACCCTCTCTGCACACATGAATGACTATGGCACCCTCTTTTGTGAATAGGTACTGGAGCTGACGGTACTATTTTCCATTAGGATCGTGGAATTCAACATCCAAATAGTATCAAATTCCACTGTAATAGTATTCACCGGCGAGGGAAACAGTTCATTGAGACCTATTGGACTCATCACCCCCAAATAGCCTCCAGGGCTACCCAAAGTGTGATCATCTGAAGCAATAACAAATGCTAATCCATCTCCAATTGAAACAAGAACATGACCCACATTGGTTACAAAAAACGAGAAACACGTTTTGAAAGAAGAAGAAACTTTTGTATTAGGGTCCAGAAATCTAACTGGTCTATTGTACAGTGCCTTACCTGCACTTCAAATTGTTACTCCCAAGTCCATGCTAAGGCTCACTGTGCCATTCTTCAGATGAGAATATTAACTTGAATTTTGATTCCAAAAAACCCAAGTCCCCTGTTCTATGCCCAAGAACTCTGTTACAACGAGTAGAGTTATGAGTGAAATAGTTCACAATAGGAAGAAAAAGAAACATCACAAAATTGCTCCTCTTTAGACTGATAATTTTTATGCGAAAATTAAACTATGGATAGTAAAAAAATAATATCAAACATAACCAATCCATAATGGAATTTGAACATGAGGATTTATAACCACAGAAAACCCTTTCCAGGTTAAAAGAATTCCAGAATGGCTTTAAGATTCTACTAATGAGCGCTTACATCACCATAGCAATTACTGTCACAATGAAATTTGTTGGAAGCAAAGCCCTTGTACAGTTTCTACATTTCCACAGTGGAAGCAAGAATATTGCTATATCTCATGATCTGGTTCTATGGTCAAATCCTTTGCTATGGTTGTCTTGTTCTGCTAAACGTGGATCTGTCTTAGCTTTAGCTCTGGTTCTCATTTAGGATCATGGTTATCTGATATTGCTGTGGCCTTGACTATACAAACTTGTTCAATAGGAAAATGTTGACTCTGCTATATATAGGAGCTTCAATGAGTGCTCTCAAACACTTTTTTGGGCAGCTTTGTTTTGTCTCTGATTCAAGGCAGAACTATGTTGGCCTTGGTTTTTTAGTCCTTGGAACTTAGTTCTCTCATATTTTCCATCCTATCCCCAGTTTTCTACTGAGAAATACATAACTTCACGATATCAAAATTGACTATTTTTGGCCATTTATCTTTAATAATGGTACAACTTTAATTTGGTGCATTCGTACAGTATCTGAAGAGCACTCTCAAGCTGTTATTCAGTATTTTAGCATAACTACTACATTTAACTACCATGCTCTAATATTTATATCAACCATAAGCATTCTTAAGGTATTTCCACATTTGTGAAGCAGAAGGAATGCTTATGAAAGCTTCTTATCATAGTGATACAATTCTGTTCGCAGTTTATCTTTTGTAAAAAGCTCACATTTTGTAAAAAGCTCACAATTTGTAAAATGCCCACTTTTATTTTCTTTTTGCTTATATATTGAGCTCCCATTGAGTTCAACAAGTCTTGGCTTTTCTACACCATTGAGAGAGATTTATTATTTTCTTTATAGGATAATTTGCATCAATGGAAGAAAACATTGGAGGTGGAAAAAAAATTCAAAAGGGTGAAAGGGGTGATGGTAGAGTTTATTTCCCTTGTAAAAAATGTTGTATGAGAAATAATGTTAGAGTTTTAATAACAAAAGCAACAATGCATTGTAGGAAATATGGTCACATTGATGGTGGATCGAATGACTATCGTCCCGTGGTAATTAATTATCTATCTTCATTTTGATTATATCGTAAAATTTTATATTATTTTAATATTTTTTATATGTGCACTAATGTTTAATTATTAATGTTTGTAATTTTCATAAAGGCACAGTTGCCCCCCAAATTTTTGCAGATGATCAACCAGCTTCCACAGCTAAATAGTAGTAGATTAGATGATGTTGCACCAATACAAGAGAATATTGTAGCAAATATTAGTATTGGAAATGATGTTGTACAAGGTGAAGAACATGAAGCGAATGATGAAGGTAATTTTAATGATCCCATGGAGGTAGATCATGATGAAAGTAATGAGACAGTTCACATTAATGATGGGACAAATAAAATGCTCCAAGACTTGTATGGTGAGTCAGATGATGATGGTGGAGATAGCAGTGACGGTATTTATGATGTACCTCTGATTGAAAGGTCAAGTGAACGACTTTTTGAACACTCAAATTCAACTCTTCTCTCTGCTACATTGTTGCTGGTGAACTTAAAGGTTATGAATAATTTGTCGAACAGATGTATGACACAACTCCTAAGGTATGAAATATGTATATATGATCACATATATGTAAATTTTGATTATTTTCCCTTTTTTTAGTTGTAATAAATGTGTAAAATAATAACTTATATATAAGTTATTATTTTACACATTTATTACAACTAAAAAAAGGGAAAATAATCAACATTTACATATATGTGATCATATATACATATTGCATACCTTAGGAGTTCTGTCATACATCTGTTCGACAAATTATTCATAACCTTTAAGTTCACCATCAACAATAGCAGAGAGCTGGTGAACTTAAAGGTTATGAATAATTTTTCGAACAAATGTATGACACAACTCCTAAGGTATGAAATATGTATATATGATCACATATATGTAAATGTTGATTATTTTCCCTTTTTTTAGTTGTAATAAATGTGTAAAATAATAAGTTATATATATATATATATATATATCATAGTTATCAAAACCGGCCGGTCAGGATGGCTGCCGGTTGGAACCGGCCTTGCAACTCGGTCAATAGCCTATTCTCACCTGTTTTGGCCGGTTAACCGGACCTAACCAGCCGGTTAAGTAAGGAACCGACCAGTTTATGCATAAACCGGTCAGTTCCGTACTTAACCGGCCGGTTAGGTGCTCCTCCATGAGTTGCAAATTCCTCAGTGTCTCCTCCATGAGCTACAAATTCCTCTATTATACTAGCAACAAACTTGTCTAATAACTCATACTCAACACCTTATAGCAGCAACAATACACATGATGACTGATAAATACAAGGCTGGCTAGCATAAAATCCCTGGTAGCATGCAACTCATCAAGTGTACTTGATGACAATTTCTGTTCTCAAAACAATCAGCAGCAACCTTATTTCACACTCAGCTAGGAACTATCAGACCCTCTCTCTCTGCTCACACATAGCAGCAGCATAAATACAAAACCTTTCACACAACATACAAGAAATTTGATCATGGCATCAAGACTGATGCAAATGGTCTGACGCCACTCAAGGGACAACAACATACAACCTAATGAAAATGTGACTGGCAATAATAAATTGACCACTAGAAAATTCCCGCTAGGAAATGCACTAAACTGGCCACTGAATTTTATGGGTTTTAATGAATCTTTTTAGTGATAAATTTCATCAAACACATTGTGAGAAGACTGCTGAAGTTGTAATGCTTTCTCAACTTGTTACAAATAGCACTAATAGTGGGTTTCATAAACCAATTCAATACCTCTAAGTGCTGTAGATGTTTTTCTAGAAATTTATCGCCAAGAAAACATAGATAATGAAGAATACAAGATCTTCAAAATGTTGGTCTGATATATATATATACTGAACCCAGAATTGTCTTTAAGGCTGATACAATGAATTGACAACAGATCTGAGCAGGGACAGATTGTATATTATAATATTAACTCAACAATAAAACACAGTGAATAATATAAGAGAAACCTGATACATTACTTCAACAAGTTTCCTTATGTATTTTTCGATGATATGTATTGCATTTGGTGCCATTTTGATATATTCACCTTTGCATGGTATATAAATGAGAAAATTTTTCATATTTTGTCTCTATTGGCTTGGAATCATGGTTGCAAATCTTAAAATAGTTTTTTTTTCATTAAAAAATAATTATTTAATGTATCTTTTTTAAAACCGGTTCATTGAAATCTGACCACTACCGGTTAGACCAGTTCCAGTTCGAAACCCAGTTCATTAGCTCCACCGGTCCGGTCACTGGTTCTGATTTTAATAACTATGATATATATATATATATATATATATATATATATATATATATATATATATATGATTAATAATCTTTACAAGACACTAGTTTTTGTTTATGTTGTACATTGTTGGGTGAATATTTGTTACCATCGCCAAATACTTTACCTCGAACATATCAAGATCTACGTGCTATTATGAAACACTTTGGAATGGAATATAACACTATAGATGCATGTCCTAAATATCATATTATATATTACGGAGAACATGCGTTGAAAACAGAATGTCCGAAATGTGGTACCAGTAGATATCGAATAGATCAACTAACCAAAAAGGTGCCTCAAAAGGTTCTTCGTCATATTCCCATAATTCCACGTTTGCAGCGAATGTTCAGGTGTAACAGCATAGCACAGTTTATGGATTACCATTCAAAGAATAGAAGTGGAGATGGTGTTCTTCGAATTCCTGCAGATGGTTCTGCATTTAGAGAAATCGAGGAAAAATATGTAGATTTTAAAAATGAACCTCATAATGTCAGGCTTTCATTGCGGCTGATGGTGTTAATCCATTCAGAGAGCTTATATCTACTTACTCATTGTGGCCTATTTTCATTATCAACAATAACATTCCTCCTTGGATGTCAATAAAGAGGGAGCACATAATGTTGACTATGATTATTCTAGGTATTTGATACATTATTTCTTTGAATGTAACATTTTCATTTCTCTCGTTGTTTTCATAAATATATATTTTATTTATTTACTTACTTTTATATACATATATCATGGTAGTAATTATTATGTACCGTAATTTTGAACAATTAGGTAAGTACAAGGTCAAAGATATGAATGTATATATTGAGCCTCTTATCGATGAGCTAATACAGTTATGGCATGGCATCACTATGTATGACATCACTAAACCAATCAAGCAGAAGAGATTTCAATGTCATGGAATACTTGTATGGACAATTCATGATGCCCCAAGACTAACACATGTTTGTGGTATGTAATATTTCGTTGCACTGTAATATAATACATAATTATCTAAATTAGATATACCATATTGCATTTTTTAAAAATGATCTGATAGTATATTAATTTTTATTGATCCATCTATTGTAGGTCTTCAAACAAAGGGTAGATTTTCATCTCTAGTTTGTGGCCCTAAGATGAAGTATCGTCATTTGCCAGACTTAAGAAAGATGGTGTTTGATGAGTTTAGGCACTTCTTCCCTAGGAACCATAAGTATCGTACTACTGAAAAACATATTTTCAATAATAAAGAAGAAACTGGATTAAAACCACGAAGAATGACACCTCAGTTGGGGATGTTGGAATATAACAGAATTAATAATCGTTAAGTATCTGGTACGTAATTTGTGTGTATATATATATTATTTGTTTATGTAATGTTTGGAATTTTTGTTTTAACTAATGAATTTATTTTATTGTATTTTATAATTAATATTGTTCTAATTTATTTTATTCTTTGATATCAAGGTCATCGTCGCGATGAAGGTACTAATATTGTACTTCCAACTGGAATGAAATGTTATCCTTCTCAATTCGCGAGGTTGCCCTACTATGAGGACCTAAAAATAGCTCATTTGTTTGATACAATGCATGTCGGGAATAATGTGATAGAAATGTTATGGCGAACCATAGATGGTGCACATGATAGAGATAAAATTGACAAAATTTGTGCTGACATTGAGAAATCGAATCATGCAATGAAAAGTGTGATCGACAGATCAAATAACAATGGAGGTTGAAATTATAATAATATTCCATGGTTATTAACAGAACAACAAAGCAATGATGTAAAAGAGGTCATTAGAAGAATTAAATTTCCAACAGGTTTTTCTTCAAACATAAATAATATCTTAACAAAGAAAGGTGACTTCAGTGGGGTGAAAACACATGATTGGCATACCTTTGTTAAGGTAATTTTTTTGGTATATGTTTTTGTATGTTATTGCTTGAATACATATTTTAAATTTTCCTTTTTTCTGTTTAATTTGGAAACCAATAATGATTCATTTTTTATTGTTATAGTATGTTCTACCTATATCTCTCCCAAACGACTTCGACAACAATGTCAAACAAGTTATATATGGTCTTAGTAAATAAATGAGGTAAGTAGTTTTGATTTATACGCAAAATCTAATTGCTACAATTTCTTTTCGTACTTGATGAAATGATGTATTAATTTACTTGTAATGAAATATATATTATGTTTCATTGAAATAACCTTGCGTAATGATTTGCAGATGGTTTTCATTGAAAGAAATCCATCAAGATGAAATAAAGTATTGGAAGAGAGAAATTCCTTGGCTAATGTGTGAAATGCAAAAGTATCTACCTCCAATATTTTTTCAATGCAAAAGAACACTACTTGATACACCAAGTTGAGGAGATTGAAATGTGTGGACCAGTACACACAAGGTAAATGTGGATGGTCGAGAGGCACCTGAAATCCTTGAAGTCTTTGGTTAGACAAAGAGCATGACCTGAGGGTTCTATGATGGAGGGATATGCGGTATATGAATCCATGGTGTATATTAGTCATTATCTTCCTATATTAGCTGCGCCAGCCATGAAGGCGGTGGATTGCATTTGGGATGTGAACTCCATCAAAAAATTTGAAGTGGAGCACCTGTTGGGAAAAGGTAGAATGAAGAAAGTGAGAGGTAAAAGATTTATTACGTATAATACATATAATGTTTCATTTTTTTACATCATGTACATGATCATTATATTCATTTAGGTCTTATTCTTTCATATTTTATTAATTAATATAACTTACCATGGTTATAAGTAATATTTATTAATATTGGTGAATTATTGTTTTTTTATTGAGTTGCTCAAGATTATGAGGCACTAATTTTATACATTGCAAAAAATCTTGAGTGGATGAGTGAATGGATTGAAACATGTAAAGCATGTAACGATGGTAGGTTATCATGGCAACTACTGTCTAAATTGATTAGAGAAGCATATTGTAGTGGAGATGGAAACGTTACGGACAAGGAAATCGATTTAGCATATGGTTTGAAAGATAGAAAGGTAAGCAATTAATTCACCTATTTTATTCATTACTTATTTTATACTATATTTATAATGTGACAACAAGTTTTATTTTTCAGTTAATTTTCATGCTGTGTAAATTATATGATTAATTATTAATTGAGAATGCATCTTTTTCATGTTTGGCATATTGCAGTTGAAACACCAGAAGGCTATGTGGTGTAATGGTCGTAAATTTCACGTTAAATAGTTGGATGATAACATGAAAACTTCTGATAGTGGGATAGCTGTAGTATTCCAGGTCACTAATTTTTCCTCCAGGAGTGACAGACATCCTCGAGAATATGAAAATAGATATTATGGCTTCTTAGATGATATAGTTGAGTGTGACTTTAATTCCTTCAAAATAGTTTTGTTCGACGTCAAATGGTATAGGCTACGAATGAATGTATGTGATGATGATAGAACAATTATTCAACATGACAACAAATTTCCAATGGTTAAAACATCGCAATTTGAAGCAGGAAAAGATCGCTATGTTTTTCCAAGCCAATGCGAACAAGTCTTTTACTCAGAGGTTCCAGGTGAGAATGAATGGTCATTTGCTATTAGATATGATCCAAGAGGAAGGCCAGTAGAGTATACTGTAGAGGAAGAGGATGATGCAGTGGGAGATGAGCTGGAAGATGCATTGACAGACGAAGAAGATATCTTAGAAGATGAACCAGGCATAGGAGATGAAGCAACAATTATTGATGATGATGTCGATGAGGATATTATTGAAAATGACATAATTGATGATGATGATGACATGGTCGATCATTTCAACACCATTTCTGAATCAAATGTTGATATATATGTCGATCAGTTGGATGAAGATCAAGAAGATACAGAAGAAGAATGTTGATATAGATGTTATGTTCGAGTATGAGCTGGTACGTTATAACTTTATATTTTAATATGTAGGAATTATTTTCTTTAAATAATTTACTAATTATGTGGGTTTGTTGCATGTTGTTTATTATTTCAAACCAATAAATAATGGCCTTACTATTGTTTATTATTTCGCAGGATTCGCAGGATTCATTTGATTCTATGGTCAGGTCTCTGAAAAAACCAATTAAATGCTTAAATAGTCAAGATCTGGAAGACAGGCCTTACCCCCACCATAAATTGTTGAAAAACCAACCTTTAGTTCAGTTTTCTATGCTAAAGACGAGGGTGGATTTGCATGATCAATTGAATGAAAATGAATCAGATATTCAGGATGTTTTTGAGGGCAGATCCATAAGCCCCATAAATGAAGATCCCATTGCTGCAGAATTTCTATTTGCGTTGAAGCACAAGTATAGTGTTGTATCGAAATACAAATCAGAGGACAACTATACCAAGTCTAAATCAACTGAATCTAGTTAAAGTGCTCTTGAACTTACTGAATTAAAGCCAGAAGCAAGATTTACAATCTCTAATGGGAACAGGTATGACAATTCCAATATTGGATTGGATGTCCGGAGCTCTGCAATAGGCACTGGACCTGATCGTAATGAACCCCAACTAATTCAATGTGATGAAAATATGGACTTTGATGATGATCAGGAAAACAAGCCAGAGCATTTTGGCAATATTGAAGAAATTGAAGAGGTTTCCTGTGATCGATTGAATCAACTCAGCCATAAGACATCTACTGCAGGCTGGTTTGTATCAGAAGGAGAAACGGTTTTTCTTTCCCATGATGATGGATGCTGCTCTTTTCATGATATAGAAAATTCAGAGGTGTGGAGGTTTTAATTATTGTACTTTATTTTGGGGTTTATGGGTGTTATAATTTATACATTTTGGGATTTTCTATTAGAAATGGGGAAAATCCTAGGGGTTAGATTATTCTCATGGTTTAAATTTCTATATTTGAAATATAATTCACCAGTTTCTATTTAAAAAAATGATTTGCCTAAATATTTGATGTAGTTTAAATAGGATGTAGTTCATTTCAAAATATGTTGAAATTTTCTAGAAACTATGATTGGGATTTCAAGAATATTTATGCACTCTTTAAATTTTCCCTTAACATAAAGGGAATTTGATGTATGAGTAATACTCAGTATTGTTTTTTTCCAATCTCCAGGAGAAGGTTGAATGTAAAGCTCCATATGGACTTACCCGAAACATGTGGGGTGATTGTTGGTTGATCAGAGCAGCTAGTTCAGATTGTCGCTCTAGTAAATATGTTGTGGCAGCATCTGCAAGTTGTACATTGGACTCAGGTTTCTGTTCATGGGATTTTTATAATAAAGAAATTATGGCATTCCATACTGAATCAGAGACCTTCACTTCAACGTCCAGTACCATCTCTCCAGTTTTGGCAAAGAGGGATGTCTCGGGGAGAAATTTTGGCTTTGCGAATGTTGTGCCAGAGAATCAACATTGGTGGTACAGGCCATGTGGGCCTCTTATGGTATCTATTGCCAGTGCCAAAAATATAGTTAATATTTATGATATTCGTGATGGAGATCCTGTGATTTCAATGTGTTTGTTTTGAAAGTTTAGGTTTCAGAGTAAATCATTAATGGGCTCTGAAATAAGGCACATTGAAATCTTGGATACATGTTTCATGCCAAAATCAGTTGTATCTTCCATAAATACACAATCTTGGACCACTCTGTATAAATCTGCTTCGCAGACAATATTACATCTCCCTAATTATATACGTGGTGTTCTTACATGCATTGAAAACGCATTGCTTTGGAAATCCTTTTATAAGTCACTAGATATTGTGGGTACAAGGATCTAGGGTCTCCACATGAAACTGTGTTGCCCGGAGACTCACTCTGCCTGTCCTTAAATTTGTAAACATAGTAGTATGCCAATGCTTCTTTCATTTTGTATGCATAAGATGATTTTTTTTCAAAGTCCATAATTGTTTTTAAGTTTTATCCATCCCAATTTTGTTGTGAATGCACAGATTTTTGGCTCAACTCAGATCTTTTATATCTTTGTACTTTTCCTTTACTAACTATTTGAAATTTCTAGTTATATTTAGAGGTGTCTTTTAAGGGATGAGGGGAATTACTTGGATTTAGTGTTGCCCACTATCAATAGAGGCTTACAGTAAATTATGACACATTGTGATGTATATTAGTGGTAGTTGGGGCAGCAACAAAATCAGTTTCATGCTTCAGTAAATTTATTCTTCTCAGAAAGCTTTTAGCTGACAAAAAAAAGGGAATGAAACACGCAACCAGTCCCCTTCCTTTTATTGGACCACCTGCTTTCTTTTTATGAGAGCATCTATAGGCTAAAGTTACTAGAAGTGGTCAAAAGTGAGCTTGGTTAGTTGGAAAATTCCAACTATTCTTAGCCCTCAACAATGTTTAAATACTTCATAGGCATGTTAACCCCTCCTAGAATGTGTTGTGTAAGTGGGTTTTGCAGAATTTTATGGACTTAGGGTTAGACTCAAATTTTGAAATTTTATTTAATTAGGATTATATTCAAGTGTTGGCCAAATTGGTAAAATTGATACTCAGCCATAGATGAAAGGCAGTAATATGCAGTGGAGTCATTCTATGAAATGATTCAATTTGGCATGTGAATCTCACATCTAAGGGCCATTAAAATCCCATGGATGGAGACTGATCAGAATTCAACATTGCTGTTACTATAAGTGGAGTTGGGTATGGCACAAGTATAATAAAAATACTGGAAAAAATAGTAACATCATAGATTCAGAATCTTAATCTCTATATTAAATGAGCATTAGAATGTAACTTGATTTCAATAAAATCTCTAATAGGTTTGTTCTAAATCGGACCTGAAATGCTCACTTGTAAATATGTTTGAGGCTTTGTATGACACTGCAACAATTGACTTGTTGAGTACATGATGAAATTAGGTCATTGTGAAACTAAATATATGCTACTTCGGTATGAAGATTGATTGCACAAACTGTGTTTTCTAAATAATGTTTCCAATAAAACCTGAAATGGCTCTTGTTACGCTGAAAATATCTTTCATCTTTAATATACTATCAATTTGAGTGACAAGGGTAGCTAAACCACATGAAAATGCTCCAAAGATGTTACAGATGCATGGAAGCTCTGGAAATTTAGCCCCTCACTATGTTATCTGATGCAGGGGCATTAGGCCCAAGACAACTTTTGTACATAAATAAATGTAAAGGGAGGTCTCATGTTTTATTTCCCTATGAAATTATCCATAGTTGAGCTAATTTAGTTAGTTTGTAGATAAAATGTAACTTTCCGAATGATTAATGGGCACCTGAAGAGATAGTCAGTTTCAAAATTTAAGCTAATTCTAGGAGTCCATCTCTGTCTGTCAGAGTGTTAGTCTCAAAGTTAGGAATTTTAAGAGTTTGTGAGTCATCGAGAAATTTGAATCTATTCATTGTAATTGATATAAAAATAAACCTCTATGACAAAGTTGATAGACCTGCACAGAAGACCTATAAAGAGAACTGCATAGAGCTGCATAGGGAAGAGGAGGCTATTGTATCGAAGATCTAGCCAAGGACCAGGAGACTGTAAGAAATTTTATTTATATAAGGAATCTATTAGTATTATATGTTCATTGATTGAGTAAGTTTTCTGCGTGTGAATATATGTACGCATCCTAGTGAAAGATAATTGAAATCTCGTGGTAATTAAGAAACCCTGTGATGAGGTTATGTGCATATAGACTGGTTGAGTTCTCAGTGGAACGCGAGATAATGACTCAGGACTTATGAGCATTGGTGAATTCCATAGATAACTGTGTCAAACAGTTAGGGAATTTCTCTATAATCAGTTGTGTGAACAGAGGGTGAATTAGGTTAATAACATTCCCGTGCGCCTATGGTAGAGCAAGGAGATGCTGTGCTCGAACCTCTGTGAGCTAGGTAAAACCTCATAATGAGTGTTGTGAATGTGTAGGGAATGAACCAAGGACTGGTGTATCGATTTGTAGAGTCGATAGTAACCTTGTCGGAACCATAAGACATAAACCGTGGCATATGTAATGCGTCGTGTCTCCTCGAAATGGTCGTGCCCGAGTTCATTTGGTATGGCGGCGCGAAGGATGAACAACAAGGCCAATTTCAATGGCAGTAAGGCATTGGTAAGAGGATGGAACCTGGAGTAAGAGTAGTCAGAACCTTGAGGACCGCACAGTAAATACGATTTTCCGGCATATCGCACCGCCTTTGTACGGTAAGCAGTATTCCCCATTTGGACGCGATCAATGTCATAGGCCGACACGTGGCCTTGAGTGGTTTTGAAAACCCACTCTCATTGTGAGTTAATGATCATGCAACTAACTCACATGATATCCAGTTGAATCGTTGGATCGTCAAGGCCAGAGAGACGTATTATCCACCGTTGGATGTGGAAAGGCCGATAGCGCTAGGCCCCATGCATATATACATCGACTATTGTTGTCCTAACTAAGGTTCAACGAATGTATTAATATTTCATGGTTGAATTATGTTCATAACAATTGCAACACCCACAATTCATAACAAATATTAGAGATTTACTGCTCTATTTTAAAGCTTAATTTTTTTTTTTTAAACTGAACCCGCCGTCGGTATATTGATGCTTCGTAAACGTCGCTCTTCTGACGCCTTATAAGTGTCGGTATTTTGACGTTTTGAATGATTTCCATTTTCGTCTGTCTTGTGACATCTGTTGATATTGTGATAGTTTAGAAACGTCAGAAGAGCGACAGTATAAAGACATCGAAAGAGCGACGTTCAAAACGTCGAACCACATTTCGTCAGAATTGCGACAGTTCTTCTTGGCATCGGTATTGCGATGCTTCCAGAAAGCATTGGTCTTGCGACACTTTTGCAATGCGTCGGTCTTGTGACACTTTTTTACAGCGTCGGAATTGCGACAGTTTGGAAACGTCTGAAGAGCGACAGTATAAAGACGTCGGAAGAGCGACATTCAAAATGTCGGACCAGATTTCATCGGAATTGCGACACTTTACAAATGTCGGAAGAGCGAAGGTTTGGTAAACGTCGGAAGAGCGACGCTTGTTCAGAAGTGACGAAAAAGGTGTCAGTATTATGACACTTTGTCAAGGCTTCGGAATTGCGACGTTATGACGAACCACATTTTGTCCATCCTCGAACTGTCACTCTTGCGACGACTATGTGTCGGAATAGCGACGAAGTTGCCATCGGAAATTGGGCCAAATTTTCTAGTGTCGGGAAATATATCCAAGTCCTCCTATAGTAGTCATCGATTAATATAACATGATACTCATAACCACCCAAAGAAATATGACACATATGACCACTAAAATTGGTTTGAATCAAGTCTAGTATACTTGTAGATATGTTTTTTCTCATAGGGAATGGTAACTTGGTGTACTTTCCCAAAGCACACCCTCTGTAGACATCATAATGCTCGAAACTAAAATCAAAAACTCAAAAAGCGAAGTCCCTCATAACTCTCAAAGCTACATGATTCATATGTGTTATCCTTTAGTGCCATAACTTGCACAATTCTCTAATGTTGGTGGTACTAGTGTGAGTGCTACTAGATGTGCTACTCATCGATGCTCCTACTGACTGAAAAACTGAACTTGTATAGTTCCCATGGGCATACTCCAATCACTTTGGCCAAAGTGATGGAAGCTCCCCTGGGATGCATCAATACTTCCCCTCTTGATAAATTGACGTCAAACACCTTATTCTCCATAACAGACACTAAAATCAAGTTCCTCTACATACACTAAAAATACAAAAAATCCATGACCGTCAAAGGAGGCAAAGGCTCCCTCTCAAAGGTTAGAGTCCCCACACCAATATCTCTCATAGTGCAGTCATCTCCTAGAACAATTTCAATATCAAGCACCCTCTCTACATGATCTGAAAATAACTCCCGCACACCTGTTATATGGTGGGAAGCCTCATTGTCTATGTACCACAAATGGAATGATGTACTTCTATTATATGTAGAAGTAATAAATGAAAAGTCCCTGTCAAAATGTGAAGCAAACTACTCCACCTCAACTAAAGCTGCAGTACCCTTCTTCCCCTTGTTTTTCCACCCAAGACACTTAGCAGCATAGTGTCCCATCTTCTGACATGACCAACATTCGACTTTGGAAATATCCCTATCTTTCTTCTTCTTATTCTTCTCGTTTCCCTTAGCCCCATATGATGAGGCCCCTTTCTTGGCCTTCTATTTGTTCTCCCCCCTATTATCAAGGCTACATCCTCCTCATCTTCTATCTTCACCCCACCACTACTAGTGTTATGTATCTCATGCTGCATATAGTCATCCCAGAATCTGTCCCAATTGGGAATATTCTCCCTAGAGGTAACATTATCTTGAAAGAGCTCCCAAGACTTAGGAATTCCTGCTACGGTTATCCTGACTAACTCTGTGGGTGCCACTACCTCACCAATATCATTCAAATCATCACGTACATGTTTTACCCTTCTGAGATAATGAAATACACTTTCACCCTTTGTCATCCTGATGTTCTTCAATTTTTCTTTGAGTACCATCTTCTTGCTCTCATTAGTACTCTGATAGAGAATGTTTAGAGTTTTCCACATCTGATATGCATATTTTTTTCCTCTCACCTAAGGAACCACGTGATCCTTCAAAATTTCCATCAAAATCAAATTTTCCTTTGCATTATTTTTTGTGAATTTAGCAAGTTCATTTGCAGCAGTAGGAGGTACAACCTCTTGCCACACTGTGTCCGAAATTGTCACCTCCTCAAAAATTGTCTGAATTATTTCCTTCCAAATGACATAGTTGGATATCCCATCCAGTCTGTCCTCTATCCTTAAGAACATGACCATGAATTCTGTCCAAAATTTAAAAAACCAGGAAAATGGAGAAACGAACTTTCCAGCACACCTTGTTGTCCTAAAAGTTCAGTCTGTGTGAAATTTCACCATGATGTCCCAAAAGATCAGTTTGTTGTCCAAAATGAGTTTATTGTCAAAAAAATTATTTTGTTGTCCAAACCAATGTTTGTTGTCCCAAACCACTATTTTTCTATTCAAACTACAATTTTCAACATCTAGCTCTGATACCTTGTTGAAATTTGATGACTGTAAATTTTCCCAGAATCCCAACGCAATTTTGATTTCCCTTATCACTCACATTCAGTTAAATTTCATTTCCCATAAACTTATATTCAGCATATAGAATTCTGGAAATGAAATTTTTAGATTAAAACACATGGGACTATCAACACGTGATGAAAATAAAAATGGTCATAAACAGACCAGCAACACATAAAAATACACAGATTTAGTCAAATTAGACCCAGGAAAAACCCATTCAATATTCTCTTAGGAAATCCTATTAGAGAGCTCTTCAAATTTCTTTATCTTTCAAGTTAAGGAAAGATACATTTGCAGACAAAAAAAAACAAAACAACAAAATATAACTTATCTTTTCAGCCAAAAAATACTTGAAAATCATTCCAACTTTGCCTCTATTTTCATGCCCACTTGAAGATGAAAATGCACTTTACGCATGCAGACTGTACTATATGCATCCTATATGAACTGTATGGATTTATATATCATTGTACGGACTGTATAAATTTTTGTTTTTTCTCAAAAACTTCTCTGGAACTGTGTGCAGCTCACAATATTAAATGTTGTTTGTACTATACCTTCTACTGTCTTATATGCCTTGATTTTTGTGCCCAACTTGTCTGAAAAATCACTCCTTCAACTTGTTGCAATAAATTTATATTTCAAAACTTTTATTTAGCCCTCAACCTCCTTTCTCCAATATTCTCATGAAGAATGAATTAATGCAGTCTCTCTTTTCTTTTCCCCCTTTTGTTTTCCTAAATGACTTTTTGACTACTCTAAGATCTAATGGCTCAGTTTCATTTACATCAAGGGATGAGAATAAATGTGCATTTAATTCTCTCTTTCTATTTTTTAACTCACCATTTAAATAAAGTACCCAGATTGTAGTTTATGTCTAAAGTCAATTTTCACTTTATAATTTAACATTGACTTTATCACTTATGAAGTCACTTTCCCTTTATTATTTAACATTGAATTTACCACTTATAAAGTCATTTTCACTTTATAATTTAATATTGACTTTACCACTTATAAGGTCACACTTAGGAAAATAATTATTTTGGACACTTTTCCCTAGGTAGATACTAACCCATGGGAAACCACTTGTCCAAGGTAGATTAAAAATCAACACTCCCTCTTAGCGAGGAAAGTGTTTCTCACCACACCCATATTGTCCCTAAAATGGACATCTTTCCTCTTGGGAAGGACTTTCTGATAAAATTGGCCACCTGCTCATGTGTCAAAATATACTCCAGAACAACTTTGAACTCTTTAAAGCAACTAAAGACCTCATCCTTGGTCTTCAGGAAATATATCCAATTCCTCGTAGAGTAGTCATCAATGAATATAAAATAATACTAATAACCACCCAAAAGACACATGAGACATATGACCACTAACATTAGTATGAATCAAGTCTAGTATACCTATAGATATGATGTTACTCGTTGGGAATGATAACTTGGTGTACTTTTCGAAAGCACACCCTCTGCAGACCTCATAATGCTCGACCTTGAAATCAAGAACCCCAATAGTGATCTCCCTCAGAACTCTCAAAGCTCCATGATGCATATGTGCCATCCTCCAGTGCCATAACTCACACAAATATCTGTTTTTGGTTGTACTAGTGTGAGTGCTACTAGATGTGCTACCCACCAATGCTCCTGCTTACTGAAAACTGAACCTTTATAGTTTCCCAGAGCATACTCCATTCACTTTGGCCGAAGTGATGGAAGCTCCTCTAGGATGAATCAATACTTTCCATCTTGAGAAAGTGACGTCAAACCCCTTCTCCTCCATAGCAGACACTGAAATCAAGTTATTATTCATCCATGGAACATAAAAAACATCCATTACCTGCAAAGGAGGCAAAGAATCCCTCTCAAAGGACACAGTCCCCACACCAACAACTCTCACAATGCGGTCATCTCCTAGTACAATATCAATATCGAGTGCCCTCTCTGCAAGCTCTAAAATAAACTCCCGTGCATCTGTCATATGGCAGGAAGCCCCATTTTCTATGTACCACAGATTGAATGATGTTATCCTACTAGATGTAGAAGCAATAAATGAAAAGTTTCTCTCAAACTATGAAGCAAACTTCTCCACCTCTATTTAAGCTGTGGTACACTTCTTCCCCTTTTTTTTCCCTCTTAGGACACATAGCAGCATAGTCTCCCATCTTCTGACATGCCCAACATTTGTCTTTGGTCATATCCTTATAATTCTTCTTCTTATTCTCCTTTCCCTTAGCCCCATATGATGAGGCCCCTTTCTTGGCTTCCCTTTGTTCTTCACCATGGTTTTCAAGCCTACATCCTTCTCACCTTCTATCTTCACCCCACCACTACTAGTCTTCCATAGACCATGTCACACACAATCATCCCATAATATGTCCCAATTGGGACGATCCTCCCTTGAGGTAAAATAATCTCCAAAGACCTCCCAAGACTTAGAAAGTCCCGCTGCGACTATCCTCGCTAACTATGTGCATGAAACTACCTCAGAAATTTCAGACAAATAATCATGTACCTGTTTGACCCTGCCAAGATAATGAAATACAATTTAAGACTTTTGCATCATAATGTTCTTAAATTCTTCTTTGAGTACTATCTTCATACTCTCATTGGTACTCTGATAGAGAGTGGTTAGACCTCTGCACATATGATGTGCATATGTGTTTCCTCTCACCTAAGGAACCACATGATCCTTCAGATTGTCCATCAAAATCATTTTTTCCTTTGCATTATTTTTTGTGAATTCACCAAGTTCATTTCTAGTAGTAGGAGGTACAACCTCTTGTCGCATTATGTCCCAAAATGTTTCCTCCTCAAACATTGTCTGAGTTATGTCCTTCCAAACGACACAGTTGGATATTCCATTGCGTCTGTCCTCTATCCTTAAGAACATGCCCCTGTCTGCTATCCAAAATTTACAAAACCAATAAAATGGTGAGACAAACTTTCCAGCACACCTTGTTGTCCCAAAATTTCAGCCCCTGTGAGATTTCACCTTACTGTCCCAAAATATCAATTTGTTGTCCAAACTGAGTTTGTTGTCCAAAAATTTAGTTTTTTGTCCAAGCCACTGTTTGTTTTCCCAAACTAATGTTTGTTGTTCAAACTAAAATTTTAACCTGTAGCTCCGATACCATGTTGAAATTTGATAACTAAATATTTTCTTGCAATCCAACCCAGTTTTAATTTCACCTTATCACTCCCATTCAGTTAAATGCCCTTTCCCATAAACTTACATTAAATATATAGAATTATGGAAATGAAACTTTTAGATTAAAACACATGGGACTGTGAACACATGCTGAAAATAAATATGGACATAACCAGAGAAACAACACATAAGAAATACACAAAAAGTTTTGGTCAACTTAGACGCAACCAAAACCCCTTCAATATTCTCAGAGGAAAACCTATTAGTGAGCTCTTAACATTTTTTTATCTTTCAAGTTCAGAAAAAATACATTTTCAGACAAAATAAAACAACAAAATACATCCTATCTCTTCAACCCAAAAATCCTTTAAAGTCGTGCCCATTTTGCCTCGATTTCCATGCCCACTTAAAGTTGAAAATGTAATGCATGAATGCGGACTGTACTGTATGGGTTTTGTATGGATTATACAGATTTCCCTACCACTGTACAGATTTTTTTGCTCAAAAACTTCTCTCAAACTGTGCGCAACTCACAACATTAAATGTTATTTGTATTGTACCTTTCATTGTCTTCTATGCCCTTATTTCTGTGCCCAAATTTTCCCAGAAATTACTCCTTCAACTTGCTACAACAACTTTATCTTTCAAAACTTTTCTGCAGTCCTAAGCCTCCTTTCTCCAATCTGCTCATGAATAATGAATGAATGCAGTATTTCTCTTCTTTTCCCCATTTTGTTTCCCTAAATAACTTTTGGGCAACCCTAATATTTAAAGGCTCAGATTCATTTAGAGCAAGACATGAGAATAAATGTGCATTTGATTATCACTTTCTATTTTTTAACTCACCCACTAAATAAATTAGTCACATTGTATTTTATGTCTAAAGTCAATTTTCAGTTTATAATTTATAATTGAATTTACTACTTATAAAGTTACTTTCACTTTATAATTTAATATTTTCTTTACGAGTTATAAAGTCACTTTCACTTTATAATTTAATATTTACTTTACCACTTATAAAGTCACTTTCACTTTATAAAGTCACACTTGGGAAAATATTTATTTTGGACATTTTTCCCTAGGTAGAGGCTAACCCATGGGAAACCACTTGTCCACGGTACATTAAAAATCAACACCTGAAGATGATGCACGCACTTGCCTCAGAATGATGAGCCACTCTAAAACCCATATCATGTACAGGATCATGAAATTACATGGCTTTGATTAAATTTGAATAATTTCATAAATTGATTCAATGCTTGTCATATTCCTTGAGGAGATGTTCTGCTGGATTTTTTCAACACGAAACGAATAATATATTGGGAGTGCAACAATTGATATTTGTTGTAGGAAATATCATTCTTCAGGAATTTGTGGCTTCTTCAAGAAGCAAAAATGTGCATATGAAGGAATTTCGATAACATTTCTAACAATATAATAATTCAAATGTCCTTCATTTGTTACTGTTGAAAAACATAAGTTGTTGCCTCATTTATTTCTAATTGGTCTTGATCTTGTTGTAGGATTGAAAAATACTTGAACTCCTTTCCCCAACCTTGTACAATTCACTGCTACATGAATAAGGGTGTCGAAGTCAAATGTGCTATCATCTCATTGGATTACCAGCCATTAAGGTCAATTTTTAACCAACGTAAGGTTCATCACCAATAATGAAAGTGAGGACCAAGGTACAACTGATGCATCCAAACATGTGTCACTAGATAAGCTGTTTTCGAACCCCTTCAAGGATCCAGTAGACAAGGAACCTTGATTAATCTCCATTGTTGTAGGGGAGAGAGCTTGTCCTTAATGTATACAGGCTTCAAGGCATCACATATCTCTAATATTGAACCCAGATATTGTGTTGATGTCTATAGGCAAAAATTGTTGGAAGGAGGGCCCTAAGGAATCCCACATCAGTCTAACGCGAGAAAATAAAAGATTTATTGAGATATGAAATGAAATTGAATTTCAGGCCCTGAGATATCTACTATCTTGTGATTTTAATGAGCCTAAAACAGTTCATGCTCTTGATATTGCAATTTTAGAGAATCTGAAATGCTGAAAAAAGAAAACTCCAATTGGGTTCCTTTTCCATAAATGGTCTACTCGAACCAGAAAATGAATAAACCTATATAAAATAGACACTCATCTTATGGTTTACTGGGAACGAGGAGGAACAAATTAATCTCAATTTATTTTTGCAGAAAATCAATAAGAGGTAGTGAAAGGAATAACCCCCTTGTTGGCGCTAGAATCAACACTTCGACTGCAACAAGCGCATGACCAGAAAAATCTTAAACTCTAAGGAAATTTTAATGTTTTGTTTTATGGGATTGGAATAGTGTATAAAATCTGGTTAACTGTAGAGATATTTTGGTCAAATCCACAGTTCTGCTAAAGAGGGTATTGGAATATGATGTGGTAGTAAGATGCAAATTTGTAGTCTATGAGGAGGGGAAATTGTGAGATGAGAGAAGAATCAGTAGGTTTATAAAACATAAATCTACTACATTTAGTAGAAATTCACAAATGAAGCACTTTCACAATATTCCATTGACAGAAAGATATTTCTAGTCTGAAAATATTCTCATTGAAATATCATGAAGAACAACTATCATGAGTGATGCTCTTCTACTATTATAACATATATTTTATGAGGAATGCTCATTGTGCGAGACTAACAAGAACTGATAAAACACATAAAACGCTTAAGAGACTAACATAAACACATAGCAATATGATGATTTGAAAATTGGAACTAGAAGAAAGGAGATATGGAAACACAAGTAAAGTAGACAATACACACAAAAAATTGGTAATAAGTACTCAGTAGTATCATTCCATTCAAAAAAAACATTACAGTTCATATAAGTCAAAATTCAATAACCACCAACCAACCATGACTTCATATCAGTTTGGAATATATATAAATAATATGATACTTTCATCTTCCTCAGAAAAAGTTAAATCTGTTTCAAAATTCATTACAACCTCATGCAAGAGGTGAGGCTTATTCCTTATTCTTAATTACAAAGTGCTACATTAAAAGCAATAACAACATTAAGGCTAACAATTTGAAGTGGTTTGTATGATGTGGCAGTTTTATGGGAAGACTCCTCTTTCGTTTTGGTGCAACCAACTCCATTAAAAGTGCAAACAACATTAAAATAAAGTGTGTGGCTATTCCTTGAATATTTCCCGATGCCTGGTAAAAATGTGCTTGTATTGAGAGCAGTGATAGAAGATTGTTTGAGAGAAATTCTGTCACTGTTATCCTGTTCCTTTTCCTTTTTTGGTTGAAAACCCTTTGTAATGGCGGAAAAACCCAAAACTTTTGGATAGAATGACAGAGGTTCATTTTATGAGAAATTACAAAGAAAATCCTTTGAAATAGGCTTAATTGATAGAGGATACATGGAGTGTACTAAATGATAAGCGAGGGTGGAGCTGACAAGGTAGAGAAATGGGACCGATCATATATCCTGCATCGGAATTTTTGTAAACATACATACATGTGAAATCAACATCATTTATCAGAACTTTAAACCAAACTGCAATTTCTCCCAAAAAATATGCATTCACGTAGAATTGTGGTTCTTGGGCCCCACAACCTGTTGACCAATAGGGAGCAATTGCAAATTGGCCACTTACAAATTTAAATTTACACTGATAATGACTAAACCATAAACTTTGTGATTTGCGAAATCATAATGGTACACTATGCTGACATGTGCCCCTCGCCTCATCGTATTGAAAATCGCTTAACATACCATGCCAAGCCTTAATGATAAACTTTAAAAGCTTTGATTTGTGAAATCACTCCACCTATGCTTTAATCTCCATCGTTGATCTGCACCCCGATCTGACGGTCTTTCTTGCTTTCCCCTTAGCCTCATCACATCACAAATCACTCAACATAACATGAAACTTGACTTAACGATAATATGTAAAAACTGTGCTTTGCGAAGTTGCCCCATGTGCGCTTTAATCTCAGCCGTCAATCTTCTCCCCTTTGGATCTATCATTAGATCATGGTCATCCATTTTTTTTTCACGTGGTTCTTCCCCGTTTCTTCATTCCTTAATCTATTTCCCGACAAACTTCCTTTAAATATTATTTTCTACTCTTCTTTGGAGCTCCCACTTTGTCGGTTAAGTTGTTTTCTTCCAGCTACACTTTGATTTTAAAGAACTCTGATTGCCACGAAGCCTTAATTTTCTTCCTTCGAAAACTAATTACCTGTTTACCCGTAGCCTATTTTATGAGATAACCAAAACCTCAATGAAATAGTTGTACTTTTCACTGTGTCGAATATATGACTTCCATTTCTGAGAAATAGCCACCCTTTACTGTTTTGAGAATAAATTTTCAATAAAAGTAGTTATTATTCCAGACAATATGACTGCAATTTTATTACCCAAACATCGACTAACTTGAAACACTAAAATAATCTAAAACAGAGTTTTTTACTTGTTTTAGGACTCTTAAACACTATGACACCTATTCACTTAAAAATACCTTGATGTTGGGACTCTTTTTTAACTTTTATTGGAAATGTCTCAAACTTCGGACATGGACAAAGAAACAATAAAAATTTGAGAATAGTGACAAAATGGCGATTACACCATTACCATTTTCAGTGCTAACAGTGGCTCCTATTGGGGATGAATTCCTCCCTGTGAGGCTTCAAGGAATGTATACTCAGTGCCTCAAAAACTCTTGAATCTTAGAGGAATTCTTAAAAATAGAGAGTAGGATTGACAATTGACATACTAGACTCAATAATGACCATATATATAGACATAAATACCATTGGTGAGGGAGTTTATTGACACATAACACTGGATATTTATAATGGAGTGACTCAATTAAATTTACTAAATAAAGAACCTTTTAAGAAAATGACCATTGAATAGGCCTCCAGTCAGCTAATCATCATCCATATGTCTGAGAAGAAAAGTGTTATTCTCCAAAAATTCAACGATTTTAAATGGCCCAAACCACAGATTTTATAACTTACCATGCTTTCCTTGGTATTCTCTCCTAGCATCCCAATGCAACACCAAATCATTCTCCTGAAACAACTGTTGATTTTCTCTTTTATCAAAAATAGATTTTACTTTAGCCTGATACTTCTCAACTTTTTCCAACAATGATTCTTTGATTTCGTGTGCCTCTATCAACTGTAGCATTCTCCTTTGGATTGGGTTTTCATGATCAACTTCATCTTGTAGGAACTTCATCACAGGAAGAAATAATTTTAAAGGCATTACATCAATTGTACCTGATACAATCTGAAACAAAGACATTCCAATTTTTTTTTACCACTTACTCTACCTTCCCACAGAGCATGTATAAGCTGAGTGTCTCAATTCCTCTTATTTTCAGGCAACATTTTCTTAATAATCCTTGCCAAAATTTTATTGCATGAATTGGCCAATCCATTACCTTGAGGGTGATAAGGCGTGGAATGAGTCAATTCAATCCCATATTTCCGCCAAAAGTTTTACATCTTAGCAAAATTAAAGGCCATTGCATTATCAATTACCAGTTTTTGTGGACAAACAAATATTGACATAATATTTTCCAATAGAAATTTGATAATTATCGTATCAGTAGCATTCATAGTTAGTGAAACTTCAATCCATTTAGTGAAATAGTATGTAGCTGTGAGAATCCATCCATGTTGTCCTGATGAAGGTGGATGAATTTCGCCGATGAAGTCTAGCCCCCACTTTTGGAAAGGAGCATCTGCTAAAATAGAAATGAGAGGCAATGGTAGAAATTTCTGTTTACCAACAAATTTATGAATTTTGACACAGCTCCTGACTTTGGCAAAGACATCAGAAAAAATAGTTGGCCAATAATAGCCAGCTCTTAAGATTTTGTTTGCAGTGGCTCTCCAATATAAATTCCCTCCACACACTCCTGCAAGTATCTTTGTCATAATCTCCTGGGATTATTCTTCATCTACACATCTTAACAAGACTCGAGCAAGATCTTTCCAGTAAATTTGGTCTTCCAAAAAGAAATACTTCACAGCTCTCAATTTAAAGGCTCTCCTTTTAGACTTCTCCATTTCAGGTGGACTATTGAAATTTAACAAGAAGTAAACTGTATACTTGTACAACTAAATTAGCAATACCTTCTCCATCTTCTCCTTCAACTGCCTCAACATTCATATTTAAAGCTTTGCAGTTAGATTCATCCATCATCCGAGCCAAGAACTCACCCTTTATCAATTTAGTTGGTTTGATTTCAACATCAAATTCCAGAACATTGGTCAACCATCATCCTCTCCTTCCATCAGTATCTAGCTGTAGCAACACATCTTTAACAATTATATCGGGCACAAAAGTAATTATTTTTGGATGCATGACATAAACTCGAAAATAATTCAAATCCTTAACTAGTGTATATGCTTTTTTTTTAGTCAAGATGTACTTTAATTTAACATCCCATAAAGCACGACTAAAAAATGAAATTGGCTACTCCAAACCCTCCTTGTTCCTCTATAGTAAGGTCGCTGCAACTGTTTCTTCTAAAGCATATGAAAAAATCAGAAAATCCTTTTCAAAATCAGGACTAATCAAAACTAGGGCTTCAGTCAAGGTAGACTTAATTGATTAAAAATAATTATTTTCTTCATCTCACCAATTAAATTCTACATCTTTTTTGAGTAAAATATTTATCTGTTTGATCAGCTTTGCAAAGTTAGGAACAAAATGCCTCAGAAAATTGATTTTCCCTAAAAATGACTGTAATTGATTATTATTTCTTAGCAAACCAATCTTCTCAATAGATTATATTCTTCCCGGATCAATAAAGATGCCTCTTTCTGTTACAATATGTCCCAATAACTTACCTTCTTGGAAATAAAAAGAAGAATTTTTGGGGTTTAAGGAAACACCAAAATTTCTGCATTTTTCAAAAACTTGCTTTAGATGTTTCAAGTGGTCTTCATTAGATTTTAAATATAATGTCATGTCATCCAAATAGATGACCACAAATCTATCCTTTTCTCCCGCAAAGGCAATATTCATTTCTCTTTGAAAGGTTGCACCTGCATTCATCAACCAAATGGAATTTTGTTGTACATGAATGTGCCCCAGGATGTGGTAAGTGGTGTCTCTTTTTTGTCTTTCCTATGAACTGAAACCTGATTATAGCCTGAAAATCCATCAATCATTGAAAGTATTTTGGATCTTACAACCTTCTGCAAGATGTAATCCATCTAATGCAGTGGATGGTTATCTTTCAAGGAGCATCGGTTCAGGTTGTGAAAATAAACACAAATCATTATCTCTCTATTGTTTTTCCAGACTAAGACTATATTAGCTACCCAGTTAGAAAATCTCAAAGGCAGACTAATCTTTGCTTCCCATATTTTTTTGATTTCTTTCTCAATGATTGGAAGCAGCATGGGATTGATGTGTCTGATTTTTTTTGCTACAGGATTTACATATGTTTTCAAAGGGTTCTTGTGCTCCATTATTCTCTTATCATAGGTTTTCAACTCACTATAATACCATGCAAAAATATAATAACATACCTTCAACAGATTGATATATTTGGTTTTGGTTTCGAGAGGAAGGAATTTGGACACTTTGACTAATCTGGGATGATCTTTTGTACCAATGTTACACTCTATTGTACTCTCTCCATAAAACTTGCATTCAGGCTTGAGAAAAACATCATTATTATCAAACAATATTTCTAAAGGAACCAAAACCTTAGGAATAAAGTTATTTTTCAGATCTATAATGGTTTTCCCAGCCATAGTTTTTCTTAAAAGGGTTGCTATTTTGGTTTTCAAAAATTTCCTGTTCATCATCAATTTATATGTCTACAAACTCTTCTACGGACTCCAACAATTTTTTAATCTCCTTGTCATCTTCAAATACTTGTCACTGCTTAATGTTATCAGGAATTGAAGGTCTATTTTTTATTTGAACATCATAGACTTCCTTGACATTTAGAGGAACTTTGACCTCTCATTTTCATAGTAATATGAGATATCAACAGTGACTAAGATATCAATGGAACTTAGCCCTTTTGTAAGTGCCATACTGATCATAGCTGGTGATGTTAAAACTTGAACCACTCTCACCATCGTCAACTGCAACTGCATTCAAATATTGCAAACGAGTAATGAAAATTATGACTACATTCAGCAGACCGTCATCATAATATTCAAAATCTAAGACGAGATGCTTGTTCTTAATCCAGACGGTGCAGAGGATTTCCATTCCCTTGTAGATGTCTTCATTCATTATATTTTTGGAATTGTTGTGCCATGGGAGATAGAGAGAAACCTCGACCACACCATACGAGAAAACGTCCCTTACTCCAAAAATGTAAAAAATGTTATCGTAAAACAGTTGACCATAAATTCTTAAAACATTACTTTGGATTTTCAAATATTCTGACTCTACAAGATAGGAGAGAATTTGTACAAAGGTACACATAGAATTTTCACAAGCCGAGAGTTTTATAAATCATTAAACACTAGAGTTTATGTCAATAAAACTCTCGTACGAGAAAATACTTCAGTCTCGTCCAAGAGTAGTTTAACTCCGGTCAAGCCCAATCTAAATCTTGAGCGAAACATTAAAAATCTCTCAGGTGAGAGTTTTAAAAACTCTCGGTCGAGATATTGAGTAGACTATTTTCTTGAACGAGAAATTAAAAATTTCACCCAAATTATGGCCATCCGCCAAAAAGTGTTTCCCAACTTCAGGTTTTCACCCTACAATTTCCAGATCTATCCTCCTTCTGAATGCTGCACATTTGGACCTTAAAAATGTTGTTTTTCACTTAATTCAGGCTTGAAATCATTATCATCAGTACCAAGGTGCAAAATTGATGACCCCAATTCTTTTTCTTCACCATATATGGGATGGTTTGATGGATTATGTTGATCACTAATGATGTAGGCCATTTGCGCTTCCCTATACAACCTTCTAATTTCCCCTCCAATACTGGGATGGTAGCATATGACATGTCCATTTGAAGGGCACCTCCCAATTTCTTAGACCAAGCTCTGGAAAGTAACATCCAAATATAGAAGGAATATCAGCAACCACAATTTCCATCACTAAGCTCTTCATAGGCAACTGGGTAAGGGAAATAATGAAATCATTAATCACTCCTAGACACATGAATTTTTTGGATTCAAAGGCATAAAGGTCATGGTATTTCCTGGTGATCTCTAATCCCAATTCATCCATTACTTTATTTGGCAAGAGATTGGGGGAAGCTCCAAAATCTAAAATAAAATTATGCAACAATTTTTCATGTATATTGAGTGACAGGTAGAAAAAAGGTGAGTTTTCATCATTTTGGTCTTGGACATGAAAACCTAGAGAAATGGTGGGATGCTCATCCTCAAGGTTAACTGAATCAGGGGCAAGAGGCGGTTGCAACAGACTCTTAAAAGACTCTTTATATGCTAGATTTTTCAATAACGCTACGAGTGGAACTAGAATTTTGATTTTATTCAATTCAAATTTGAAACTTAAACAATTTGGAACTAATTCCTTATTCTCTGCAGTAATTTTAACAATTGGGGCAGAACTTTGAGGTGGAGGAACCTCATTTACCTTGGCCTTCTATTTATAAGCTTGTTTATTTGAATCTCATTTTATTTGAGGCTGCTGAACAAGACCTTTTGACCTCAAAGGGTAATTTCTGTTTTGAACTTGTTTTTTTTTATAATTCTGTGCATAAATTTGAGTATTCATATCATCAGAAAACAAACAAATTTAAATTATAAATCTTTCGGGAAATCACATAAGAAATTTTGGTTCCAAAATTTCTTATGTGATTTTGCGGAAGATTTATAATTAAAACTTTATGGATCATAGAAGCTTGCACTCTAAAAAAACAAATTCTTGATCTATATTCATATTCCTACGATGTCAAACATATTGTCTGTGAAGTTTCTCCCACATGGTTTATTTGTTCATTTTATTCCTCATTCCCTTGTTGTTCTTCTTCAGCAAAATTATTCAAAGGAGGCTGAACATTTTGATCATCAGCATTCCTCCTTGGGCGCTGTAGGATTTGTTGAGGCTGAAAAGGCCTCTTGAAGGGAGCCTAATTTCTATTAGCTTAATTTTGATTGGCTCTAGCGGCTGGTTTATTTTCTACCTCTAATTTTGACATCTTAGAGACAATTTCCTTGATCAAATTAGACATTTGATTGATCTTTTCTTCTGCTGAAAGTGATTTAGAAGAAGAAGGATTTTCTTCTTTCATCTTCTTTTTGTCTTGTTCTGCCTTTTATTCCTCCATTTTTAATTTATTAGAAGCCATGAGATTAGATTGCCCTCCAATTTCTGCCTCTTACATAGTTGTAAACGTATGTGATTTTTCAGCCATCCACCATAAGGAAAGCTCAGAATCTAAATAATTTGCAAAATTTATTAGAGTTGTGGTTTCAGTGGGTTTAATTTCTTCAGGAATTTTCTGTTAAATCTTATTAAACCTCTTAGTAAAATCAGCTAAAGACTCATCTGCCTTTTTCTTTAGAGTTCCAAATTCTGTAAGATAATAAACATAGTATTTGCTATCAGCCCAATGCTTCACAAATATCTATTCTAATTCCTCAATTCCTGTAATTGAATTTCGAGCCAAACTTCTAAACAATTTTCGAGCTTCACCATCCAAGCTTTGAAAAAAGAGTTTGACCAGACGTCTTCATGTTAAATATTCTGATTATCAACATAACTATAGAAAGCCACTAAATTTCCTTTAAAAAAACTCCTTCTCCCTCCCCAGTGTATTTTGGAAGATATTTCAAGTAATTTCCTTGAGGAAGTGGATGTAATTGTTGAGGGAGAACAAGCGGTGCATATCTTGCAGCCAATATATGTTGCATCCTTGTAAGGGCAGGTTGAGCCATATTTTGTTGATGTACAATTGATGTAGCTATTTGGGAAATAGGAATTACAAGTGGTGAATTTGGATTCTGATTTAGGATAGCAAAAAATTGAGGGCCTTGAGATGATTTTTCAACATTTGGAACTGAGAAGAGTGGGTTTTCAAAAAGATGAATGGAGGATGTCTTGACTTCTCCTTTAGTAGAAGAATTAGAATCTAAAGTTTTCTCTTAAGGGGATGGAGTATATTCAGCCTTATTTTTATAAGCAAGGAAATCAGATAAACTAAAAGTAAGACATTCAGGTACAGTCTCTTTAAGTGGATGAGAGGAAAATGACCCAAATTTTGGGTTTGGAGAGAAAGGAAAATATTCTTCCTGAGGGGTGACAAGGGACTGGTATTCAAGATGAGTCTAAAGGAAATCTAAAACAGTCTTGAAGTCCACTTCTATCAAAATTTTCCTATCAAGAAAGGGTGCAATAGCCAATGCTTGTTCTAATTCCCCTTTAGTCAGCAGGAACTGTTCTGATTTCTTATCAACACTTAGAAATTCAGTTTCTTCTTCTTTGACTAAAACAATACTTATTTCAAATTTACTAGGTGATGAGTAAGAAAAAATTTCAGCTGAGCCTAGGTTAACAACATCCACTTCATTTTCTAAGGGAGTAGCTTCAACTTGAGAATTTTTAGCATAATATTTTGAAACTAAAACATGTTTACATTCTAAAGTAGATGAAAGTACATATTTATTTGGAACGTACCTTTTGTGTAACTTCTTCACTGACTAAGATGTGGCTTCAATTTATCTTTGTTTTCCTTTAGCATATTTGACGATTTTCTCTGGGTCGGAAACTGGAGTCACAGTTGGAGATATTTGATTCCTCCTTGTAGAATGAGGTATTGAAACCCATCCTCCCCTTCGTGGAGTCTCCAGGTGAACAAATTTGCAGTCTTCTTCAGGTCACCAATTCTTGTTCACCATCAAGAACTGATTATCAACAATTCATAACAATAGACTCAGGAGAATACTTCGTTACAAGGCCTTTGTCTCCCAACATAAACACCGAAATATGTTGGCGCTAGAATCAACACTTGGACTGTAGCAAGTGCATGACTAGACACATCTTAAACTCTAAGGAAATTTAATGTTTTGTTTTATGGGATTAGAAGATGGTATAAATTCTAATTCACTGAAGAGATATTTTGGTCAAATCCAGAGTTCTACTAAAGAGGGTATTGAAATCTCATGTTTTAGCAAGATGCAAATTTTTAGCCTATGAGGAGAGGAAATTGTGAGACGAGAGAAGAATCAGTAGGTGTGTAAAACAAAAATCTACTGCATTTAGTAGAAATTCACAAAAGAAGAAATTTGACAATATTCCATTGAGAGAAAGCTATTTCTAGTCTAACAAGATTCTCATTGAAATATCATGAAGAATAACTATCATGAGTGATGCTCTTCCACTGTTATAACATATATTCTATCAGGAATGCTCACTGTGTGAGACTAACAAGAACTGATAAAACACATAACATGCTTAAGAGACTAACAGAAACACATAACAGTATGATTATATGCAAACTAGAACTCGAAGAAAGGAGATATTGAAACACAAGTAAATTAGACAATACACACAACAAATTGGTAATAAGTCCTCAGTAGTATCATTCCATTTCATTCGCACAAAAAATTACTTTTCATATAAGTCAAAATTCAATAACCACCAGCCAACCCTGATTTCATATAAGTTTGGCATATATATACAAAATATGATATTGTCATTTTCCACAGAAAAAGGAAAATATATTTCAAAAGTCATTACAAACTCGTGCAAGAGGTGAGGCTTATCCTTAATCTTAATTACAAAGTGCTACATTAAAAACAATAACAACATTAAGGCTTACAGTTTGAAGTGGTTTGTATCATGTGGCAGTTTTAGGGGAAGAATCCTCTTCCATTATGGTGCAACCAACTCCATAAAATGTGCAAACAACAGTAAATGGTGTGTGGCTATTCATGAATACTTCCCTGTGCCTGGTAAAAATGTGCTTGTACTAAGAGTAGTGGTAGAAAACTGTTTGAGAAAAAATATGCCATTGTTTTGCTGTTCCTTTCCCTTTTCTGGTTGAAAACGCTTCGTAATGGTGGAAAAACCCAAAACATTTTGATAGAATGATAGAGGTTCATTTTATGAGAAATTACAAATAAAATCCTTTGAAACAAGTTTAATTGATAGAGGAGATGTGTAGCAGACTAAATGATAAGCGAGGGTGGAGGTGATGTGGTAGAGAAATGGGACCGATCGCAGATCCTGCATCGGAAGTTTTATAAACATACATATGCGTGCAATCAAAAATGTTTATTATAACCTTAAAAAAAACCACAATGGCTACCAAAAAATATGCATTCACGTGGAATTTTGGTTCTTGGGCCCCACAACCAGTTGACCAATAGGAAGCAATTGCAAATCAGCCGCCCGCAAATTCAACTTTACACAGTTAACGACTAAACCATAAAATTCGTGATTTACGAAATTGCGATGGTGTGGTATGCTGACACATTTCCATTGCCTCATCACATCGAAAATCTCTTTGGATACCATGCGAAGCCTGAATGATAAAATTTAAAAACTGTGATGTGCGAAATCGCTCCATCTGCACTTTAATCTCCACCATTGATCTACGCCCAGATCTGACAGTCTTCCTTGCTTTCCCCTTAGCCTCATCGCATCACATCGCAAATCACTTAACATACCATGTGATTTTACTTAATGATAAAACATAAAAACTTCACTTTTCAAAGTCTCCCCATGTG
The DNA here is from genome assembly GCA_034641835.2 of Pinus albicaulis. Classification (NCBI taxonomy): domain Eukaryota; kingdom Viridiplantae; phylum Streptophyta; class Pinopsida; order Pinales; family Pinaceae; genus Pinus; species Pinus albicaulis. The sequence goes on from CM076573.1 coordinate 671,264,332, forward strand.
CTCTTTAATCTTAGATGTCGGTCTGCTCCCCTTTGGATCTGTGATTAGATCATTGCCATCCATTATTTGCTCGTGGTTCTTCCCCATTTCTTCATTCCTTAGTCTATTTCCTAACCACATTCCTTTAAATATTATCTACTGCTCTTTTCTGGATCTCCCACTTAGCTGGTTAATATGATTTGTTCTGAATGCTCTTTGATTTAAAAAAAATATGATTACCACGAAGCCGTAATTTTCCTGCTTCGAAAATTGATTACATGTTCACCCGTAGCCTCTTTTCTGAGATAACCAAAATATTAGTGAGATAGTTGTGCTTTTCACTGTGTGGAATATATGACTTCCATTTCTAAGAAATAGATGCCCTTTACTGTTTTGACAATAAACTTGCAACAAAAGTAGCTATTATTCCAGACTATATCACTGCAATATTATTACTTAAACATCGACTAACTTTCAACACTAAAACAAGCCAAAAAAAACATTTTAACTTATTTTAGGACTCTAAAACACTATGACACCTATTCACTTAAAAATACCTTGATGTTGGGACTATTTTTTAACTTTTATAGAAAATGACTCAAAATTTGGACATGGACTAAGAAATAATAGGAATTTGAGAACAGTGACAAAATGGTGATTACACCATTATCATTTTCAATGCTAACACCCCTTACCCACCATTTCAATCTCTTTGTTCTCCATAATCTCCCCCAAAAATGCCTCCTTAGACTGGGATTTCTGATACAACTTGAGTCTATGCTCGTTCACCAATAAGGTGACATTTTCATCATCTATTTTTTTGAATTGAATAGATCCATTATTAAATACTTTCTCAATCTCATACAGACCAAGCCAATCGGTGTTAAATTTTCCTCTAAAATTCTTGAATTTTGAATCGAATAGCAATGCCCAGTCTCCTTCCTTGAACTGATTATTCTTAATTTATCTATCATTCTATTTAGCCCTTTATTTATATATAAACTAAGTATGCTGAAAAGAAGCATACATAATCTCATCTAGTTCGTTAAGTTGTAGAATCCTCTATTGTGCCTCAGTGAGATCTATGCCCAAATATGCTTCCATATTAAAGGTTCTGATTTCAAATTCAATTGGAAATAGAACTTGTTTTTCGTACACCAAATCATACTGAGAGAATTTGATAGCGTTTCTCCATGTAATTATATAGTCCCATAAGGACTCTAGAAGTGGATCATACCAATCATTCTAATGTAGTTTCACTGTCTTAGTCAGGATTGTCTCCAACACCTTATTTGTTGATTCCACCTACCCATTGGCCTATGGATGGTAGGGGGTTGACTTTTGATGAATGATCTGATATTTTTACACAATTCCCTACACAATATTTGATACAAACTAGCTACCTTGGTCAATAACAATTTCCCTCGGTACACCAAATATTACAAAAATGTCAGAAAAAAAATTTAAAAAAAAATCTACCACTACTTTTTCCGTAGCTTTGGGCATTACACCACGGGGGCTTCACTCCAGGAGAAATACCATAGAATGTAGGTTTTTATTGGGGGATATATCGTGAGGAAAAAATTACATAATATATTGGGGAATATATAGTGGGTAACGGATTTTTATATTGGCAAGTATACAAAATGGAGCTCAAAGTTAATGAAAAAATATAAAGGGGTATAAAAAATGTTAATGAAAAAATGGATACCTACAATATATAGTGAAAGTAGGGGATTTTTAAATTGGGAAGGTGTATTGGGTTTATTTTTGTATGATGCTAAATAATGTGATATTTACAGGTATTTTTCAATATGTACTCAAATTAGGGACTGTTGTGGAGGAAAATCCCCTCTGCGGACAGAGGCGATCCCTACTAGCCCAGGCTGGGTCTAGCAATAATCGTCACACGCTATAGTGTAGGTTCCTAATTGCAAATAAAACAAATAGAGATGAAAGCTTACCTGGGATCTAACGCAATCGTTCTAGAAGAGGTGGCGCTCCCATTCCTTAGCTCTGGCAGATCACGATCCCCACGATCTCCGTGATGGGACACCTGCACATGCGAGAAACAAAACAAACACAAGCGTAAAATCCAGTAGATGCAACTATATGTCAGTCAAAAAGGACATAACTCATTATCATAAACAACAATAGTGGAACCATAACCAATAGTCCTTCATTAATAATCAATCAAAGGAAAATTACAACCATAGTTCTGACGTTGAATTCTCCTTCGGCGGGTCGCCATCAGAACACGTCTCAAAAAGCCTGTCAAGGATGGGACAAACCTCTCTCTTTGGATCTTGACGATAGTCTCCTTGCTTGAAATTCACCTTAAGGGAATTATGGAGGCTCTTGCAGCATAAGGCTCTTGGGAAATTTGGGAACTTGAAGACTAGCTTGCAATGGAGATGAGCAAGATTTTATAGATTGAGGAAGGGGAGTTGGGATCCCTATAATCATGGGATTGGCCCTATCATCAAGGAAGCTTCCATGAGAGGTGGTAAACCACTTCCTCTCTATGGAGATCCGTAGCCAAACCTCCCAACTCAAGATAGATATCAGTTCTTGGATCAGTTAGGATGAAACTTCCGCCATTTATTTTTAAAAAACATTCCTTAAATTGGTTGGCGCGACCTCTTTGAAGTATTTTCCCCATTGGTGCAGGTACTGAACTGCCTGCTCGCGCCAATGAAAAAAGGGCCATTTTTAGGGTTTTTCACAAGGAAATGTCTTCAAGGCAATGATAGCTCATGTTCAGAGTGATGTTATGAAAGTATTTTCAAGTCTTGTCTCTGCTCACAGGTCACGGAATGAGCCCTCCAATGTGCGGGATGGGGATTGTAGGGATGGTGACAAATTACTGTGTAACAGATGCCCCCAAAGTATGAGGCCCGAACGAGAGAGATGGGTGAAATGCTTTACGAGAACGTGTCCAACTGAAAACTCCGCCATCAAAAAACCTGCGTGAAGGAGTACAACTGATGTCTCAAATAGATGATATATATGTGGTATGGGCACAGCCATCCATAACAGAGTATACAATAATCCAGATCCAAGGCATGGACGTAGCCATCCAGTGAGGAACGATAAATAGACTCAGGTATGGTCGCAGCCATCCAGTAAGTGAGTCATGTAACTAATCATAATAATCCACAAAATCGCAGCCTAGATTACAACAGACACAATCCAGGGTCTTGCGCTCCATCTCGACCCGAACATAGTACAAGTTCAACCATGCGAATAAATGAGCTGAAGTTGAACATGCGAGAACATCGTCTGATTACCAGCCAAGGATGAAAGATGTTAACAGACGCGAGAGGTACCACCAATAATGATAATGGCCCTCACGGTACTACAGGTACAATCTACGGCATGTGAATCAATGAGATGGCGTCAAACACCCGTAGAATCACTCGATCGGAGGCCAATGATGAAAACCTCGCGTCGAATGCAAAGAACCTACCATTGAGGCATGCAGGCTCCAAGGCACCAAAAGGGAGTCTCTAGATCAGCTTCCTGGATAATGAGCTGAAGTCAACAGGAAGTGACCTTGATCGAAGGTGGGCCATAGTGTTTCCCACATCATCGATGCGAGACATAGGAACATAGTGTTTTCGTGAATCACGATCAGATGAGAATCAGAGGAAGATTGGTACTTGTAGCGGTCAACTTCTCTTGAACATATGAACGGCACGACAGTGGACATGGCAGTATTTGACATAAAAAGATCAGAGGTCATAGTGACGAGGCAAAGAGCAGATGAGAGGTCAAAAGGGATTACCCAAACCCACGGAGGCAAGTGAAAAACGAGATGAGATGTCCCCAACCCGACACGAATGCAGAAAAGTGCCATGTTCAAGAGCGACATACTGCCGACACGACAATGATGCTGGTAACATTTTTTCCCCACCATTTCTAGTGAATACCCCAATTATTTTTGATAACAAGCTTGAAGGGGATAGCATATTCTTGTAATATAAGTCCGTCCTTTGGACGGATCCATCCTAGTACATTTAACGAGCCCTAGGAAGGAAAGACTTGAGTAACGTCATTACGACTGAACCCAATTTCATCAGGGTTTAACGAGTCTGACAAAGGAAGAACTCAGCGTCTTTTCATATTTAGAGAGTTTGAAAAGATAGCGGAAAAGTAAACTCCAACGGTCCCTTCTCGTAAATAATTCCTCAGATCCGAAAAGGTAGAAAACTATGTCTGAGAAAACCTCCTAGTCGCAATAGGCTAGGGTATTCCTTTTTCGTAAATAATCTATCCCAACCCGAAAAAGGGGTAAACATACACTGGGTAGATGTCGTTTCGCAACCACTTTAACGAGATCAAAACGACAAGCGACTTGGCAATCTTTTCATTTTTAAAGAGTCAGAAAAGAGTTGAAAGATGAATCTACCTGAAGGAACGAGTGGTATAAAGGGTAGCAACTGGTTCCGGTAATGGTGGAACTGCTCAAAAAAAATAAAGGTCAAGAGGTTGGCTAACAAGACCACTCATCGCAGTGGTTCCTCAGGAATGGGTAAAACAATCAAGTGAAGGCATATAATTGGCCAAGAAGATAATGACGATGGAGTGAGAAAACCAAGGTTCATCTAGCAAAAACAGGCTGATAAAATGGCAATCACAAGAGGTAAAATGGGAATGGTTTCATTTTTACACAAGCTTGAAATCAGGAAACTTTTCTTGAAGTTGGTTTCATTTTTACACAAGCTTGAAACAAAGATAAACTATGCTTGAAACCAGTTTCATTTTTACACAAGCTTGAAACAGAAACAAACTATGCTTGAAAAATTTAAGCATGCCCCCATCATGGTGACTCAATTCGAGGTACATGCCCCCCAAGATTCAGTCCAGATGAAAGGCAAATGGAGTGAAGGTTCAAGTTACGAGATCAAGAGAAAAACTTGACTGGGATTTTACGAGATCGTATCAAAGACTCGAATTGAACGGGAACATGTTCCATTATTTTAACGAGGTTTACACATTAAAAGAACTATCCTCAGGACACCTTGTTTCATGGTTTAAGGAGCTTGGCACAAGACAAGGAACTCTGCTCCCCAAATTGTTTCATTTTCTAAGGAGCTTGACACAAGAAAACGAACTGTGCTCCGAACACCCTTGTTTCATTTGTTAAGGAGCTTGACCCAAGACAAGGAACTCTGCTCCGACAACCTTGTTTCATTTTTTAAGGAGCTTGACACAAGACAAGGAACTCTGCTCTGAACACCCTTGTTTCATTTTTTGAGGAGCTTGACGCAAGACAAGAAACTCTGCTCCGACAACCTTGTTTCATTTTTTAAGGAGCTTGACACAAGACAAGGAACTCTGCTCCGACGACCAGACCCGGTTTCATTTTTTAAGGAGCTTGACACAGGAAAAGAACCATGTTCCGAACAGCTTCATCATAATGAACAAGAAGTCATAGCTTCCAATATTTCGACTCCCGATGGAAGGAAAACATCTTGGAAGTCAGGACCCAATGCCCCCAGCACCTGATGCATAATGGCACTATCACTGGGTACAGGCATGGGGTAGGTAGCCACATAGTTGACCTGCGGTGGGGCAGATACAACGGGTGGATAAAAACCAGGAAGGGATGATGGCGGGCCAGCTACCACATCAGGACCAAAGAACGAAAGCTGATCGATGGTCACGATCCTTCCTTCGTGTCGAAAACAGACCACACGAAAAAGGGAGGAGACAAGCGCTCCCATGGCATAGGTGTAATCGCGCCCCAAAATAATATTGAAATCCAAGGGGCCTGGAACAACCATCACGTCCATATGGATGGTTTTACCTCCCAAAGTAATAGGTAACCTTGGAAGGATCCCTAAGGGTTGACTCGTTCTTTTGTTAAACGCCAACAGATTCTGTGTAACAGGCACAAGCGGGAGTGAGCCAAAATCTTGCCAAGTAGTTGAGGATAGAATACTAACAGACACGCCTTCATCTATAATGGTGCTGGGTACGACTAGACCAAAAGCCTGTACTGTGATCTCAAAAGGCACATAAGACGGAAGGCAGTATCCTGCAGATCGATTCCAATCAAAGGAAGCGACCAAACTACTCAGAGGGGCTACCATCGAACCGAGATGGTCTTCCCCTGGTGTTATGGAAGAATAAGGAGCATCCTCCATGACTTCCATCACGGAGTCAGGAAGAGTATCCTCCAAGACCTCCATCACGGGAGGCGGAGGAGCAACTTCTTGAGATATAGGGACAGGAGAATATTTCTCCAAGTCTGAAGAATCTGAAGAAACAAGAAGAACCTGAGGGGTATGGGATCCACTCTCCATGGAAAATACCTGGTGCACCGTAGACGGGTCCAGCTCAATCGATCCCATGACCAATGGTTGTTCGGGGATGGATTCCTGAATCTGAATTTCCAGGGGAGCAGGATCGACCAAGGATGACTCTTGACCAATCATAGGATCAGCTGGTGGATGACTCAAAGAAAGCTGTTTATAACCAGCTGGAAGGCATGGTGTAGAAACAGTTGAGTTGTCCAAAACTCGTTTGGCTTCATCCATATATGGACAAAGGTGAATGGCATGGTGCCCTTCACACAAATTACAGGGATTGGTGAGCTTACCCTGCTTCTTAAGATTTTTACCAGCACTAGCTGAAGACGTGTCCCCAACCTGACTCCCAGAAGCCAAAGGCAACAGCGGACGACCGTTGGACCATGCTTCGAGCACCTTGGAAATGCCAGGGCAGTCTCGAAGAAGATGGTCTCCCGTGCACAACATGCAAGGGAAATTGAATTTCCACAGAGGGTTGGAAGGCTTATCAAGAGGAGACGTGTCAGAAACAGTAGCGGAAGCTTTAGCCTCTCTTTTATTGGACTTCCTCTTCTTTGCCTTCTTCTTCTTCTTCTTAGCCACCTAGTTACTCGAATCCAGACTTTCACCAGGCGAAGTAGAAGAGGAGGACGCAGAAACATGCGAAGAAGGGGAGAGGTCCACCTTGGAATCAACATGATGTTGTTCAGGCGGAGGAACTGATTGAATAGTAGCCACGACATTCGGGACCATAGAGGTTGAAAACAACCAAACAGGCAACCCAACAGTTAACCCAGCAAGGGACAACGCTGCCATATAAGGAGCACCAACATTCCCAAAAGGAGGAAAATGACCAGGATTCCCATCGGAGGGGATTCCTTGGTTGGTGAACTCTGGAAAAGTTGCCATCAACAACTCAAAACTGCACACGGGCTAAAAACCAAGGCACACAATCAAACGACCAAGAAGCAAACTCTAACAGGGTGTGTGATCGCGGGTGATTAATTTTTTACCACATTGAAACTTTAGAAACTTCACTATTTCATGTTTTAAGAGTCGAGAAACGGTTGAAAAGGTGACTCTATCTCTTTCATATTTGACGCAAGCGTGAAAGGACAAGCGCTTGGTGATCCTTTCAAATTTAAAGAGTCAGAAAAGATCAAATGACTACCCAGGAATACTAGGCAAAGGGTGTACCAAATAACCGTGAACTGCAATATACACCTTGGTTTCAAAATGAAAGAGAAATAAACCAAGGACTTTCCCTACGTGTAGGCAATCTCCCTGAATGTTGTGTCCGGTGTATGATGGGTATAGGGCGGCAGACTCGACTTCCTATGGATAAAGGATTGAAACCTAGTGGGGTCTCCCTTTATATACGCAACGGTATGGGAGCACAAGTCCGTACTAGTGTTGTCTAAATCCAAGAGGCGAACGACAGCTACTAGGTTTTAAGACGCCAGAACACGTCTCTAGCCTAGACCTCTAAATGTGTTTCGTTAGATTTCAATGATGCCTTAGTGTAAATTGAGTAAATTTTAAAGTTTATCTTCAATTACGTTTCAGTTTCACGGCCCTAGCAAATGTAATGTCTCAAAATATCCTAAATGCAATCTATATGCCACAGTATATCATTTCATTCGATGAAAGCTACTTATGAGAGAGTTGAGAGCTTTTCACACAACAACGAAATGAACAAAAAACAACCAATGATACCTCTAATGCAGCTAATGGAAATTAAAAGCTTTTTGTTCAAAGTCACTAATCACTAATAACATCGAAAAGATCTAATTCACATTAACTAGTTCAAAGCAAAAGAGTATTTTTTTTTTTCAATGTTTTTAGAGAAAAATGCACTAAAAAAAATGAAAACTAATGCAAAGGCAATTCGAGAAACGATGACAAGAGAGAAAAACCAAGAAAATTCCACTCAATGCAAACATACAATCAGACCTCAAATCGACCAAAAGTCCCTCAAAGGAAAAGAATCCCAAAGACTCAAAATGAGCCGTGTAATCTAGGCCCAAGACGAGACGAAGCGAAATTCGAATGAAGAAGGAAAAAATCACTCAAACAACGCAATGAGACAATAGAAAACCACCAAATAAATGCAAAGAAGCAATCAAAAGGTTGACTGAACCGAAAGAGACCAAAACCTCCTAAGGAAGGCTCGACACACAACAACACCTAGATGACCTAGGGCTAAAATGCAAAATCGATGGAAATGGGCAAACAGCCAAAGGATGAAGGTAAGAGCCAGTCAATCTAGGCTCCAAAACACTCAAACAGTGGAAAAATCAAGACCAAACACACATATCAGGCTCAGGAAGCTCAGAACTGAGCAAACCCTAGTAGCTCACAGGATTGGCACGACCATGAGGCTGAAACTAGCGCCAGAGACGAATTGGCGCGGGTAATACACAAGCAACATGCGCCAATGGGCGCGACTGTCAAGCTGAAAAGTGCGCCAGTCGAGTTTCCCAGTCAAAAAATAAAATAAAAAATCCAACAAGCAGACCAGTGATGATCAAGCTATCAAAGACCCAAATTCACAAAAATAACCAGCCCAAAAGAGCTGATCAAGCAAGGAGGATCAAGAATTAATCGAAAAGACAAGACAATGCTCAAAGGTTTCAATTTACAAACTAAACTGGAGATTGACTGAAGAAACTTTGATCTACTTCGCAATTGCAGAGAAAAAGCATTTCGAAGGCTATCTCGCCAACTTCAGGCTCCGTTTGTAGCTTATAAAACGAACAATCAACAAGCTAACGATCCCCAGCAGAGTTGCCAATTTTTTGTGGAGTTAAATCCCCTCTGCGGACAGAGGCGATCCCTACTAGCCCAGGCCGGGTCTAGCAACAATCGTCACACGCTATAGTGCAGGTTCCTAATTGCAAATAAACCAACTAGCGATGAAGGCTTACCTGGGATCCAACACAATCGTTGTAGAAGAGGTGGCGCTCCCGTTCCTTAGCTCTGGCAAATCACGATCCCCACAATCTCCGTAATGGGACACGTGCACATGCGAGAAACAAAACAAACACAAGCGTAAAATCCAGTAGATGCAACTATATGTCAGTCAGAAAGGACATAACTCGTTATCATAAACAACAAGAGTGGAACCATAACCAATAGTCATTCATTAATAATCAATCAAAGGAAAATTACAACCATAGTTCTGATGCTGAATTCTCCTTTGGTGGGTCGCCAGTAGAACATGTCTCGAAAAGCCTGTCAAGGATGGGACAAACCTCTCTCTTCGGATCTTGACGATAGTCTCCTTGCTTGAAATTGGCCTTAAGGGAATTATGGAGGCTCTTGCAGCATAAGCTTCTTGGGAAATTTGGGAACTTGAAGACTAGCTTGCAATGGAGATGAGCAAGCTTTTATAGATGGAGGAAGGGGAGTTGGGATCCCTATAATCATGGGATTTGCCCTATCATCAAGGAAGCTTCCATGAGAGGTGGTAAACCACTTCCTCTCTATGGAGATCTGTAGCAAAACCTCCCAACTCAAGATAGATATCAGTTCCTGGATCAGTTAGGATGAAACTTCTGCCATTTATTTTTAAAAAACATTCCTTAAATTGGCTGGCGTGAGTGCGACTCTGGGACAGAGCGCCAAATAGCGTGGCCTCTTTGAAGTATTCTCCCCATTGGCACGGGTACTGAACTGCCTGCTCGCGCAAATGCAAAAAGGGCCATTTTTAGGGTTTTTCACAAGGAGATGTCTTCAAGGAAATGATAGCTCATGTTCAAAGGGATGTTATGAAAGTATTTTCAAGTCTTTTCTTTGCTCACAGGTCATGGAATGAGCCCTCCAATGTGCGGGACGAGGATTGCAGGGACAGTGCCAAATTACTATGTAGCAGGGATATTGTTTAATATGCTATGATCGCACATGATATGTTAGAGGTTCATTGAGTGAAACCCTCGTGCATTTCTCTCGCTTCCACCCACTTCGTAACATGATCAGTACATACTGAAATATACTTCTTACCTTTGGACATGGGATTAATGAGACCTACAAAGTCAAGAGCCCACCTCTCAAATGGTTCTATGAGAACTTGTGGCCGCAAAAGCATTTCATTTGTTTGAATAGGTCACCCTATTCTATGGCACCTATCACATTTACAACATAATCCTTTGCATCTTTAAAAAGACTTGGCCAATAGTAACCTGAGTGAAGTATTTGATAGGCTGTTCGATTCTTTTGGCCAATGGATAAAAGGAGAGCTATTTTTCACTGGAATTGATCTAGTTATTCGTAGTTGTGTCACAGAGGACACAACTATTCGTTTGCGATATAGCTTATGTGACAATGTCTAAATATTCAAACTGTCTTCCCTATAATCCATTATTTCTTGTATAATGAATCAAGATAGCTAACGTGAGACAAACCACACTTAAACAATTTTAGTCTAAGTCTCCGACAAACAAATATATTATAAAATAAGTGATTGGAACCAGTGGCATAAAAATAAGAACTAATATAAAATAATATTATTAATGTCCAAGAGAGGATCAGAATATAGTTCAATGGTACTAGATAATACAACTAGTTTTTGATAGATTATTGGTGTCCATAGCCCTACTATATGCTAAAAATATCGCAAACAGTGAAAGATACAATAGGGAAGGAAAATGAAATATTTATTGCGGGTAATTTAGTCATTTTCTTATAGGTTGATACTGACAGTGATATTGGTGCTAATTAGGTTCATGTAGATGTTGATCCTTTAAAAGAATTGAAAATTTAGTGTGTATATTTTGGCTTTAATTCCTTGTACTCAGCTGAATAAGCCCAAGGATTTACCTAATTTGCCTAAACATGTATGGTTTAGATTGTTACCTTTTAATATTTTAGAGAATTTGGCTTATGAGCTCAGGAAATCCCTGCAAAAATTCACCAAATGAATTTTTCTATTATTTCTTTTTAAATGTTTTTTGAAGCTGTATTGATGAATTATTATAGAAAAAGCGAGGATTTTTTACCTTATTTCAATTTCTTATATTTTTTTCTCTTGGATTTTAATTATTGTATCTCCATTTTATTTTGATAAATAATTACCTTCAGTATTTTTGTTTGTTGCATCTCTAGTTCAATTTCTTTTATTCAGCTTTTTTAATCTGAAATGATTGGATCAGGTCACTTCTACAATCATATTTTTTTTCTGGAGGAATAATTCCACTCACTTTTATATTGACGAAGTTCGTATGTTGTCATTGCCCCTCATATTCCCCCCCACTCCAGATTCCGTGATGGAAGGTTGTATTAACTGCTAGTTGAAATGGAAACTACTAACCTTGTAGGACAATAAGGGAATGGATCCCACGATCTCGTTCAACATTAATCCTTAGAAAAAAAGGTTAAACCAAATAATCTATCACTTTGTGCTCTATAATATTATTTTATGTTGTGACTTCATGGTTGAGTCGAGCATGAAGGTTATCAGCATCAATGCATATGAGAATTAGTGTCTTTCAATATTTAATAATTATTTTCCAACTTTTTTTTATTTTTGCAAGATTTTCTTAATCTATTATGCCTAATATTATATATATATAGGCTCTCAAAATTTTTATGTACACTCTCAAATCTCCTCCGAATCTAGATCTTCATCAATGGATGACCTCCATCTTTACAATGCTCTCATTAGCTAGGAGCACTAAGAGATAGGTTGATGAAATTATTTCTTCTAGCTCCATATAAATGAAAACTAGAGGGACCACTCCCCCTCCACAAGAACCTAAAATATGTCACCAGATCATATCCCTTACCATAAAGCATATATAATCACCTAGACATTAGTAACAAGTTATAGTGGCTAGGAACCAATGCATAAGAGGCTTCAAATCTTTGCCTAGTTCTTCTTTAGGGCATCATCTTATCTTTAGTTTCCTTCATTCATCCTCTATTGTTTGGAGAGGTATATATAGTGTATCATGGACTAGTACATAGATCCTTTCCCTCTGGACATCCCCCTCCTGTCGTGGCTTCCTGAGCTTGAATTTGAGGGTTTTCTCTTGTTTTCTCTTATATATTTCATGTTTCTACATTAATTCTTGTTATTTATATAGGAGAATTTGTAGTAATCCTCTTTTTTATTAAAGTAATTTTACTCAAGAGTTTGATTTACCTAATTATGCGGTCATTTATTTGACAGTAAAATAGTTATCTTATCATATGCTATCTTATCAGTGACTTTACTGCTTTAGTTAAGCCATGTTTATGTTGACAATTCTTGTTAGTGAGAACTTCCCTTCATTTTTTACACAAGTACAAGTGTTCTCACCTGAGTTATCATGGATGTAAGTTTATGCAAGCACCTAAGTTATGTGACAATTGAATCAAATATTATGTATGCTTTGGGTAGTATTTCTTCTATGAAATATTGTATGGCCAACAATCCTCCTCCCATTTGGCCTCTCATCCGATGGTTATCACTATATAATCAATCACACCCCTTCACTAACATAAGAAAAAGCCTTTATCAGTGGCTCCCATATCATTCCACCTTTTCACTTTATAGCACAGTCCAAAAGACTATACTTTGGTCCAAAAAAGTTCCTTTCTTAGATGAAAGTCAATAGGGTTATGCTCATATAACACCTTTATTCCTAGTTGGATTTCCCTCACAAAGGTGAAGCATAGTGAATGAATAAAATAGAGGAAGTTTCTTCTATGATCAAATTGGAAATATAAAGCATATATTATTTCACCTCTTGATTAGTGAGAATCCATGTAAGCCATTATGACCCATGGATCACAGTGTTTTCCTACCTGTATGAGTGGAAGAAAATTACATTTGGATCTGCTTGTCACTTTTATAACTTTGATAGATCTTATTAATTAGGTTTTCTTTCATCCTAGTAAATATGAAAGTATAAATAATGCATGACTTTGACAAATATTGATTTTTGTGTTGATATTCTTGTTTTGGTAATTTTTGGTTCCCTTATATTTTTGACCACCTCCCATAGTTGTTTAATGCTCTACCTATTTTTTCATGGGCGTGTTTTAGCTTCCATCTTCCTTTTTTATATTTAGCATGAAAAAAACATTAATTGATTATGATATTATTAACAAAATTGTAATTCCCCAACCTAAACAATACTTACAGGTAAGAATTATTTATTATAATTTTTCTTTGATCAATGCAATGGCTGGCTACTTTGAAGATATTGGTGAGGATGTTGGAGTATTATCAAACAATAATCTAAATGGTGTGCCTCGTATTTTTTTGATCTTAGTCCAATTATACATAAGGTGTATCTCTGGAGAAAATTTTCATGCTTCCTTTAATGGTTGGCATGTTCGATGCTTCTGTAGAGGATATTATTGAACATGGTGGATGGTAAGAGCTAGAACACGTAACACTTTACACCAATTCCTAATATGTGCTTCCTTAATTCAATTAATCTTTGTTGTACTGATGGGACATTTTTTCACATACATTTGAAATTTTATATTTTTTGTTTCTTACAAAATCATATGCATATGTCTTGAATTATTATAATGTTATTTATTATGTATCAACCCTATTTTAAGGGGTAATTGTGTGGAGAGGTCCATACAATGGCACATATGTTAAGTAAAATAAATACTTTAGTGGAGCATTTAGTAGTGGTTCATTGAAAATAGTTCATTGTGGAGAAACTTTTATTTGGATATGAAGATAAAATTGCAGGTTTGAAGCTTGATTTTGGAAAAACATTCAGGGTTTATTTGTACCCAAGGTCATCATCATTTAATTTCAGATTTAGTACTTCTTGGTTGGGCATAATATTGTACTGTTATACTGGGATAATGCTAGTTGTTGACGAGTTTATAGAGAGGTGTGTTGACCTTATTCTTGGTTGTTAATGTTATCAAATTTTAAAAAGTATTATGCAAGGATGATTATTAAATAAAAAATTGTTTTCTTTTGCTTCCTATGCATAAATTGATATCTTTAAGATTCACTTGGATGATATATGGTGACTTTATGTGCATCGAGAATGGGAAGAATAAAACAAAAATATTAGGAGTAGTGGGTTGATTGCAAGAGATTATTAATTCCTATTGTTTGTGGAAAATATGGATGAGATCTAGAGATATTTGGGTTGTCTTGGTTTTCAAAATATATAATTTTCAAGTTGGTACATTTGGTGTGATACATTGAAGGGGGTGTTAATGACATATTCTTAGAAACAATTCCAAAATTAATTTTGTTTGGCATATCTGATATTTTTGATGCATATGTGGAGATAACATGAAAAAATGATACAATAGAGCCCAACTAGTTAAGGAAGGACACATTTTTGTTTTGAATCACAAAGGAGAGGCAAGGCCAAGATGCAACTAATCAAACATTATGTTAGTAGGAGATTTACTTCCTCTAGACCCTAAGGATCATGGCATATTGGGGCATGCTACCCACCCACATGTATGGGTAAACATAGGATAATTTGTTTTTTTGTGATCCAATTTTCCATCCAAATGTCATATATTATTTATTATATCTTGTATTTTTCTTTCCATTTGTTTTTAGAATCTATCAACAATTGACCTTTTAAGCATGTGGTTTACTTAGCATGATTGTGCCTAAGATTTTCCTAAAGATTGAATGCTAAGTTTCTAAGGTGTTATTTTATATAGTGAAATTTTATTTTCTTTGTTTATACAGGTCATCTAGCCACATGGTGGCCACTATCGCTCCATTGAAGAAAAATTGTTTGAGTTTCTTGATTTTCTAGAGAAAAATGGTAGAAATTGTTGATGTTGAGGTATATTTTGTATAACTATTTTATAATTTACTTTAATTTATAATATTTCATTGTTCATCGTCTTAAATTCCTTATAATTTTTATTGCATCTTCTTTCATTTTCAGAAGAA
Organism: Pinus albicaulis; assembly: GCA_034641835.2. Lineage (NCBI taxonomy): Eukaryota > Viridiplantae > Streptophyta > Pinopsida > Pinales > Pinaceae > Pinus > Pinus albicaulis. The sequence continues at coordinate 671,279,488 of CM076573.1, forward strand.
TAAATCAATATTGTTGGTAAGAAGAAAAATTTGAAGAAAGAGGGGAACAATAACACTGGAGCGACAAATGCAAAAAGAGAAAGAGAAGAGAACTGATATAGTGATACCCTTAAAGCCAATATTTTACATGAGACACACACATACAAATTTATGGTCAAACCTTTAGAGTTTGTGAATTCACTTACAATTCCTTGGAAACATATTGGTAATGTTTCAAAGTGATGAAACAATATTTCATGTTTAAATTATAGTCCAACCAACATTAAGTTGGAAACTCATATTGTAATACTTGACATTTTCTACAATATAATTTATGTGGTTGAAATTATTTATATTATTTATTATTGTAATTAACATATGCAATTTTATCATTTCATATTAGAAGAACATGCACACTGTATGCCATTTTTTTTAAATTTAATTGAAAAATCATACTAATGAATTTATTTTTATAAATTGAACACATAAAATTAATCTAAAACTACTACGTTAGTAGTTTATGTTGATTAATGGTGAACACACACAAAATGAATATATGACTAAATTAGTCGTTTATAATGATTATTAATTAAAGTAAATGAAATGAATTTAAACTACTAAATTGGTTGTTATATAATGAATATGAAACTACAAAAATAAATAAATCGCTATTGGAAATGATAAATTTCTGACTAGAAATAAAAATTAAATTTTGCAAATATACGACTATACGTATCTAATTTGCAATATCTTATAACACGACTGAAATTTTGTCATATTTTTTTTTTATAGTTAATTGGTTTCAAATGATGACTAAAATTTGCATATCTATGACTATTATTAGTTAATTTATAGTATCTTATAACACGACCAACATTTTGGTCATATTTCTTTGGTCATTAATTGGTTTTTTTAGGTGATCATATAGTAATATAATTTTTTATATATTTGGTCATTAATTGCAGTAATTAATGACTAAATCATTGAATAAATTAATGACCAAATGTATGACTAAATATACTACAAAGCAATAAAATTGAGACAAAAACTAAATGACTTGAAGATAAAAACGATTAAAAGTTGGTTGCGTTATAAGATACTGTGAATTATCTGCTATTGGTCACCGACTAAAAAATGGTCCTTTATAAGAAAATTTTAGTCATTTTTTAGTAACTAATTAGCCATTTTATATTAGTGAGATATGCTATAGCCGCGAGCAAGGCATGTCAAGGTCGCGAATCTATGAGTTATTGGGTATACAAGATTTGGTATTATGTCAGCTTCTCACACATTATCATCAATATTCCATTAGAGAGTCACATTAACATCAGAGCAATTATTGACAGTTTTGTAGACTCAGATCTAGATCGAGGCAACCAAGATCACTTGGTATCAGTGATCCATTGACTTTTTGTTTTGATGATGTATATAAGAGATCATATTATCATCATAAATATTATTGTACTAGGCTCATTGTACTCTCAGCTGAAATATTTTGAAGACAATCTATAGAAGAAGAATATTTAAAAGGGTTTCCCACAGAGTGGATTTTTTCACTAGTATTGGTCCAATTTCTGTGTCCCGTGATTTTGATAATATCTTATATGTTTTTGCATCCATTTTTCTATCTTCAGTTACAATTTATGGTTATTTATATTGCATATATCTGAATATAATGTTAATGAAAAAATATCATTTGGGCTTAAGTAACAAATAAAACATACGTAAATATTGAAAAACTATCATGGTATCAAAGCTAAGGTGAAGGACAATCCCAATAGAAGACAAGAAATGAAGCCTGAGAGTAGGTCTACAAGTAGAGAGTTTAGATCTACAAGGGTAGATATCAGATCTACAATTCAAGGTCGAGATGTCTTCCTCTATGTTCAAGGAGCATGAGAAAATAGGTGACACATATAACTTTGTTGCATGAAAGTCAGATTAGAAATTATTGTTGATAACAACGATGTGCTAGGATATATTCAAGGAAATATGCCCAAAACTTCATAATATGCCTCTGTGTTCATTAAGAATAGGTACAAGAAAGGTGAGTGTAAAGCAAAAAAAATCATAGCTGATGGGTTACAAGATCATTTATTTTCTTATGTTTGGAATCTTAAGAAGTCTAAAGATATTTGTGAGAAAGTAGCAGGGATGTATGGGGTTAAGAATTAGAATGAAATAATTACATTGAAATACCAACTTAGTGAAGTGAATATGAACAAAGGTGAGACTATCCAGTCTTACATTATGAGGATCTCCCACATTAAATATCAACTGGCGAGGATTGGTGAGAATATACCTGACAGACAGCTAGTTGTCATGACTCTTAGAGGTCTCCAACTGGTTTGGGAAACCTTCATTACTACTATTAGAAATATCAACATTATTCCATATTTTGATGAAATTATTGGGAAGCTGACTCAGGAATAATCCAAGATGATATCTATAGGAAGGATTTATAAACATGAAGAAGGTGATCTTGCTACTTATGTCACTCAAAACAATAGAAGGAAAAATATACCAAAAGGTGGTCCATCTTGAAGACCTTATCCTTGTCAAAATTGAAAAGGAATGAATGAAAAATCACTAGCTCACATTGAATTCTTCAACTACGACAACAAATATTACTATTCTTGTGATTGTCCTGAAAAGAAAAAGAGGCCATGATACATCATCAACATCAACAACTATTATAAAAGAAATAAAGAGAATCAAAGGAACAATCGTGAAAAAAGGGAAGAGAGGAGCAGAAGAGATTCATCAAGTGAATGTTAAGAATACTTTCCATAAAAAAAGAGGTCAAAATATTCAAGTTATGAAAGTAATAGAATAGATAAAAATGAATATGTTTGCATTTCTGCACTTACTAGTTCCTCTCCACCAAATTCATGGGATAGTTAGTTAGTAAATAGTGGGGCCTCTCATCACTTTTTTGGTTATAAAGAATTCATCTCTAATCTAGTAGAGAGGGAGACTAAGTTAAGGATAATTCTTGGAGATAACTCCACTCATCCTTTAAAAGGATTAGATCAGTTAAATTTTAGTTAAACACTAGGGAATCAATATTGTTAAATGATCTCATGTATACGGGTCTTATGAAAAAATTTCTTTCTATATCTACATTGGAAGATAAAGGGATGAGGGTTGCCTTCATAAATGGTAAGTTCCTAGCTTGGCCTCCTGACTCGCATATAAAATATGCATTTACATTAGGGCTAAGATTTGAGGGAATCTACAAGGTCACATGAAGGCCACTCTTTTCATTGGCCCATAACACCAATAATATTAGTGAATTATGGCACTAGAGATTGGCTCATTTACATTGTGTGGCTCTTTCGAAATTGAAGAGATTGGATTTTGGTATTCCCAATGTACAAGCTCGGCATGAAATTTTTTGTCCTGGGTGAACTACTGGAAAGAAAACAAGGGGACCATTCCACTCCAGTGAGAATAAGACATATGGTATCCTCCATATTACCCATTCAGAAATATGTGTTTCCATGCTTGTGCACTCCATTAGCGACCATCTCTATTTCATTACCTTCATTGACAATTATTCCAGAAAGACATGGTTATATTGCATGAAGCACAAGGATGAGGCCTTTGAAAAATTTCAGGAATTGAAAGCACTGGTCGAGAATCAATCCAAGAAAAGGATAAAAGTGTTCAGATCTGACAATGGGGGAGAATACATGTTAGAATAATTCATAACATTCTACAAAATGGAAGGGATCAAGAAATAAACTATTTTACCTTATACATCATAACATAATCGTCTTAGTCAAATAAAGGACCAGTCGATATTAGAAGATGCTCGTGCTATGTTACATGATTAGAAAGTAACAAATTTTCGATTAGCTAAAGCAGTCAATATTGATGTCTATGTTCAAAATTGAGTGCCTCATAAAGAATTGAAGAATAAGACTCCACAAGAAGTATGCACAAGAAATAGACCAGACATAAGCCATTTACGCATATTTGGATGTCCAGTATTCTTCAATGTACCAAAAGATAACAAGAATAATTTGGAAGCTAGAGGAAGAAAATGTATCTTCATGGGTTACTATGAAAAATATAAGGCATGCAGGATTTACATTCCTCGTCAAAGGAAGGTTGAGATTAGAAAATATGAACCTTAGATGAAGATGCAAATATTTGTGAAGAAAGAGATCTTCCTCCACCTCCTAAGGAATATGATGTTGATTAGGATATTCTAGATATAAAATCTATGCTCAAGTGAGGAAATGATGATACACCCATGGAACCGATGGATCCATTAGATCCACCTCCTAATGATCCTCCTTCAAGAAAAACAACACCTTGGCTTCATGACACTCTAGAAGACAGTGGAAGGAGTGTTTTTGTTCATTGATCATTTAGAGAAAGGAAGGAACCTTGAAGGTATTAGGGTTATGTTTCATCTATGAGTACCATGGTTCAAGTAGAACCAACCTCATTTGGAGAAGAAGTCAAAGAATAGATTTGGCAGGATGCCATGGCCAAAGAATATGAATTGATCGTGAAAAAAAATGTGTGGAATTTTGTATCGAGACTTCATGGGAATTCTGTTGTGACTTTGAAATTGTTGTTCAAAATCAAGCATGGAATCGATGGGAGCATCGAAAATTATAAAGCGAGGTTCATAGCTTGTGCTTTCTCTCACAAACAGGGAGAATATTATGATGATATATTTTCTCTTCTTGCTCGCTATACAACTACCCACTTGATAATTTTGCTTACTACTAATCAAGGATGTAAACCTCTCTAGATGGATGTAAAGATCACCTTCCTCCATGGTATGCTACAGGAAGTGGTATTTTTGTAACAACCACAGGGATTTGAAGTGGAATATCGCAAAACTCATGTGTACATGTTGAAGAAATAAATTTACAGATTGAAGCAAGCTCACCAAGCTTGGTATGCTCACATTGAAAACTATCTAATGAAACCAGGTTTCACCAAAAGCAATGCTAATGCCAACATATATTTTAAGGTTGTTCATGGTATGATTTTAATTATGGTTATATATGCTAAATATTTGTTCTTAAAAAAAAATTAACCATTGATTATCAAATACAAGAGGAATATAGCCTCTGAATTCGAAATGAAATACCTCGGTCTTATGCATTACTTTTTGGGCTTTCAGATATGGAAAAGGCCCGATGAGATATTTATCTCATAGGGAAACTATATGTTAAAGATGATGGACTACTTCGGTATGACCGAGTGAAAAGTCATGGTCACTCTGATGAAAATTAACTTCAATATTTTGTTTGGTAAAATAACCGGACTTTATCTAGAGAATCCATCTGATTATAGACAGTTGATTGGGGCTCTGATATTCCTTGTGAAAAATTTCCTGGATATATGTTATGTAGTAAACACATTGATTCAGTTCATGACTGGACCCCTTCATGTGCATTTGATAGCATCCAAGCATGCATGGAGATACTTATATGGATCAGTCACATTTGGTTTGAGATACTCTGCTGGAGATATCCAACATCATGGATTCAATGATGCTGACTGAGAAGGTAATGTCATTGATAGAATGAGTAAATATGGATGTCGTTTCAACCTTGGTTCTGCCATGATATATTCTATGATCAGGTAAAAAAAATTATTAGCGTTGAGAACTATGGAAGCAGAGTACATTGCTACTATCACAACACGTTGTGAAGTTGTGTGGTTAAGAAAGATATTTTGCAAGTTCCTTGGTCAAGTGTTGGATACTACAATGATTTATTGTGATAATAAGAGACATATTCGTCTGGAAGAGAATCCTATGTTTCATGATAATTCCAATAATATCGAGCTTAGCTATCACTTCATCTATGATATGGTGCAGAGAGGAGATGTTAAACTCTAACAAATTAAGAGATGATAAAATTGCAGATATTATTACCAAGGAATTAGGAAAAGGTGAGTTATTATTTTTCAGAGAATATCTTGGACTAATGGATGTAGTCCCTCATGATAAGGGGAAGCACTGATCAAGGACACTGAGCAAGCTCTTCCTACCCTGCTTGAGCTCTCAAGGTGAGGAATTCAAGTGAAGGGCTCCTAGGGTTGAGGGAACTCTACAAAATAGAGTTGAAGACATTTCTTCCCTATTTTTCACTCGTGGGATATGTGTGATCATTTTCCATTTTGACAAGTCGAATATCTCCACCACCATTGGTGATTAAATAGAATACCCCAGTTGGAATCATACCCACAAGAAGGGCTTGTTGGGATTGACCCTCACCATTTGGTCAATGGGATGAGGAGGCTTGGAGGTGTGTGATACTTAACTCTTGGTAAGTTGGGTATCTCATGAAAATTTTATTTTGATGCAGGTGTTATAACACTTGACTGATGAGATTCATTGATGGGAAGATTAGTAGGCAACAGGATTGGGTTGAGAATTGCTCCCCTTTTATGATTCCAGGTTGACGGTGAGCTCCGTGATGAGATTCCAGGGTCAGAGATGTGCTCCCCTGTGAGATTAATTATCCTATTGCTAGATGTGGGTGGAATATGTTTCTCCCATATTCTTCTTCTTCTTAGATTCAATAATGTTTTAGCAGATGGGGTTGAGCGATCACAACACTATGATGTAGTGATTTTCAAGCAGATATTGCAAGGAAAAATTATTCCTAGTTGAGATGGAGTGTTAATTTTTGCAACTAGAGTCAAATTCCACATTGTTTAACTCATATAGTTAAAATAATAAGTTAATTATATTCCTGTTTTCAAGAAAATCAAAATTGACCTATATATTTTTCTAAACAATTAAATGGAAGTTAAACTATGGAATATTTTATCATTTTATGATTTGGTTAAATTGCATGTTGATCTGGTCAAAGCCCCAAACAATCCCTCATCAACTTATAAATAGAAGTGACCTCAAGCTCATTTGCACGGATTTTCTAATGATATCTTCTTCATGTTTTTTTGGTTCTTGGTAGTATTTTTTTTTCTGGCTTGCACAAGTACACCAAAAGAGGTTCACGAATTAGATTCAGATCATAGACAGAGGCACATTTCAGAGCTGATTATTTTGGATATGGACCATGGGTAGAAGAACTAGATGTAGTGACTTTGCTGGGCTTCAGCCGTGAGCTAAGCTTGTTGTGTTCATGGCTCATCTAGTAAAGTCACATGAAGGCAGGCTTCAGGGCGCGACCAAGTTTCTAGGGTATTCAGGGCATCCATCATGGGCATAGAGTTCCCAGGTCATAGCTTAGAGCTAGTATAATCGCGGGCAGGGCGTGTTAAGGCCACAGATCTGTAAGTTATTGGGCAGATCATATTTGGTGTTTTTTCAGTTTCTATGTAGTATCATAAATCTTCCATCACGTAGTTACATTAGCATTAGATCAGTTATTGATAGTTTTGTAGATTCGGATCGATTTCGGGGAAGTTAAGATCACTTGTTATCAATGATTCATTGGTTTTTGTTTTGCTTTTCTATAGATCGGATCAGATTATCATTCATAATTTTATTATACTGGGCTCATTGTACTCTTTTCTAAAATAGTTTAAAGACAATCTATAGAATAAGAAGATTTGAAATGGTTTCCCCCACAGAGGGTTTTTTCCCTGGTCTTGGACCAATTTTCATGTCTCATGGTTTCCGCCTTTGCATGCATTGTTGTATCTCCAGTTACAATTTATGGCTACTTAGATTGTGTAGATCTGAATATATTTTTAATAACAAATCTGATTTGGGCTTAAGTAACTGATACATCATAGAGAAAAAATGGAAACTTAACAAGAGATATATCATCTTCTTGAAATTTTCCTTTCCTTTTTACTTTTGAAATTTGCAACATAAATGTGCATAATTGTCTAGTCAATTATGGAGCTTCATCTAATGTTACACACTTATCAAATATTCAAAAACTAAAAATGTCTCCTACAAACTCATCTACCTAAATCATACAACATAATAGATCAAGTGTAGAAGTTGTATGAGAAATACAAAATGTTCTTCTTAGAGTTGCCTTAAATCCAAAAATCTTTCATAATTATGAGATTATTGTCACTTATATTCCAAAATAATGTGGTTTGATTCTTAGCTGAGATTGGTCCAAAAAAATCAATTGTTATTTTTCAACAAATTTTTCCTGTTTATGTCTACCCATAAATAGTAGGCCAAATAAAGTCAAGGTTGATCGTGAACAAAATATGAAACAAAAAACTACATACCTTTAAGTTTCTAATGAGCCAATCAATTCTCCCTAATCTTCATTAAGAAAGTATATATTGGATACGTGTCTTGGATATTTCTCATATGAGGAAACCATTGTATTGGAAACTCAAATCAAAATCTTAAACTTTCTACAAGTACCAGCATTAAATTCAAGACAAATTTCCTATGCTGAGGTTCCATCTATCATTATAACTCATCAAATTAATAGTTGTATTATATATTTTTATGGTTCCAAATATAATGAGGGAGATGGTATTGGATGTGTGTTAAAAGGTCCTTAAGGGAATACATTTTTCCCTTCTTGAAAACTAAATATTCTTGTACCAATAATGTAGTTTAATACGAAGCTTTATTTCAAGGTCTTTGGAAATCAATTGAAATTGACATCAAATATATCAAATTTTTATGTGGTTTAGAGGTTATAGTTAGATAATGCAATAAAAACGTTCATTATGTATCTAATATTTTCATAAATTATATACAAGAAGTATGGAACTTATTTCAAAATTTCAATATCTTTGAACTATATTCCATACCCTGCTCTCAAAATTCTTATGCCATTCTACTTATTAATGTTTCATCAAGGCTTCTTCCATTTTATTCTTTTTTTCCAGAACAATTTTCAGTTGAAATTCTTTTTAAACCTTCAATCCCTAAAAATATTCAAAATTGGAGAGTATTTGATGACGATGAACAAATAAAAGATTTATTGAATCTAGAAGATACTTTCAAATAATCCATTATTGATGAAGATCAACATACTACTCAATTTCTATCATATTTTTAAGATGATAAAAAAATCAAAATTCAAATCCAAAATCTGTAATTCGATTAGAAAATTTATATGACATTCAAAATAGATTCAAAGCTAGTAAAAATTGCAAGACCAATAGTTCCTCAATGAAATTTGAAGTTGTGAATTTGGTAACAGAAAAACGACCTCAAAATATTAATTTAGAAATTAATTGTACACATTTTGGATGATCCAAATTTATTAAACTTTTAAAACAATACAAAGATGTTTTCTCTAGGAATTATGATGATTTGAAATTTTATTATACTAAACTAATACAACATGTAATTCCATTCAAATCTAATACCAAACCTTTTCAACAAAAACTGAGGAAAATGCATCAGAGACTTGAGGTTCATATCAAAGAAGAGATGAATAAACTCTTAAAAGATCATATTATTTTTCCAATCAGACATTCATGATGCGTATAATATCTAGGTCTAGTTTGAGATAAAAATGGACATATTAGAATCTTCTTTGATTTTTGAAATGTGAATAAATCATTTGAGAACGAAAATTACCATGTTCCTAGAATGGAATGTATTCTTCAATCAGTTGCAAGATTTGAAATGTTCTCTCTTCTTGATTGATTCTCTAGTTATAAATAGCTTTTTGTTGCACCAGAATATGAAATTAAAACCACTTTTCGAACCAAATGGGACACATACACTTATAAAAAGTTGTTATTTTAATTAAACAATGTTGGAGATACTTTTCAATGAGCCATAGGTATTTATTTCAATGGAATTATTAATAAATTCACGGTGTTATATCTCCATGACATTACAATTTAATCTAAAAAAAATAATTCAACATGTTTATAGTTTGAAAAATATCTTTGAAATATGTCGAAAATATGAAATCTCATTAAATCCCAAACATACTATATTTGTTGTTACTAAGGGTAAATTATTGGGGTTTATAGTTTCTAAAATATTTATTTTGATTGTCCCAGATATAATAAAATCAATCTTGCAAATTATTCTTTCTCACAATAAAGAATATATGCAATATTTCTTCAGAAAGATTAACTTTGTTCAAAGATTTATTGCATATTTTGCTGAAATAGTTAGACCAATGTAAGATATGATTAGAAAGAATCATATTAATAAATGGGGAGAATTAGAAAATTATTATTTTGAAAAAAATTGAAGAGGCTATTGTTGCTGGTGAAAAATTAATAAGCTCAAACTATGATAATTTTTTTGTATTATATACATTTTCATCTGATGGTTCGTATGTGATAGTTATCACTCAGAAAAATTATAAATAAACTAAAATTTATATTTCTTTCATGAGTTATGGATTTGACAGTGTGAAATTAAACTATCCAAGTATAGGCAAGAAAACTTATGTTGTTTATAAATCTATTAAACACTTAAGACCTTTCTTGCTAAAATCTCATACTAAAGTGATGGCTTCCTACCCTGGAGTTAGAATTTTGTTGGTTCAAGAGGACTTAGGATAAAAAGAGAGAAAATAGGATGACTACATTAAAGGGATATTATTTATAGATTAAACCATCTAAAGTCATAAAAGGACATGGTCTATGTAAATTATTAGGCGAATCAGAAGTATATCACTTAGATGAGGATCCAAATTCTAATTTAGAAATAGGATGGTATAATGAATTTGAAAATAATCAAGAGGAAATAATTTATGTACCTATTCCAACAAAAACATGGTATGTAGATATAAAACATTTCTTAATTCATGGTACTGCTTCTAACCACTTATCAGTTAAACAAAAAATATCTTTACATCTGAAATATTCAAAATATCAGTTAATTTATCGCATTGTTTTTAGGAAAAATTATGATGATGTACTACTATGATTCCTTGAGACATATTAGGCATATAAATTCTTAGTAGAGTTACATCATGCACCTTATGGTAGTCCTTCTGGTGGATAAACCATTGCACATAAAATTTTATGACCATACTATTATTAGCCAACTCTATTTAAGGGTTCTTATACATATGCAAGGTGATGTAAAGGATGTCAAACAACAGGCAAAAAAGAAAAAAAGACAAACTCTTCCTCTTCAACTAGTTTAACTTGAAGTACCCTTTCAGAAATGGGGATTAGATAGCATTTGTGAGATTAATAAAAATTATTCACAATTACATAAATATATTCCTACATAGTAATTATTTCAGAAGATGGATTGAAGAAATCCCTTTGAAAATAAGTCAATGATGAATAGGTACACTCTTTCCTAGAAACCCATATTATCGCAAGGATTGGAATTGCAACATCTTTTGTGTTTGATAATTATTCATATTTCTTTTCTCTTAATATGACTGAATGTTTCCTACATAAGGGTATCAAGATTAAATTTTCCTCTAACTACTACCCTCAGGGTAATCGTTTAACAAAAGACACAAACAAAAAATTGATTCAAATTCTTTTTTTTTTTTTTTTTTTCAAAATCATGAAAGGAATTGGCATAACGAATTATCCAATTCCCTATTGACTGATAGAGATAATCCTAAAATAACATTAGGGAATTCCCCTTACTTTCTAGCATATGGTAAGGAAGCCATATTTCCACTAAATAGTTTCTTTCCATATATACAATTAGATCAATATATAAGGCATGAGTCAATCAAATATATGGATGTTTGATTATATACATCGCTAAAATTGCAACAGGAATGGAAAAATTTTAAAAGCTAAATTACACGAACAACAACAAACTATCAAAAACTAGTTTGAAGAAAATTTATTTTCCGATATAGACTTTGTTGTTGGCTACTTAGTGCCCAAATGGGATAAAATCCATGAAAAGAAAGGAATACACTATAAATTTAAACATCTTTGGATTAATACTTTTCGAATATTTTCAAAACTTAGTCCTTCAGCATACATTTTACAAACATTACAAGGCAAGATAGAAAATTTACCAGTAAATGGGTAATTTTTTAAAAGATATTTCTCATAAGATAAATCATTCAAGAACATATGTAAATATTTTGTTTTAATAAATGATGTCGATATCCTAAAAATTATATTAGAATTTATTTTTAGCTATTTTAGGATTTTTTTTTACATACATTTTCTTTCCATATGTTTCGTTAGTTGTATATTTTCAACTATGATTACGTATTCCAAGAAGCATAATTCTACCAATATATTATATTATTCTTCCAATTAGACTGATGTTTAAGGAAAAATTATTCTGAAAATATGAAGAATCCACAAATGCGTGACACCACTTTAGTTCATATATAAACCTTCAATAGTGGGGAAAATGTTTGATTGATTATTTATGTTATAAAAGTTTTATCATATTTAAAAATTTAAAGAATAAACCAAATTAACTTAGCAAAAAATGAATAATACAATACAAAGTTTGAGTTTCTTTTAATATGTCAAAGTATTTTCTATCAAATAAACTCTCTAAATACCCCACTTTTGTCACTTAGTTATGTATGAAAAATTTCAAAAGTAGTCATAAGCTATAAAGTGAAAACAAGAAGATTTTAAATTAAAAGAAGAACAAATAAACCCATCGGGGCTATAAACGCTTGATAAAAGCAAGTTGATGTTTGTAATTTAACTAAAGGGCATATTTATGCTCACAAAAGTTATTAAAGGATTAAAGAGAGATGATTATAATAAAATGTAAAAAAAACACTTTGATAGTATTAAAATACTAAACTTAGCATTTAAAAAATCAGATGATGGTAGAATTATAAGGTTCTAAAGATGTATGTAACCTCATTATATGACTTTTATTTGATAAAATTTTCATTTCTTGCATTAGTAATTCTATTTTGATCGTTTATTTTGTTTTAAAAATCTTTCAAGTATCTCAGAAATAAATCATAGATTCGAAGAAATTTTTGAAAAAATTCTTTTATTTTGAACTATAAATGATAAAGATAATTTCTTCTTCTAGTGTGTCTATATTTGTTTTTAGCATTACAACAACCGTCCTTCTGTTTTTTTTTACAAAAAAAATTGAAGAAAAAAACAAAGGACCTATATAATTTTTTTTTTTTTTTAAATATAAATTAATAAATCGGAGGTCGTATTTTGTTTCTACTACAAAAATTTACATCCACCTCCTAAATCTCTAACCTTCTGACCTTCAGAATATGATGTCGGGTCGACTTTCTTTTTCGCTCTATTAAAATTTCTCTTCTTCCTCCTAATTATATTCATCACCTAACCTTGTGATATCTCCTGAATCTTATGTAGTTGGGGTCAGCCGTGGAAAATATCGTCAAACAAATAAATCAACAAACGACTATATGACTACCTGACTATTGAAATAAAAAATATTTTTTTCTTGATATGCATATTTTTCGTTTTAATTCTCATTTAATAGAATTGATGTTTGATTAGTGATTTTCACACATAAACGATTTTTTATTTATTTCAACATTAAAATTCATTTATGACTATCTCGATTTATAAAAGAAAACAATTAGACACGTAATCTGAGATTAATGATAAAATTGGATAAATTAGTTCACATATTTCATATTTTTATAAAAAAATAATAAAATTCCCAAATATTTCTACTATGCATGTTCTTTCAATCTGTTATGACTATTTTAGAGAGATTTGAATTATAAAGAAAAAAAATGATTGTTTGATATTTTATTTAGGTAAACTTATACTCCTAGAAAAGCTAGTAATCCTTATTTTCAGAATTTTTACTAGAGATAGCTCATCTTTTATTGTTTATTTTGCAAGAAATAAAATGTGAAAGAAAGGAATGTCACCTGCTATGAAATAATTCGGGAGAAAATTAAAGGAAAGATTAATGAGGTAGAGAATCCAGAACATAGGAATATAGCATCAACCCTACTCTCAACTGCGGGGCCACTTATAAAACTCAGAAAGAAGCTATGATGAAGTGGGAGAATATTTTTGAATTATTTTAGAATACAAAATGGTTTAAGGCTATCTGGGCTTCTAAATCAAAGAATGGTATTTTCGATGGAATTAGTGTTTTGTGGATTAATCCCTCTTATGGACAAGAGTAATCTCTCTAGTACTCCAACAAGTAACTAGAAAAAAATATCCATTGAATGCTTGTTTCTCTAAACTATTTATATTTTAGATTATTACAACCTTGAAATAGGGAGGTTATGCTCCTACCTTTCAACCAGGACATTCGATGTGCCTTTTTCCTTTTGCTGCAACGCAATTATTTAATGCTAAGAAGAACCTGCAATCACAAACAATAAAAAATATCAAAGCACCTGCAATATATAATAACCATAAACAATAGTTTAACTTAGTGATCAAGGAGTTTAAGTATTGACATCATTTCCATGAATTGAGAAACAAGATAATGAGAAAAAGAGATCCATATGTATTATCAAAAATTAAAAAGAGCAATCTTACAACCTGAGCCCTAATGTTGTACAAATTTCTCTCGTGTGTTTTCGCAATCCTTTCCATCAATATGATAAGCCTTCCTCTCTATAATGACCAACATGAAGATATGTAGACAAAGGTGTAATATTCAATGTGCAAACAACAACTCACTAGTTTAGAATCTATGAACTCTATGAACTCTCTCCAGCTTAGAATTTATACAATTCAATATCTAACCTTCAACATGAGACTTCAGCTGAGATATTGAGGTAGTTTTAGATCCATCGTGAGAGGGATGAGTTCCTCACATGAAGGAATTTGGGTTCCTTTGGCCAAGGGATAAGCTCCATAAGTATATGGATAAAGCTTGAATTGGCATGACTGAAGAGGCTTCTAGTTGGGAGAATATTCAACCAAGTAGGCTTCTAGAAGTTACCTTTTATATTTATTCCTTTTTATGAGGATGCACAGGTTTTAGTAGTGAATAAAGTGGCTATTTCCGTGACTAATAGAAAAAATATCAGCTCATGCGCAAGTAATGGTCACAAAAATCATGTAGGTAACCTTTTAAAGGTTTTAAAGAGATTTTCTCCAGTTTCCAAGACTTGGTTCAGGAACATGAGTATTTTTGACCTCTAAGAGAACATGATATGGATGGTGATAGACCCATAAGGATAGTCAAATTTCATGGTGACATAATGATGTGTAACAAGTAGAAAAACATAAGTACATCGAGTAGATGCTAGGTTTAAAATCTTCTCCTACTATGATATGATTTCATGGATTTGGGCACATATTGAGCACCCAACACTCACTGTATTGGTCCATAGCAAAAATTTTATAGCCTCATGGAAGTTTTTCTTCTATTTATAACCTCAACACCACTGAAATCAATCTTGATATTCAATTCTTAACCAATTTATGAAATAATGTGTTCAAGCCCAATGCAGAGATTTATGATAAAGTAATTAAAAATTTGTTGTGAGAAGAGGAGGAAGGATTCAAGCTCAAAGGTTCTAAGGAATACCCAATTTCTATTTTCAAGAAGCCCATCAGATTTCTCATGAAATTTTTGGGGTCGAGAACATTGTAAACTGAAATGGATTCCCATTATCCATAGTATCCTTAATGATGCAACGCACCTAAATTAGATTGATATTTTGTCACAATTTTTTTTTAATGCTTTCAAATTATCATTAGTTTCTCCCCCATAATACAAACATGTTTTTTGTATGTATTATTTTCTAATGGATATCATTATTGCCTTAGTTGCATTTCCCCTAATGAAATGGAAATATTTTGTTGACCAACAACTACCCTTCCAAAACTATGCTCCAATCCTTTGGGAGAGAAATTTTAAATTCCATTTTTATAATATTACTCCTTATGTTATGATACCTCTGCATGAAATCCTCTTTTGAAAGGTTCCTCCTATGATCTGAATTTTAATTCTAGTTTTTTTTGTGCTAATTTCATCTTCAAATTTATAGTTAAATTGTTGATCACTTGCTCTATGTGCATAGGTTTTCTTGGTGTCTATGAGTGTGAAACAAGTAAATTATTTGAGTTTTTAAGTTAAATTCAAGAGCATAAAGCATGAAAAATAACTGTTTAATAGCAACAATAACAAGTACAACAAACCATCACAATTTATCCATTAACATAGTGTTTTGATAAAGGTTTTCACCCCTCCTGAGCTACATCTCCTTGGTCCAGTTTCCATGGCTTGGGCCTTTGTATTAGCTCAAACATGCAAAAAACAAAAAAAATTACATTCACCTACTGCTCCTGAAGCCTGCTTCAATGTGTCCAAAATGTCCAAATCATTCATAAATGACTCTTCTTGGACTCAATTTGGTCGAATTTTTCCAAAGATATGGCCAAAACAATTTCGCCTAGTAATCTACCTCCAAAACTGGAGAAGACTCCAGCTAGCCCCACCAATTACAGATGTCCGCAAAATTTGGTAAGTCTGTCAAATAAGCCGCTAAATTAACTGCAGCTTTATTAAATTTAAAATTGGATTAAGAGTGGGTTTAATGGTTTGTTTATGGCGCATTTAATTGTGTTTTTGTGGCACATTAAGTGCTTTAAGTGATGGAATTGTGGTGAGGTTATGTGGTAAGAACATATGGGGAGGGGGTTGGCCCCCTCCTTTCTTCTGTCAGAGTAATCTTTACAAATTAAATAAACAATTTTTTCCACTGCTGAAAAAGTCCTATTCGTGGCCTAACGGTATGGTGTTTGGTTATGTGGGGGGAGGTGACAGGTTTGACCCAACCTCCGCCCCTCCATTACCTATATTTTTCCCATGAAGTTTTAACCAAAGTCTTCGGACTTTGGTTTAAAATCAATATGCGTCCAACTAAATGTTCAATCTGACGCTTTGTAATAAGCAGACTTAATATTAGATCTGACCCTTTGTAATATGGGGAGTTTGGACTTTTATATATGTATTTTCCACCATATGTATTAAATCCAACCTTGGGATATGCAGACTTGGAACCATAGTATATCAATATATTTCGACTTTAGGAAATTGGATATGGTCCACAATAGGGGCACGTGTTGGCCCTTGGCTACACCATTTGTCTGCCTTTGGTTGGACTATTCCATCCATTAAAAAAAGATCTCATTAAACCTTAGGAGAAAAATATAAAAAAATTTCACCATTAAGACTAGATGGCGAATCCCAAAGTGACACTTGTCGCAGCGTCATTGGGTAAAAATAAAGAATATTTCCAAAATATTCATGTTCTGTTGACTGGGCTACATGTCACATTTTTTTCGTATTCTACAATTTTTTATTTGTTTAGGAAAGTGAACATCATGTTCTATCTTCTTCATCGAGACTCTACTTTTTATGTAACCAATTACGCTAGATTCCTGGCAATGAGCTCTTCACTATTGGTCAGTTTGCATTCAATTTTGAGCACTTTCATTTTTTAGCTTTTACACTGAGCACTTGATCAATCCTCCCCATTAGAATCCTTTTGGACGCGAAAATATATTTGATTACTGATCATGTGGATGAAGGTATTGTTCCCTCACCCTCCCAGTCTTTATCCACTGAAATTTTCCCATTTTCATCAAATTCAAATTTTTAAAAAACTTAACTTTTTCCATGACTCTTGTGACCTTATCTTGTTGTCGTTGACACCGTCATGCTACAATTTTGATGAATTTGCAGAGAAACAAGTTATTCTTGCAGAAACACACTTTTTCCTACCTTTTTCATTAATCAAAGGAAACTTTAAAACTGTCTCACCTTGGAAACTATCATCATGATGATTCTTAATTGATCTTTCTTTATTCTTGCATCAACTCTTGACCAAGTATCTTTTCCATTTCCATGTACCATTTGGAAACAAAAAAGAAGCACTTGTGGAACCCATGCCTTCATTGTCAAATTACTTTGGCTCTTTCTCTTTGACCTTTGCACTCCCTTGCACCAACATTTTGTTTCCAACACTCGTCAACACTGATGTTGACTACTACAAATGTTTTACATCTTGTTCACCTCCTTTCAAAAGAAACCTGTTATAGTCCTGAAAAATATAATTACAAGAATAAGAAAATCTAATTAAATCAAATTGTTCATTTGATGAATATTTTTGAAAGGTTTTATTCAAGACATCTCTATGTTTGATCATTAACAATTTCAAATTTTGACTTGCATTCACTATACTCTTCATTTCTCCTGCATGTATAAGAAACAAAATTGTCTTCTTCTTATGCACTCTAAGTTTGTACTCAATTCCATATTTAAACAAGTGATACTTATTCTCATGGTGATGAAATACTACTTTCCTATAATAAAGATAACGACTTCCCAAAACAATACCTGATATCTCAAGCGGCACCACATCAATTTCAACTTCATCAAGAAAATTGAATTGATGGAGAATCTTAGTATGCACTTCCTTGTAACCTGGAATTTTTCATTCTTTCATATCCACCCTAAAGGATAAGGTCTTGTATGTCTAATAGTTTCAAGGTTTAGCTACTTAACCAAGTCTTCTGAAACCATATTAGCTTGCAACCGACTATCAAAAAGTGTGGCTATCTTTGTCTGTTTAGAGACAACTCTAATTTGGAAAATTTAAATTCTTCTATCTTCATCTTGAGTGGCATTGGAACAATTTGAAGAAATAGTGCCCGCTATATGATTACCTTTAAAACCCATGGATGTAATCTTTATTTCATCTCCTAAATCTTAACCTAAGTCATGTTCAATTATTGCAACAATTTTGTCCTTTTCTTTGGCTTTTAGTTTGTTTGGCTTCAACTCTGGATGAAGTTGCCACCAATGGTCTTCATCATGGCCATTATTCAAAAAATGTTTACATATGAGTTTCTCTTTCTCTCTTTTGATAGAGATATTTATCTTTCCTCTTCCATAAAACTTTCCCTTTCCTTTACCCTCACTATCACTTTTCTCATCTATGTTTTGTTTCCCTCTTACTGCTAAATGTGTGGCTTGAACAAAATCCTCATATATGTTTGAGGGATTGAACATGAGAATAGTGTGCCTAAGGTAATTGTGCAAACCCCCAATTTACTTTAACAAAGTTTCTTGAGAATATAAATTAATACCCAAAATAAAATATCTTATCCTAAATTTATGAGTAGAATCTTGCACACTTTTCC
Organism: Pinus albicaulis; assembly: GCA_034641835.2. Classification (NCBI taxonomy): domain Eukaryota; kingdom Viridiplantae; phylum Streptophyta; class Pinopsida; order Pinales; family Pinaceae; genus Pinus; species Pinus albicaulis. Next base: position 671,298,448 of record CM076573.1, read on the forward strand.
CTTTCAATTGTATAAATTTTGCGAGTCCAGAATGGCCTTTTGCATGTAAGCTAATGGATAGAATTTCCTTTTAATGGCAGCAATAAATTTCGACCAAGACATAGATATCTTTGCATAGTTTTTAATCTCTTATTGAGTCCTTGATTCCCACCATACAATTGCAGATCCTTCCATCCTAAAAGAATCCAATTGAATCTTTATGTCATGTTCATGAAGGTTCAAAATTCCACAATAAAACTCCAATTGATGTATCCGATTTTCCAAATTCTTTGCATTTAGCTCGCCATTGTACATTGAAAGCCAAAATTTGACATCAAGTTTGAGTAAGGTTGTTTTTCCTTTTGGAGCTTTTGAGTGAGTATTTATGGTTTTGGTGGTGGAACTGGAAGACGATGCTAATGGAGATGACGAGGATGATGAAGATGGTGGAGATGCAGGAGGCTTTCCTCCACTACCTTTTGAATCCTTCTCTTCATCTTTCTTTCCTTCTGAGGTTCTGTCTCCATGTGGATACTTAGAATTCTCTCCAATCATCCTGATGTGGCTCTCTTCAAAGATGATCCTAACCCTTTCAGTCAGTTCATAGAAAGACTTATTGACTACTTCATTTTCTGAAAGACCTTTTGTATCTCCTACACCTAACATGATTGAAATGGATTTAAGCTCAGCTTCTAGTTTAAATTTTACCTGTTCCATCTCAGTTTTTGGTGCAACTTGTACCTCTTCAATCTCAGCTTGTTTAGATAAAGCTTGAGGTGCTTCAAGTGCAACTGCGAGTGAATATTTGGGTGGATATGGTGCCCTTTTGGCTCTCCTTCTTATGTTCCTAATCTCAGGAATTGCAGCAACAAATTTCCCTTCACCTCTTCGAAACTTCAACCTTGTAAGCATAAAAATATTTCAACCATTAAAACCCTACTTGCAGAAAACTCAAGCAACTATCAAGAAATTAACCTTTGCAGCCATTGCTCTGATACCAACTTGATATGAATTTCAATGTTAGTTTTTTTGTGCTAATTTCATCTTCTAATTTATAACTAAATTACTAATCACTTGCTTTGTGTGCATAGGTTTCCTTGTTGTTTATGAGTGTCAAGTAGGTAAAAGAGATGGGGTTTTAAGCTAAATTCAAGAGCATAAAGCATGAAAAATAATTGCTGAAGAATAAGAATAAGAAGTACAACAAACCATCACAATTGATCCATCAACACATTGTTTTGATGAAGGAAATCACCCCTCCTCGGATACATCTCCTTGGTCCAGCTTCAATGGCTTGGCCCTCTATATTAGCACGAATGTGCAAAAACATGTTGTTTACATTCACCTCCTAAAACCTGCTTCAATGTGTCCAGAATGTCCAAATCATTCAAAAATTGCTCTGCTTACACTCAATTTGGTCGATTGTTTCCAAAGATATGGCCAAAACAATTTTTCCTAGTAAAGTTCCTCCAAAACTGAAGAAGAATCCAGTTAGCCCCTCCAATTATAGTGGTCCATTGAATTTGATGTGACTGCCGAATAAGCCACTAACTTAAATACAATTCAATTAAACTTAAAAATGGACCAATTGCGGGTTTAATGGTGTGTTTAGGGTGCATTAAGTGCATTTAGTGGTGGCACTACGCTGAGGTTATGTGGTAAGGACATATGGGGAGGGGGATGGCCCGCAGGGCTGGCTCCGTCGTTTCCGCCATCGTAGTAATATTTACAACTCAAATAAAAAATTGTTTCCAAAAATTAACAAGTCATGTCCATGGCCTAACGGTATGGCGTTTGGTTATGTGGGGGGAGGTCATGGGTTCCACCCGACCTTCTCCCCTCCATTACATATATTTTTCCCACAGATCTTTAACCAAAGTCTTCGAGCTTTGGTTTAAAATTAATATGTGCCCAACTTGATATTTAATCCGACCCTTTGTAATATGCGGACTTAATATTTGATCTGACCCTTTGTAATATGGGGAATTTGGACTTTAATATATGTATTGTTCACCATATGTACTAAATCCAACCTTGGGATATACATACTTGGAACCATAGTATATGAATATATTTCTACTTTCCAACTTTGGATAGGGTCAGCCAGAGGGAGCACGTGGCAGCCCCTAGTTGCACCATGTGTCTGCCTCTCGTTGGACCATTCCAACCATTAAAAAAAAAATTCTCATTCAAACTTAAGAGAAAAATATTAAAAAAATCACCTTCAATACTAGCTGGTGAATCCTGCAGTGACACTTGACCTCGTGTCATTAGGTGAAACTAAATAATTTTCCTAGAATATTCTTGTTCTACTGACTGGGCTGCCATGTCACCATTATGTCTTGTTCTGAAATTTTTTGAGTTGTTTAGGAAAACAAACAACATGCTCTATCTTCTTCATCTGGACTTCGTTTTCGACCAAAGGAATTGCGTCAGACTCCTAGTGACGAGCTCTTCACCGTCATTCAGTTTCCATTCAATTTTTAGTACTTCCATTTTAGAGCTTTTACACTGAGCACTTGTTCATCCTAGAATCACACAGAGTCTCAAAGAAGTCTTGGAATCAATATATCATTGGTTTGTTGAAGAATTAGTATCTTATGTAAGATTTTATGGTAGTGAGTTTGCACCTCATCTCTTACCCATATACATTTTTGATATACTTGATCTGAGAGAATTCACAAATAAAGTTGTCATGTATGGTTGGACTAAGAAGTTGAGAAAATTTCAAAAAAAAATTTGGCTTGTCTTCCTAATTGGGTTTTTAGATATAAACATCAGAGAGAAGGGAAATCCATTCAAATAAGAAAAGGAGCTAAAATATTTTTTTCTTTATTCTTTACCACATTATGTATATGAACCTTGTGGAATCATGGGAAATCATTATAACATATTAAGTTGTGTGAAAATATTCATTCACAAGAATCCTCCTTTCGATGAAGTTTTCATAGCCATTGCTTATTTCCAGCAATTATGAAAGAGAAAATCTCTTAGATGTTGAAGCAAGAGAAAAATTTCAAGAATTAAGGGAATTTTTTTTTCAACGATTCTTAAGTGAGAAAAGTATCCATTTTAATGTCCCTCTATAAGAAGTAAGAATTTTTGAGTAGTTTCAATTTTACTTTCATCAAATTTCTATAGATCCTTGCTCTTTTTCTCAAGAAGAGCACTGAAACCAAAATGAAAAAAAAAATAGAAGATGTCTCTATTATAGGTGAATAAGTAGACACAAGAACAGAAATACAAAAATATCCACATAACATAAAATATGTTACAACAACATACGTTTATGAGAAACACAAGAAGACCCAAAAATAGTGAAGTTATAAGACATGCAAATGGCACATGATCATGACATAATTGTTATAAATTCTCCCAAAGAAACTGAGCAAAACTAGTGACAGGAAATTACAGGTCAAGAAATGGAGATTGATGTAGAAAATGGAGAGAAAAATTATAATGATGCTTTTTTTGAGAAGATAAATATGCACTGGAACATCAAACGAATATTGATAAATCTTTATTCATTCATACATATCCCAATACTTCTATGACAAATATTTCCACCAATATTCGTTGGGATTATTTTCTGTTTAATCTTGTTTCTTAGTTAGACATATTTTATGATATTTTTACTTCTCTCACATAATATCTCTTTAATTTCAAAACAATATCAGTGGTTATAGGAAACAAGAAAAGGGAATTTGATGCCTTAGAAACTGTTACTAAATACTGCTGGAAATCCCAGGGTGATGTAAAAGAGAAGGTCAAATAATATTGACAGGCATTCAGTTCTTTTGTAAATTATAACCAGTATCATATCAATAATATTGCATCGTAGAATGAAGATAATTTAAAAAAAATAAAAGAAATGGAAAATAATTTTAAAAGAGAAAATTATTTGATGAGGAGAACTGGAAAAATTATTCTACTACTCTTGTCGAATATTTTACAAATGAAAGGGAAAATCTTCAGAGTCAATTCCAAATGGAATTGAATGAATTAAAATCAAAACACACTCAACATATCCAATAATTCAAGGAATCCCATTAGAATCAAACTAGAATATTGAAAGATGAAGATGAAATCAATACTAAAATAATGCCCACAGCGCTAAAAGAGTGGGATGAATCTCTTGAGTTGAAACTCAATAAACATCAGTGAGAAATTAAGTGTAGAAATTTTCAAGCAATGGCATTTACAAATCTGTTTAATTTTAAGAAACGATCAACCAAAGCTTTACAAGCGTATGGATGAAATCTCAATATTTTATCAAGAAATTATAAATCTTATTAAATGGATGGCTTCCTTAACAGAGGAGGATAAATACATCAAAATCATATCTTCGTCCATATTTGACTAGGAGAAGGAATGATAGTATGAAGCAATTACAAAAGTGTCTAAAAATGATAGAATATTGATACACACTTCCTTCAGCCGTAGGGGGATAGAAGATAAGACAGTCAAAAAATGGGATAAAAATTCCCAAGGAATATGTTTAATCAAATGGGAAAAGAGGAATCCATTTATTGGAGTTTTATCTAGCAGGATAAAATCCATTAAAAGAAGTCATTAGAGGAGAGTTGAAGCAATAGTATGAAGAAATCATAATCAAAGATGAAAAGGAAAAAAACGAGATCATAATATTGTCACAACGAATTCTCCATAAATTCCCACAGTTTCCTTTAAAAAAATTCAATCTCCTATCTAATTTTAGAAATAAATATCAAAAGAGGAGGATAACAATTCAAAATTTAATTTTAGATTTCCAGGTTAGTATTTATTGAGTTTCACCCCATCCATTTATCAGTTGTTACTTAATCATCTTCGAAATGGGTGGTTGACATTCAAATTCATGCACCATATTTTTTACACATTATGGAAGATAAGACTTTAAAGAAGACGAAGAAATATAAACAAATCATTAGCTTTTCAAGACAAATCAGTTTGAAAACTAAATTTGAAAGGATGAAACTTGTATTTTTTGAAATTTTTACTTATTAGAGAAAATATTTATGATTTTCTAAGTTTTTATTTTTCAAGAAGACTTATCTTCTTTTTTTAGAAATTATATGGCCTCTTATGTTGGATTAAGGGTTAAGAGATTTTTAAGACTTTGAAATTGAATTTTTGAATCAATTTTCAATTTAATGCTTTTTGGAAGACCAATTTCATAGTCAAATGTGTTTTAAGCTATGAGATTAATGTTTAGTAATATTTTTAATTCCTTAATGGATGCATCTGGTATTTATGTTTGACTTGTGCATACTTATTTATAAATGAATATTTGATTATTATATTTATACATTTCTTTGGACATGTTCTATTCTACATCTATTTACCAGCAAAAGTTTATGAACTAATAAATTTTTGTTTTCATGTTTGATGATTGAAATCTGACATTCAAAAGGTAGAATATTAATTCCTCTTGTTTTAGAGATAGTGTTCTTTCTTACTCTTTTATCTAATGCATTCATATTTATTCCAAAAAACAAAACAAAAAATAGTATGAATAGGATGAAAACTTGATAAATATATTTCTATTTTTTTTTTTTTTTTTTTTTTTTGTATAAAAGCTCTCCCAAAACCTATTTGTGTGGCTAGTTGGAGCCAAAATTCAATCGGATTTAGAAAAAAATGATATTTCACATGGTTTATTATGTTTGAATGAATCATATACTTCATGTTGTTCAAATTAATTATATCCAATAAGCAGTTTGTTTATATTTTTGTAGATAATTGTAAATATTTGAATATTTCACATATTTTCACTAACTCTTTTAATTAGTTTAATATATTTTAAATTTTTATCTTAAGTTAGTATAGGAAACTGGACCTTAATTGTGGAGAATATATGACTATATAAATGAAAAAGGGTCTAATTGGGACTTTATTCAGGAAAATACTCACTTTTTGCGGGAGGACTTCTTACACATATCAAAAGTTTGTTATGTTGGTGATGGATTGTAGCAGTTGTTCATTGTACATATTTCATCAAGCTACGATATAAACCTCCATGGGAAGTATGTTTTGTTTTCATTTATTTTTTGATCATAGGTGTCATTACACACTGAGGACGGTGTTCTCCCAAGGAGGAGAGGCTTGTAATAACCCTTGGTTGATTTTATATCTAAATAAAATAAAACCAAGGTCATGGGAAACATATTCCAAGTTGAATGTTGGTCAAAACATAGTGATGGCTATTACTTGTTATTAATTTATGGCTTTGGAAATTGGCAAAGGAAAAGAGGAAATAATTGGCATTTATTCATGAAAATAAAGGAAAATAGGAGAAAAGGAAGGTGAAGGGACATATTTGCATGCAAGGGAAATTATAGGGGAAATGAAGAAGATATAGGCCTCAATGATAAAATTACTTCTAAGGATTAGTTCATAGCTTTTTCTGGTTCAAACTTTCATTAGTTCTATTTTGGAGCTCTCATTTCATTCTCTCATACCTTTGCACACACAGAGACATATTGGAGAATTATTGAAACATGCTTAAATCACTCTAGTATTCACTTGGATTGGAGAAAGAAGGTAAAGGAAAAATAAATCGCAAGGGAATATTTAGATCAACATATATATTTGGATAGCTTGGAAAATAACATGTTGCATGCGTGATTTCCTTGATAATTTTTGGATGCATGGAATATTCGTGTGATTTTTTCGTTATGTATTGACATTAACATGGAGATTTTCCTAGATTATCAGTGGTTTTAGCCTTACCTTTCCATTTCCTGGATAGCCATAGTGTTGCGGCTTTTTCGACTTTATTGATTTTCTGATTGGTGCTCATGTTCCTTATGGTTGTGGGTTGGAAAAAATGCTCTGGAAGCCCTAGAATAGCTTGGGTTGAGTTACTAGACATAGGGCCTAGGTTGGGATAAATTATCTGAAGCCCTTGGTGGGTTGAGTTAATATTCCCTAAAGATGGGTTGGATAAACGCTCTAGATCTGTGGTTTTGGGTTGAGTTACTATTTCTTGAAGAATTGGAAAACTTAGGTAGAGACCAATCTATTTGGTGTTAATGATGTCTGACTATAGTGGTGGAATACGTGTGGTTGAGGGTTGAAGTGGTTTTTCCTTGGTTTATTCCATGATTGGTTTTTTCTTGGTTTATTCCATGATAGCCCACATTCATTGTGGAATATGACATAGGGGTGATTTAATAAAAGAGATATTTGGTTCAACCTAATCTATGGTCGAGTGGTACGTGGAAGTCCCTAACTTTCTAAAAATACTCATATGTTAATATGATACATTTTCTTTTTGTGATATATGAGAATTGATAGTGATTATGATAGTGATAGTATGTCTGAGTTTCCACGATTTTTGTGCTGGTTATTTCTAGCTATATGTTGGTTATATGATGTGTATTATCTATGGCTCTTTTGATGAATTGTCATAGTTATTGACTAGTTTATTCATGTAGGGATTGATAATTATTTTTACAAATATGTGAATAGGTCATAAAGCATTCTTAATTATTCTCAGATTAATATAAAACTAGTATGGCCATATATGCATTCTTGACATGTAGCTTGCATGTTTTCCATGTCTTTAATGAAATGTCTAGTGTGTTCTAGGAAGTCTAGTCAAGTTTTTCATTCGATATTGAATGTTTAGCTTTGTCGATATGTTAATAATGATTCTATAAAGTCTCGATAAATTTTGGGTAGTGGCGTAGAGGATATCATATAAAGGTGGTATAAATCGTGGGACAACGTGCTCAGAACTAAATATTTTTGGTCATAACCATTGGAAGCTAGGATTATAAGTGTGGTTATAGCCTCATAACCACATGCATGCCTTGTTGTTAGTGTAGTTGTGGGCCCAAGGAAGATACAAAGTGTTCTAATTCACTATTTTGTCACTTGGGGTGGTTTTTTAGACTCTTAGTGACCTGTAGGCCCTTGAGGATGTTAGTCACATGGTCGTTTTGTAAGCCCCACTTCCTTAAATAGAAATAGGAATTTGGGTCAAGTCATAGTGAAAATATCTCATGTTTGCCCTATTAGGCTTCTGAAATTGAGTAAATGTGGGAGGAAACGTTACAATATCCTTTCCTATAGAATAGCCTCATGCAACCATTTCATGTGATTCCAATAATATTAATAACCTCTCATGTTGCAACACACACCACTAGTGTATGCCATATGCACCCAACTTGTAGAGTTATCCTACTATTAGTTGCTAATATGCTCCCTTCACCGCTAACTATTTTTTTTGAATGACTACATAATCAATTGAGGTCAATCATGTACTAAGAAATTGAAAAATATCTACAAATTAATGATCAATAATTTCTACTACAAATAAGTGTGCATAGAATACGTTTTCATCAAGGTTTCCCACAAGTTCTTGTGTCAAAATGTGTGAAAAATGATTTGTCCCTACATAGAGTCTTCCTAGTTTTATGACTACCTCAAAATTGTACTCTCTAAAGAGAAAAACCCATGTGCATGTTTCCCCCCAAAAAAATGGATTATTGATCAAGTATCTCAGCACAAAATGGTTTTTGTACATTTTGAAGTGTGACCCAAGTAGGTAATGTTTGAGATTTTGCAGTGCATACACCATTGCAACCATTCTCATTCTATAGTGATGTAATTATGCTCATTTCTTAATAGTATTTACATAGAAAATAGAAAAGGGTGATCCATATCCCCTTTTCCTGGTTGCTAAAACACTGTGCCTAAGGATGTCGATGAGGCATCCACATGAATGTGAAAGTCCTTTTCCAAATCAAGGAAGACTAAAACTGATGCAGTAACCAATGTTTATTTCAAATTATCCAAATCTTGTTGACATTAATAATTCCACTAGAGCCTAACTTATTTCTTAATCATTTTTCCAAAGGGAGTTATCATCTTTTCTTATCCCTGTATGAACTTGCTATAGTAGACAATATGAACAAAAGTCGCACATAATTTTTGTAGTGATCTAGGTGTCGTTAAATCTAGTACAAGTGAAATATTTGAAAGTTCAACTAGTAGACCTTGTTTATATACCACATGGCCCAATAAAATACCAAACAAAAAAGAAAAATGGCATTTATTGAAGTTTAATTAGATTTGAAATTGTCAACATTAGTCAACCATGAGGTACAAAAATTCGATGTGTTTATTTAATAGGATAAATACTATCTACTCATCTAGATATACATGCAAAAATTTCTGTATGAAATATTTGAAAGTTACTACAACCACTATGGAAAACCTAGTAGGTGCATCTTTCAGACCAAAAGGCATAACAATATACTAGAATGGTCCCCATTTTTCTGAAATAATAGTATTGTGCCTATATTTTGGCACAATCTTCTTCTAGTGGTACCCTAAAAATATATTCATAAACAAGTATGACTCTTTTCCTCCTATACTCTCTAGCACCATATCAAAGAATGGGATGGGGAATGGGTCATGCACACATGCATTTTTTGGTATCCTTAAGTCCACATACATTTGGATTTCACCTATTTTATTAACCTGCACCTCTAATGGACTTACCAATTCAAATTATTTTATTGGCTTAATAATACCCCTTTCTAATATTTTATCTAGTTCTTTCTTCACTTTATAATTATATGTTGTATTTAACCTATGAAATAACTATTTAACTAACTTTTCATCTAGTTTCAATGGGATATTGATTTCTATGATGTCTCATATTATTCATTTCATCTCTAATAAATTTGTTGGGAAGAAGCCTTGATATTATTGAAGTAAATAAACAATATTTTCTATTTTTTCCTCATCCCAGTTGTCTCTAATAATGGTAAACTTCATATTCTCTTTAGTCCCAAATTGTACTTTACGTATTTTGATAGGATTGGCATAACTGGAAGATTTGAGTTTTGGAACTTCTACCATGCATCGCCCTTTTGTTTCTAGTATCTATAAATTCCTTAGATCATCTTCTTATTTGCATTCCTTTGTGACATTGTAGAATTCCACAAATTTTCTAATAGGATGAGATTATTGGTGTGTGAAACCTCACGATAATAACTATTTCATATTCTGACCTTCTAATGTAAACATATTGTCATTAAGAATATTAAATATTGTATATACTTATTGGTTCTCTTATTCAAAGATAAAATTCACATTGAAGTTCTGATTCATCTCTCCCTAATTCGTTTTTCCTCTGTGCACTTTTATTTATTTATACCTATTTTTTGGGATAGTGTTTAGCATATGTAGAAACCTATGTACCCACTCTTCTTTTTGCATCTTCTTTGAGGTCCATGCCATGGAACATCATTTAATATGAGTGGTTTGTTATAAATTAATTAACGAAGTAATAAAACGCATAAAATATTTCAGAAGCAAAAATATAGAAATGGATAAAACAAGAGAGACACATATATATATGTGGTTCACCCTATTTGGGCTATAGCCACAAATAAACAACCAATCCTTCCTTTTATTATTCAACAAAATGAGGAGATAAAACCTACGTCAGATGTGCTGTAATTTCCTCTTTTCTCACACACAGTCTCCTCTCTCTTTCTCGCTTACAATAACAATTCACAACCGCAATAAAATTCCCTCATATAAGCCAAGGGCTTCCTTATACAAAAAAAAAAAAAAAAAAAAAAAAGCCCACCTACATTAACATAACTTCTTCAGGGATATAATTATCCTAATGAACAACCGATATTGAATATCAAATTAGAATATTTTACAAGGAAAATTTGCATTCCTTTCCAGCTTCTGGGGAACTAATCCCAAACCTCGGGAAGGAGTCTCATAAAATCTTTGTTTCTCCCCCCATTGACGATGATCATACTGGTGGTGTTTCTCCCTCGTTAGGAATAAGGATCCAACATGATTGAAACAAAAAAATTATGAAAAATCAGGAAGATAATCACGCTCTACACCCAACAATCTCCCACTTGGAGATTGATTAATAAACTCCATCATTGCTTCACTTATTGGATAATGAATCCACTTGGACCAAGTTGTTTCCCATCTTCATCATCATTCTTGAAGGCCAATTGAAACTTAGTTAAAGCTCAATTTTTCCATGGTTACAAACTTTTTCAACATATCTGTAAGATTAGGGCCAGTGTGTATCTTTCCCAACTTCATTTGTCCATCTTCCAACACTAACCACATGAAATGGTACCTGAGTTGTATATGTGTAGCCTTGGAATGAAATTTTAAGTTCTTTGCCAGATGAATGGCACTATGTTTGTCACAATATAACCTTCCCATCTCCTACTTCTTGTCCAATTCATCCACAAACATTTGTAACAAAATCATTTCTTTTATAGCCTGTGTATCAACAACATACTTTTCTTATGTTATTGAAAGTGCAACAATTTTTTCAATTTTGAAACCCAGCTAGCAAATGTTCCACCTACAGTAAACACATACCCTATGGTACTCCTTTTGTTATCTCAATCACCAACAATATATGCATCAATATATCCCTATGGAACAATGTTTGAAACTCAAAACATAATGATTTATTTGTGGTACCTCTCAAATATCTAATAATCCACTTTAGTACCATCCATTGCTCTTTTCGTACATTTTTTATCTACTTTCTTAAAAATCCAATGGCATGTGCAATATCAGGCATTGTGCAGACCATTCCATACTTTAATCTTCCAAATGATGATGCATATCAAACTTTACACATATAATCCATCTCTTCCTGGGCCTTGGGACACATCTCCGTACATAGTTTGAAATGTCTAGCCAAACGAGTACTAACTGGTTTTCTATTATACATCTTAAATATTTCCACTCTAATGCAATGTTAATGTACTTTTTTTCCTGTATCTAGTAATTCTCATACCAAGGAATTTTTTGCAACACCAAAATCCTTCATTGCAAATGAATTTTCCAATTTTCCTCTGAGCACATTTATTTCTTGCATGTTAGACCTTGCAACATGCATTTCATCTACATACAATAGGAATATAATATAGTTTCCATCATTTTTCCTTTTAAGATAAAAATAATGGTAGTAGTGACATCTAGTATATCCTTGTTCAAACATAAATCTGTTAGGTTTTAGATACCACTTCCTTGGAGCCTATTTTAAGCCATACAAGCTCTTCTTCAAGGCTTTCACACTAATTTCTCCTTCCCTTTAACCTTTTGGTTGTTGCATATAAATTTTTTCCTCCAAACCGGAGAAAGGTTTTTTTTACATATAACTCTTCCAGATGTAAACATTATGTCACCACTAGACTTAAAATAGTTTTTATTGAAGTCATTTCAACAACTAGAGAAAATATTCCATCAAATTCTATACCTTTATCATGTGTAAACCCCTACAAAAAAAACTCTATCCTTGTCCCTATTTTGATCTCCATCTTATTCCTTCAACTTGTAAACCCATTTATTCTGTAATTTTTTTATATCTGCAGGAAACTTGAGTAAGTCCAAATTTTGGTTTTGCATCAAGGATTCCATCTCCTCTTTCATGGACTGCTCCCACTACATCTTGGTTTCTACCTAGACTTCTTATTCATATCTTTCTAGTTCACTAGAATTAGTCAAAAATACAAATATATTGAAGGAGAGTATCGTTCAGGGGGTCTACTTATCCTAATAGATATTCTAACACCAATATCAGGTGTTTGAGGTGGTTTTTTTTGTTGTTGTGTCTATGAACCATTATTATTTTTAGGCAACTTTACTTTTTCTGTGATCTCATAAAGCACTGTGTATTCTTTGTTTCCTTTTCCTATTTATTTTTTTCCATATAATCCTTATTTTCATAATCATATAAGTGATAACCAAAATAATTAACACCATATCCAATAATGGTACATTTCTTTGATTTTTCCTCAATTTTTCTTCTATTTTCTTTATTAGTGTGGACAAAGGCTTCACAACCAAGCATATTTAAAATGAGTAGCTTAAATTTTTACCTATCCATGCCTCCAGTGGAATACCACCATATAAGGAACTTGAAGCCCCTTTGTTTATTATATAAAAAAGAGTATCTAGAACATCTGCACAAAATTTTAAAGGAAATCCTACATTCAATATCATGCACCTTTCACACACCATGATTTTCCTATTCATCCTTTCTAACACAACGTTTTCCTATGGTGTTCGTGGAACTTTCTACTCTCTATGGATTCCATGCTCTCCATAACAATTCTGAAACTACTTTCTACAATATTCACCTCCATTGTGTAATCTGGGAAACTTCAAATTCTTTCATGTCTCATTCTCAAACAAATCTCTCCATTCTTGAAAGAATCAAATACATTAGATTTATTATAAATATAATAAATACAAGTTTTTATAGTTGCACCATCAATAAAAGTATAATAATAGTGATATCCACCAAGAGATGATACCTAAGAAGATTCATATATATATATATATATATATATATATATATATATATATATATATATATATATATATATATATATATATATATCTGTGTGTGTGCACAAGCTCTAATTTTTCTCTCTTCTTTTCCTTCCCAACTCCAAGAAATATGACTCTCATTTTTTTTAAGTAAACATAATTCTCATAGAAATCCAAATAAACATGCTTCAAACCTAGCAACAAATTTCTTGAATAAAGAATTTGAATCCATTTCTCACTCATGTTCCTGAACCTATGATGCAACAATGTTGTATCTTCTCCTGTGGAGATTAAAGAATTAAAAAAATTAGAAATACCATTGCATAAATACAACATACCAAACCTTTCTCCTTTTGTTATTACTAAGGCTCCCTTAGTGACCTTATATGTTTTGTTTATGAATATCGTTACACAACCTTCACCACATAATTTCCATATTGAAATTATATTTTTATTCGGATCTAGAAAATCTCTTATCTCCTATGATAGCTATTCATTCTTATTATGTTTCTTTATAAAAACCTTACACATTCCAATTATTTTACAAGGTTTATCATCACCCAAATGAACCTATCCAAAATCTCCTTGAACATAGTCATGAATTTTTTTTTTATTGTGTGTGGTATGGAATGAAGCCACTGAATATACTACCCAGACATCAATAATATTTTCTAATCAATGAATTAATGCATCTTTCAGCACATTACATGTTACATTTGCTTCCTAATTTTTGTCATGTTGTGCATCTACTTATGTGACCTTCTATGACTAACACTCTTTCTTTAGTTGTCACTTCTTCCCAAATATATATCACACTATCCCTAATGTGGATTTGTATTTTCCTTTTCTTGACTTACAATGATTTCCTATGCTCCTTCCGCTTTCCATTTCTCTTCCCCTAGAATCTGCAGTGAAAGAATTACCTGATGTCTTAGCAGAGCTTTTCTGTCACATTTCATCACTAAGGATGGCACCAACAATATCATCAAACTTTAAAGTAATGGATCTAGAAAAAGAGTTACTAATAACCATAACTAATTCATTCCAATTTTTTGGTAATGAGCACAGAAATAACAAATCCCTAACTTCATCGACAAAATTTACCCCTACAGAACTTAACTCGTCGATAACCATGTTAAATTCATTTAAGTGATCAATAATAGATCCACCTTCTGACATATTAATATTAAATATATGCTTCATAGTAAATAATTTATTTGAGGTTGAGGATATTTCATATAGTTTGGCCAATGCCATTATGAAACCGTATGTTGTCATTTCCTTTTAAATTTTAAATGTCACGCTACCAAACATAGTCATATTTTTCCCAGTTCCTTTCTGTCAAGAAGGTACAATTCTCTGTCCATCATACTTGTCAAATTATTATATTATAGTAGGTACATATATTTCTAATGTAGATAATCTTCCATCTGCATCTTCCTCAACTGGTAGTTTTGGTCGTTAAATTTCTCAACCCTAAACCTACCATCTTCTGTCATTGTTCCCATAAGAACCAGGAACCCTTCTCTTTTGCAAGTTATCAGCCAAATAATCCTTCAACTCAGATACCATTTGTTAGAAATTAATTAACAAAGAAATGAAACACATAAAATATTGGGGAAACAAAAACACATATATGCATAAAATAAGAGAGACAAATAAATATGTGTTTCACCAAATTTGGGATACATCCATAGAGAAACAAGTAGTCCTCTATTTTATATTATCCATCAAAATTAAGAGACAAAACCTACATTATATTAGTTGTAATTTCCTGTTAGTTCTCACATAATTTCCTCCCTCTTTTTCACTCAAAATAATAATCCACAACTACAATAGAATTCCCTCATATAAAACGAGGGTTTCCTTCAAGGGAAAAAACCCTAAATTAACATAACTTCTACCATGAGATCATCTCCCTGACAAGCACTAGAGTTTGACTATGGAATTAGAATATTATACAAGTGATTTTTTCATCTATTTTTAGCTTTTACGACACTGCCCTCCAACCCTCTCCATGTGGGGGGATTGTAAAATTATTGTCATCCCCCCTGGACCTCCTTGGCAACGATCATACATGTGGCATTTACAGCCCATTAAGAATAGGGATCCAACACGGATGAAACACAATTTTTTTGAACAATCAGGAAGATAATTAGGATTCGCACACAACATGGTTCAACAACCCAATCAATGAATTTATATCAACCACTCTCTATATTCAATGTAAATTTTATTTGTAGAAAATTTCTACATGTTTCCATGTTTTCTTTCGTTTCCTTGTGCACATCCCATAATCATGCAATAGTCGCTCTAAGAGTTACATCTAAGGTAAGAAATTTGAGATGCTCTAGTACCTTTTACTCAAAAAAATTCACAAGGGCACATACATTTTTCATTTCATCATACTTCAAGGGATCTTGTAGCTATATTTAAATCTAGCACGTTACATGAGTACCATGAGAACATATTCATATGGATACTTCATGCAACTTGTGTTGTCAATTTACAAGTGCTTCATATGAATCCAATGTGAAGGAAGTAACACATTGTTATCTTAACTCCACATTTGTAGTTATATTACCATACTCATCCCTAGGCACAATCCCATTCTAAATGTTATCCAAATATTTTATGTTGAATCCATCCCTCATCGGTTCCATATATAGTTTTCACTCCATTATATCTAATGGCATTGTCACCTTCAAATGTCCTTATTTCAAGATCATTTTCCTTATAAGTAAACTTCCAAAATCCCGATCAATCCAAAGTAATGTCGGATAAGTGTAACATACCCCAATAACCTCGCATTTAAAATGCATGGAGTTAGGACTTTTTTTCAACATTTACGAATGTGTAACCTTATAAATTATTTTCTACATTAACCATTTAAATACCCATAATCATCACTTAGAGAAATATTTAGCAAAAATCATAGTGAGTTACATAACCATTAGTTGTCCTTGTTGTAGCATATTAACTTAAATTTCCTGCTATAACTATGCATCGATCCCATGATCATTTTAATTCAATTAGTAGATCACCTAATTCATAATATCAACATCACATCATGAAAGAAATTAACATTATGAAAATGACACAATGAACAATCACATAAATAGACACTGATATACCCTAGAAACCCCATAGGGTGAAAACTAGGAAACATTTAATTTTATTATTAAACGCTCGTGAGGGTTGTCACCCCCCCCACTCAATGGTTATAAGGGAGTCCATCCCTTCACCATTGTCATAAAAATTACATAGGAAAATAATATTAAACGAAACATAAATAGCTATAAGCTATTACAATCATCATGATACCATTTACCCATGAATCCTAAATCTCTGTCTTTGTAGTCAGAATTTTTCCTTTAGTGGGTCATCGTGCAATTGGAACTAGTAAACCTACATGGACTAACAATTCTTTATCTTCCACAATGCTAAACTTGAAAAATACTTTACTCAAGGCATCCTTCTTTCATGCCATTGCTGTCATCAACACACTCGATATCATGATTAGATAAAATATTAATAAACCAATAATCAATCTCTATTTGCGACACTTCAACAATTATTTCTATGCTTGTATAAAACATAATCACGTTGACATGAAATGCCTTCTTTAGCATCATTTCACATGCATTAGTAGCAAATAAATCACTATCAAGCATCATCTTTCTAGCAACCCCTAACAAAATCTCACATGCACTTTCATATTATTTCCAAAGGAAAGATAACATACTATATAATAATATTGTGCATGAAAATGCATAACAAGCTTTGAAGATAACTATCTCAACAAGAAATTTCCTTTTTGTCTACTCTTATGTTTTCTTTTCCAAAGGGATTAACACAATAGATTCTACACGTATGCACATGATTGCATGTTCCTTTCCAAAGACATCTTTTCCACACAAGAGCTATTCACATTGGCTATACTTATAACATTGCTAGCTTTATTTCAAACAAAGTTAACATACTTGCTATAATTTGTGCATGTAATAACACAGCCTTTTTATTCTTGCATGTAAAACATATTTTCTTTCGAAAAGAAACTAAATAAATATTTCATGGAAAAACAAAAACATTTATTTTCCAAGGGGTTAAACACATACCACTTATTCTTTCATGCATGCAAAGGGACATTTCCCTCTCATCCAAAATATCTAATCCCAAAAATATACTCTTTCCATACATGCAAGCATATATTTTTTCTCTAAATAATCTTACATAATAAAGCATGTGATTACTATTTTTCCTCCTTAAGAATCTAATCCAATAATGCATACAATGATATATTTTTCTCTTCTATTCTTTTTGAAGAGTTGTAACCCAGTAATTGCTTCCTTGCATACAATTATGTAATGTTCCAAATGGGAAAAAATAGGCTCAATAGGGAATATCTTAAGATATTCCACTATGGAATCACAAAAATATGGAATTACACCAATAGATCTAAACTAGAGATAGAATGGTCGAGAATTTACTGGATGGATCACCTTCACAAGGAAGGGTGAAATCCAGAGGCTTCCTGGCTCGTTCCAGACTCTGTCTATAGAAGAATGGTGAAACACGGCAAGTGTGGGAATGACACTCCTCTTAGATTTTTCCACTCTTAGGAACCTTATATCTACATATCTAAACAATGGATCCAAAAGAGAAGCAAAAACCAACCAAGGAAGAAGCGGGAAATTCCACTCTCAGGACAATCTGCAATAGGCTTAAAGAGGGTGTTGTATAAGCATGCCAATGTGAAAATAACGTAGACCAAGGCTGGGTTCCCTTATTTTGTGTTGTGTGGGACCTCCAAGCAGAGTTTCAACAAAAAGAAATGAGTTTATAGGTTTAAATAGATCTCCCACAATCATCACTAGCTGAAAATCAACTAAAGGAGAGAGCTGGTAAATAGAGAAACCCTCCTTCAGGAATTGCATAGTTTCTGCTGGAAGGCACTGGAAATCAGCCATTAGACTCATGTTATAGTATGGCATCAATAATTCAGATCTATAATCAATTTCCTTTGTAGAAGCATTGGATTTACTTGAAGAAAGAGCAAGAATCCTTCAGAAATAATAGCAGAAACAAATGGAAAAGTTGAAGAAAGACTTGACAACATTTTATATGAGCATATTCAGCTGTTGTAGGTTAATATTTAGATCTACAACAGATATATCGCTGAAAGATCAGATCCATACCAGATCTGGAACTACTTAGCCTTCTTAACAAGATCCCCTTGGGGTTTTATCAAAATAATGCATACATAAGTGTAGATCTAGCTTTTAATACACTGAAATTTTTATTGCAAATAAATTCAGTCATTATAGAATCATGGCCCATATGCAAACAAAAATATTTTCGAAGAATATGTTTACTTATCTCTTGATGCATGCTTGGAATACTCTCTTCCTCTTCCTTGGCTCCATTCTCCATGTATTCTCCCCTTTCCCTCTTCTATTTCTCTCATAGGCTTATAATCAATAGAATCAATAAAATGAAATATATTTTATAAATCATAAAAGTATTCCAAATTTTTTCTAAATCATAAAATAATTCCATCTTTTCTAAATCATAAAAGCATTCCAGCTTTTCTAAATCATAAAAGTATTCCATTTTTTTTAACTCACAAAATAAATCCATAAATCTCTCATGCTTTTATTTTTAAAGCTATATTTGTTTTTTCCTTGTGAGCAAAATATCACTTATCCATACCTTTTTCCAAATCTATTACTCATTACTTTTAAAACCAAACTATTACTCATTATTTATAAAACTCATAAAATATACCAACTTGGAAATATAATTTATTTCCATAGAAGAATTTAAATTATTCTAAATAAAATAATTAAGAAATAATTCTTCCAATATTCTTATAATTAAGAATTACAAGAATATTCTTCATGTAATATCAATACAATAATTAATAATATTTAATTATTTAATAACCCTCATTTTATGAGAGTTTTTATGGTGGCTTACGCGAGGGATATTAGAATAAGGATTAGTATCGTCCAAAATATTTATTACCTAAAAATGATAAATATTGTTGAATCCATCAATATTGACTACTCCCCCTACCAATCTGCAAATAGGAAAGATTGTATATTGTAGGCCATTCTTTTCTTGATAAGTCATTGATACCAACGCGGCCGATTCCTCTTGGCTCCTACGTTAGTAATGCTAGAACTCTTCTCCAACAGAGTATTGACACAAAAATGCTAACACGGTTCTTTAACTTCTGGCGTATGTTAATAACGCTGATCCTCTTCTCAAACAGTGCGTTAGTGCACCAATTTTTTTTTTGGCTTTCCTCGAACTGCCTTTCTGCAATTCGTTTCGTCGGCGCCTTCACTAGCTTTGCCTGAATTTTCATTCTTCTTCTACTTCTTCGCAGGAGGTGTCTTTAAATTTCTTCAAACTTTCGCTGCTCTCTCAAAGAGTATTATGTAGGCTCACCTCTTCTATCTACTGCTCCAACTTGGCTCTGTTGCTGCTCTTTGGGGAGGCTTTTGCAAGCTAGCTCCGATACCATGACAATAATTGAAAACTGAAAAGAAGTGGAGCAGAGGATTTCTCTTCTCAAGACTATGAATTAGTTAAATATATTACATTGGAAACATTAGCAATAAATGACTGGAGTTAAACTCGACTAAACTGGACTAATTAGAAACTAAACTGGACAGTTGGACTGGCAGTTTTGACACCTAGCAGGTGGTTGAGATTACATTATTTAACAACTCTTTGTGATCATTTTGATTGATTCGTAGGTACCTTCATCTTTGTATGACTAATTCCAATACCTTGACATCATTTACTCTTATCCTTACTCTCTTGACTAACTGAAACTAATTGTAATAAATTAATGCATGATCTTTCTTCTTAGCTTGGTGATGCACATGCGGTCGTGGGTTCAACGTCGGGTTGGTATGAGCAGGGTCACTGGGATACATTGTTTCTTCTCATTCTAAGACAAGCACAATATTTATTTCCCTATATATCCATTTTTCACTACATCATCCCTCATTATCCTCTACGTGTGACACTCCATCAAGCAAGTGATCAATGTTGATCCATTCTTCCTTATCACTAACCTCCCAATATCCACTAACTCATTTCCTTATCATTCCTTCTCTGATATTTCTTGATGTCCTTCTATAGATTTAAAGCTCTGACACAGATCTCTTTCTTACCTCACATATGTGCCAAAATCTTGCTCCATGGCACATTATTCTGCTGACATATTTCATCATGCTCTACTCCTACGGTGATGTATGTGTTACAACACTTCTTGTAACTTTAATATAACAACCAAATGTAATTTCCAATAATGAATTCTCTGAACAACTATGAACAAGTAAAACACTGAGTAAATATAGACCAAACAAGAGATTATTTATCACATTCTTTTACTTCGCAATATCCACTATCTCATTTCCTTTTCATTCCTTCTCTTTTATTTCTTGATCTCCTTCTATAGATTTCAAGCTGTGACACAGATCTCTTTCTTACCTCACATATGTGCCAAAATCTTGCTCCATTATGCATTATTCTGCTAACTTATTTCGTCGTGCTCTACTCCTATGGTGATGTACTTGTTACAACACTTCTTGTAACATTAATATAACAACCAAATGTAATTTCCAATAATTAATTCTCTGAACAACTATAAACAAGTAAAACATCCAGTAAATATAGACCAAACAAGAGATTATTCATCACATTATTTTTTTATAGAATATGGTTTATAATAGTGGGATGTACAATATTTGGTATTTAATATTGGCGTTGAATATTTGATTTTTAATATTAAGGTTTATCATATTGGGTTTATAATTTAGATTATAATGTTATATTTTATAATTTTAAGCTTAATATTAGATTTTATAATATTAGTTTTAATATTAAATATTAAATAATATTAATATTAAATAATAGTGTAAATATTAATGTTAATGTCATCATTTACATTAATGTAACACTGAAGCCCATTTGTAACAATGAATGATGAATAGCTAAAAATAAAAATAAAATACCTTATAAATATTCTTGAACATGAGATTATACGTGATATTATGGTTTGTAATAATAAGGTTTATATTATTTCGTTTATAATATTGGACGAAATTTTAAATAAAGATAAAATAAATATTAAATAATGTTGATATTATTGTTAATTTTATTACCAACATTAATGCAACACTCAAATCCTATTTTCAATTCTGAATTTTTAACAATGATAAACAAATAAAACACCTAGTAAATATACATTGAAAAATAATTGATACCACACATTACTTGAGTTTATATATATATATATATATATATATATATATATATATATATATATATATAATATGATAATAATATTATATGTTTAATAATAATAATATTAAGTAAATTAATATTTTTTTTTTTTTTTTGTAAATTCGGTGGGTCCAGTCCATTTTCTATTTATATTTTTAAAGGCGGAGCTACAAAATATAAATGAATCTTATTAAACTTGGCCTCAGCACACTTACATGAGAAGCAGATGCCATTGGCCATCTATAAGCATAATAAGCTGTCCAAAACTGAAATTGTTTCATCCTCCTAAACTTTTCCTCAGCTGTCTGTTCTATGATTCCTATACTTGCTTTCCTAAAGCATTTAATACTTCTGTTTTTAAACAGTAATATCATCAAAATTTAAAACATCTATGTGTTCATTCCCTCTAAAAACATACTGCTATATTTCTAAAGAAGACACTGGGGCGGGGTCTTTTGCACTGGTACCCGGCATATCAGTTTCCTGTAGCTGTTGTAGAATCTGTTGAAGGATTTTTTCTATCCTTCCCACCTTATCATCCAGCCTACTAACTCTATCCATCGTCTGGTATTGAGTTATCTTTATGTGCTGTAGTTGGTCTTGAATTTCTAGAATCTGGGCCTGCATGCTTGTCCCCTGCTTGGCTGCTTCTGCTTGAGTATACTGTGGATGAAAGCTTTGCATGGCTTTCGCTATTAAGCATTTTACTATCCAATATGTATGGACAGTCTGATTGAAAAGGGTGAGGCGCCCCCGCGTGTTTCCTGGGTGTTGTATGAAGTCCAAAATGTCTGCTTTTGTCTCATTATCCTCAGGTTTTGTTTGGATATCCCTCTCCCATCCTCTAATGACCTGCCTTGTGTTAGAGGAATTACCAATCACATAGGTAGCAGCTAAAGTTTCCAAGTGTTCCTGGTTTGTCTTATGTCCCCTTTTCTGCTGGACTGGTTCAGCTTGCTCTGGCTGTTTTCCTTTGGTAGCCTCTGTTTTAACTCTTCGTTTTCCCATTTGCACTGAACACCTATAGACATGCACCAGTGCATCAACAGGAACAGTAACAATATAAAACGTTAGATTATCATGAGCAGTACGCCACCTTTGGACTTCCAACTCCTGGCTGTCATTCAAGCTAAGAGACTTAACCTTGGTGCTTAAACTCTGTGAATTGTTAGACAAAACGACAGTATTAACCTTGGGCCTGTGGGTCAGGTAATGAAGGTTAATGCGCGAATTAAGATTCCAGAACTCTATAAGGTTAATTCTCGGATTCTCGCTCTGGGCTCTAGGGTTTGGGGCTTGACAGCAATTAGCGCCAGTGAAGCAGAGTTGGGTATCCTGCCATGCAATATGGGAGTTTCTTGTAATACGACCCCCATTAAGCTGAAAGCAATGCTTCTGCGGGTTTTTATCAGATATAAACCAGAAAGCCCATACCCGAAACCACTGAAAATGCGTAATAAAACCACCAGCGAACAGGATGTTGCTGAGACTCAAGCTTGCATACTTATGAAAAGGACTCATGAAACTAACATTCCTAGACTTCAGATTCTCACTGACACAGACAGAATCAAACACAAAGAGGAGCATAGAGCCATTGTGGGTTGGTAATGAACCAGGGTCTGGCAACAGAGGCTCACTCAACCTTCCCCATGCATGCGTTTCCAGATGAAAGATAATTTTTACTAACCCATCCTCCATTATCCCTATAGTACTAACAATTGCATACAGAAACAGAACCCAAGAAACAATTTGAGCTAGGCTTACACTGGGGTCTCTGAAACAGGGTCGGATTGGTTTCTTAAGGGGGATTATAGGGTACAGAGTTATACCGAAACCCTTGAAAACATCTTTTGTAAAACGTCTAAGACAGTTTACAGTATCAGGCTTCATGATAATGGTTAGGATGCTTCTTACATACCGTAACAAGAGCAATTGAAGAGCCAACTGAGTGCTGGAGCTTCTCCTCCGCTTTCGTTTCCCCACAGGTGCCTGCACAAGTTCTTGCATGAATGAATGGGAGGGTGGAGGGCCTCCTCTTACATTGGCATTAGTTTGCCTTTCGTGAGCTGGCCACACAGCCTGGCCATCTTTCCCCATGATGCATTGCATTGATGTTTCCTGTCCTGGCATCATAATAACCATTAATGCGGCGGAGTTGATCCGTGTGCCCTGTTGCCACGACTCCTATTTCCAATTGACGATGGATCACCCTGATCGGGGGATTGGAGATCTTTGTTGACGATCAATTGAAGAGAGTGCAATTCTACATTCCAGATTGGATCCACCAGGCGACCTTCTATTGGACGTTCCACATTTTGACAACCCCAATTGGCCATATAATCCGCAGCTGTGTTTCCTTTTCTCATACTTTTGATACTATTGTACATACTTTCATATTTTGGCTAAGGAAAGATCAGGGGTTTTGCGGCACTTGTTGGGATCCTTGTGGTGTTCTGTTCTTGATGATGTTTCTCCTTTGTTTACTGTAAGTTTCTTCATGTTTAATGTATGCCATCATCTCATTATGCTTCTGAACTAAGTTGAATGAGTGATTAAGGTTGAATCCATTGTTTACAGTGCTTAGCCTTTGAATTCAGTTAGTTCTATATGTTTTCAGCTGTTTGGAGAGGATCCAAGTTCTTCTTTGCCCTCTTCAGCTCCTCGTTAGTCTAATCTATCCATAAAATCCAATTCGAAGCATCAAGATCATCACCTACCTCGCCCCAGCTTGAACTCTGCAAAGGTCTGACCTTATCCCCGGACCCAAAATTTGTTTTCCCATTACTCCAGCGAAAACCCAAAAAACCAAAATCAAACATACCTATCTCTTTACTAGCCTAAAATCAGTTCTTATTGTAAGTCATCTCGCATCCTATTGCTTATTTTCTCGAGATTGACGGAGAGAGCCCTCTCCTGTCCTCGTAGGGCTAGCTACGAGGCTGAGCGTGGTTTGATGTAGCCTTGATTTTTACTTCATTTCAGCCTGAGGTAGATTTGGGTGCTAACACTCAGCACATGAGAAGGGATAAGATACTCTATCCATTTCACCAAATGACTGATTTCTTCTATGAGGCTTGCTGTTCTCCAATTTTGTGAGATCTTCTCCCAGGGGTTACCTTTTTGAAGCTTTTTTAGGATCTCTGTAACCATTGCGGAATCTCCCTCCACTATAATTCTCTGATAGGCTTCTCTTATAGCAATCTGCAGGCCCCGTTTGACTGCCATTAATTCTGCTTCGTTATTAGTGGCGTGTCCCAGGTCAAACGCATAAAATCTGCATACTGTTCCTTGAGAATTTCGGAAAATTCCGCCTGCCCCGGCCTGCCCTGGGTTTCCTTTCGACGCCCCATCATAGTTTAGCTTTAAAAATCCTTGTTGTGGGGGCGTCCATTGTTCTTGACTTGATTGGTTGGGCGGTCTGAATTTCCATAAACCCTGCTCAGCATTTCCGGTTTGAGATTAAGAATTTCTAGGATCTGGGCTTCTATCCCCACAGTTTTCCAATCTTCGTCTGACCATTTTTCTGTTAGGATCGTTTCTCTGATGTTGCCTATTGTGTGTTGCCAGATATTGTTCATTGGTTGCTCCTTGTCTTGGAATATTCTCTGATTTCTCTCTTTCCAAATGTTCCAGATCAGGAAACCATATGAAAGGGTCCATGCTCTATTGATCACCTGACACTGAAATCTTCCTTTTCTCCAATTGGTTATTGTTTCCTTTATGCCTGCATTGCTTTTAACTGTCTGCCTGAACAGTTGTGCTAGATTCTCCCATAGTGATTGTACCTGCTTGCAATGGGTTAGGAGGTGTTCTGTCGTCTCCTCTTCAATGGTACAAAAAGTGCATCGAGAGGGACCTATCATACCTCTTTTCCTGAGGTTTTCCCATGTTAAAATTCTGCCATGACTTACAAGCCATAGGAAATATGTCACCTTTGGCCAGTGTTTCATTTCCCATATCTTTTTCCATATTTGGTGAGCATTATCCTGCCTTTGCTGTGTTTGAATATGATAGCCTTCCTTGATTGTGAACAGTCCTCTAGGTTGATGTCCCCAACGCAAAATATCTGATCCTGAGATATTACGTATCTTTCGTGTGCTAAGTTCTTTAGCAAAATTATTCCATTGTTGCGTTGGCGGAGCTTCAGGCCAGCTATTTTTATCTTTCCATTGTCGCCATATTTCGTTTGGGTTGGTTGACCAATACTGCTTTACTAACCTGTTATTTGGAGTGTTCGTATTAAGGAATATTTCTCCCAATTCTAACCTTGTAAACAGTTTATCGCGCTGTTGCCATGAATCTTCCCAGAACAAAGTTGTTTTCCCATCTCTTATTTCCCAAAAGCTATGGCTCCGTATTAAGTTTCTGTTCATGGCTGCAAGATTCCATATTGTAGATCCTTTTGGTGTTCTATCGCTTTTCAGACAGCCTGCTATGGTTGTTGGCATTTCATACTTAATTTTCCAGATCTTCTTCCAGATGTCTTCTCCTCCCATAAGCCAGCGCCACCAGAGTTTTGCCCCCAACACATTGTTTTGCCCCCAATTATTAATATATTAATATTATATACTAATCAATATATTATTATTATTATTATTATTAATTATTTATGTTAATGTAATAACATCAATAACAATATTATAATAAGGTGATTTGCTAATATAATAATATTATTGTATTAATAATTATAATAGTGTATTGAGTTATAGTCATGTAGCGTTTGTCAATGTTATTGATGCGGCTATTATTAAAATATTTACATTAACAATATTATTATTAATGAAGTGAATATTAATAATAATGATATTCTTATATGGTTAATGTCAATGTCATTACTTATATATTATTAATAACTTTCACATTGATAATAATAAAACATTATTTTCATAAACATAACATTAACATTATTAATGTTGATGTAAATAATAATAACATAAATATTGTTAAAACTAATCAAACATAAACTACTAAAAATAATAATATTATTATGTTTAATTATTGAATAAATATTATTAATGTAATAATCACTATACCAATATTATTATAAAAAAATTTGCCACTTTAAAATTCAATAATAATAATAATATTATTATTAATAGTATTTTCAAATACTATTATTATTAAAAATATATTACCAATTATTAAAATCAACATAATATATTATTTTACACATCAAATTAATAAATTTATATTATATATCAAATAATCTTTTAAAACTTAATAAAATGAAACCATAATATAATATATTGATATATTAATAAAGTGGAACCCTAATGTTTGAAATTTACCCACATTACCGTAAAGCTTAAGGTTTCAACATTTCATCGGACTACTTTCCAAACCCACATTATCGTAAAACTTAAGTTAACTTTAAGGTTTCACCATTTCATGAGGCTACTTGCCAAACCTTTGTTAGTCCTTTCCCCGTACTATAGCAGTGCCCCGTGTGTCATAGTGCATTGAATCTCAATCATTTATTATTGTTTTTTATTTTTAACCAAAGTTTTAATAAAAATACTTAATATTTACATTTTTCTATAAATTTAATAATAATTAATTTTCTGAATGGCTAGCCTATTGGGGAATGCTCGAAAGTGATAGTATTATGTTATTCCTGACACTGATACTATTCTTCCCAACGTTGTAAGTCCTTTACATGGGCAGTGAGGGGAAAAACATCTCACATTTTCTTAGCACACTTCACAATTCTCCCCACAAACTAGTTTTGGAAAGCTTTGCATTCTTGGATGCTGCTTGCCGCCAACCTTTAATGATTCGATAAAACCTTTAGTTGATTCGATAAAAACTTTAGTTGATTCGACTAACCTTTAAAAGAGCATTAGCTTAGAGGTAGGCTATACCTTAAGACTGTAGCAACACTTGAAGTATTTGATGCTCCGAAGCCGCCTTATAGAGTTTACCCAAGGTTGTGAATTCGAGGATGCGCAAGCAGGCTCGACCATAAGGGAGAGGAAACCTACTTATATTGATGTGTGCAACTACAATAGAGCTTGAAGATCCTTCTGCTGCAAGGTTAGAATTTCAAAAGGGACATTGGCATATATTCGGTTTCCAGGTCTCAAAGGCTAGCTAGGTTCCAGAAAAGGTTCTTGCTGGGTTTAGGATTGATCGATGTTTTTCGACCACCGTCGGGCTCGCTCTAGGCCCAACGTAAAGCCTCGCCCGCCCAAGTAAGTATGTTGTCACACTCCTCCTTGTTCAGCGCTCTGACCTGGGACCTTCTTTGCCCGATCGGATGCTTCTCTTCTATTCAAGGTGCAACCCTGGTTCCATTGACCACGCCTGGTGGTTTTTTTGTTTACCGTACTTTTCCTACCTAAACTTATTTCACTAAACTTAGAAATATCGGATTGAGATTCCATTGCAAGTTTAGATCTTCTGTTTCAATTTCGTCGGCTAGATCCGCATTCCCATGTTGGTTCGAAACCAACTCGTTGATCTACTTTTCACCACACGTTGAGCCACCTAGTGTTTCGTTCCATCTTTCTTCTTATTTGTTTCACTTTGTCAAGGCACCTAATTTTTGGGTTTAGAACTATGTATTGTAGATCCTTCTTCTATTCCTATTCATATTTCTTCTATTTTAATGTTTCAATTTACTTCTTCTATTTTTATTCTTCCAATTCGGAGGGGAAGGAGGTAAGGGTACTACTCAGATGAGAAATTCCTGAGTTCTGAATCTGCAGAGTATGGTGATTCACATTTTGTCATTATGTTGACACATTGAGCCCCATCCGCGGTTGGCTCGGCATCGCGATACTCTCTATGGCTGTGAGAGGAATTTGAGATTGAACCTCCCATTAATTTGCTAAAGCCACATTCATTTGTAAGATGGGGGCTCTATTCGTAGAGGGTGGGTCAGATTAGCCGAGCGAAGCAGGAAATGGATAAGTGGGAAGTAAAGCAGTAAGTATAGAAGTTGTAAGGCAACGTCGAAGTAGTCAAGTTATAAGTCATTCGGTGGGGCGACTAAGTCAAGTTCTAAGTAATAAGGCGGGTAATAGGTAGGATAGGTGTTGGGCCCGCAAATATGGTTAGGTTACTTTATCAAAAATAATAAGCATATATTCTGTGTACTTTACCTACCTAGGTAAACCCTCACTTGTACCTTGCCACACCACTAGACCTAATAAATAATGCATCAGTCCAATTTCCTTCATCTCGAACTCACATTCTCAATCCGCCTTGCACCATGGAATGGGCTTCTCTAAACTCTCTATAAGTATAAGGTCATATACATATAGGACCAAAAACAACACATCTAATCTATAAAGTAAATAATCAAGATTTGGATCTACAAAAGTTTTGGCGAATCCAAAACATAAGGTACTCATCCATCCTAGAGTACCAAGGATGCGGTGCTTGCATCAACTCGTTAAGGGATTTCTGAAACTTGTTGTCTTTGCATCCATTTGAAATAACTGCTAACCAACAACTAATGCTAAATACATAATAGTCCTTATAGAAGTATACCTAGCAACTGGATGGAGAAAAGGTCTCCTGATAGTCAACTCCCTCTCTCTTGTAGAATCCCCTCACTATGAACCAAGCCTTGTACTTCTCTATGCTGCCAATAGCTGCATGCTTCACCTTGTAAATCCACTTGGGCCTCCTGGCTATATTGGGTGCTAAATTTGTCTCTGTACCTATACTGGAACATGTCTTACCTAACCCTAAAATTCCTAAAACCTTTGAATAAACACTTGGGGCAGCAAGTGTTGTCTCCTCCTCCATTACTATTGGAAGCTCCTAGTACCTGCAAGACCATGCAACCTCATCAAACTTCACATACATGCTCACTACTATCTTCCTCTGAGATGGAACATAGATCTTGTAAGCATTAGACTACTCACAGTAGCAAACTAGAATACCCTTGAAATTGGAGGGTTAAAGCTTCGTCCTCTTCTCCTCTGGAACATGAATGTAAACTATACTCCCTAACACCCTGAAATGAGACACATATGGTTTATCCCTTATGAAATATTCCTAGTATTGTCCTCGAACACTCTGTGAGGACACCTGCTAAGTATGTAGACTGTTGTACAACATGCATCTTCCCAAAATAAACATAGGCAGATCTTAGTAATGAACCATAGACTTAGCAGTCTCTACTTTGGACCTATTCTTTCTTTCAGAAACCCCTTTTTTATGCTGGTGGTAAGGCACTATAAACTGTATCCTTATCCCCGCTTCTCTACACAAGGAATCAAAATCATTGGAGGTATACTCCCCTCCATTACCTGATCTCAATACCTTTATCCTCCTACCAATGTAGTTCTTAATAAGAGCTTTCACTCTTGGAACCTGTTAATGACCTCATCCTAGACTTCATAAAAGAAATCCAGGTTTTTCTGGAAGAATCATCAATTAAAGTGAAATAAAAAATATTACTTGTCAATGAAGCTGATGACATGGGTCCATAAACATCTGAATGAATCAGATCAAGAATCTCTCTTGATCTCTGCTCACTGATTGGGAAAGCAGCCATGGCATGCTTGTTGAGTGCATATCCCTTTCACAATTCTCTCCTCTCCACCTTGAAATCATGAAATCCAACTGCCATATCTTTCAGAGGAGGAAAATATCCATAGTTCAAGTGACTGAACCTTCTATGCCAAAGCTCACACAAATTGTTTCTACTAGTAAACAAGGCTCTCTGCTTCATAGGATCTAGTAGAAATTTGTAAAGGCCACCCTCTATAGCTCGATAAGCTATCTTTTCTTTGACAAATATACCATGTCTTACTCTCTCTTCTTCAGAAATGGCTATAGGGAAAAAAAGCCTCTCCTTATCAGCCTTCGCAATCAATTCCCGGAAAATGTCCCTGATTAAAGTTCTGGCTGTTTATACTTTATCTGGTCGGGATAGTTCAAGCAGCTAAAGTTAAACCCTATAGGCTACCACAGGAGCATCATGCTACTAATACCTCGGCTAATAACCCACCATCCATCTAGTGCTTCTAAGGGAAAGGGTTTATAGCCACTAATTCCTAAAGTGTTCAAGTAGGGCTAAAAAGGCTAGCTAGCCTTGAAGGTGTATAGTCAGAGTATCATAGGAACAAAGGAATTTATAAAGAAAGTGTGATAGCATATCTAATGAGGTTGCCTTGATGGACCACCACATAATCCACCAAGTGGAAATCCATTTGGCAGTTCAAGCAGCTAAAGGTAAGTAAACCCTCCTCTGCCTCCTGGGACCATCCCTGTAGGAGCATGCGACTCAAAGTGTCTTTCCTTGGCTAATAATCTAGCCGTGTGTCTCTTCATTTCTGGCTAGCAGTAGATAGAGGGAGTTCCAGGATCTAAATCTAAGTGCTTTATGCCCTCAGCTTCAGTGTGTCTGTTAGCTGTATAAAGAGACTCCTTCCTTCAGGAAGGTTTGAGGATCTAAGCTTAAGTACTTGACGACCTCTGCTTCAGTTCTGGCTGTAAAGAATAATGCTAAATTGAGCAATTTTGAAATTACATATATAAATGAAAATATGGTTCGGAATAGGGTAAAACTAGATTGTGGTATGGGGTCAATGTGACCCATTCTGTAGCATTGAGCGGGATAAAAGGTGCGCTGTTCGGGTGACCGGGTAGGATCATTTTTTCGGGTGGAAAGAAATATTCTTGCAGTGTTGTCATTACAAGGGAAATCAGGGTGTGTAATGAAGGTTGGGGTGTTCCAGTAGTAAGGTTGAAGCAGTAAGACAACCAGTTCAAAAGATTGTGGGTTAGGTTAGTTGGTTGAAGCATAATCTCGTCAGGTTAGTCGATCTCGTATAATCTTCAGGTTATATTATTTATCGTAACATTCTATCGTCATGGGTCTAACAAGGCATAAAGAAAGCCATAAATTTTCATTGTCTCCCTAGTTGGAAAAAATCAAGATCCCTCCATGTCACTATCTGGGCTATAGAGAAGTACATGTATCTAATTCATCTCTCAGGTAGGTAGGATCAAGATGAAAATATCAGGGATATATCGATAGCAAGATCAAGATATGATGAAGCAAGGTATCAGTTTTCAACCCTGCCACATTATACCTAGATTATTTCTTCGTCCGGTGTATAATTCCCCCAACAAACAGAAACATATAGCTAGCAAGCTCAAGAAGCCCACAATATATATAAGTAGGAAATATATCTCGATCCATTAATTAACAACTGATAAGCGAGACATCTTGGAGAAACGAGTGATGATTGATCGTATGCTCCACCTCTCCTGGTGGTCGAGCGTGCCACCGCATCCTCTCATTCGCTATTTATATTTAGATAGATATTGTTTTCATTGGGTACGAGACTATTCTCATCGCAGGTACTCAATGTGATTCTTTATTACTTAATAGTTTCATTTCATGAAGTTTCTTCTCATTCGCGGGATGGATTCATTGGTTGGACAGATAGGGCTACTCGACTGGGATACTTGCCTACTCAGCTTGGCCCCTCAAATGGGCTTGCGGGCTGGGCTGGGCTGGGTTGGGTTGGGCCAAAGAGATAGATATTGATTCGATTTCCAACAGATAACATACGAAATGGGCAGTCCAACGGAGGATGGATTGAAAAATGAGGACTAGATAGGAGAACTCAATAGGAGAGCTATATAATAGCAACCATACCTTGAACCTACAACTCTAACCTCTACCCCTCACCTATCCACTTCACATAGCCATCATAGACAGGCAGAAGGGCATTTTCGATAGCCCAATCCTTGTATTGTAAAGAGGCTCAAAGCCAGGAGGTCTTGCTAGCCAATCAACTGAGAAACATTTGTTTTCAATATACGCTAGTTGATCCTGGTGATGATGATTGTACTCAATGAATGGTTGTTATTCTCTTGCTATCTGTCTTTATATCCCTACGATCCTTCAACCCGAAACCTACCTTTTATTTTTACCTTCCCCCTTTGGACTTCATACAATGAGATAGGTAGTTGAATATTTAGGATTAGATATAACTTCTTACTTTATAGCAGGGCTAACCTAACAGTGAGTGCTTTTCTTTGGCAACTACTTTTAGGAGATAAATCACTACTTTTTCCCGACACTAAGCTATTATGAAAAGAAGGGGTAGAGAGCTACCTACATTGGTAGAGATGTATCTGCACAAAAATGGCTATTGGTTAGAGAGGAGGGTTGGTTTGATCAGAGGGGAAATTTGGGGCTAGGTCTACATGTAATGATCGGGTGGAAAAGTATCCCTCCAACCGGGACCAGCGGTGCCCCCTTTTCTATATAAATCCAGAAGCATTTATCCAAGCCTGCATATCTCTAATATGCTTATAGCCTTCTCCATCAATGTTCTATTCCTTCCCTCTGCAACTAGGTATGGGGAGCACTATGGATCACACCAGGTATCCTGCCTTCATGACTGCTTCTATCCGACGAATAACTTTACAGCTCGCTTCTTCGAATCTACCTTTACTTTATTTGACCTTCTGACTTAAAACTTGACTGATTTTCTCGACTCATCCGGGCACCGAACAGCGGGACAACAGATCCCATTGTCAGACCCTAATACCCCTTGGCCAGAACCACAACCCCTACACTAAACCGCACACCGAACAATTACATTGCCCACCTTATGAACAAACTCCATTGCACCTCACTACTTAGTACCTTTACCACCGAAGAACCAAATGGAACAACCCTCCCTTGCAAGAACCACACACACCAATCAATCACAAACACTGCCCCTACCTTGCCATCGGACCGCACACCTAAGAACCCAACCACACTGATTGGTCTTTCATTCCACCCATTTGAACCCGCCTACCTATGCCCACCACCTGCCCTACCTAAACTGATTGGGGGGAATTGAACCTAACCATATTGGGGGGGGGGGCGGGCGCGCGCGGGAAGGAACCTAACCTACCTAAAGGGGATGGGCTTTAGCTTTCACCATGGTTTGGCTTAGGCGGGTCATGATATTTCTTCAAGGATGGGTAAATCTCCCTAGTAATCTAAACCCCAAAACTGCACTAGGAACATCGCCACTGAGTGGCTCCTTCTTGCTATCTCCTCCCATGTTATGGGTGGTTCTAAGACAGGTTCATCAACTAGATCATCATAAGGGAAGGGAATGGATGTATAGGTTCACCTTCCTTGTATCAATGTTATATGGGCTTGAACCCCAGAGGGGACTCAAGGTTCATTCTATCAATAAGAATATCTCGTTAAGTCCCTCACAACTGACTGCTTAACAATAGGGTAATAAAAATAAAGGGACATAAAGGGTGAGATGGGGAACTAACTATTGTATATTTTGATGGTGAACTATCCATACCTCATTCTATCCTTTCATGAGGCTAGGAGAATGGCTGGTTGTATGCGGTTCCAAGCCAGGAACCCAGACTTTTCATGAGGCCTTATTGAAGGACCAATCTATAGTGGAGGGTAATTATTTATTGCCACAAGAGGGATAAAAGGACGGGTGAGATGGATGGGATAGCAAAACCGAACCACCTATTTAGTAGGAGGGTTTCTAGATAAATAGTAGGTAGGCTTGCATCCACAAATAATAAGAATATACAGCTACAGATTCTATTAGGTGGGCTTGCACCCACAAAGATTGGGTTGCCATCCACAATCAAAACATATTATATATTATGCATAATGGTGTGAAAGGTATGTTACAGGTTCCCTTTTTATCTGCTATGATTTGATAGTGATAATCATAGACCTAGAGAAGGCTTGTACCCTCAGATATAGTAAGGATAAGAGGTAAGCGGCATATTATCATATGTAAAGATGTTATTCCAACCCACCTCTTTTCTTGTCGAGACAATACATAAAGTTGGTGCGGTGGGCACATTTATTAACTCCATATTTCCTGCTTTCGCAGATGCAAATATGTAATGATTCTATGTTCCTTGGTTGGCGATACAGATTGGATAGGGATACAGTGCCTCAGACTGGCCATCTGTTAAGCTCACTAAGCCCGCTTTCGCAGATGCAGATAAGTTATTTCTTGATCTAGCTGTCCAACAAGAGGAAGTAGAGGTTATTTCTTTCGTCGAGAGGATGAAGAAGAAAGGTAAAAAGAAGAAGAAGAAGGCAGTTATTTGGTTTGCGGATCTCATTCATTCCCTTGCGGGTGGTAGGGATATTGAAAGTTCTTTCCCCTAAGTGAGTGATTTGTGTGTCAAGTGTGGTTCAGTGTAGGAGTGTAGAGAGTCAGTATAAGGCTAGACCCAGAGCATTTTTCGTTATTAAACAGAATATGTATGAATGAATCGATGCGTGAGAAGGCTCGACATACATAAGGAGAGAGGAGGTTTAGGGCGAGTGAGAAATGGAGGGAGGAATATTTACGCGCCCTCTACTTGCCTGCATCCCGAAGGTTGCATTATTACTTGCATTCATATATATATTTAAGAGGCGCTTTGATGAGCCTATAAGGAGGGAAGCATTGCTGAACCCGACCGAATGCGGAGGGAGTAAGAGTAGGTGGCTCATCATTCATAAATATTTCCTGTAAGCCAAGACCTTTCTATCTCTCTAGTCAAAATCTGGCAATTCAGTTGCTTACTCTCTTGCCTTTGGTCTAGCCGGCTCTGCTCCTCCTATTGGTGGACTGACTGAAATTGCTTTTGAATATCACAAGGTCTCCTTTTCCTCGGAGGGTCAAGAAATAAAATCATTTTCCTTATTAATAATTACTCAATTCCTAATCAGTAAGTATACGCTCATTCCATGCCCATTTTCTCCTCAGACGTATAGCACACCCCTCCCTTTCGAGTCCTTTTAGCTACCTTCGCTTTAGGTAGTGAGACAAGCCTACATAAATCTGGGGGAAGCAAATTCCTTTAATGGACTAAAGATAGCCTGTGGGCTTTTAGAATTAGGAAATTGAAAAGTCTCTAATCTCCTCATTCTCGTCCTTCCTGCCTAGCGAAAGCCGTAACTGCGGTAGGCTCTAGTCACAGTGCCTTTCCTTCCTTCCTTCTTGGAAAGAAAAACAATCCCCCATGATAGAGGTTGTTTTCCAATCAATAAGAAGAATAGTATCATTATTTCTTTCATCTATTTTCCCTTTCGAATGCTTCTTTGGCAGTTATTCCGGTGATTCACGAATATTATATACGTAATTATGCAATTGAATAATTGATCAAACACTTTCTCGATGCACAAACAGGCTCGACCAACGGGCCGCCATCATGCACAAGCATGCTCCACTGTAAGGATAGAAATTTAATTGATTTATTTGTTCTTCCAATCATTGTTTATATATTTAATAACACTAGATTCGGTGTTCTAAGAAGGTTTCACGCTTCATAGCCCTTGTATTAATCTACTTGCACTAGAGATCGACTTGCCGTAGAAGTCCTTTGGGCGATGCGTTTGAACTAAACAAGACACTTCACGTTCAAACCCTCTCCTTTCGCCGTATCTATCTGCATGAATTATATACCTAACTACGCTCTCGAACAAATCTGGTATTTTTGCATCGCTTTATTGTGGTGCGTTTGGAGAATGCTAAATGGATAGGAAATGCGCATGATCGAAAAAGATGTAGCCAAAATAAGAAACTAGAAGAACTCATGACTACTTTGGTGACAAAAGAACATGAAGAATAAGAGGATGATTGTGATGGAGACATCATTGAAGGAGGATTGATTGGGGTTTGCAGGACAGAATATTCACACGATGATGCTGAAGAATATTGCTCTCAAGAAGAGGAAAAAATCTGCGCTGTCCAAAATCGAAATGGCAGTAAAGGCAAACAAGTCCATAAAGGTCAAGATCAACCATCCATCTAGTCATGTCTTATCTTAAGTTCTTGCTTTTCATTCTCAAACTATCCAGGGCAGTGAAACAATATCTGCAATCTTCTAAGGTTAAACCCTCTAAACTAGTAGCCTATCTATCTGGTGCTTCCAAGATAAGGTCAACAGTTAAACAAAGTTGAAGTTCTGTATGATATCTAGCTAAAGGGAAACCCAGCCCTCTCAGTACCATAATCTAATCCTCACAGGAGCATGCAACAAGTATAAGTCTTTCCTCGCCTGGCTAATAAAGAATCCATCCACCCCTGCCTAGGAGCCAGCCTTGTGATCATAGCTTTCTGAAAAATTCAATTCTCCAAGCCCTTTCGGAGATCCTTGAAAGAAAATAATGATGGGAAGAACCTAATTTTCATCTTCTTCAATTAGAACAGCTTGCCTGGAAGTCAGTTGCTTGGATTATTTTTATATAAGGCCCTCCCTTAAGCCCTGGAGACAGTAATGAACCAAGTCTACTAGTTCAAGCTAACACCCTCAAGTTTAGTAGCTTTACGAGAAGATATCAAAGGAGGGGAAATATGTATTGCCCTACCTTATAATGCTGACCTGGTTTATTATTTCTCTGCTTTGGTTGATCTGTGGTAAGAAATAACTACTTCAAGGCATGGGAGGAATTAAGAATGGCTCAGTCCTATCCAAATAGTTGGGTGTTGGCTGGGTCCCAATAATTCCATAATAAATTGGGGGTTAAAAATTAAGACGAAAAAGTGTGTTTTACCAGCCCAGAATATTGGCCCATTTCAGAAATACGAACCTCGACGAATGCACAATTTGTGGTTAATAGCACATGTCCTTGGCTACTATCATATTATTGGCTGAGAGGTTAGGCAACAAAATAGTGCCTCCATGCTCCAAAGTTTCAAGTATAAAAGAGGGTAACATAAAGTCAAATATATCTAAGCTAATAACAATGCATATTGGTAACCTAATAGGGCTAATCTATCTAGTGAGGGTTCTCGGGACATGTAAACTGGTATAATCTAAGGATATGGTAAGAAGATATGGCAAGCATGTTGATTCTCAAAGGTCTAAGGTAAGGGCTCCACCCATCCTATCCAGTTCTTATAAGGGAAAGTATAAGATATGTGACTCACTACGTTCTTCATGGTCTGGGGCAAGCAGGTCTAGTTATTGCAGGTCAATAGAAAGAGTTGGTAAACCATGACAATCCAAGGGGTTCAACAATCCTTATCTAGGTCTTCTGTTCTAGGTCTAAAGACTAGGGTTGGGATAATCCCTCTACTAACTCCATGCTTCTAGATTTCAGGAAATAAGATAAAGGGTAAGGCGATCATTCCATCCACTCAGAGCTTCAAGGGTAAGGGATAAACATGGATTACTACGTTCTCCATGGTCTAGGGCTAACAACATATATGGGTATTGGAGGTGGGTAAAGAGTTGGTAAGCCAAGGTAAGGTATTATCTCTCATATATGTTGTTCCCTACCGATCGATATTCCTTCCTAGCTCTTAATCAAAGAGTGGTTGGGCATGAATCCATCCCATGAGGGTGAGGTATAAAGAGAAGTTATTTGGCAAGCAATGAGTGCACGGAGTTATAATGACGATTCTACTTGTAACAACCCTAAATTTAACAGGAAATTAATTATATCACATAAAAAATTAATAATGAACCCAAAAATTGTTTAACTAATTATCATAGAATTTTCAGAAACATGAGTAAGACGACTTACCTGTAATGGCGATATTCCTTACTTGAGACTCCAAGGTTAAACGCTATCTGGATCCTGCTGACCTTAAAAAAGTTTTGGGGACAACTCTCCACCCAACCATAGGCTCAGTTGTATGTAATCTTTCCACATCTGGCCACCCCTGAGCCCTCAATCAACGTACTACTGCCAGGGTATCCTTTGCCTCACCATACCTTTCTCTCCAGAGAATGTATGAAAGAATGAAAGAATGATCCATGAATCTTCCTCAATGTCTATTAAATAGACAAAATAATGTAATGGGAACCACATGCACACATTCATTGTGTCAACATGCAACTTAAGTTTTACTTAATTTAGTGTTCTCTTACTTTTTGTAAGCTTTACTTAAGTTAGTGTTATCTTAGTTTAACTTTCTTTCTATTAGTTTCTTAGTTTAACTCCTTGTTAATTTGTTTACTTTTGTTAATTAATTCTTTCTTTAACTTTACTTATTGTTTATTTTTTTAGGACTCCAGTTTATTATTTACTATTTTATTTGGAACTCCAGTTATTGTTTAATGTTTTATTTATTATTTATTTATTATTCTCTTGACAATTTATTTATTTACTTATTTATTATATTATATTATATTATTTATTTTTTTATAGTTATTTATTATTTTATAATTATCATGGGACATTGCACTACTAGGTTTTAGGTCTAATAACCCCATCCCATAATGCCATGCCATCCGATCCATCCATCTAATCCACCCGGGGCTTGTAAGGTCTCATCAACCATCCCCAATCCAATTCCCATTTCCATGCCATCCGTGGCTTCTAAGGGTTAAGGTATATATATTATTGACTCGCTGACTACGTGATTCCTGGTCTAGGGCTACAGGTCTATTTCTTTTTAGGAGGTGGGCAGGTTGTAAACAAGGAAAGGATAAGGTAAAAAGTATAAAGAGAAGGAATATGGGTCATGAAAGTGTTGTGTCTAGTTGTAAGATAAGAGCTCATAAACCCAATCCATTCCATATGGAAGTTCAACGATCTAAGTTGAACCCACCATCTCTCTTGGCTAATGTGACTATCCATATCCATCCGAGGTGCTTCCTAGGATAAGTAATATCATTGGTGCTCGGTACAACACTCCATCGTCTTATGTTTAAGGTAGTATTAATATACTAGTAGCAAATACTAGGGAGGCAAGAGCATAGGCTAGGGAAAATGCAAGGCTAGAAACACCAGTAGCAGTGTATCCAGTCCCAGAGATGGTTGAAGCACATGTTTATTAAGAACCACCCATACTCCCGAAAGAAAGTGAAGAAGGTTATCCTAGGTCAAGTTGCCTCAATTTTATTCCCCCGATCTAGCTCTTTGAGTTGAGGGGGTGGTTGAAGGGTAAGGTACAAACAAGTTAGGCTCAGGCCCACACTAGCTAAAGGGGTTAGGCGGCCAAACCTAATGAAGCAAGGCCTGACAAAAGATGCAATAGGGGTAAAGGGGTGGGATAACTCATTCAGTAACCAATCCTGTGAAGCATTAGAAGCATGAGTGGTGTACGAGCATGCATAATTATAACCAATAAGTTCGGGGTAATAAAATAGAAGTAGAAGGGAAAGGAAGCGGGCCCCTTAATTCATGGTGTTAAGCGCTACCCCCACTAGCCTATAAGAGAAGGATATCTATTTATAGAGATAGGGTTTTAGATTTTGAGTGTGAGTTTGTGTTAGTGTCAGTGTCTGGCTGAGTGTGTGAGTGAAGGAAGGCAACAAATAAGATATCCTTTCTGGTGGGCTGGAGAGCAGGAATTGGGGGGCTGGTTGGATAGCATGACTACGAGCTGGTGAGGTGAGAGAGTAGGGGGGGTCGTTGGTTGGATATCTGGCCTTACCAAGTAGATTAGATAGTCGAAAAAGAGGCTTTTCTTTATCACCGACAGCTCTCCTACACCGATTGGATTTCTCAGTTGTTAGCCTCGGGAGTTATTACGAGCTACACTTTGCTAAGTGGAATAGTCAATGAGGCATTCAAAATGCTCACTACCTTTGCTTACTTTCTTCATTAACCATTCCACTCCAGCTAGTCGTGAGTAAACACCACTTTTTCACTTACCAAATTACCTTATCCCTCTCTGGATGAGAGATCACTTTATGCCTGATCCTTCCTGACTGATGATCTAGAACTTGCCAACTTACCTCTTTGAACTTGTCTGCCTTGCCTTCGAGGAGATAGATAGATCTTGTTGCCTGCCCTCTCTATCTCTTGAGACCTAGCTTATAAATGATGTCTGTCTTTAGAAATAAATATATTAGATTAAGTAGTTTTGGAATCATCAATTAAATCACCTATATACTGTAGCAATAGAGTGTGAGGAATGACATCAAAGAAATTAACGACATCAGCGGAGATGCAATATTGGATATTTTTCCAACCCAATACTTCCCAATAACATGTCCTGGTCCCTCTTTCTTTCCGAAACCCGTGTGAGCAAGGCATAAATAAAAATTCAAATATCTCCTTCAATATCATGGCCGCTACAATGGCTTGTCCTGCTTGCTCTGGTACGGTTCTTGTTTGAATAGTTGGCTGGTATGGATGGATTGGATGGGGAGCTGGGGTGGATGGGCATGGGTAGGCTGGCATTACTCAGATCGCTGGGATTTATGGATCGAATGGATCGACGAAAAGGTCAAGTAGCCAAGGAAAAAGAAGTATACCAAGAAATATAGGTTCAGGAAAAAAATATAAGTAGCCAGGCAAAGAAAAGAGAAGTAGCCAAGGAAAGTTCCGAACCAAAATTTTGAAGGTGAGCCAGCCTGCCTCTCCCATTGGTCGAGCGAGTACTTTCTTTCTTAAATTCCAATTGAAACAAAAAAAAGCACCCCCTACCTCGAAGCTGTCTTACCTCCCTCCCTAAGTTGCTATAACTTACCTACTTAACTCTCGAGTAGCTCTATGCCTTGTCGAACTTTAGAACTAAAT
Source organism: Pinus albicaulis (assembly GCA_034641835.2). Taxonomy (NCBI): domain Eukaryota; kingdom Viridiplantae; phylum Streptophyta; class Pinopsida; order Pinales; family Pinaceae; genus Pinus; species Pinus albicaulis. The sequence goes on from CM076573.1 coordinate 671,339,510, forward strand.
TCCATACCCATCCCTATCTTTCACCCCGCTATCTATAGTAATATGTAGTAATAGGTTTGCATGCCATTTGGACAGCCCGCATAATGGGAATTATCAGAGTGAATCACTGCTACCACTTGAAAATCTGATTCGAAGATTTTTCAGTCAGCCTTGAGAGATCAAATGAATAAATGACTGGCTATACCTACCAAAATTCCATTATAAGACCACTTCCTCCCATATTTGCAACCAACAGATTGATCCCGTGATAGATTGAAATGATTTCTAGCTTATTTCACTTAGATAAATTCATGGGTTAGATCCAGACACTTTGAAGTACCCTACCTTTTGATTGAACTGCTCTAGCCATAGCATATCATTCTGAATTGAAGCCAAGAAGTACTAGTTTCTTCCCTTTCTCATTCTTCCGATGCTACGCCTTGTGGACAACAGAGTAAACAGGTAACATGAGAAGAAACTTTGGCGAGCATAGAGAATAGGCCGATGTGATCGGTAGAAGTGCCCACTATAGCTAGTGTTTCCAGTTCATTCTAATCTCGTTCGATGTACTCCGCCCCCTTGTAGAGAAAGTAGGTTGAGATTACTATGAAGGAAACTCTTCCAGGATTTCGACCAGTTATGATGCTCCTAGGCATGATGAGACTTGGGTCAGTAATAACTACTTCTTAATAATTTCCCTCCGTTCTCGGTAAACCACTTGTGATTCATCTCATTCCAAACTGTTCTTATCAATCGTTATAGTTGACTCCTCACCCGAGCATATGACTGAGTGTTCTCTCTAAGTAATAGAGAAAGCTTCCCAGCTTGGTCTCCTTATAACACTATTCTTAGTTGTTACCAGACACCTTATATTCTAGTTCTAATTTGCCAAGGGTGTGACTTTGGGATCCTAATATTTGGCTAAGCAGATTCATGATGGACATCAATTTATTATTTCTTAAATGTGTAGAAGGGAAACATAGTGAGAAACATTCCTTGTTAAACTCTGGTGGTACACATCGTTTTTACGCTTCGTCATGTCCTCAATAGGAATGGGGATAAAGAAGCTTCTAGGAAGGGTGAGGCATAAAATTGTAGTTCTTGGTCTTCTCTCTCCAATGGCTCGGTGCACCTATGATTTAGAAATGTAGCACACAAAGGTTATGCCCTTCAATACTTGGTTGTCTGACCCATCCCTCCCTTCGGTACCTCTACTTATTCTCTAATTAGTGCGGTTGGTCAGCCTAATGAAGGTGCCTATCAATAGATGAGTACGTTAATTGATGGAAAAAGATTGGTTGTAACAAAAATTGACTATGAGGATGAAAGTGAAAATGGGCTACTCTTTCCAGACCATAATGAAATGAATTGACTTGATCCTGCCACTCTAATTCATCCTGGTTTTCCCCTAGATAGCCCAATTCTTCTTTTTCTGCTGGAAAATATTCATTCACTGCACATAAACACTGTAGCACCTCTTCGTAGCACCACCTCATCGTAGCGCATAGTCATCATTCACTACATATAGCCCCTCTCCCTGGCTCTAGCCCCTCCCGGAATACTAGCTCTAGCCTCTAGCCCTTCTCAGAATGTATTTATGTAGCCCCTCTGAGAATGTATCTATATAGCCCCTCTAAGAATGTATCTATCTAGCCCCTCCCTAAGGTCTGTTCTAGTGTTGTAGGTGCTGGTGTACCTCCTTGGTAGGTAGTTAGTTCTAGGCTTATGTTGAACGGTTCGTATAGCCACTATCTGCTGTGTATGAACTTATTGCGATCCTATGGCGTATGAGCCTCAAATTGTGAATCGAAATATATAACTGCGCTGTAGTAAATCAATATGGGTGTGATGGTATGGCTAGTGGTGACTCACTCATAGTGTTTATGATTCGGCTTTGTATCTTCGCGTGTTGGGTCAATGTGGCAGGTATGGTGTGATGGGGCACCCCCCTTATGTTGGTGGTAAAGAGAGAGGAAATAGTTAAGGCAAACTAAGTAGCGAGACAAAGCACTTATTAACCAATACTTTCATTTACCCAATACCTTAGGGGATAGGCTTTATTTGGTTGGCTGCCTACTCACATTAATTTTAGTGTAACCTACAGGAGCTTTTCTCTTTATAAAAGGAAGACCGAGGAGGGGATTACCTTTCACTTATACATCATGACACTTTTTTATTGAACTAAACCAGCTGCTTAGGTACTTGGACTAGTCATGTTTACTTTTGGCCTACTTGCTTTATTCACGTGCATGTTAATATAGGGTGCGTCTTTACCACTCACCCTTACTGATTCACCTAAATTAGTGCATGGAGTGCCTTTATGCCCTTATAAACCACTCACTTTACTGAATGCCTAGGGAGTTGCACTCTTTCTCTTTTGGGGGATGGGACAAGCTTCCAGATACTTGTAGGAATTCAGAGAGCACGAACACCAATTATGTTTATTTTCCTGACCTTAAGTGTTTACCTATACTTTATCAAACCACCTTTCTATACTCATTAACTTACCCTACCTGTTATGTCCTAACCCATTGCTGAACTAGCGAGGAAGACTAAAGTAGGCATGGCATGTAATCCCTTAACCCCCTACCCTTATGTTTCTATTCACCCGAAGACCTAGATATGTTCCCCTATACCACTTGAGGAATTCATCGCACTTATCACTCTCCTAAATCTCGAGTTTTTTCTATAAGACATATTAACAATCAAAAGTCACCAAAAATATATTAACTTGGAACAAAAATATTTTGTAAACTGGTTTCCTGCACATTATGATTAAAAACTATGTATTCAAATTATTATAAACATAATTGTAACTCAATAGAGCTTTGAACTATATATTCAAATTATTAAAATTTGGATTACACAACAAGGGAATGGTTGTGCCCGAGTCCATAATAAACTTCTTTGTACTACTACAAACCATTTCTTATCGCTTATTATGTTTATTCTTCACCTAAGAAATAATTCATTTATGATTTTTTCTTATTTCAAAAACGTGAATAAAATTACATATTCAAATTATTAAAAATTTATTTCTAAATCAATCGAGCTTTTTAGAAAACAAAAATAAAACTATACATTCAAATTATTAAAAACCTAATAATAATTCAATCTAGATTTAAACTATATATTCAAATTATTCAAAACTTAATTGCATAATGACTAAATGGGTGTGTGAGATTGTAGAGAAAATGGTTATGTGAGAGTGAAGAGAAAACATATTTCTCTACACAATCAACTTCTCCTCACTACTACAAACTATATCTTATTTTTTATTATGTCTATGCTATATATGAAAAATGTTTTTTAATTTTGAAAACATGAATAAAACTATATATTCAAATTATCAAACAATGTAATTGTAATTCAATTTAAACCGTATATTCAAAATATTAAAAACATAATTGCACAACATTACTGAGTGAATGGTTTTGCGGGAGTGAGGAGGAAACACATCTCTTTGCATTACTAAAAAATGTAATTGTAACTCAATTTAAATGATATATTTCAAATATTAAAAACTTAATTGCACAACATTAGTGAATGGTTTTGGGGGAGTGAAGAGGAAACACATTTCTATGCACAATCAACATCTCTACATTACTATGCAAGTGATAGCTATATCTCTAATAATAGAACAATTTCCAAAAGCATATCCATCCTTGAAAATCTTGTAGAACATTTCATGTCAATTAAGCTATTGTTGAACCTTGTGTAGAGAGCTTTTTGTTGAAAGCTTTCAGTGTGTACAGAGATTTGTATTTTTAAATTGGTTATTTTGATTTCAACCATTTTAGCAGTGCGTCCTCACAATGAAAATAAAAGAAACAATATTGTATGGAAAGCTTTCACTATGTACAGAGATGCACAGGATTTACATGTTAGACTTTTTAAATTGGTTATTTTTTTTTCAACCATTTTAGTAGTGCCTCTGGAAAATGAAAATAAAAGGAAAAATATCCACCCTAAGAATTAACTATAAAAATATAAATGAAAGCATAAATAGTAACAAATACTTGTTAATTAATTAGTTGTCCAAAGTTAATAATTATAATAATAATAATTAAACAATAGTAACAGTTTTATGAAACTATTATATTTTTGTAATACTATAGCTATTACAAGGAAACCTACTAAATTATAATACCATAACAATTAACTTTTTTCATTAATAGCTAATAATTCATGAATTAAACTTTTTACATTTAACTATTATTAACTTGACTATAGATAGACTATTGTGTATTTAATTATAGCTATTAATTCTACATCACTAGTATTTTTTTTTGGTAATTATGTTACACAAACAGCTTTTTTATAATACTATAGGTATTTTTTTTTAATTAATAGTTGATAATTATCTCCCCATTGGAATAGCTATTACATTTAATATTATTGACTTGATTGTTGATAGAATATTGTGCATTTTATAATAGATATCAATACTTCCATGTCATGTGTAGTTGTTATTATAAATTATGAAGAGTCACTCTAGATGATGTTGCTTCTAGGTATCAATTGTAGTTGTGATCTAAAAATGTGGAAGTGAGTGTTTTATGTCCTATATATTTGTAACTATTATGATCAATAAATATATCAATGTTTTATGTCCTGTATGTGTAAGTATTATGATCAATAAACTAATCAAAATATAATTTGTGCTGTGTGTAATCATTCTAATTTTTTGAACATTTCTGAGTTGATTCTCTTACGGGAAGTCTAGAAATATATGAGAGAGCCTTGAGTTTATTACTATGTAAACAGATTAGGGTAGGAGTTTTGTTTTGTGAGATCTATATGTATTTGTAAAGCCTTTTGTGAAAAGTTTGTGGGAGAGTTTAGAAATATTTGTCTTGGTTTTTGCTGCGTTAGTAAAAAGAAAAAAAACAACTGCTGAGTAAAGAGGGTCTGCGGAAGAGAGACCACGATCTCTACATGAAGAAGTTGTGGCTTAACTCTGCGATTTCGAGATCTGAATTGCAATAGTATGGCGCCGCACTTATTGCACTATTTTGATTCAAAGCATTAACCTGCCAGAAGAAAGAGGCTGATGTCCATCAATAAATGCCAACACAGCAGCAAGTCGCGAAGAAGTGGAATGGAGGTATTATTGCAGGGGAGTACGACGACGGTGGAGGAGATTCGCAACACTCTCCATGGCATGGGGCTAGTGATCGGCTCGATTTTCAGTCCCACGGTGTATAAGAGCTTAAATGTGGACTTCTTATTAAATTTAGGAACTCGCCGGATCATGCAGATTTGCAAGGCATTAGATGCTTTCTCTATCGTTCATGCTTTTCTCTTTATCTTTTAAACGTCTATTTATGTTGCAAAAGGGAAGACATATGATGGTATTTTCCCGTTTGTCATCACCAATACACAGTCCATAGTGTTGTTGACCTAAATACGTTTTCAATTCTTGCACGTGTATCATATAATGCTGAAGAATGTGTGGAGCGCAACATCTACTTTATATCATGGCGACACGGTGCAGATCTGATATATATAATCTATTTAAGAATAGTGGATTTTATGGATTACCGTGTATGTGGGATCCAAATTCAATTTTTCACAATGTTGAATTAACTGATAAGGAATGTGGTCGGGTAACTCGAGAGTTCCTCTTCTGGAGTTTCATATGGACGACAGGTTTAAAGTGAATACCGCATATCACGGAGAATTTGAGGGTAAGGAAGTTTGTGCTGCTCTCGAAATCGTTGACAGTTCTCTATCAACTTTATAGTATTATTTGAATTTTTATGATATTATTTCAAAGTTTATGGTGTGAGCTAAAGTTGCAGCTTTATGGTGCATTTTTGTTGTGGTGTTTTATTTCTATTGTCGAAATGTAATGTGAAAATATGCACAAATCAATTATTGAACAAACTAATAATTTTGGAAGCAGGTAATTTTTAATAAGGTCTAGCAAGTGTGACCTTAGTGTTTCTAGAGAATTATTAAAAATTATTATATAGAAGGTCATGGTGTAGAATATTATGTTAAAGACATTTGTACCCAAAATGTTATCTTATATAACTGTTGAAGGTTGGGGAGGGCCTTGGATTCAATATATAGTGGAAATTCCATATGATGGTTCGATATCAAGACTGAACCGTTGTTGTTTAGGAGGCCAAGAAGAGTCAATTATGTAAAAGTATGTAAATGATGGTATGAAGTTGTTTGTCTTAAATGGATCAAGTGGGAATCTTTTAAGAGTGAAAGAGCTAAACGATGAGTTTTCAGTGGCTATGACTGTTAAGATTCATTTATTATTGTAATGTGTGTTTTTATATTTGTTACATGTAAGCATTAATGGAGGGTGTTGGAAGTATTACTTTCATGTCATGCATAGTTGTCATTATGAGTCATGAGGAGTTAGTGTGAATGTTGTTGTTTCCTATGTATGAGTTGTACTTGTGATCGAGAATTGTCGAAGTTTTACGTCCTATATATTTTTAAACTATTGTGATCAATAAACATATCTGTAATTTTTTAAAGACAAATTTTCTGCATACCTAAAACTCAAATATTAATGTTAAACAAAAATGGACTCCAATAGTTATTCCATTTAATTCCATTTAACAATTATTAATGTGAATATTAATAGTTAATTGTGCATTGAATTATAGTTATTAATTCTTCGTCATTAATTCTTTCTTTTGATAATTATTTTACATAGAGAAATTTTACAATACTATAGTTATAATTTTTTTTTTTTTTAGTAATAGTTAATAATTAATGAGTTAAAATTTACATTAGCAATTACATTTGATATTATTAACTTCACTATTAATAGACTATTTTTCCTTTAATTATAGCTATTAATTCTCTCCAATTACGGCTTTATGTTCTTTTATAATTATTTTAAAATTATTTTAAGTGGGCAATTTCTAACAGCTACAAAAACATAAATATTGTTATTAAACCAAAAAAAAAACTCACACTTTCATTAATAGCTAAGAATTAATGATTTAACCTATGCATTTCAATAGCTATTATATTTAATTATTATTAACTTGATTATTACCTCTCTTTTTTTCTGGTAGTAATTGTTAATAATTAATGAGTTAAAATCAATAGCTATTACATTTGATATTATTAACTTTATTATTAATAGACTATTTTGCATTTAATTATAACTATTAATTCTCTCCCATTAAGGCTTTATGTTTTTTACAATTATTTTTAAATTATTTTAAGTGGGCAATTTTTAACTGCTAAAAAATATAAATATTGTTATTAAACAAAAAAAAAAAAAAAAACCTCACTCTTTCATTAATAGTTAAGAATTAATGATTTAACCTATGCACTTCAATAACTATTATATTTAATTATTATTAACTTGATTATTAATATACTATTGTGCATTTACTTATAGTTAATAATTCCGCTTTTGATAAAGTGCCCACAAACTCCCTGTGTGGAAATACTTGAAAAAACAATGCTCACTGTACACCGATTCTCAATTCTAACTGTTACTCTTCACCCATTTAATTTTTTAAATTGGTTATTCAGTTTTGCTCATGTTAGCAGTGCCTCTAAATTCTAAATAATGAAAATGAAAGAAAAAATTAACGAAAAAAATAGAAATGAAATCATAAAGGATAGCAACTATCAATTAATTAATTAGTTTTGTGAGATTAATTATGAAACTATAAATCATAGCCACAAATGAATTATAACTATTAATAATTAAATAACACCAATAATTACTTATAACTATTACATTTTTATAATAGTATAGTTTTTATAAGGAAGCCTCTTAACCTATAATACTATAGTGATTAAATATTTTCATTAATAATTAATAATTAATAAGTTAAACTATTACACTTAACTATTATTAAATTAACTATTAATAGACTATTGTGCATTTAAGTATAGTTATTGTTTCTCTCACATTAATTATTTCTTTTGATAATTATCTTACATGGAAATCTATTATAATATTTTAGCTATTAGTTTTTTATTAATATCTAATAATTAATAAGTTAAAATCCACATTGTAATATCTATTACCTATAAAATGGTATTTGTTTTTAATTTAAAACATAAATAAAGTTATATTTTCAAATTATTAAAAACTTAATTAATATATATTAGCTACTATTTATGCTTTCATTTATATTTTTATCGTTAGAAAGTCAAACATGTTAAGCATAGACATCTCTCTACATAGTGAAATATTTCCACACAAATTTGTTCACACAGGCTTCAACAATAGTTTAATTGACATTGAATGTTTTGTGAAATTTTAGAGGTGAGGTATTCTTTTAGAAATTATACTTTGCATTAGTAGTGAAAAGAAATTGATTGTGCAAATAAATGTGTTCTCTCTTCACTTCCAGACAATCATTCACTCATGTTCTGCAATTGGATTTTTTAATAATTTGAATATATAGTTTAAAATTGGATTGAGTTACAATTACATTTTTTAATAATTTGAATATATAGTTTTATTTATGTTTTCCAAATTAAAAAACAATTACATGTTTAATAATTTAAATATATAATTTTATTCATGTTTTTAAAATTTAAAAACATCATAGAGGAACTATTTTTCACATCAAGCGCGTACATAATAAATGATAAGATATTATTTGCATTTGTAGAGAGGAGAAGTTGATTGTGGGGAGAAATGTGTTTTGTCTACACTTCTGCACAACCATTCACTCATTGTGCAATTAAGTTTTTAATAATTTGATATATTGTCTAAAGCTGAATTGAATTACAATTTTGTTTTTTTAGTACTTTGGATATAAAGTTTTATTTGTGTTTTTAAAATTTAAAAAGAATTACATGTGTAATAATTTGAATATATAGTTTTATTTATGTTTTTGAAATTAAAATACATCATATGGATTAATAATTTGAACATATAGTTTGAAGGTGGATTGAGTTACAATTAAATTATTAAACATGTAATTGTTTTTTAATTTGGAAAACATAAATAAAACTATATATTCAAATTATTAAAAAATGTAATTGTAACTCAATCCAATTTTAAACTATATATTCAAACTATTAAAAAATCCAATTGCAGAACATGAGTGAATGATTGTCTGGAAGTGAAGAGAGAACACATTTATTTGCACAATCAATTTCTTTTCACTACTAATGCAAAGTATAATTTCTAAAAGAATACCTCACCTCTAAAATTTCACAAAACATTCAATGTCAATTAAACTATTGTTGAAGCCTGTGTGAACAAATTTGTGTGGAAATATTTCACTATGTAGAGAGATGTCTATGCTTAACATGTTTGACTTTCTAACGATAAAAATATAAATGAAAGCATAAATAGTAGCTAATATATATTAATTAATTAGTTATTTATAGTTAATTATGAAGTTATAAATGATAGCAACACAATAATAATAGAAAAATCAATTATAACTATAATAATTAAATAACAACAATAGTTTTAGGAAACAATTACATTTTTATGCCGTAAGGCATTCTTGTTTGAAAACAACTCCCCTAGCTGCCACTGTGTCCATGTTTGAGCCATTGGATCAGATGTTAGATGATTGAAATGTTTTAGGCCATTAAATCCACAAGTAAATAGTTATATATATATATATATATATTTTATAATGTTAGTTTTCGTTTTTTTTTTTTAATAAGTTAGATTGAATATAGGTTTTGGTGACTTTTAAGTTATAATGTTGTTATTAAAAATTTGTTATATTTTTATATCTAAATGTAAATATTTTTATATATGTTTTTTTTATAGTATTTGTTTTTTTCTTTTTAATAAGTTAAATCAAATTTAGGTAATAAAATAAAATAACAATAAACTATAAAAACAACCCATGGTATTGACCCATGGTATTCATGTGGAATATAGTTTATTTAAAGGGGGAAATTAAGATGGCCTAGATCAATCTTAACTCTGAAGTATTCGTTTTTTTTCTTTTTAATAAGTTAAATTGAATTTAGGTGATAAAATAAAATAACAATAAACTATAAAAACAACGCATGGTATTGACCCATGGTATTCATGTGGAATATAGTTTATTTAAAGGGGGGAATTATTGATATGAAAACCTCTTTTAGAGTGAAAATATCTAAACTACTATTTAATAAAACTATTTTTAATTTGTTATAACCATTATTCTTTTAAAATTTTACTTAATAAAATGTATCTAAATTTTCATACATCTAAATATACATAGTTTTTCTTGTTCTATATTATTTTTGTTACAACTATTTTATTATTCCAAAAATACATGGTTTTTTTTTTATATATATTATTTATATTACAACTTTTTTATTATTCATGGGTAGTATTTCTTAATATATAAAAAATGAAATTAATAATGATGAATGTTCATAATTCTCATTTCTTCATTAAAACTAAATTTAACTCTAATTACTTAATTGTAATAGTTTGTAACTACATAACAGATTGTAAATACATACATACTCTTTCAATTTTTTTTGTTAATGAATATCAAATTTCTTCTGTTAAAAAAAAAACTATATACATATCTTTAATTACCTAATTGTAGCTCAAAAACTTACATGTTTTTTACTTTATAATCATAAACTAATTTCGGAAGTTATTAGTTTGTAACCTGATACAGAATCAAAGAAAATGGCTAGGGATATCACAAGTTATCATTCACATAGTGATTTAATGAAATTCTTAGCTGAAATGGAATCTATTAGATGCATGGTGGCCAGAGACACTAAAAAATTCAAAATAGATATTGAAGTTCTAAGTTGAAATGGATCATATTAGATGCATGGTGGCCAAAGACACTAAAAAATTTAAAATAGATATCTGTTCCACTCAGACCTTATCTGTATATATTTTATCATGAAATTTCTCTCCATCATATATATATTATAGTGTCTTCTGAAGAGAGTGTATTCTAGTTTATAACCTATCCACAATCAAAGAAAATGGCTAGGAATGTCACAAGCTATCATTCACACAGTGATTTATTGAAGTTCTTAGCTGGAATGGAACCTATTAGATGCATGGTGGCCAGAGACACTAAAAAATTCAAAATAGATATTGAATTTCTCAGTTGAAATGGATCATATTAGATGCATTGTGGCTAGAGACACTAAAAAATTTAAAATAGATATCTATTATGAAATCCATATTGTCTACAAAACATCCAAATTTCCCATCTCATACAACACTTTCTAACAATAACCGCTCAATTTACTCTCTAATTTTTGAACCCCCCACCCATGTTAGGGAGATCACAATGTAAAATCAAATGTTCCTATGGTCTATTTAAAGGGTTCATAAACAAAACAGACAATGAGAAAGTCAATATTGTGGTATAATAACTGATTTTTAAATCATTGTGACAAAAAAAATAACATTAGCTCACAAAATATATCTAATGCTATAGGGATTTAGAGAGGTATTCACAGCTAGCTTGGAAAACTAGGCATGAAGATGCTTATAATTTTCTATGAAGTAGTCTTCAAAAGTTCATAGCTCTATTTTAATTACATAAATGTATTGAAAACCAATTGATAGTATTTACTTCAGTTGTTTTATTTGGACGTGTTGCAAGCTGATATTTATTGCTATACAAGTTGTGCATCAAATTATTATGTAACAATTGTGCCAAGAAGTTTTTAAATTATTTCTCTTTAGCTATATCTTATCATGTTAGTATGTTTTCAATCAAGAAGAGGCTTCAGAGTTTAAGAACTATATCTTAGACCTGAGCACGTGATTCTATTAAAATTTATGAAACAAATTCATTTTTTACAACTTGTATGTTTAAATATGGGATTTGAAAGTGATGATGGTTTCTTTAGACAGTTGATTAGTATTGTGGAAGAAATTTGATTATATCATTAAGGACTGTGAGTAGTTCATGTAGCAGTTGCATTGCTTATAACATATTTTCATATCCTTTGTATAAGCTATTGTATATACAGTTCTAACACATTTCCCTAGGATGTTAGCTATACGGTGAGTAGTTGATGTAGCAATTGCACTACTTATAACAAATTTTTATATCCTCTGTATAAGCTATTTTATCTACAATTCTAACACATTTCCCCCAGGTGTTACCTATGTGGTGCCTGAGTGATGATGGCTTCTTTAGACCCCTGATTAGTATTGTGGAAGAACTTGGAGTATATCATTAAGGACTGTGAGTAATTCATGTAGTAGTTGCATTGCTTATGAGATATTTTTATATCATTAGGATAAGTTTTTGTATGTATAATTATACTATGATATGGATACACATCCCCCCCAAGCGTTACCATATTGTGATTGTTGTCCAATTGTTGATATTTAGAGAAATATAATTAAATGATTGATGGTTTTGGAACATCAAAGTTACTATCATGACCTTTTATCTTAGAATGAATCCTTAGTGCTGAGATTTGATTTGCATGACGAAGATGCATAGATCGCTTCACAAGAAAGCCCTTTTTCCTATTGATAGTATGTGGTAGTTGTATGAATGGACTAGTTATATTGTCCTCATTGTCATAATATTCAACACGGTTATTTTTTTTTTGATAATTATATATACAAGCTATACATATTATGTAGTAAGAAATGTTCTTTAATAATAACAGTCACTGAAAGGGGAAATGATCTCAATACACCCCTCTAGATATACAATGTCTCATGGTATTCTTCTCATTTGGTGACACATGGAAATTCCAATAGTGATCAGAACTAGATCAAGGACCTAAGGATTAGCTCAAACTTCAAAGTTACAGGATTGGGCTGAAACTAAGATGGTTGCATAGGTCTCGTCTTCCTGATTCTAGCACCAAAAATAGTTCTAAAAACAGACACCGTATGAAGAAGTTATTTCACTTTGAATGTTGAGTGGGTCCGACGAAGCATGAAGGGGCCAACCCTCCTCCCATGGAACTTCATCATATGACTAGTGTGAGAGCTTAATGTTAAGAGCGCTTAAGGAGCCTAATCTCAGGTTTAATATTTAATTAAGCTTAAGTTAAGTGGAGTTTAATATGGCAGAGATTCTGGAGGCACTCCCAAATTTAGGTGGACTTCCACTTTTAGTGGAGTTAACTGGCATTTTCCCCACATTTAGTGGACGAAATTCAGGCAAAGTTGTTTTGGTCATAACTCTCTCATTATTGAACCAAATTGGATGAAATTTTAGTCAATTTTGGGTCTCTTCGACCTCCTGAACACTTTGGGATAGGTTTAAAGTCGAATGGAGTTGATCTTTAGTAGAGTTTTCTTTAGGGAAGATGAAGGAGCCATTAGGGCCACCATGAGAAAAAATTAGTTTGAGGCCTAACCAGGGGAGTTTAAGTCCTTTTCCAGAGTTCCAATAGTCTAAATTGGATAATTATGATGTTATGAATCTGATGAAATGGTTTTCAGAGCTTTTAGAGAATGTTTGAAGGCCAAAAAGATTCAATAAAGTTCCAGGGGCCATTATTGCCAGCTTTTTCCAGCAGCAGTGTAGGACTTAAATAGAGTTGTTTGAGACCATTTGCAGTTAAACAGTGGTCATTATTGGCTAAAAAAATCATTCTAAATATAATTGAAGATTTATTAGAAAGCTTTGAAGACTTATAGAGGTCGAAAACTTAGCAGAGATGTCTTCCTTGACCTTTGTGTCAAGGGTGTCGAATGGTGATTGAGGTGAAGCCGAAGCAACTGGAGGCATTTTTTGATGAAAGAATAGTCTAACTTGGCTATTTCAGACATTTTGGAACCAATGGATGTGGTTTTAGAATAGTTTTAGAACTTCTACAGCTCAAGAAGTTGATGTGAAGTTCTAGGTAGCCCTGGGAAAACCGTGGAGGATAGCCTATTTTGGGATTGCAATGCTCAATTTGAGAAATTTATCAGTTGATAGTTGATGTCTGATGTGTATTGGATACAACAAGAGTGGTTTCAGTGACAAAAAAATAATTCTGAAGGAGTTTGTGCCATTTAGAAGCTCAGAGTAGGTTAGTGCCTCGACAAAAAGAATCGTATCAACAAGAGCCTAAAGCTGTTTGCAGAATTTGGACAACCATTAGAGGGATTTAAATGGTATTTTTAGCCCTTTGGATCATTGATGTATTCATTTGAATTAAGTATTTACTTTGTAAAAAAACTTACCATAATCCCAAAGAGCTGAGTCATGATGAGAAAGCTCAAAGGAGACGTAGCCCACGAGATTTCAGGTGAACTCCTAGATTAAAATTGTTGTTCTGTTTGAATAATTATTTTCTGAATTATGTTGCTGTTACACATGTTAAATTGCAGCAAGAACAAATAAACTTAAGACACATAAAAAATAAAATTTCATACACCACTTTCAAGTAAATAATTCCGCAAAATTGTCATGTACAAGCTAGATCATTTTAATTAAAACTGAGTGGTAGGTTCTTGAAATACACACAAGTTATCCAGACCATTTTTGGATCAGATACCAAAACTCTTTCACAATGTCTCTCACATTATACGAAAGTCTATCTTGATAAGTTTTCCTACATATATTGGCCCAACATGCAGGTTCATCATTCTCATGTTATTGAATCCTAATTTTTTAATGCCTCCATAAAAATTTTCTTAATGTTTTGTAGATTATTGCTTTCATTGACATCAACCAATATGATGTAGTTATTTTTCCAACAACACCTCTCAATAATTCCCTACTAGCACTTATGCCATATTGAGATTGATATTTTGCAATTTTTACAGGGGTTGATGTCATATTTCTTGATACTAACTCATTTACCTTCACCTCTTTGGAATTTCTAATGCCCAATAATTGAACTATATTTCTTAGATATTTGTGCTTCCAAAATATATTTAAGAGTTATAATTATATATAATTATTAAATAATATTTTTAAAAATTAATGTAGAAATTAGATTGTGAAAGTGGTATTTTTTTAATGATATAACTAGTAAATCTATTATCCCTTTTTATTTTTTTAATGATTCAATTAATATTAACATTTATATGTTGTCATGAGGAGAATTTTTTTTTTTTTCATGTCAATTACTTTTATAACTCTAGGAGGTTCTTAATATTGCCTTTTTTTTTAAATAAATGAAACTCAATTATATACTTAAAAAGATGATTAGGTAATAGAATTTTAGGATTATAATTTTTTTTTTTGGTCCAAGTTGACATATAAAACAAACAATTTATACGTCAAAAAATCAGTTCTATATATTATAGTAGTTATTGATTGAGTAATCTTTCAATTTGACATTCAATTATTTATTAATAAAGTTGTTTTATTTAGTAGGGAGTACAATAATTTTGTAATCAAACAATAGGATAAAACATATTCACAATATAATTTCTTTGAATTAATAGATGTGTGTAAAATATCTTAATAAGAAACTAGATTTGTAATTATAAAATATAAAGCTATAACTTAAATTTGTGAAATTACTTTGTATTTTTTTTCTTGTGTATATAGAGAAATAATTAACCAAGTTTGGAGTGAAGAAAATAAACCATAACATGAATAACACTATCTCCTTCCAAAAATGTATCTATATTAGGATGACATTCACTTTCTTGTATACCAAGACTATTGTTCTTCATATACAATTTCTGACAAGCATGCAATTGGCGCTCGGATATGTAGATGAAATTGGAGTAAACTCTATTTCTGTTAATAAAAACTCTCTTTATTTACATCTATGCTAGATAGATTGTACTTGAATGTATTTAAAATATCTTATTTGAGTTACATGCTCATTTCATACTTGTTTCAGAGGATTATTAATCACCAAAGGATTTTCACCCCAATTTCCTATTTCAATATCTATAACAAATTTTTTTATATATGTGAACAGATTATGTTGGTTTACATATATGTTTTCACCCACAATTGCCTATTTCAATATCTATAACAAAATTTTCTGGTTCATAACTCTTATAATAAATATCTTTGAAACCTCAACGACATGCTTCCATGGAAGAAAAATTTTCCATGGAAGAAAAATTTTCCTTTCATTCCTTCACGATGGCTCCTTCTTTGCAGCAACTTATTTCATTATGTTGGTTTACATATATGTTTTCACCCACAATTGCCTATTTCAATATCTATAACAAAATTTTCTTGTTGATAACTCTTATAATCAATATCTTTGAAACCTCAACGACCTGCTTCCATGTAAGAAAAATTTGCCTTTCATTCCTTCACAATGGCTCCTTTTCTACAACAACTTATTTCTTCTACGCTACTCTTTCCTATGCTATTGCCTTATTTCATTTCTTTTGCAACATATGGTGCAATTGCTAGTTATAGTACTATAGTTATTACAAGGAAGCCTACTAACCTATAATACTATAGTGATTAACTCTTTTCATTAATAGTTGATAATTAATCAGTTAAACTCGACACTGCAATAGCTATTACATTTAACTATTATTAACTTTGATTATTAATAAACTATTGTGCATTTAGTTAGAGTTATTAATTATTTTTTAATAATTAGTTTAACAACTTTTATAATACTATAGTTAATCTTTTTTTTTTTTTTTTAATAATAGTTAATAATTAATGAGTTAAAATCCTCAATGTGATAGCTATGACATTTTATATTATTAATTTAACTATTTATGGATTATTGTGCATTTAATTATGGCTATTTCTTCTCTCACATTAATTTTTTCTTCATTTGATAATTATTTTACATTCATAACTTTTCTACACAACAAAATCACAAGTATTACTATTAAATAAAAATGTTCAAATTTTCATTAATAGTTAATAATTAATGAGTTAAACTATGCATTGCAATATATATTACATTTAACTATTATTAACTTGACTATTAATCGATTATTGTGCATTTAATTATAAGTATTAATTCTCCTTTCTTTTCATAATTATGTTACCTAGACAACCATTATAATATAGCTATTAACAATTTTTTATTATTAGTTTATAACATAATAAAAAAACTAATTAATATACATCCAAACATTTTATCGCACAAATTAAAATGATTTTTTACTATTAACATATTTTTAAGTATACATCAATATTAATTGGTATTAAAATATTTTATCAATAACCAAATTATAAGATTTAGACATTTTATTTGCAATTTTTTTTACTTCTAATTACTTTACAACATATTTTTTTATTATTATTATAGAGAACATTATTTTTCTTTCTATTTAGAACATATTTTTTAACTTTTTTTTCAAGGGGAATATAGAATGAGCCTCTCATCTCAATAATTAATGAGTTAAACTTCCCACTGCAATAGCTATTACATTTAACTATTATAAACATGACCATTAATACACTATTATGCATTTTATTATAGCTATTAATTATCTTTGTATTAATGTGCTCAAAGTGCACAAACAATGTTGTGTACACTGCTAACTCTATGCCCCTTTTCAATTCAAACTCATACTGTTCCATTAGAATTTTTAAATTGGTTATTTTTATTAACGATAAAAATATAAATTGTAAAATTCTTTGGGTAATAACACATGCAATGGAACATGGTTGACTTGTTTCGAACCAACGAGTGTGGTTCATCATCATAACTAGGTGAGAGATCAGATCAAGACATTAAGTTTAAATAGATGTATAAATGGCTAATAAGTAGTAGTTAATTAACTATTGTATGTTAATTATGAAGTTATAAATGACGGTATCATAATAGTAATAGCAAAATAAAATATAACTATTAATAATTGTAATAATTGAACAACAACTATGGAAAAACTATTACACATTTATAATACTTTAGCTATTACTAGGAAACCTACTTGCTATATTATATTGATTAAATTTTAATAATTAATGAGTTAAAATCCTCACTTTAATAGCTATTACATTTAACTATTCTTAATTTGATTAATAATAAATTATTGTGCATTTGATTATAGCTAATAATTCTCTGTCATTAATATTTTTTTTAATAATTAATTTACATTGACAGTTATTATAATACTATAGCTATTATTTTTTAATTAATAGTTAATAATTAAGGAGTTAAATTGTGTACTACAACGACTATTACATTTAATTATTAATACACTAATGGGCAATTAATTATAATAATCAATTCTCTTTCACTAATGGGCAATTAATTATAATAATCAATTCTCTTTCATTAATGCTTTTTGTTTTTGATAATTATTTTACATCGACTACTTTTCCTAGAATGAAAACAGAAATATTACTATTAAAAAAAATGTTCACAATTCCCCACAACAAAAATACAAATATTACTATTAAACTCAAATGTTAACACTTCCCCACAACAAAAGCAGAAATATTAGTATTAAACATAAATATTCACATTACCGCACAAAATCTCTTATTCATATAAACCATAAGTTTGACTCTTACACGAAAATATTGTACTCTATAAATGTGAGACTTATAGCCCAAAGCCCCACACATTTCAATACCATAGTTTCACAAGAGCTATGTTCCACATAATAAGCTATGTTCCGCACAATAAGATGTAATATTATTTTTTTAAGATTGTTTTTATTTTATTTTATTATTGGAAAGCAATACATCATTACCTAGAAAACAACTAATAATTTTTCTATAAAAATTTAACCTATTGTGTAGAATCCAAAAACTTAACCTATTGTGTAAAACTTAGCTTTAACCTATTGTGTGAAATTTAACTCATTATATCACACTCATTTTACACAACTACTTATATTTTTTATTATTGAAAAATAATACATCATTAAGCAATATTTTGTTTTATTATTAAAAAATAAATACGTCATTAACAAGAAAACTCTATATACATCACAGTTTGCTCCTCTTTGTCCTATAGCCATTAATAAAAAAAACATGTATTCATTTTTATTTTTTATTGAATTACTAAATAACATCGATGATCAACAATTACATATGTTCATTTTTAATTTTTATCCAACTCGAAGAAAGCATGTTACCATAAAACCTAAGTAGCCTACACCTTAATGTTTCAACATGTCAATTTCATCACGATAGTAGCCAAACCTCTATTCCTACCGGCATTGATCAAACATGTATTCATTTTTAATTCAAAATTATATTCATTTTTATCAGCTAAACTCTAATGTTTGAAATTTCTCCACTTTACCCAAAATCCTAAGAGGCCTAAACGTTGACCTTTCAACATTTCATCACGGTAGTGTCCAGACCATTATTAGTCCCTGCTTTCGGCTATAGCAAGGACTAAAGCGATCAGCTCTACGTTGAATAACATTAATTTAAGTTGAACGATCAATGTATTCAATGTTTTAACCATGTTTTTAATAAAAATATTTTATCAAATTAATTTTAAGTGAGTTTGGATCTCTTATTGCGAGCAAGAATGCATGATTTTCATTATTTATCTTAATTATCTGTTTGGATCTTTTATTGCGAGCAAGAATGCATGATTTTCATTATTTTTATTAAACTTTAGAATAACCAACAGTGAATTGAGTTTAAAATATTTATACACTTAAATTAATGCTAACCTTAAGATAACATTAATTTTAAACATTTAATATTATATATATCATATTATCACTAATTTTAAACATTTAGCTATATATAATGAAAGTTAACTCTCAAGAATCCAACTATCCCACCTGTGGCTTCAACGCCTTCCTCGTCCACCGCCGCCTCAACACTTTCCCGTCTCTGCCGCAAGCCTGAACACTTGCCTAGTCCCTTGCCACCTCAACACTTGCCTGCTGCATACCGCCCCAACATCCGCGTGCTCGGCAAGTCTTCAACTATTTTTACACTACAGCTAAAACTCCCAGACTAAGATACTTCCTGGTAAACCAGACACGCAAGTACAAGTTCTCTTTCATAAACATCATAACCATTCTACTACAGTTGAGATGCCCATACTAGGAGAGTTTATCGTAAATGATACAAATTCCGAGACTAGGATTCCTACTCGTAATCTAGACAAAGTCAACCTGCAGAATTGTTATGTATTCTATCCATAATTTGTAAATGTTCAATAGTGATTGTAGAGACAATTTGCATAATTGTTAAATATTTATTTTTTTCACATTTGCAATTACCAAATCTATGTGAATCTACATTTCTAAAAATATGAAACATTGGGAAAATGTTTGGTGGACATTACTAATTTTTCTGTAGCTACCCTAGTTTAGAAGTTGCTTGTGTGATAACAAATAAATTGTTATCCTCCCATCTCTAAGCCAGGCTGCCTTCATGTTATGAAAACAACTGTAAGTTCCCGACTTCTTTGTTTTGAGGATGAAAATATTCATAGTTATTCATTACTACAATATCTAGCAAGTATCTAGTGTCTGTTGAGATTTCATGTTTTTTTCTTGGTATTTAGCTAGCTTGTCTTTTGTTTGGTATTTAGCTGGCTTGTCTTGATCAAACTGGAATGCTTATAAATATTCATATTGGTGCACTCATCTAAGTACAATTCTCAAATTCACTTATAAACCTGGTCTTTTAACCGATTATCTCGACTCTTTCAAATATTTATACCAACAATAATCAGGTTATCTATTTTCATTCGTGTTGTTCAATTGAAATTGATTGGTTATGAAGTAAGAATAAGGAGTACCTTACCTTCCACCCATCTCTCTCCCTGAAATACAAAACCACTATTTATAAGGAGTTACAGGCTTGTGCAAAAGTAAAATTGACTAAAATTATGTACGACTCATCCGTCTTAAACTGTGTACCTCATGCAATCCCACTGTTATTGGATACTAAAGATGTAGTGCAACAGAGTTCTCCCACTTATATGTAGGTGTCCTCCACCGACAGCTTTCATACGCTTGACTATTCCTTATTTTTAATCTGCATCAATAAATGGCAGTGGATTTGATTATGGATTAATCATGGAATGTTTTAATATGAAATTCCTATGCTTCGTATACATAGTATCACAGCAGGCTTAATCCTCGCTAGGGAAAATAGAGAGGTGGAATAGCAAAGAAAAGCATTTCAGAACGAGATTAGAGACCAATGCTGGGTTTTCATGAAGGGATTCGTTTATTGCTGATATACCTGCCCCATTTGTGGATACAGCTAACGTATTCGAATTTAGCCGGTTGAGCAACTGTCCAATCTAATATATTCGAGCCGGAATGATTTTTCACATTCAATCAATAGGGCTTAAGGCATTTCAAAGTTTAACTACCACGTTATCGAAATATTAGCTCTAAATATTAAATAAATATCCAAAAATGAATTTCTGATGTTAGAAGGTTCTTCAAACGCATTAAACCTACTAACCTCTCAAGTATCTATATCAATAACGAAATTTTAATAGATACCGAGGAATGTTATTTATGTATATAAGTATCACTTTCCATATGTTAATTATTACTAGTCCCTGCCGTTAGGCATTGGACTATAGTAATCGAAAACGAGTTTTTACCATTAGTTTGTTTTTTTTTCATTGGTTCTTGCAGTTTATACACCCTATTTGAGTTGTTAAATGTATAGTATTTTTTTTCATGGTTCTGGCCTCTTCCCAAAGCAGAGAGGGAAAAAAGCTTATATTATGTTTCACTTTGTCTGATTGGTATTTCAGAAATCAAACTAATGTTAGCATTAATTCTCTAGCAACAAATTTTTTATGTTTTATGTTAAATCAACTATAGTTTCTACCCTTAAGCTTTACTGGCACATGTTTTCCACCACCTTGTGAGTTTTGTGACATCTGGGCTCCGAATATCGAATTGTTGTCCCTTACTGCTCAAATAAAGATAGAGAGCAAAATAATGTTTTTTTACACGACGTAGTAAACCACTTGCTTTAGCAAATAAATGGAAACAAACAATAATGAATGCCATAACATGAATTTTTCTCTGTAGCCTGAATTTTTCTCTGAAGACTCTTCTTTTTATCGCATGTACAACCTAGAGGTGAGAATCATGTGGTATCGAAATTTATTTCTGCCCATTTCATTATTGTCCATATTTTTTTCATATGTCTGCTTCATAATTATGTGAAATTATATAATATTCTGTGTGAATAGATATAGACCTGGACTCAGTAGACCAATGCATTGATCCAAGTGGGTACAAGTACAAGTGTCTCAGTAGAGAGGGCTCAAAAATCAAAGTGTTTGAAAATCTCTCAAATCAGGTTCATGCTGCATATCTCATCTTTATGATTCCAACGGTGCAGATGACACTCAATTTCTAGTCTGTGTGAAGGAGTTGGGAGTGACCAAAGTTTTGGTTTGACTTGGTGACTGGGAAGCCTTAAGGAAGGCACAATTTGACATTTTATGGCCACTAGATTCCGACAAACTCAAGCCAAATTTTGAGCGAATTTGTGGCCTACTTAAAATGACTCCTACGGTCCAAAACTAAATTTTCAAAAATGCTCATTAAACAAATTTTACATTAAAAAAGGTGGCTCGGCCACCAATCCCGCCACCCGACCAAAAAACGTGGTCCCACAAGCCGTGAACCCTGTGGACCACTCCACATATGGCACCATATAATAATGGGCCGGCTAGAATCGAACCCGCCCGGCCACGAGGGCCAACCCGATCCACGGGCGGCCCAATACAAAACCGCACATTCAAATAAACCAACCCTACACCATATAATATGGAAATCGTATGTTATAAATGGTGTCTGGGGTTGTGAACTGCACTGCCAACCATCTCTCATGCACAAAGTCGACGCAAGTGGTGGGCCGGGCCGCCCAATTCGGGCCTGGCCCCCTCACACTTGTACTAAAACTTAAATGCAGTTGGTGTTAAATTCAAAAGAAAAAAATTACGACAGGATTTAAAAATAAAATGTGTGGGTTATGTAAACAAATTCCGTCCTTTTACGGAGGGGGTGAGATTTGACCACTCAACCTCCTCCCTCATAATGTGGATCCTAACCACTAATCCAAAGAGATTCCTTGGTAAATCCACCCACTCTTTGTTACTTAAACTCGTCTTTTTACAAGTGCGCTAGGGCATGGAGGAGCGGAGAGTGTGCACGCAGATCGGGGTTTAATATTTTTTTATTGCAAGTCATATGGAACTACGAGCCAGAAAAGAGGTAGGCGAAACCTTGATTGAGCCCAAATTTCAAGAGGGCGAAATTTTGACTTTGTCCAAATGGGACAAATTTTATGTCATTTTTCACTACTCGACGTCACGAGTCTAATGGCATGCTCAGTTTCTTTATCTGAGTTTTCTAGTTTTCAGCCTCTTTTGGAAGTGGGTTATGCAGGTTTCAGGTTTTCACAAGTGAGCAGTCATTTTCACCTTTTTTGACGCCACAAGATTGATGGTGTTTTCAGATTCAACTGAAGAGTAGCTCAGACTTCAAAAAATTGAAGCATGAGGTATATGATGTGGATTCCATGTACTTCTTCATTTATTTCTCTTTGAGATGCACTATTTCTTGCAAATCCCGATTGATACATGATTCATGGGATCTTGTCTTATGTTGTTATTGATGTATTTTCAGCTATGGATTTGTGTCATGTATGAGATCCCATTTATGCCACATTGGTGGGATGCTCAATTTCATATGTGTATTTTTGAGATCCTTTGTTTTCTAGGATTGGCGAGATACTCTTATTTATTACATGTCATCCATGGTCATACTGATAGGAGCCTTTCTTTATGTATGAGAATTCCACAGTGGAACATCTCTTAAAGAAGTCAAGCCACTCCTACGTAAGGGAATTTTTCCTTGTATGTCATAGGAAAACACATCCATTTACATCTTCTTCTGACAACACATGATGCAGTGGCCTACACCATCTTGACACCGATGCCCAGAGATGTAGTCCTTCCTGGTCGAACTCCATCATCAAACGACGTGTTCTTATGATTGTTGATCTTGTTCATTTATGTTCCCCTCATTTACAGCTACAATTGTTCATTTTAGTTCTTTAATGTCTTAATTAAATGTAATTATAATTATCAGCCGAAGTAAAAGGGCTTGGTTAAGGGTATCAAGATTTAACCCTGGATCAAGTGCTAAGGGAATTTTTCCTGTGACATACAAGGAAAAATGCCCTTACGCAGTAGTGGCTTGACTTATTTAAGAGATGTTCCACTGTGGAACTCTCATACATAAAGAAAGACTCCTATCAGTATGACCATGGTTGATATGTAATAAATAAGAGTATCCCGCCAATCCTGGAAAAAAATGGATCTCAATAATACACATATGAAATTGAGCATCCCGCCAATGTGGCATAAAAGGGATCTCATACATGACACAAATCCATAGCTGAAAATACAGAAATAACAACATAAGGCAAGATCCCACGACTCATGTATCAACTGGGATTTGCAAGACATAATGCATCTCAAAGAGAAATAAATGAAGAAGTACATGGAATCCACATCATACACCTCATGCTTCCATTTGCTGAAGGCTGAGCTGCTCTTCAGCTGAATCTGAAAACACCATCAATCTTGTGGCATCAAAAAAGGTGAAAACGACTTCTCACTTGTGGAAATCTGACACCTGCATAACACACTTCCAAAAGTGGTTGAAAACTCGAATACTTGGATGAAGAAACTGAGCATGCCATCAGACTCGTGGTGTCGAGTAGTGCAAAAATGACATAAAATTTGTCCCATTTGGACAAATTCAAAATTTCACCCTCCTGAAAGTTGGGCTCAATCACGGTTCCGCCTGCCTCTTTTTTGTCTCATGGATCCACATGACCTGCAATAAAAAAATATTAAGCCTCAATCTGCGTGTGCTCTATCTGCTCCTCCATGGCCTGACGCACTTGTAAAAAGACGATTTTAAGTAAAAAAGAGTGGGCAGATTTACCAAGGAATCTGTTTGGCTTAGTGGTTAGTATCCACATTATGAGGGAGGAGGTCAGGTGGTCAAATCCCACCCCCTCGATAAAAGGACAGAATTTGTTTACATAACCTGCACATTTTATCTTTAAATCCCATCGCAGTTTTTTTTTGAATTAACACCAACTACATTTAAGTTTTAGTACAAGTCTGAGGGGGTCAGGCCCGCATTGGGCCGCACACCCCACCACTTGCACCGACTTCATGCATGAGGGATGGCTGGCAATGGATTTCACAACCCCAGCCATCATTTATAACATATGGTTGCCATATTATATGGTGGAGGGTTGGTTTTTTTGAATGTGCGGTTATGTATTGGGCCGCTCGTGGATTGGGTCGGCCCAAGTGGCCGGGTGGGTTCGATTCTCGCTGGCCCATTATTAGATGCTGCCATATGTGGAGTGGTCCATGGGGTTCACAGTCTGTGGCACCACATTTGTTGGTCGAGTGGTGGGATTGGTGGCCCTGCCACCTTTTTTAATATAAAATTTGTTTAATGAGCATTTTTGAAAATTCAGTTTTCGACTGTAGGAGTCATTTTAAGTAGGCCACAAATTCACCCGAAATTTGGCCTGAGTTTGTCAGAATTCGGTGGCGAGAAAATCTCAAATTTTGCCTTCCTTAAGGTTTCCCAGTCACCAAGTTAAACCAAAACTTTGACCGCTCCTAACTCCTTCATACGGACTCAGAATTGAGTGCCATCTGCGTCGTTGGAATCAGAAAGATGAGATATGCAACATAAACTTGGTTTGTGATATTTTCAACCCTTTAATTTTTGAGCCCTCTATGTTGAGCCACTTGTACTTGTACCTATTTAATCCACCTGGATCATGGATAATTTCAGATAAGCATGAATAGATATAAACCCTGACTCAGTAGACCCATGCATAATTTTAGCTAAGTGATTTTTTTTGGTTAAAGTCATTTACATTTTGTCTTTAACATTATATTTGACATTGTATGGGGTATATTACAACTAAAATTTTAATTTTAAGACTATGAGGAACAAGAATATTTTGATCTACCTCTATAACTCCCAATGTGACATCGCTCAACCAGAGCACTATAATGGCCTCTTACTGCACCGACGCGGCAGTTACCTATCCATACACCCTTGTTAATGAAACATCCTAGCAACAATTTTATGAGGAATGAGCGACATATTTAGACAGATGACTTCTCAAGATCGAACCTGCTACCTATTCGTCGTGCAAGGGATTGAAATTCCAGTAAATCCTCTCAAGATCAAACCTGCAACCTATTCATTACTCAAGGTACTGAACTATAAATTATCAATCGTTGCTTGCACATTTAGATATTTGGTATAGAAATTCCAGGGTCAAATTTCCTGGACTAAACTATAAATTATCAATCGTGGCTTGCAGGTTTAGATATTTCTTACTTACGCTAATAAAAAAATTGATGTGATAACCTTAAGTCCATAGTACTACCTATCGACTCCTTGATTTCTACTTCCTCATAACAAGATAACTATAATCCAAGGTAGACAAAGCCATAAGGAGAAGAAATTAAAATGCCCATGTAGGTTAATACGCCTTCTTTTATACAAAGGTCCTGCATTCCTGTTACTTGGACAATCCTTCCAAATAGCATGATCAAATTTATATTCACAGAGGCTTTTTTCTTGATTTATCTACACAGCACTATACGTTTATGAAGGCCAGCCTCCTAGCCCTGGTCATGTGTAGAAGACAAAAATAAATTTTCAAATAGATAAAACTGGAATGGTTCCACCCTAATTTTCCATCTAATTTTCTCGATCTATTTTACTTTAGTGGTGAGGGCACATGTAATACATGCAAATTTTTTGAAGAGCTACGTTTTTCTCTGCCATGTACATGTTTCTTGATATGCAATATTCTAGGCGGAGTTTGATGCTAGAGGGCCCACACCAATCCCTCCACGCCACCATTTGTTCCACTATATCATCGGATAACGAATTCATATTTACAGATAATAAAAGGTATTTTTCACGAATGGGAGATCCTAAGCTTTTGGTTTTTATTAATTTTTAAATGAATTTATTCCTAAAGTATTAATCAAGATTCTTGTTTCGAAATGCTTCAATGCTCATGGGTAAATATAGTCGAGCATTTCTTGTCAGGTTCTACTCCTCCTAAACCTTTACTAACATTTTATTATCGCTTTGACAAGTCTATACAAATTCTGGGTCAAGAACATGTTCAACATATTCAAATTATACTTTCTGTGTTTGATAGTTATAATTATTTGAAACATTTTATTTGGTAAAACTTTTGTTCATAATAATGACATTTCTTGTATTTAATATTTTTCCAGAAGCAATACTCATGTACCCTACCCTTTTTAAAATGGATAGCCATCAACACTAAATTATATGTGTTTACTTTAGTATTGCTAGTTGATGACTTAACCATTTTTCATAATTATGTGCTTCTTTTGAGGCAATGAGTAATATTTACAAAGCACTGGTACCATAAAATCTTAAAGATTATGGTCTTAAGGCAACATTTTCATTTGTGACTGACACTTTGACATACATGCATTTTCTTTTGAATTGGCTTGTAAATTATATTTTCTATGTTTGATACTCATACTTATTTGAAATTTTTAAATTTTTGACGAACACCTCTGACATACATGTTGCCGTGTTATACAATTGTCCAAATTTCACTATTTTATAATTTCCAGGATGATCATAAGCGTGCGATCCTTCTACAGTGTTTCTGGAAATGACAATGCCCCACTCACGCATCCATAAGATGGATTTTTACATAAGGCATTTAAAAAATAGGATTATATTTGTATGTCCTTCTTTATACACACATATGTAAATATATATCCTCAGTATGAATATAAGTTAAAAGAACAAAATAGTTTACATCATTTTCTTTTAACTTGCATGAATAGGTAAACATCGATCTTTAGTACTAATGTAAGTTAAAAAACCTAAACTATGTACTTTGTTTCCATTTGACTTGCACATAATGAATATTGCTACTATTTTCTCTGCCTTTAAGCTTATTAATCTAGTTTTAAGCTTTTTAATATTGTTTTGTATTCAATGAAAGGCTATGATTAGATGTAAATGTTTGGAACAATTGTTTGATAGTGAGACTTTCTCAAAACACCAACATTCACTTAGGTAGGGACTTCTTGTTCTACAACCTTTCTGGTTTAGTTAAGAAATTAGTTTTGGATATATTTTTGAAAGATGTAAAAAAAAGGTTTTCATTTATTAGGAATACACATATCTGTCTCAGGATTTATCAGAGATTAATTATCAAATATACTTATTTTATATGAAATATCCCTAGGGTTGAAAAAACTTGCCTGCATTAGGTTGTGAAGAAAAACTATTGTATTTTATTATATATACATATATAATCCAAGATTTCATAAATGCATATGTTATTAGTGATACTATTTTATAAATTTAGAATAGAAAATTATTTTCGGTATCCCTATCAAATGACACAAATTCTAAAAAGGGTTTTTCCCTAGTGAAGATAGAGATACACTTATCTATCCATTAATTTAATAATAAAAACTTGTAAGACTAATTTGATTCACATATGCTTGCATGAGGTATATTGAAATTTATCTATCTCTGAATAAAAATAATATAGTGGAAAGTTGGTCATGAAGAATCTTGTTTTGAAATTTAATAATTTGCAAAATTTTCAGTTTTCTGATGTTCATGGATTTGTCAATAGAATGTTGCTTTTGTTTGGTATTTAGCTAGTTTTTTTTTCGTGTATATTGAAATTTAACTATATTTAAATAAAATAGGAGAGTAGAAAGTTAGTCATTAAGAATCTTGTTATGAAATTCAATAATATATATGTGTTTATAGAATGTTGTTTTTTCTTGGTATTTAGCTAGTTTGTTTTTTCTTGATATTTAATTAATTTGTCTTGATCAAACTAGAATGCTTACAAATGTCCACATTGGTGCACTCATTTAAGCACAAATCTCAAATGCACCTTCTAGAGCTACACCTAGGAATCTAAATCTAAACTTGACTTTTTAATCGACTATCTCTACTTTTTAACTCACTATCTCGACTCTTTCAAATGTTTATGTCAACGATAATCAAGTTATATGTGTTCACTGGTGTTGTTCAATTGCTGGTGTTGTTCAATTGCAATTAATTGGTTGTGAAATAAGAATAAGGAGTACCTTACCTTCGACCCACCCCGCTCTCTGGAATCGAAAACCACTATTTATGCGAACAATAATCAAGTTATATGCGTTTACTGGTGTTTTTAAATTGCAATTACTTGATTGTGAAATAAGAATAAGGAGTACCTTACCTTTGACCCACCCCTCTCTCTGGAATAGAAAACCCCTATTTATCAAGGAGTTATAGGCTTGTGAAAAAGTGAAACTAACTAAAATTTATTTTCTTTATTGGGAAATGCCCCTCTTAGATTTTGTTCCCATCTTCTTGCATTTTAGCTTTTTCCTCTTCCTGCATTCTCGCTTCATATTGTCTTCTTTTCTCTTGCAGCGTTGTCGCCTCCAGTTGCAGACATTCATGCAAGGTGTATTGAAACGTTTCCAGATGTGGTTTTCTTACAAGATGTAAATTCACTGGCCTTTTAACTTCGGAACTGGGTCCGATTTGTTGTTGATGTTCTTACTTGTTGTTTATGATTTTCATTGTCATTCTATTTCTAAATATGCCTAGAGCTAGAAAATGGATTTTTCATGTACATTAACTCGCTAGAAAAGGTTATCCATGGAGTTACCATTTTCAATGGATAAAGTATTTATCAAGATTCTTGTGCCGAGACGCTTCAGTCCTCAAGGGTAAATATAATCAAGTGTTTTTTTATCAGGTTCTACTCCTCCTAAAACTTTTATTATCTTTTTGACAAGTCTATACAGATTCTTGGTCAATAACATGTTCAACGGCTTCAAATTATACTTTCTGCGTTTGATACTTTGATACTTATAATTATTTGAAACATTTTATCTGGTAAAACTTTTGTTCATAATATTGAAATCGTTTGTAGTCTATATTTTTTCAAAAAAAATACTCATGTACCTTATCCTTTTTGAAATGGATAGCCATAAATACTATATTCTATGTGTTTATTTTAGTATTGCTAGCTGATGACTTAACCATTTTTCATGATTATGTGCTTCTTGTTAGGCAATGAAGCATCTTTACAAAGCACTGGTACCATAAAATCTTAAATATTATTTACTTTGTTTCCATTTGACTTGCACATAATGAATAATGCTATTATTTTATCGGCCTTTAAGCTTATTAATTTAGTTTTGAGCTTTTTAATGTTGTTTTGTATTTAATGAAAGGTTATGATTAGATGCAAATGTTTGAAACAACTGTTTGATAGTGAGACTTTCTCACAACACCAACTTTCATTTGGGCAGAGACGTCTTGTTCCACAATTTTTTCTTGTTTAGTTAAGAAATTAGTTTTGAATATATTTTTGAAATATGTAAAAAAGTTTTTTATTTATTATGAATATCAAAGATTATATATCAAATATACTTATTATATAAAATATCCTTAATATTGGAAAAACTTGCCTGCAGCAGGTTGTGAAGAACAACTATATATATGTATATATATATATATAAAATCCAGGATTTGAATGCATATGTTATTAGTGATACTATTTTATAAATTTAGCATAAAGAATTATTTTCGGTAACCATATCAAATGACACAAATTCTGAAAAAGGTGTTTCTCCTTAGTGAAGATAGATATACACTTATCTATCCATTAATTTTATAGATAGAAACCTGCAAGACTAATTTGATTCGCATGTTCTTGCATCCAGTGTATTGAAATTTATATATTTTGAATAAAAATAAGAAAGTAGAAAGTTGGTCATGAAGAATCTTGTTTTGAAATTTAATAATTTGCAAAATTTTCAGTTTTTTTTTTCATGGATTTGTCTAAAAAAATGTTGCTTTTGTTTGATATTTAGCTAGTTTTTTTGGTGTAGCATGTATATTGAAATTTAGCCATATTTAAATAAAATAGGAGAGTAGAAATTTAGTCATCAAGAATCTTGTTTTCAAAATTCAACAATATATATATCTGTTTATAGAATGTTGTTTTTTCTTGATATTTAGCTAGCTTGTTTTTTTCTTGGTATTTAGTTAGCTTGTGTTGATCAAATTGGAATGCTTATAAATGTCCACATTGATGCACTCATCTAAGCACAAATTGCAAATGCACTTTCTAGACCTGCACCTAAGAATCTAAATCTAAAATTGGTTTTTTAATCGATTATCTATGCTTTTTAACTGACTATTTCGACTCTTTCAAATGTTTATGTCAACAATAATCAAGTTATATGTGTTTATCTCTTCTTTTTAACTGACTATATCGAGTCTTTCAAATTTTATGCAAACAATAATCAAGTTATATGTGTTCACTGGTGTTTTTCAATTGCAATTAACTGGTTGCGAAATAAAAATTAATTCTTTGTGAAATAAGAATAAGAAGTACCTTACCTTCAACCCACCTCGCTCTCTGGAATAGAAAACCACTATTTTTGTGAACAATAATAAATTTATATGTGTTCACTGGTGCTGTTCAATTGCAATTAATTGATTGTGAAATAAGAATAAGGAGTACCTTACCTTCGACCCACCCAGCTCTCTGGAATAGAAAACCACTATTTATGAAAGAGTTATAGGTGTGTGAAAAAGCGAAATTAACTAAAATTTATTTTCTGTATTGGGAAATGCCTCTCTTTAGATTTCTTTTTCTCTTGCATTTTAGCTCCTTTTTTTTTCCTCTTCCCGCATTCTGGCTTCTTATTGTCTTCTTTTCTCTTGCAGCGTTGTCGCCTCCAGTTGCAATTCATTCATGCAAGCTCCATTGCAAGGCTTTCCAATGTGGTTTTCTTACGAGATGTAAAATCTGTTGAAATATTTGAAAATTCCAGAATAATGAATGGAGAATAAAACTCCCTTCCTCTAACACAGAGAGAATAAAAGATTTCTTTGATAGGAGATAGAGTTTCAATACTTTGAAAAACAAACTTCTATTTCATTCAATAACTCAAAAAAAACTATTACACTTCTTCCTCACTGAGAGGGATTACAAAATTATGACTGCTACAAAATGCAGTGCATAAAACCAACTCATTGTCTGTGCAAAACAAAAACACTCTGTCTCTAAAACACTCTGGTGTGTTTTTCACTTTCGCACTGCTATGCATACACTAAAAAGTTACACTCTGTCTTTCAATTTTTATATACTGCTGTTGTAATATAAAATAAATTTGCACTGCTGTGCTGTGTAAAAAAAATTACACACTGTCTATAGAAAAAATGACTACTATGTTTTTTGCTCCCTTTTTTTTTTATATGCCATAACATATAAATCATATTATAACAAATCCTCTTTTTAAAAAAATAAAATTAAAACTAAATTCTGTTGAAAATGCAACAAGATGATGGAGCTTAGTGAAATGAAGTCGCCTTCACTAAGTGGGCCCGCAGGCTATTTTTGGCACAAAGTCTATTTTTAGACTATGTCTATTTTTAGACATATGGATCATGGTCTATGAGTTGTAGGATACTATTTATGGATGATTGGTCGAGTTGGTAAAAGTATATGGACCTCTATTTTTAGACATTGGGCGGTTTCTATTTTTAGATTGTCGAGCTAAAAATAGAACAGTCAAATATTATTAACCCTTAATAATATTTAGACTATAAACATTATCTTTTCCTCTTGGAGCACTTCAGTTTGATGCTTGGATGTGGCACATGCAGCTGGCAGAAGGAAATATGCTTTTCCTATGGGTTAGTTGAGCTAATGCATGGTTGACTTCAGTTAGAACTCAAGTGGCGGAGTTTGGTGGAGTTGATGAGACAGTTGGTGGAGTTGTGTTCTGTTTAACTTAGTTGAACTAGTTGTATTTAGTCTAACTGAAAAATACACTAGTGATGAGTGGTGTGAATTAATTATTAATTAATTCACTAACTATTAACTCATAAGTCAACTAAAGAACACATCAGTTAACTGCAATGCATTGACAGTTCAGTGGAGACCAGTGTTAGAGGTGGGTGAAAGGGTGAGTCTACTATCAGTTGTGACTATTGGCTGTGCATGAGATTTGCACACACATTGATGGAGATTGCCAATGAGAATTGCGCAGTTGGAGCTAGTGGGATTTGAACTTGGATCTCATCATTAATCAACTATGATTGCACAGTAGAGGCAGACACACTTGTGGAGGAGATTTGAACCTGTGACTTGTTCATCTCAGATCTAGTTTGGGTGTAGCATGTGAGATAGTGCTGAGAGTTGTGAGAGCTTTGTGCTATGTATTGTTACATGTTCTCTATCATTATATTATACAGATAGTTGGGGGTTTTCAGCTATTGCTTTCCCCATTACATACTGTGTCAGATGTGTGTTTGATTATTGTGTTTATGTGCGCATGCGACTGTTTCTATTTCCGCATATTGATGATCAATTGAAGAAGAGGTTATGTATTATGCATGAAGCTTAAATAGTGTGTAATCAGGATAATCTCGGTGAATAATTCAACAAATTATTCAAATTTCTACATGGTATCAAAGCGAAATTTATCATCGGGATCTATTACAGTGATTACAATTTATTTCGGTAGACAGAGTCTGTAACGGGCCAGGTAGCCTCTGGATCCATCCTTTCTTTGAAAGGTGATATATCCAGTAAATGCCCCTACAGTCGATCTCTGTGCTAGAAATAATTTGTTCTCACAGATCTAGAAGTAGTTGAGTTTTGAGCTTGGAATTCGAATTTTGCAGCAGTTTGTTTTCTTGGTGCCGGAGTTGAAATGTCTTTCAACGGTTTGCGACTGGAATATGCCCTTGAGGGAAGTTCGAATTATGTTGCATGGAAGGACAGAATGGAGGCGGTATTAGATGATAACGAGCTGAAGGAGTTCATAGATGCTGAGATCCCAAAGCCTACTGATGCTGCTCAAGTTGAGGCTTGGCAAAAGAAGATGGCGAAATGTCGAAGGATTCTATTGGAGGGCGTGAAGGATCACATTGTATCCAGCCTGCATGGAAAAGCTTCTCCATATTTGATGTGGAAAGCGTTGACAGATCTATTCCAGAGCAAGAGCGACCAAAGGAAGCTGGTGCTCAAGGATAAACTCAGAAACATTAAGATGGAGAAAGGCGACATTATCGCCAAGTACCTCACGAAGTTCACTCAATGCAGAGATGAGCTGGGAAGTGTGGGGGTGACTGTCGATGATGAGGACTTGGTGGACCTGGCTCTCCTTGGTCTTCCGAAGAGTTGGCATTCCTATCAGGACTATGTCAATGGCCGGGAGAAGTTGCCGGGATGGGAGCGACTTTGGTTGGATCTCATGCAAGAGGAGATAAGGCGGACTACCAGGGACGGATCTTCGTCAAAGGCATCTAATGAAGAAAATTGCGCTTTGGATGCCAAAGAAAAGAAGGGGAAGAGCAAGAAAGCTTCTCAGTCTGGTTCGAAAGGCAAGAAGCAAGACATGTCCAAGGTGAAGTGCTTTCACTGTCACCAACACGGACATTATGCCACAAATTGTCTGCAGAAGAAGAAAAATAAGCATGCTGCTAGATCTGCAGCGGGAGAGGCCTTAGCCTCCCAGTTTGAGCTGGATTTTTCACTGATCGCATGCTTGGTTTCAAGTGTGATGGGATCAATATGGTTCTTGGACAGTGGTGCGTCATTTCACATGACAGGAGATCAGGGTTTGTTTTCAGATCTGGAGGAGAAATATCTTGGAGTGCAAATCGAGATGGGCGATGATGGTAGATACAGTGCGACCGGTATCGGTACCATTTCCTTTGAGAGGGAGTCTGGTAAACCCTTCGTATTGAAGGAAGTGTTGCATGTTCCAGGATTGATGAAGAATCTGATCTCTATGGCGATGTTGGAAGACAAGGGGTATGATGTGGTTTTCAGCGAGGGAAAGGCTTTCCTGTGCAGTAAGACAACTGGAGAAACCCGGAAGATAGGGGTTCGAGTCAAGAACCTTTATTAGTTGCAAGTAGATGGCTGCGCAGCAATGGCATGCAAGGCGAAAGGAGTGGTGAGCCAGGACGATGACGAGCTGTGGCACCGGAGATTGGGCCACCTTCACCATGGAGCTTTGAGGATACTGCAGCAGATTTCTATTGGGCTTCCTAAGGGCTCTCTTGCACAGTCATATCAGTGCAAGGGGTGTACCTTAGGAAAATTTGTGAAAGCCACCTTTCACGAGAAGGATAGTCACGCCACGACGATCCTTGAGAGAATTCACACAGACATGTGAGGACCTTTCTCAGTAGCTTCGACAGCAAAGCACAAGTACTATGTGATCTTTGTTGATGATTTCTCTCGGAAGTGCTGGATCTTCTTCATGCAGAAGAAGAGCGATACATACTCAAAGTTCTGTGAGTTCAAGGCGCTGGTAGAGAAGGAATTGGGGAAGCATGTGAAGGCTCTTAGGAGCGAAAATGGTGGTGAATTCATCTCTGCTGAATTCAAGGACTTTTGCAGCGCAGAAGGGATTCAGAGAGAGCTCATCGCACCCCATAACCCACAGCAGAACGGGGTTGCTGAGCGGAAGAACAGAACGATCATGGGTGCTGCATGGGCGATGTTGCATGATCACGGCCTACCCCTTCAATTGTGGGCAGAGGCATGCAATACTGCAATATATGTGCAGAACCGTTGTCCTCACAAGATATTTGGCATGAGTACACTGGAGGAGGCATTTTCTGGCAAGAGGCCTGATATTTCCCATTTGAGGATTTTTGGGTCACCTGTCTACATGCATGTGACGAAGGATGCCAGGAAGAAGCTGGAGCCGACCGTAGAGGTTGGGATATTTGTGGGGTACAGTGATACACCCCACAACTATCGTGTGTATTTTCCAGACAGTCGCAAGACTGTTGTGCGATGGGATATCAAATTTCAGGAGGAGAAAGCCATGAAGTGTTCGCTTGAGAGGGAGCCACACTTGCATGCAGATGAGGAGCTATTAGTTCCTAAGGATGAGCTTCAGGATGTGGATCAACCACATGAGGAAGTTCATGGAGTGGAGGAGACCACTCATGCAGAACCAACCATCATAGGGCGCAAGCGCACTACAGAAGCTGAGCGACTGGCTCAAGATGCAGAGAAGGTTGTAGGACCACCTACAGCACAGCGCAGACAGAGACAGTCACCGGACTGGTACACTAGATACATGGCTCTTATGAGAAAATGTGTCATGACAGAGCCATCCTCTTTCGAGGAAGTTGTGGAGGATCCTGCATGGGTAGATGCCATGGTGGAAGAGTATGATTCTATTGTCAGAAACAGTGCATGGGAGATTGTCCCGCGACCGAAGGGGAAATCAGTGGTAGGTTTGCGATGGATCTACAAAGTGAAGCAGGTGACTGACGGGAGTATGGAGAAGTACAAGGCAAGATTTTTTGCCCGTGGATTCTCACAGGTCGAGGGGATCGATTATGAGGAGACCTTTGCACCTGTCGCAAGGTACTCTTCCATACGGACGATCCTAGCTCTCTCAGCGCAGATGGGGTGGCACATCCATCAGATGGATGTGAAGACTGCATTCCTCAACGGAGTCATTGAGGAGGAGGTGTACATAGAGTAGGCCGAAGGTTTCGAGATCTTCAGTAGTGAGTCGCATGTGTGCAGACTCAAGAGAGCACTGTATGGGTTGAAGCAAGCACCTTGTGCTTGGTACACACGGATAGACAGTTACTTCACCGGACTTGGATTCTCCAAAAGTGAGGTGGATCCTAGCCTGTACCAGATTGTGGTGGAGGGGAAGTTGCTGATCATTGTACTGTATGTAGATGATCTGATTTTGACGGGAGATGAGCTGTTGATACTTTCATGCAAGGAGGATCTTGCTCGAGAGTTTGAGATGAAGGACTTGGGCCTCCTTCATTATTTCCTAGGATTGGAAATCTGGCAGCGCAGTGGTGGACTGTTTGTTTCTCAGGGTAAGTATGCCCGGGAGATACTGCAGAAGTTCAACATGCATGACTGCAAGCCTGTTGATACTCCTCTTCCTGGAGGTTGGAGGAAGGAGGATGCTACTTCAGCAGAGGTAGTGGATGCCACTGTTTATCGACAATTGGTGGGATCGCGTATGTATCTGGTCAATACACGACCCAATATATGTTATGCTGTTAACCAGCTTTCGCAAGCTATGGTTAAGCCTACCGAGCTCTTCTGGAAGGCAGGCAAGCGTGTATTGTGTTATCTTAGAGGCACATCAGGATATGGTCTGTGGTATAGACAAGAGGATGAGGTGAATCTATGTGGCTTCACGGATGCAGATTTGGCAGGGAGCCCAACGGACGGAAAGAGCACATCTGGAGGAATCTTCAGTATCGGGTCGACAACATTTTCCTGGTATAGCAGGAAGCAGAGATCTGTGGCACTCAGTTCCGCGGAGGCCGAGTATATGGCAGGAAGCTTGGCTGCATGCGAGGCTATTTGGATGAGGAAGATTCTGGTTGGATTGTTCGGGTCGCATTTGGAGCCTACTGTGATTTATTGTGATAACCAGAGTTGTATTAAACTCTCGACTAATCCATTATTTCATGATAGATCCAAACACATCGACATCAGGTACCATCATATCAGATATTGTGTGCAGCAGAGAATCATGTTACTTTCATATATTCCCACGTAGGATCAGGATGCTGACATCTTGACGAAGGCGCTCACCAAGAGAAAATTCAAATTCCACAGAGGCAGGATAGGGGTTCCAGATAATCCATATCTTTTTGAGAGGGAGTGTTGAAAATGCAACAAGATGATGGAGCTTAGTGAAATGAAGTCGCCTTCACTAAGTGGGTCCACAGGCTATTTTTGGCGCAAAGTCTATTTTTAGACTATGTCTATTTTTAGACATATGGATCATGGTCTATGAGTTGTAGGATGCTATTTATGGATGATTGGTTGAGTTGGTAAAAATAGATGGACCTCTATTTTTAGACATTGGGCGGAATCTATTTTTAGACTGCCGGGCTAAAAATAGAACAGTCAAATATTATTAACCCTTAATAATATTTAGACTATAAACATTATCTTATCCTCTTGGAGCACTTCAGTTTGATGCTTGGATGTGGCACATGCAGCTGACAGAAGGAAATATGCTTTTCCTATGGGTTAGTTGAGCTATTGCATGGTTGAATTTAGTTAGAACTCATGTGGCAGAGTTTGGTGGAGTTGATGGAGTTGTGTTCGGTTTAACTTAGTTGAACTAGTTGTATTTAGTCTAACTGATAAATACACTAGTGATGAGTGGTGTGAATTAATTATTACTTAATTCACTAATTATTAACTCATAAATCAACTAAATAACACATCAGTTAACTGCAATGCATGGACAGTTCAGTGGAGACTAGTGTTAGAGGTGGGTGAAAGGGTGAGTCTACTATCAGTTGTGACTATTGGTTGTGCATGAGATTTGCACACACATTGATGGAGATTGCCAATGAGGATTGCACAGTTGGAGCTAGTGGGATTCAAACTTGGATCTCATCATTAATCAACTTGGATTACGCAGTAGAGGCAGGCAGACTTGTGGAGGAGATTTGAACCTGTGACTTGTTCATCTCAGAGCTAGTTTTTGTGTAGCATGTGAGATAGTGCTGAGAGCTCTGAGAGCTTTGTGCTATGTATTGTTACATGTTCTATATCATTATATTATACAGATAGTTGGGGGTTTTCAGTTATTGCTTTCCCCATTACATATTGTGTCAGATGTGTGTTTGATTATTGTGTTTTTGTGAGCATGCGACTGTTTCTATTTCCGCATATTGATGATCAATTGTAGAAGAGGTTATGTATTATGCATGAAGCCTAAATAGTGTGTAATCAGGATAATATCGGTGAATAATTCAGCAAATTATTCAAATTTATAAAACTTCTATCGCCCACCTTACATTTTGCATATAATATATATAACATATGTTTAAAACATATGTATATATTAAAGCACACATAAAACTGAAAGGTTAACAATTAAAATTAAAATAACAAAACATAAAAAGAACCCTTTCCATCACATTTCAAAAATCTGAATAGATTGAATTTCAAACAAAATTTGCGTTCCAAAATGGGATGCTGACGTCTGCCTAATTTGTAACGCAAATTCTCAATCCAATGTGCCTTATAAAAATTCGGGTCCGATTTTCTGAGGTTTCGGATTCCCTTCAAATTCATGCGATCCAATATTAATGCTCCACGTGGCCTTTCAAATAAACAAAAAAACTCAGCGGTAAACTCCTTTGGTGTTTGGTGGGGAGCTTCTAAGGCTCGAGAGGATTGTTCTTTCAAGACTTCGATGTTGCGTGATTTGGAACCACAATTTATTCAATGCGAAACGGTTGTTGCGAGCCTTTAACCAAAAACTTGTAGGTTTAATTAATCTGCAGATTTTAATTTTCGGTTGCGTACGAGAGACAAATTCCTATAGCGTTTGTCCTTCTTTGCGTTCTTACAGGTTTAAGTTAAATTCAACACTCCCCCTTAAATTCAATTTGCATAGATCTATCTCTGTCATACCCATACACTCTCTCAAATATTCAAAGCATCTGCCTTACAATGGTCAATGAATGAATATCCCTGAACTGTCATCTGAGAGTTCTCGCATTGATTTTAAAAGTGTTCTCCATTGTTCACTAACTCCCACCCAGTGTAGTGAAACTTGGCATCAATGTGTTTTTTTCTTTTGTGAAATAGAGAATTCTTTGATAATGCAATAACTGAGCTATTTTCACAATAAATCACTATGCCTTTTACCTGTTCTTGTCATAAGCTTCTGAACATTCTCCTCATCCAAGCCACTTGACATGCTTCTGTTGTAGCTGCCACATACTCCGCCTCTACTATAGACAATGCCACAATTGGCTGTTTCTTAGAAGCCCATGAAATGGCTCCTGAACCCATGTGAAAAAAATAACCGGAAGTGCTCTTCCAATCATCTACACTTCCGATGTCCCAATCACGCATCAATGTATCCAACTAAATCTAAACATTCTGAAGTAGTATATAAAATGCCATATCTTTTGGTTCCTTTAACATACCTAAAAATTCTCTTCGTTGCCTCCCAATGTGCATCCTTTGGCTTCTCCATGAATCTGGAAATTAAAATAATAGTATCCATTATGTCTCGCCTAGTTGCAGTCAAATACATGAGGCTTCCAACTATGCTCTTGTACAAGCTAGGATCAAAATCCTTGCTGTTGTCCTCTTTCTTTGAGTTTTAATCCCATCACTGTGGGATTGATCGCTACTTTGCTCTCCTGCATATTAAATCTTTCTAGCACTTCATTAACATATTTTTCCTTCGTGAGATAAAAATCTCATTTTCATCTTGTTCTACTTCTATTCTAAAGTATTTTAACAAACCACTATCGGTCATTTCAAATTCTTCTTTCATGATTGTTTTAAAATTTTCAATAAGGTAATTATCATTAACCGTGGAAAATAACATCATCAACATATAAAACTACAATCAACATTTTTACCATCCCTTTCTTTGATGTAAAGGGTGGGCTCTCTCACACTTTTCAAATCCATTTTCTAGTAGATAGAATCTATCCCTCACCGTATCATACTCTTCACGCTTGCTTCAGCCCATAAAGAGCTTTCTTCAACTTGCATACTTTGTGTTCTTGGCCTTTATTTTCATAGCCGAGAGGTTTTTCAATGTAAACCTCTTCCATTAACACTCCGTTTAGGAATGTTGAATTCACGTCCATTTGGTAAACTTTCCACTTGTTCTGTGCCGCTATGGACAACACTACTCTCATGGTTTCCATTCCCGATGCATTGGATGCGAAAAGTTTTTTCATAATCTATCCCATGTCACACTTATATCCATTGACAACAAGTTCGAGCGCTTGTGTTCTCTTCATTTTGCCTTTGACATACTTTTGGTCTTGTATACCCATTTAACTCTAATGGCATCTTTACCTTTTGGGAGTTCAACCAAATCCCAAGTCTTGTTCCTCTTTATGGCATTAATCTCCTCATCCATAGCTTCTATCCATTTCTTATCGTTAATGGCTTCTTCAAAGTGGATAGGGTCTTCATCATGACAATATAAAGCAAACAAAGAATTGATACCTTCATTTGCTGCCTCTTGTGCATAAATGTCATTCAAATTTTTGAACTTCTTGCCTCTTTCATTAGGTGTACAAATACTAGAGGAAGCACTTGAATTTCCTCCTTGTGGTGTGCTTGAAGCACTTTCATTTCTCCTCTAAAGGGGGTGTGCCTTGCTACTCTTGTGTTGGTGCCTGATGTTTGGGGATGTATTTCAGCCAATTTACCATCATTTTCATCATGAGATAAACAATGTTTAACATTCACTGTTTTCTCTATGCTTCCATCCCAAGCTTCCTCTTCAATAAATTGAACATCTCCGCTCATAATAAACTTCTTGGTGGATGTGTTCTATAACCTTTAAACCTTGGATTATTCAGTGTATCCAATGAAAATTCATTTCTCCCCCTTCCTGTCCAACTTCTTCCTTAGCTGATACAGTATGTGCATAAGCCACACATCCAAAAACCTTCATGTGTGGCTTTTACCTTTCTTTGTGCCACTCCATGCCTCTTCGGGCACTTTGTTCATACTTGCTTTTTGTAGGGCATCTATTCAAAATGAGTACGATCGTACTGAAACTTTGATCACGAATAATCATTAGGAAAAATTCTTTTCCTTTAACATACTCCCTTACCATGTCTATCGGGTTTCTATTATTCCTTTTCGGCTACTCCATTTTGCTATGGAGCATATCTATTTGTAAGCTAGTTAGAATATGAGTTTCTCATAAAAATGTAGAAAATATTTAGAGATATACTCACTCTCTATCAGTTCTTAGGGACTTTGATGTGCGGCCTACTGGTTTTCCACAGAAGTGCTTTGGAAATTGCAAAATATTTCAAACACTTCACTTTTGATTTTTCGAAAACTAAGCAAGTTTTTCTTGTAAAATCATCTATGAATGTTAACATGTAGTGGCTGCTAGCAAGCGATGGAGTTTGCATCGGTCCACACAAATCTGAGTGGACAATCTCTAAGGGTGCATTTGCCCTTATGCTTTTCTCGGAAGGAAAACTTTCTCTGTGTTGTTTCCCTAAGATACGACCTTCACAAAGGCTGTCCGGTTTCTCTATCAATGGTAAACCTCTTACCATTACTTTCTATTCAACAAGTTAATAACTCCAAAGTTGAGATGTCCAAATCTCAAGTGCCACAACCAATTTTCATCTTTTGGTTCTCTTTGGATAGCCTCTTGTGCCACTGCTGCTTTCTCTTCACCATTCTTCAAATCTGCTCTCATTCTAAGAGGTAACATCCTGTTCCTTGTCATATTCACTTCAACAATACATTGTTTGTTGGTGTTGGTTTGTCCATGATGGTACAATTATCATCCTCAAAAAAATACATTGTACCCTTTTGAACAAATTTGTCTAATACCTAGAGGTTACACTTCATTCAGGGAACATAATAAACGTATGCTGTGATTTCTTTGCACCTTTCCTTGTTAAAACATTTACATTTTCTTTCCCATAACGAAACTTTGCTATCGGGCTTTTCTAGTGTGACTTATGACTTCACACTCTCATCTAGCATAGAAAACATTGCTAAGTTTCCCTCGTCATATGGTCACAGCAACCGCGATTCTAGAAACCATAAATCCTCAATCTTTTTCTTCGGCCCATGTTACAAGCTAAAAACAAATTATCTTAGGCTGATATTTTCTCTAGTGAAATTTTCACTAGTTCTGCTTCCCCATATCATGATGCTTCTTTCTACACTCGTTAGCATAACGAGCAATATTTTTTTTACAATAGTGAAATTGGACATTGGACTTATCATATCTTCAATTCTTGAGCATCTCTGCTAACCACTTTGTTGGCTACGCCTTGTCACTTGAAAGCTGATTTGGATTGCAGCCCCTCCTTCCTTGAGCATTGGCTAGGCTGTTCCTTCTCCACCTACTGTTTTGGCTTACGCCTCTTCCTCTATTGTTTCATCTGCTTGCCCTCTCCTCTACCGAAATACATCTAGGTCTTAAAGGCATGTTCCAGAGATGAGTTTTCACTCCTACCCAATATTTTCTGCATGATTCATCGATGCTGATGCATGTAGCTCATCCATTGTGAACTTTTGTGAGATCCATTTAGTCTCTCTGTGGTGGTGAGAATCACATAAATCTTGCAGGGTAGACTCCCCAGTGTTTTTCCACAATCCTCTTATCTTCAAGAGTCTCTCCATGAGATCTTATTTGATGTGACCATTCCAATCACATGCGTGAAGAATGAGTCAATGTTGTCTCGACTCCTTCATACAGAGAGTCTCAAAGTTTCTCTCAGACAATTGAAGTTTTGTTGTCTTCATTTTTTTCCATGCGTCGATAGGCTATCTTGAGAGTTTCCCATTCTTGTTTGGATCTCTTCGCTGCTACTATCCTTGGGAAACACACTCTCATGCACTACTTGATACAATAAGAAAAAGTGCTTTGGAGTATTTCTTCCTATTGCTTTTTCAACAACTCTTTCACTTCTGAGTTAAATCTTCAAACTCTTCTTCATTTGCGGGCTCTTCAAAGCCATCCCTCAACAAATTCCACATAAGTCTTGGGGAGACAAATAAAGCTCTCATAGTTTATTTGACGGTAGTCATAACTTTTACCATTAAATAGGGGAGGTGGATATTTCCCATACCCATGACCTAAGTCAGCTCCGGCCCATTCTACACTCTTAACTATGATT
This sequence comes from Pinus albicaulis, assembly GCA_034641835.2. NCBI lineage: Eukaryota > Viridiplantae > Streptophyta > Pinopsida > Pinales > Pinaceae > Pinus > Pinus albicaulis. Next base: position 671,383,023 of record CM076573.1, read on the forward strand.
CAAAAAAACACTTGATTTGTGTATTTAAAATAGTTGATTGTCTTTGCAATAGTAACACAATAAACTATATAGAGAAATACCTTGAATTATTTTTAGTTTGAGTCTTCACACTGTAAGAAAGTAACGTAACAAAGAACTTCTTTCCTTAAAGCTTCTTTTGATATTCAAAGAGCTGGACTAGCTGCGATACCATGTTGAAATATTTGAAAATTTCGAGATAATGAATGGAGAATAAAACTCCTTCTCTATCACGAGAGAAAATAAAGAGATTTCTTTGACATGAGACCAGTTTCAATATTTTGAAAAACAAACTTCTATTCATTCAATTACTCAAAAAGAAACTATAACACTTCTTCCTCACTGAGAGGGATTACAAAAGTATATGTTTGCTACAAAACGCGAGTGTCCCCAAAACCAACTCACTTGTCCGTACAGCAAAACAAATACACTCGGTCTCTAAAACACTCTGCTGTGTTTTTCACTTTCGCACTGTTGTGCATACACTAAAAAGATACACTCTGTCTTTCACTTTTCATACACTCCTGTTGTAATAAAAAATAACTTCGCACTGTTGTGTTGTATAAAAAAAATTACACACTGTATATAGAAAAAATGACTACTATGCTTTTTTCCCTTTTTTTGTTTTTATATGCCATAACATATAAATCATATTATAACAAACCCTCTTTTTTTAAAAATAAAATTAAAACTAAATTCTATGGCCCACCTTCCATTTTGCATATAATATATATAACATATGTTTAAAACATATGTATATATTAAAGCATACATAAAACTCAAAGGTTAACAATCAAAATTAAACTAACAAAACATTAAAAGGACCCTTTCCGCCGACTTTCAAAAGTCTGAATAGATTGAATTTCAAACCAAATTCGTATTCCAAAATGGGATGCTGACGTATGCCTAATTTGTAACGCAAACTCTCAATCCAATGTGCCTTATAAAAATTCGGGTCTAATTTTCAGGTTTTCAGATTCCCTTCAAATTCATGCGATCCAATATTAATGCTCCACGTGGCCCTTTCAAATAAACAAAAAACTAGTGGTAAACTCTCTTGTTTGGTGAGGGCTTTATGACCGAGAGGATTGTTCTTTCAAGACTCTGATGTTGCGTGATTTCGAACCACAATTTATTCAATGTGAAATGGCTGTTGCAGAGCCTTTAACCAAAAACTTGTGGGTTTAATTAAATGCAGATTTTAATTTTCAGTTGCATACAAGGTTGAAGTTAAAATTCAACAAAATCACTAGCTTTTTAACTTTGGAACTAGGTCCTATTTGTTGTTGATGTGCTTACTTGTTGTTTATGATTTTCTTTATCATTGCATTTCTATTGTATTCCTAAATATGCCTAGAACTAGAATACAGAATTTCCAAGTACATTATCTATGCCTAGAACTAGAATACAGAATTTTCATGTACATTAACTCGCGAGAAAATTTTACCCATGGACTTACCATCTCCAATGGATAAATACTATCGGCATGCGTCCGCTTGTAAATTCTTTGTGCACATACGAACTTGCAATCACACCAGGATTTTTCCTGACCTACCGTGTTAACTTTGTGGATGAAGAAATTAACAGATTCATGTAACCCATATTCTGTGATACAAACCCATGGCTTTAGGATTTGACATGCATGTCATGCTTATCACATTATGTACAAGTAGGCACACATGTTTAGCTACCAAAAGTTGAAAATAATTATATTATTTTATATTAATGGAGAAAAGGTTCATAAGGCTGTAACACGTATCTCTCAGTTTATTTGTCTTAGAGATTAGGGTTTGCTGCAACTTCCTAACTTCTAGTATTGTACTTAATGATGTAATCTTTCATTCATGAATGTAGAGTGTACGAGAGTTCTCTCTGCTCTCTAGGTGTAGTCTCCAGTGCAGCCACACCCGAAAGCTACAACCCTTCCTTTCATCTGTGCATATTTTGATCTTGGTATCGTAGCCTGGGATGGCACTGCACCGATTTTTTATCACCTTTGTGGCCAGTTTGACTTTGTGGCAGAATCGCCTTCGTGGCTAAAAGTGCCTTTGTGGCCGCGTGTACACGAGAGCTTTGTGTTCGATTGAGCAGGTGGACTGCAGAACACCTGGCTCGGACTCAGATGATTTTTTAATTTTCCGAGTAGAAGGGGGTTGGCGCGTTTTTCGCGCTGACAGTAGCGCCAGGAAGCGCGACTGGTGCATCTGTTCAGCTGTTAATCGCGCCATCGCGCCATTGGCGCGGAGTCGCACGGGAAAATCGCGCCAAGTGTCTTTTACTTACATCGATTTCATCCAGGCGCGGGTTTTCCGTTCGGAAGGGCGCCGACTCACCTTCAAGGGGATCCGCGGGAAGCCTTATCTTCGTTTGACGATTTGCAGAGGAGCAGATCGAACAAGTTGCGGATCTATCCGGGAGAGGCAGATCGGATCAGTTTCGATCAGATTGATTTTTTGGCTGTATTGGAAAACATCGGATTTGCTCATCGGAGCGGGATTGTTTTTTTGCAGATCTGTCAATGGGTGGATCAGAAGATCTGGCAGAGAAGTGGCAGAAAAGTGGCAGATCGGGTGACAAGATTTGACAGGTATCGATTTTTTTTTACTGTTGAGTAGATTCATTTTGTAGATCTGATCAAAATGAGTAATACGATGGAATCTTATATCCACGAGTCTGGCAAACTCGATGGATCTAACTTCACGAACTCGAAGTTCAAGATCCAGACCTTGCTTGAGGGTGCGAATGCTTGGTCCATAGTTACAGGTGATGAGCAGAGGCCGAATTCGAACACAGGGACACAGGAGCAAGAATGGGATAAACGAGAAAACAAGGCAAAAGTTTTGCTAAAGATGTCTGTCAAGGACAACATTATCCCCCACATCAGAGACTGTAAAACCTCCGCGGAGATCTGGACGACTATCAAAAAGTTGTATCAGACCCATAACACAAGTCGAATTATGGCACTTAAAAGCAAGTTGTTCTCAATGAAGATGGACGAAAGTGAGACCGCTGCTGCATTTATCGCACGAATCAGAGATGTGAAAGACGGATTAGGGGACATCGGGGAGAAGGTGGCTGACTCTGATCTTGTCACAATCACAATGAACGGGATGCGAGATGAATTTCAAATGTTCATCACTGGGTTGGCGACAAGGGAGAAAGTGCCTACATTTGAAGATCTGACAGGCATCTTGCTGCAAGAAGAGGAGCGGCGACATAACTTGAACCCCCAGAACGATGATCTTGCGCTGATGGCGAAACGGCGACCTTTCAGAGGGAAGCAGCCACAGCAGCAATCACAGTTGCAACTGCAGCAGAGAGGAGGTACATCGCAAAAGAGTCTGTATAAAGGTATGTCTATAAATAATCCTATAAGAAGATGTTATTATTGTGGAAAGAAGGGTCATATAGAGAATGGATGCCTTAAGAAGCAGGCAGATGATGCAAAGAGAAAGTTGGCGATAGCAAAGCACAGAAGATATTTTGTTGAAGAAGAGGTTGAAGAAGATGAAGACTTCAGTCATGAATTTCGACTGTTCACAGCTAACTTTGTCCTTTCAGCATGCAATGAGGACGACATCTATTATGTCGATTCCGGAGCATCCTCTCATATGACAGGTAAAAAGGAATTTTTTGAAAGTCTTGAAGAAAGTACATATGGATCAAAAATCTATTTAGGAGATGATAATGGATACGAGATTAGAGGTTATGTGGTTATTCCAGTCAAGTTACCAAATGGAAAAATCAGTCATCTTAAAATTGTTTTATATGTACCTGGAATTAAGAAAAATCTAATATCTGTATCCATGATAACTGATCAAGATATGCAAGTCGAGTTCTTCAAGAATCATTGTGTCATAAAGGATTGCAGGAAAGAAATTGTTGCAACAAGTGTGCGCGTTGGAAGCCTATACAGACTGGATGTAAAGAGTATATCAAAGCGAGCCATGGTTGCAAGTGGATCGACAGCCGAACAACTCTGGCATCTGAGATTCGGTCATTTGAATTTGCAAGACCTCATGTTATTGCAAAGAAAAGGTATGGTTAAGGGGTTCCCTATCTTTCATAATACTTAGTTAAATTGTGATGGTTGTGCCTTGGGTAAAATGCGTAGAGAAGAGTTTCCTGTGCATGATAGGAGGAATGAAACAGATATTTTAGAACTAGTGCACACTGATATATGCGGACCTATGCAGACAAGGTCACTAGGTGGAGCATATTATTTTCTGTTATTTACTGATGACTGTACTAGATATTCATGGGTTTATTTTCTGAGTAAGAAAAGGCAGACTTTCCAGTGTTTTATAGAATTTAAAACCTTTGTGGAAAAACAGTTTGGTAAGAGTATAAAAATTCTCTGATCTGATCAAGGCGGAGAATACAAGTTAGGGGAATTCATGAAATTCTTCAAATCTCACGGAATTGTTCGACATTTTACAGTGCCACACACACCACAGCAGAATGGAGTTGCAGAACGCAAGAACATAACCTTAGTAGAGTGCGCAAGGAGCATGTTACAAGGTAAGGGTCTATCTAATAGTTTTTAGGTAGAGGCTATTAATACTGCTGTATATTTGAAGAACAGAAGTCCTACCAGGTATCTTGGCTTCAAAAATCCTTTTGAAGCTTTATATGGATTCAAACCAGCAGTAAACCATCTAAGAGTATTTGGGTCAAAAGCATTTGCCGATATACCCAAAGCTGATAGGAAGAAATTAGACCCTAAAGCTGTTAAATGCATCTTTGTTGGGTATGGCACAGAATTTAAGGCATATAAGTTGTTCAATACTCAGACTCACAAGATATTTGCAAGCAAGGATGTAGTGTTTCATGAATAGGTTCAGGAAGGGAAAGATGACATTGGTGATGATTGGCATATTCCATTGTTGATGGATTGAAGCAGCGAGGATAAAAGAGAGCAGGAGCAGAAACAGGAGCAGAAAGAAGAACAGAAAGAAGAATGGGAAGAAGGTGATAATGCAAGCCCAATTAGATCTAAAGAAAACAAATTTGAGGTAAGTCCCCTACTAAGGAGATCAAGTAGGAAGACTCAAATACCATTAATATTGAAAGACTATGCTTTGATGTCAAATGTTTTGAACATTTTAGAGCCCACTAATTACAAAGAAGCTAGTCAATTTAAGGAGTGGAGAGCTACAATGAATGAAGAGATATAATCTATTCTTAGAAATGTCACTTGAGAATTAGTTGAACTGCCTAAGAATAAAACACCCATAGGATGTAAATGGCTGTTTAAACCAAAAATGAATGCAGATGGAAGTATAGAGAAATTAAAAGCTAGGCTGGTTGCAAAGGGGTACTCATAGCAGGAAGGTATAGATTTTGATGATACCTTTGCACCTGTAGCAAAGTTAAATACAATTAGAATGCTTATTTCTTTAGCTACTAAACATAATTGGGAGCTACACCAGCTTGATGTCAAATCTGCATTTTTAAATGGTGACTTAAAATATGAAATTGACTTAGTACAGCCAGAAGGGTTTGTAAAACACCGGCAGGAACATCTTGTTTGCAGATTGAAAAAGGCTTTGTATGGCTTAAAACAAGCACCCAGGTCTTGGTACGAAAAGTTTGATTCTTTCTTCTTAGAGTATGGTTTTCATAGAAGTTTAAATGACCCAAATTTGTATACCAAGTACAATAAGCAGGGGCAGATTATTCTGATTTCTTTATATGTAGATGACATGATTATAACAGGAGATGCAGATGATTTAATCAAAGGAATCAAAAGGCTTATGGCACAAGTTTTTGAAATGAAAGATCTCGGAAATCTTCATTACTGTCTCGGACTAGAAGTATGGAGAGATACTAGGCAAACTTTTCTTACCCAAGGGAAGTATGCTAGAAATTTGTTGGAAAAGTTTGGTATGCATCAGTGTAGGTCAGCAGAAACACCTTTGCAGTAGAATTTGAAGTTGTGCAGTGATGATGGCACTAAGGAGGTTGATGCCACAATGTACAGACAGCTGGTTGGCAGCTTGATATATCTTACAACAACCAGACCTGACTTGGCATACTCTGTTAGTGTATTGAGCCAATTCATGTCAAAACCGCTTGAAAGTCACTGGGTAGCAGCAAAAAGCGTGTTGGTATACTGCACTGCTGTTAATTACTTGGCATTTTATGCAAGCCGCACGATGTTGTTCTAGCATTTACCTTCGGTTCGGTACAAGCTTAGCAACTGGATGATTGAAGGAGTCCTATCATAGGTTCCTCATTCAGCAGGTTACGGGGGTCTGTAGCATGGGCGATAAAGAAGCGAATGTTGTAGCATTATCTTCAACGTAGAGTTGAGTATCAAGCTTGATAGAAAGTAGGCGGCGTGTGGAAACAAATGCGGTTGAGAAGGCTTCTGGTGATGCGGGGAGAAAAGCAATTACCGCCCTGCTTCAGCGACGAGCATATGGAATAGCGCCTGATCGGGTTTTCCCGCAAAAATACCAAAAACCAAACATATAGACACTCGGTTTCATTTTGTTAGAGAGAAACTACAGTCCAAAGAAATCTTTGTTGAGTATTGTAAAACTTGTGACAATATGGCTGATATTTTTACAAAGCCTCTTGCACGTGTGAAGTTTGAACTGTTTAGAAGGATGCTAGGAGTTCAGGACAATCATTTCTCCATTAAGGGGGGGAGTTGAAAATAATTATATTATTTTGTATTATGGAGAAAAGGTTACATAAGTTGTAACGTATCTCCTTAGTTTAGGATTAGTTCCTAGAGATTAGGGGTTTGGTTGCAACTTCCTAACTTCTAGTATTGTATTTAATGATGTAATCTTTCATTCATGAATATAGAGTGAACGAGAGTTCTCTCTCTGTTCTGAGTGTAGTCTCCAGGTGCAGGCCACACCTGAGAGCTACAACTCCTTCTTTCAATTCTATGTGCATATTTTATCTCCAAATGCTAGTTCTCATTCATATTTAGTTAAATAAAATAACATATTTTGACATGCATGACATGCTTATCACATAATGGACAAGTGGGCACATGTTTAGCTATCAAATTCTAGTATTTTTTTATATTTAGTTAAATATACTAACATATAATATAATAATATTTTAATTACTTTATATACTCCATATGGTTTGAAAAACAATTCTTTTTTAATATGTGTAACACCTCATTGTGCTTGTAAATTGTGTTTTCTTATCTTTTATTTTTATATATTTTTTAATACGGATAACACCTTTATTCTTGTCATTCTGTAACTAAATTGTGTTTTCTTAATCTAGCTTTAGAGGTGAATTCACACATTTCAGTATTTAAATAACAAACTTCCAGTTTTTTAATTCCGACAGCAATTTACTGAATTCATGGATACAACAATTTTCATGAGTTCATGTATACAACAATTTTCATATCTTTACAATGGCCAACACCAAACCGAATTCATGGATACAAAAATTCTCATATTTTACAGTAGCCAACAGCAAAATCTTTCGATCTCTAAGTGTCTCAGTTTAACGGCTTGAAAATAAGCTGAACAAAAAATAATACCATATTGATCTTTTCACGTCTCGCAGAGTCCAGACTGTTCTAAAGCTTTCCCTATTAAGCATGCATTATTCAGGCGTGGCGGAATCCTTTCTCGGCTGGGACTCTTGTTGCTATACGCATTGATCAAACAACAACATGTGTTCAATTTTAATTGCACCAAGAGGCGCATCTACAGCCCAACAACATGTGTTCAATTTTAATTGCGCCGAGAGGCGCATCTATAGCCCAGTGTGACCTCGATGTCAGGTGGGTCACGTCTTCATACAAAATGTCCGCTTAAGTTGAAAATTAAAAAAAAACAAAAAACAAAAACCACATTGGGCTAGAACATATATAAATTTTTAATACAATTATGTATTATTTATATAATTTGAATGGATAGTAAATTATATACGTGAATTTGAATGGATCATAAATTTACCTTTAACAAAAAAAATTACCACATTGAATTTCAAAATTAAGTAAAATTTTAAACATCTTTGCTCTTTACTAAAGTCAATACCATTTCCTAAATCAAAGGAGAAGAGTTAATTCAACACAAAGAATCAAAATCCAAAATCTTTTAATATTTATTTTAATTAAATATTTGTAAAATGAATTTATACTTACTCCAGAGCTATGGTAAATAAGTAAAAAAATATATAAACTAGATGTATGGTAAATAAATAAAAATTCTTTTTATATTTATTCCATAAACCTTTTTATATTTAAAAAAAAATTAAAAAGAGGTTTTATTTAGATGAAGCCTATGGGATGAATACCGTGGGACAAACTAATAATGATACCATGGGCCAAATACCATGGGTAAATAAATAAATATAAAAGAGGTATAAACAAGTATGATAAACAAATAAATAAATATAAAATAGATATAAAGAGGTATGGTAAATAAATAAATACAAAAGAGGCATAAAGAGGTAAGGTAAATAAATAACAATATATCAAATATGATTATAAATAAAAATCTTATTATATAACAAGCCTATGGGCCAAATACCATAGTAAAGAAAAGGGGTATGGTAACTAAATAAAAATATAAATAAACTAGAGGTATGGTAAGTAAATACAACCTCTTTTCATATTTACTCCATAATCTGCTTTATATTTACGAATATTTATGTTCATTAGTTTACATAACTAAGAATAATAGAGAGAGAGAGTGATAAGGGAGAGATGGAGAGAGAGTGTGTATGTTTAGGGGCGAGATAAAGAGACAAAGTAAGATGTATGGAAAGAAGGGGGGAGAGAAGAAGTGAGAAGGAGAGAAGGAGGGATATAGTAATGTAGTTGGAGAAAGAGAGGGGTGGAAAGAGAGAGAGAAAGAAAGGGATGGGGGAAGAGAGAGAATGAGAGAGAGAGAGAGAGAGGGAGAGAGATGGGGGAAGAGAGAGGATTGGAGGGAAACGAGAGAGAGAGAGGTGGGAGAGAAAGGGAGAGTGAGGAAGGATGACAGAGATGAGGAGAGTGATGGGGGACGAGAGAGAGAGAGAGAGAGAGAGAGAGATCAGGGAAGAGAGAGGGATTTAGGGGAGAGAGAGAGGAAGGACGAGAGAGAGGACTTGAGAGAGAGGAGGAGAGAGGTATCAATAAGAGATGCGGAGTTGGAGGGGGAGAGATGTAGGAAATAATAAATATAGAGAGTGAGAAGTGGAGAGAGAGAAGGAGTGATAAGGGAGAGATAGAGAGAGAGCGTGTATGTTTGGGGCTGAGATAAAGAGACAAATAAGGAGAGATGGAGATAAGGGGGGAGAAGGAGATATAAGGAGAGAGGGAGGGATATAGTAACATAGTTGGTGGGTGAAGAGAGAGAGAGAGAGGGAGAGAGAGATGGGAGAGAAAGGGAAAGAGAGGAAGGAATAGAGAGGATGTGAGAGAGTGGAGAGAGGGAGGGAAAGAGAGATGGACTTGGAGGGGGAGGAGGAGAGAGGTAAGAAGAAAGAAATAGAGAGAGAAAGGTGGAGAGAGAGAGAGTGAGTGAGTGATAAGGAAGATGGAGAGAGAGGTAGAGAGGGGGAAGATAGAGATATAGATGGAAGGTGAAGAGAGGGAAAGAGAGGGAAGAAGAGAGAGATGTGGAGAGGATGGGATTGACAAAGAGATTGATATATATGGATTGCGAGAGTGTGTGTGTTTAGGGGGGTGAGAGAGAGAGAGACAAAAAGTAAGAGATGGAGGGGGATATAGATATGGATGGAGGGGGATAAATGCATTGATTTCAGTGTAGATGGAAGGTGAGGAGAGGGAATAAGAGAGAGATGGGGAGAGGAGGGGATTGACAAAGAGATTGATATATATGGATTGCGAGAGTGTGTGTGTTTAGGGGGGCGAGATAGAGAGACGGAAAAAAGGAGATGGAGGGGGATATAGATATGGATGGAGGGTGGAGAGAGGGAAGAATATTTCTCACACTAGATGGATTGATATAAGTGGAGACGATGATTTATAATCCTATTTGATTATTTGCACTATATGCATCGATTTTAGTGTAGATATTTATTTCTAATGGTATTTGATTACTTGCACTAGATGCATTGATTTCAATGTAGGTGGTGATTTCTAATACAGTTTGATTGATTGCACTGAATTTTCTGATTTCAATTTAGATGTTTATTTATAATTATATTTGATTACTTGCACTGGATTAATTGGTTTCAATGTAGACGATTTCTAATCCTATTTGATTGCTTGTACTAAATGCATTGATTTCAGTGTAGATGGCGATTTCTAATCCTATTTGATTTATTTGAGTGAATGCATTGATTTCAGTGTAGATTTTGGTTTCTAGAGAGAGAGAGAGAGAGTGAGTGATAAGGAATATGGAGAGAGAGGGAGAGAGGAAAAAAGGAGGAAAGAGAGATATTAATGGGGGAGAGGGAGAGAAGGGGAAGATAGAGATATAGATGGAAGGTGAAGAGGGAAGAAGAGAGAGATGGGGAGAGGGGGTGATTGAAAAAGAGATTGATATATATGAAGTACGAGAGCGCGTGTGTTTAGGGGGGTGGGATAGAGAGACAAAAAAAAAATAGATGGAGGGGAGATATAGATATGGATGGAGGGTGGAGAGAGGGAGGAATATTTCTCGCACTAGATGGATTGATATAAGTGGAGATGGTGATTTCTAATCCTATTTGATTATTTACACTAGATGCCTTGATTTTAGTGTAGATATTTATTTCTAATGATATTTGATTACTTGCACTAGATGCATTGATTTCAGTGTAGGTGGTGATTTCTAATACAATTTGATTGCTTGCACTGAATGTGTTGATTTCAATTTAGATGTTGATTTATAATTATATTTGATTACTTGCATTAGATGACTTAATTTCAATGTAGATGATTTCTAATCCTATTTGATTGTTTGCACTAAATGCATTGATTTCAGTGTAGATGGCGATTTCTAATCCTATTTGATTTCTTTGAGTAAATGCATTGATTTCAGTGTAGATGTTGGTTCCTAGAGAGAGAGAGAGTGAGTGATAAAGAAGATGGAGAGAGAGAGAGAGAGAGAGAGGACAAAAGGAGGAAAGAGAGATATTAGTGGGGGAGAGGGAGAGAAGGAGAAGAGAGGGAAGAAGAGAGAGATGGGGAGAGAGGGTGATCGACAAAGAGAATGATATATATGGAGTGTGAGAGCGTGTGTGTTTAGGGGGGTGAGATAGAGACAAAAAAAAAAGAGATGGATGGGGATATAGATATGGATGGAGGGTGGAGAGAGGGAAGAATATTTCTTGCACTAGATGGATTGATTTAAGTGGAGATGGTGATTTGTAATCCTATTTGATTATTTGCACTAGATGCATCGATTTTAGTGTAGATATTTATTTCTAATGATATATGATTACTTGCACTAGATGCATTGATTTCAGTGTAGGTGATGATTCCTAATACTATTTGATTTCTTGCACTGGATGTGTTGATTTCAATTTAGACATCGATTTATAATTATATTTGATTGCTTGCACTAGATGCATTGATTTCAATGTAGATTATTCCTAATACTATTTGATTGTTTGCACTAAATGCATTGATTTCAGTGTAGATGGCAATTTCTAATCCTATTTGATTGCTTTGAGTAAATGCATTGATTTCAGTGTAGATGTTGGTTTCTAATCTTATTTGATTGATTGCATTAGGTGCATTGATTTCAATGTAGAAGTTAATTTCTAATCTTATTTGATTGCTTGCATTAAATACATTGATTTCAATGTATATGTTGATTTATGATTTGATGTAATTGGATATATGACGGTACATTAATATTAAAGTGATTGGATTAACAATATGCATTGATTTTAGTGTAAGCACAAAAGGTTATTAACAATGTAGATTGATTTTTGTGTTATAGTAATTTAAGCTATTAATATTGGAGAGCAAGAGAGACAAGGTATCATGTTTACTACAACAAATCGAGCTAAAGATTTAAATGGTTTACAATTTAAATTTTCTTTTTCATATAATCGATATGAAAAGATAACAAAACTAACAAGGGAGGAAATAAAAATAGTAGAAGAAAATAGTTTGAGATTGATTGTAACATGAGTACGTTCTTATTATTCACATTTTTTATCTTTCAACACTATTATTGTCACTTTGCATTTAAAAAAATAATTTAATCATTATAGTTATTAACAATAATTATCATCTCAACGAACTGAGGTAACTAAGAAAATTTAAAATTAAAATGACCAAGTTAATCTGAGAAATATTTAGCATATTTAAAATGATTAAATTAATATTTGATATATTTACATATTATTATAAAATTAATCATATCTTTGATAGATTTTCCTTGGCAGGACATGACTAAAACCAGCCCAGATCCATTTTACATCTCAAAAATATACAAAAATTTTAATAATCTGAAAAATGTCACGTTGATGCCTCCGACTGGAACCAGCCTAGATCCATCTAACTCTGGATCTATCATGCGCCGAGAGAGATCAAATCTCTTGAGGTGCAAACCTTTCCTCAAGTTTTGCACTCAAAAAATAGGTTTGCACCTCGAGAGATTTGATCCCTCTCGGAGCATGATAGATCTAGAGTTAGATGGATCTAGACTGATTTTTATCCAACTTTTAAACGTGTGATGAGAAACCAAATGAGAGGAATTTCACAAATCCTAATAAGTTAAGAGTCCTAATAAGTTAAGTTTGAAATTTATATTCATTTTTATTTATCTACACTTGTGGAGGCGAATGCAAAACAAAATGAATGTTCGTTGAGAAATTTTTGATATGATCCTTTAGATCGTTAGATCATATATGCAATTAAAAATATTTTTAAATTTTAATTTTTTTTTTATATTTTTTATATTTTAAAGAATGGAAATTTTGTGATCCTATTATTAAATAAGTTATGAGTATCTATGTAAGAATACGAATTAGTTGATATATTATGAAAGCTATTGATATATTTTTTTAATTTAATATTTAATTTAGGCGTTGTAGAATTAGTCGATATATTTTGAAAGTTATTTCTTTTAATTTAATATATATTTTAGGTGTTGTAGAATTAGTTGATATATTTAGAAAATTATCTGATATTTGTTTTTAATTTAATACATAATTTAGGTGTGTGGATAAATCTGAGGATTTGCTCAATTGATAGAGATAGAAAGTAATCTTTCTAACCCTAAGGCTAGTACAAATATTACAGTACAAATATTATATGGAGCTAAAAATCATGAATCTTTAAAGTTATGAAGCACGTAGACAAATCTATAGATTGTATATCATAACTCAAAACTATATTACATTAATGTAATTACCACTTCCGAACTAGTTAATTTCATTAGGGCATATTGTATATCATAACTCAAAAGTATATTACATTAATGTAGTTACCACTTCCGAACTAGTTAATTGCATTAGGGCAATTAGTTGTTGCGTCTATTTAATGAGTTTAATATAATCTAATAGTAGTTAGATGTAGAAAATATACCATTCTTATATTTAAATTTAGATATTTTTAATGAAATAATTTTCAATGTATTGAACATATAATAAAAAGTGAATGAAAAAGTGCAAAAGCCTATCAATTCAGAATTGTTTGATTATAATCCTATTTTAATTATTCTTATATATTATAAGAATTGCTTTGAAACCAAATTCCAATGTATGAAATCAATATATTTTACTTAACTATGCTTAGATAGGGATGCTTTGTTGGCATGGTCCAACTATGGAATAAAATGGGTCGGTATATCTGGTGGAAGGGCCATTAGATATAATTTTGGTGTTATTACGTCATGAAATACATGATAAAAATAAATAAAAACAAAACTAATAATTTGGCAATCTGCAGTTATGTGTATCTATTTAGTGATCAGGTCGTTAATTTCTACGATCACTCTCGGCAGGTAAATGAAGTTTTGGATCTTCTCCAGACATAGGGTGCTGGGAAATTATAATAACTTGGCGAGTGCACATTATGGATTTACATGGTGAAATCCTGATATATGACAATTTGGCAAGTATAAAGGAAAACAGGATTTCTGGCCATCGTTCGTATATTAAATTGAAATCGCTTCAATGAAAAAAAAAAAAATTTACGTTGGTCCGGAGAACGCCAACAAAATCCTACCTGGCCATAATTGAAAATGAAACTTAAATGGAAATGTTAACTCAATTCTTATCGTCGATTTGTCAACTAGAATTCAATAAGTACGTGACAGGATTGTATGGATTGTCTAATCACATATATGTGTAAGATTAATTATTTAGCACACCGTCTTCCACGACTGTTTAGTTTCTGGAGGAAGCCAAAGCCCACCGCCTTACCTCATCAAATATCGAAGACTCACCACCGTCGCGCCCTTGCGTCATAAAATAATATGTTAATTTCTGTAAGCCAGAAGAGTTTTTGTATAAATACAAATGTTTAGCCGGAGGCATATCATCAATTTGCTGGTGTAATGTTGCAGCTATAGTTTGTCTCTGTTTAATGTTTTCATCTGGTATGAGGGCCGAGGGCGTGAGTTGTGTGAATTTCTTTCTACCTTCTTTTTTAGCTAGTGGGCTACTCGTAAGTAAACTTCCTGAAGCAACTGTGATTGAAGCCTCTGACTGTAATCTGCGTATCCGTTCGTGTACCGAGGAAGTCCGCTAGCCCGTCAACCAAAGGAACCACCCCGAATCAATTCATTACACGAGCAAAAGAGTCGCCAAAGAGCATCCTGTTGTTGTCACATCGATTGTAACCAGAAGCGTCGCAGCCCAGTCGTACTATGGATCTTTTGTAACCAGAGATTGCTAAAGGGTTTGAAACAGAGTAAATAGAAGTCATTGTAAGATTGAGGAGCAGTCACAGCTGCAATGCCGCGAACAATCTTCGCCACCTCATGCAAAAGTTAGCGTGGCAATGACTAGTTTCATTTCAAAAGGTACAAATGAAATTTGTTGAAGTTCAAACATGCAAAGGTGAGAAGCGTTATTAGTTTGTCAAAGCGCTCTGTAAGTTTCAGAGGGAATATTGTTTGAAACCTATTGAAAACATGGTTTATCCTTATGAAGTTTGTTTGCGAAGAGTGATTCATATGTTGCATAAATACAAGGTTTATTGAGTAGAAAGATTTTAAAAACCCAAAAGGGTGTTTTAAAAGTATTTTGTTTAAAAAAGGCTGCATAAGATTATTGAAAGGATATTTGGAAGCCATTTTACATCTCCGTTGTTTTGTTTTTTCTCAATATTTGTTTTCGAAAAGTGATTCATATGTTGCATAAATAAAAGGTGTTTTGTTTTTTCTCAATATTTGTTTTCGAAAAGTGATTCATATGTTGCATAAATAAAAGGTTTATTTAGTATAAAGATTTAAAAAACACAAGGTTTATTGAGTATACCGATTTGAAAAACACAAAAGGGTGTTTTAAAAGTATTTTGTTTAAAAAGGGCTGCATAAAGTTATTGAAAGTATATTCGGAAGCCATTTCACATCTCCATTATTTTGTAGTTTCCCAACATTTGTTTCCGAAAAGTGATTCATATGTTGCATAAATAAAAGGTTAATTGAATATAAAGATTTTAAAAACACAAAAGGGTGTTTTAAAAGTATTTTGTTTAAAAATGGCTGCCTAAAGTTATTGAAAGGATATTTGGAAGCCATTTTACATCTCCATTGTTTTTGTCCTTTTCTTTTAAAAGGAATTGAAAGTAATATAGTGTAAAAGCATTTTTTATTTTTTATTTGAAGATTTCAATTATTTGTGAGAGATGGGAGAAATACAAATATTACTTTTCTTATTTTGAATGGAAAAAGTTATGGTTCCTATTTTATTTGAATGAGAACATTGTTGAGTTCTCATGATTTTTGGGGATTTGTGACTAATGGGTATCTAGAGCTTGCTAATGAGGCATCAGAGATGGCTCTTACAAATGTTTAACAAATGTTGTTGAAATAAAACATAAAAAAAGACGATAAATCTCTTTGCCTTAGTCAACAAGGTTTAGATAACATGATGCTTTCAGTAGTCTCAAATGCAGAACCTTCGAAGAAGGTGTGGGACACCCTTGAATCATGTTATCAGGTTAGAGCGAAAGTAAAGAATCTCAAGTTGTAGAATTTGAGAAGAGATATCGAGAATCTGAAAATGAAAGACAATGAAACTGTGGATGCTTTTATAACTCAAGTCACGAGTGTTGTTAATTGATTGAGAGAGTGTGTAGAAGACCTCTCAAACAAGAGAGTGATCGATAAAGTCATTCGGAGTTTGCCGAAGAAATTCAAAGCGATTTTTGTATCCATAGAAGAGTTCAAGGACACAAGTCAAATCAAAATTGAACAGTTGACTGGTTTGTTGATTGCACATGAATTGAGGATGTCAAGATATGATGATAGCACATTGGATAATGCTTTAAAAACTCAACTATAATTTAGTATAGGAATAGGGAGAGGATCGAGTAACTGATCAAAGATGTCATCGAGATAATTATGATCATGAAGAGAAATCTCAACAACATCATCCTAATTTAAGGGAGAGTAATAATAGAAATTGGCATCGATGAAATGAGATGTATCATATTTCTAAATTTCAATGATTTTATTGCAAAAGATATGGCTATTCACTATAAGGAAAAGACCCTCGAACGAAGGTTATAAAGGAGGTTCTTAGTGTTATAAAATTGGCCAAAATTGTCAAAAAACATATGCTACCACATCCATTTATGGTTATGGAGGTTTTGGCAGAGATTTTAATGAAAATTCAACAGAACTAAAAAAAAATGGTGGACGGAGGTTTTTACGGATGTTGTTTTCCTCGGTGCACTAATCTGGCTTTAACGCACCGGTGCGTACCTGTGGACGGCCCCGGGGCGGTCGAGGAAGAATGCATCGGGTCGTTAAGGTATAAAACAACAATGGGCATAGTGTTGGTGATACAATGCACGAGGACGATATTATTGGACTTGGGATTTGATCGGTGCGCATAGTTCGTATCAATGCCCCAGTGCATAGACTTATCGAAATGCACTGGTCTGTCCTTTCACACAAATGCACCGAGCTTTATAATTGGTATCGATATTCGTGCAGTGCAAATATGTCATACAAATACACCAGTGCATATAGACCCTTAAACGCCCTGGTCCGCAGTATCACACAAATGCACGAAGATTTATAATTGGTATTGGTATTCCTGCGATGCCCATAGGTTGTCTAAATGCACTGGTGCGTTTAGACACAAAAACGCCCTGGTGCACAGTATCACACAAACGAACCGAGATTTATAATTGGTATCTGTATTCGTGCGGTGCTAATAGGTCGTAAAAAGGCACCGGTGCGTAGATAGACATAAACGCACTGGAAAGCTGTACCGCAAAAACGCCTCGATATTTTTAACCAATTTTGGTATTTTTGTGGTGCCCATAGGTCGTAAAATCGCACCGGAGTGCTTAAGAATACAAGTGCATCGGTTTTATTTTTGTATTTTTTAGAAACATCGACCTGTGATAGTGTAATTATTGTGGTTGTTTTAAATTCATTATTCATGAAAAGTCGACACATATTATAACAATATTCATATTAATTAAATTTTTATTAATGCATTTGAATGTGATGTTTGGATTAATTTTTTATATCATATCAAAATTATTGTGGTTTTTTTAAATTCATTATTCATCAAAAGTCAACACATATATATTTTATAACAATATTCATATGAATTAAATTTTTATTAGTGCATTTGAGAACGACAATGGAGAACGCAATAGCGACAATAGATAATGCAATAGAATAAATTAAAACATTTATTATTATTATTATTATATATATATATAAGACATTCTTTGTCATACAAAATGAGACAATTATTGGTATCCCTTTATCTTTCAATTAGGACACTATGTCCATTACATTAAATAAAATGTCTAATTTCACAGACATTTTTCAAAAAATACAACGGCTTGATTTTATATCCACACATAGTGATCATCATTCTTCGCTTGAACTGTTGTCATTTCTAGAGCTACTTCCATGACTTGGGTTATTTTCATAAATGTTTTGTTCACGATGTTGATTGTTTTCTTCTTCTTCACCTTCCATCTACAAACATAAAAATAAACTGTAATGAGTGTATATACATTGGTGAGAATAAAGAAAACTGCAATATTAAATAATATACATCAATGTAAATCGAAAAGAGATGATGTACCAATGCAACAATTGACTCACAAAATATACACATTCTTTCAAAACCATGTAACATGCCATCTTTCAAGACTTGATTTGTTGGTGCATGACATACGTTGTTTCCTCCAATTTTTATACCCCATAACAAATCATATATTTAATATAAAAGATATATTTTTTCTATTAATTATAGAAGGAGCTAAGTAAAACAAGATCGATAGATGCTTACAAATTCCACAATTTATTTCTGATATGCCAACATATACGCAGAACCCATATTTAACCTAATTTCAATCAATTCCTCTAATGGTTCTTCTTTGTATGTTAGCACCTGTTTGAAGACATTCAACGATGATTTTTGTAAAACAACTTAAAAAATACAAAAATGAAATTTAGTTAAGTTGTTATAAGGAAGTAACAATTACTCACAAATTTAGATATCAATCCTTTTCTTCCTTGTCGTCCTTTTTTATGTGCTGAATGGGTTCCATTTTCTTTTATTTTATGTAAGAAAATACTTGAAATTAATATTTAATGATAAATTGTTTATTTATTTTACCTAATGATCAAAAAATTCAATGATTACAGATTACATTTGAAGCAAGTTGTTGTTGAGATGGCTCCTCCAACGATGCAATTTTCTCGATTTTCTTTGACCATCTCCTTGTACACCTTTTTGGACATTCCTACTGGCATATTTCTGATATCAACTTGTTTATATTTTGAGATTTTTATAATCTTCCTGAAAATGTAACATGACAATAAACTATTTAATTTTTATATTGATATATGAAAAGTAAGTATAACAAAGTGATATTTATAAATAATTCTAGATAAACATCTAAAGGAATATTACTTTTTCATTCCTTATTTTTTGTTGTTGTACGTTTTTGCTATTAAAAGCCTGACATGTCTCATTGACCAATTCTTTGGAAACTCTTCCTGTAGTTTACATAAAATTTGGTTCTTGGAATCATTGGATTGGTTTTTGTATTGTTAGTGGAAAGAATGTCTATATATTCATTCCACTAGATCCCTCAAACTTTTGTAAAAGTTCTTCCCCCTTTTGTTAACTTCCAGCACCACTCCATATGACCTACGGAGCAATTGATTTTCATTTGCATGTTCTAAATTTTTTCTTTTCTTAGAACAACATTCATTTTCTGAGTTGTTGGTCCCTATAGAACATTTAACAAATGTGAATTAGTAGATTGCTTGACACATGTTATCTAATAATTTTAAGTATATTATTAATGGCAATTAGAAAAAGAAACTCATATTGGATCGATAGTATTTTTTCATTCATCTGAATCATCCTTTTGAAATTTTTCCATTAAACTTTTACACTCTTTTGGCCATAGATCAGAAATAATCATATCAAGCTTCATAATTTTGTGGCTCTGCATGATACACAGTAAACAATACATATTAGTTAAACTTACATATATTTCAAAAATAATATTTATTCTAAAGAATTTACAAAGAACTTGCATTTTTTTCTTTTCTTGATGTGTTAACAGTATTTTTGTTACTTGATCTCTTGTTAGACATTTCTTTATCAATATGAAAAATGTACCATATCATTCATTAATATATTTATAAATAAATTCTCAACTTTTTCAGGTAGAAAATAAATCTCAAGACATCAGTGCGCCGTTCATGAGGTCAGCACTATAGTCGGTGTGTGGGGATATTAACAACACACTGCAAAATAGTATAATACACTGTATGGTGCGTTGGGTATTATAAACGCACCGTAAAAAATATTTTAATAGACTTAATGGTGTGTGGGGTATTATAAGCGCACCGCAAAAATGGTGTAATACACCATACGGTGCTTCCCTAGTTAAATGGAGCACAGGTGCCCTATTTCAGATTTAGCGCAAGGATTTAGAAAAAATGTTTTCATTTTTTTTACTACAGTACTTTCGCGGTGCACTATATAATACAACGCACCGGTGCGGTAGTGTACATAGGGCGCACCGATAAAGAAAAATACATTTTTTCAAAAATTCACGCAATGGCCGAATGGATTGGGATCTGACTATGCAAGTCATCCCGTGGCTTGGACGTCAATATAAAATGAAAAACCCTAATTCTGAAATCACAGATACAATGAGAAGAAAGGGAAAAAACAAAAAAATGAAGGGTCTAGTGTAAAAATGGATAAAACTACAGAAAAAAGTAAAAAAAATAATCAAATTTGATCACGAGATCGTTTAAAATTCTATGAAATAGGGTTTTAATCACCATAAGTTTGGTTTATGATTGTCTGAATACTTGTGCTCGAACGTATTTCGCTGCTCCACAATGCCCTCCTACTCTCTTTCTCCAGCTCTGTCTCCTGCAAATATCTCGCTAAAATTTTTAGCAAAAATAGTGAAATAGTGAAAAGTGTTTAGTATTTAAAGAAGTATTTTATGAAATTATATTTTTGAAAATATTTTTCCGCCCATTTTTCAAATTGCTGCTTTTTTTTCACTTAAAGAAAATAGACTTTGCTTCTTTTTTTTTAATTTACGTTTATTCGTTAATGGTGCAGAATAGTTTTGACGCACCAATGTGTCTTATTTATACGATGCACCGATGCGTGTTAGGATGATAAGCGCACCAGACTGTATGAAGTTTTTTTTTTTTAAAGTACATGAATTTACTTTCATTATTTTCTAAACTTTATTATGTTACAAAAATTCGTATTATTCTAGGTTTGTTATTTTACAATTATTTGCAAATTTACAAATTTAAATATTTTAATAAAATCATTTCACTTTAATACAATTAAAATTTTCACATTAATAGAATTAAAATTTTACAAATATTTTACATACAATTACAATTTTACATTAATTTCACATACATGAATTGCCTTTAGAATTACAATTACAATTTTAATTTTACATACAATTACATTTACAATTTTACATAGAATTACATTTACAATTACATTTACAATTACAATTACATTTTTACAAATATTTTACATACAATTCAATTAAAATTACAATTACAATTTTAGAATTCTACATACAATTACATTTACAATTTTACATAGAATTACATTTACAATTACAATTACAATTTAACAAATATTTTACATACAATTCAATTAAAATTACAATTACAATTTTAGAATTTTACATACAATTACATTTACAATTTTACATAGAATTACATTTTCAATTACAATTACAATTTTATAAATATTTTACATACAATTCAATTAGAATTACAGTTACAAATACAATTACAATTTTAGAATTCTATATACAATTACGTTTACAATTTTACATAGAATTACATTTACAATTACAATTACAATTACAATTTTATAAATATTTTACATACAATTCAATAAAAATTCCAATTACAAATACGATTACAATTTTAGAATTGTACATACAATTAGAATTAGAATTACAATTTTACAATTTTTCATATATATAATTACAATCATTTCAGAATAAATTAAATATTACAATTACAATTAAAATTTTACATTAATAAATATTTAACATACAATTACAGTCTAAATTACAATAAGTACAAATACAAATACAATTTTAAAACTTTACATACAATTAAAATTTAAATTACAATTACAATCACGACATAATATTTAATAAATATCATGGTCATTTATTATTAAATTAATTAATAAATATTATCACGATCATGATAACCATCGTACAAACATCATATTTGACTAATAAACACATTCAAACATCAAATTAACATTATATATTAAGATCATCATAACACAAACATCAAATATACATCTCAATATGTCAAATAACTCATGCTATCACATATACACATCTATCTGCAAACTAAACATTAAATGAACATATCTGACATGACCTAATAATATGCACCACATCATCATCAACATGAAAATTAAGTACAACTGCAACATGATCATAAAATACATGGACCATATATATATAGTTGAATAATGTTAAAAATATACCACTGTAATATAAATGTCATGGATGAGGCGCTCGTGGTAGTATAACAACATCAATAGCAGTACTACAAGTAGATGCCTACTCAGTAAAGCTAGGTGCAGCCTCGACAGTCGATGGCCGAGCCTGCTCATGATCATGATCACTAGTACTAATGGATGCATCCGCTGGTGGTAGTACAACATAAATATGAGTAGTACTAGCGGAGGCCTACTCAGTCAATAGTGCAGCCTCAGCGGTTGATGGTTCAGCCTGCTCATGATCATGACTAATACTGATGGATGTAGCTGTAGGCTTCTGACTGGATGTGGCCGATGGTCCAGCCTCATCTCCATGATGACTGTCAAATGCTGCCAACGGAGCATCATGCTCATCAAGCGCGTCGCGAGGTGTACGATCATGAGATGCATGTGAGTCGTTGCTCACGGACTGTCCATCACATGTCGCGGCTCAACTACACCTATAACTACGGGCATTCCTCCTCAGTCGTGTAACAGCTTTCATAGCTCCTACAACATGTTGCATTAGGTCGTACATGTCACACGACATGCCTCTCCACATCCGTAATAGCCTATCATCGGCCTGTATGTCTCTGTAATGAGCGATTCTGATGCCGGCATCAAAAATAAATGCACAAAGTCAGTTGGAAAACTCCATCCTATATCTGGTCTCAGGTCGACCATGCCTAGCAAAAGACGGCACCCGCACACCATGAGCAGCAGCATGTCTCTTTGCTGCACCGGCCTCATCCTCGTCATGATCATCCTCGGCATCAGCCATATCCTGATCGTCATGAACATGATCCACACGTGGATCATGTGGTGGACCCGGCATATCCTCGCCATCAAAAGAGCCAATTTCTACAAAATATATACAATTATGCAACAATAATTAGACAATTTCATTACACAATTTAATAAAAACAAGTTAAATAACATCTTAGAATAAATTTAAATAAAACAATAATATTACCTCTATCATCTGGCGGATCATCAGCTATGAAGAGGATGTTGGGACACCCTCACCAATCTAATCCAGCATAAGGATATGGGACCATAATGAAGGGATGAATCCCATCAACACTGACTAGTAAGTCCAGTGAATCATGTGATATCTTGGCTGGAAACAAAGTGTCTCCCCTCTTGGGCATAATTTTCCCCCACATGTGCATCCGGGCCTCAAACATTGGCCTAGGAGGCTGTCGAACAAAACTAGGTCTCATCTCTAGAAACCTCTCAAAAAATAAACAAAACATCTCTGAAGAAAAAGGGAAGTTGACCCTCCCTTATGCATGAGCACGACACCTATCTAAGGTCATACAAAACTGCTGCAAAAAAAATGGTAGACCACCTAACAAGTCATGGTTGTTGTACTAAAGAATCAACATAATATAAAAGCAAGCAACTACTGCGTTACCCATCATTGGTGTTGTGCAAAATGGTCGAAATGATAAGGGAGAGGCATTGCACGTCCTATCTACCAAAAGCAACTATACGCAACTGACCTCCAGGTACCTAAAACTCTGAAGGAGGCAATACATGTGCTCCCATTTATCTCTAGGAGTAAACTAACTGACTCCCTACTACACAACCAACTGGCACGACTGGGAATGAGGGAAAATCCACCCCTCTCCTCGATAGTCTTGTAATAAAATAAATATCCTCCATAGTGGGTGTGTACCACTGGTCAAGACCAACCTGGAAAGCTTGTCGGTGGGCATTCCAACTGTAGATAAGATATCTCAAAAACACACTATGGGCCTTTAGGGAAGTAGCCTACTCATAGAACTTAAGGAGGCCTACCTGCCTAAGGATCTCCTAGGTATCTGCAGTAATAGGATGAGGGTATGCATCTCTCTCCCTCTCTCTGGCCTCCCATTGGCGAATCATGTCATATTGTCCAGCCTGTTGTTAATGTTGTTCCTCCTCTTATCTCTGAATCATTGCCATAATAAATCATTTTTTTTGTTAAAACATACATGTATTTAGGAATATGCATATATATATAAAACAGACAAGTCGGTGTGCCATAAAAGCAGTCATGCACCAGTCGCGGTGCACCTTAAGAATGTAGCGCACCAGTCCCAGTGCCCCTAATGAAATACGACGCACCGGCCTCGGTGCAGTTGTCTATTTTTCAAGCACCATTAACTTTATCAAATTTTAGAATAGCGGTGCGCTGACTGAAATATTCGCCCCAGCGTGTATAGTCATGTCAACGCACCGACTTCATGACAATTACATAGTCAATGGTGCAGTCTTTTACTCGGCCACACCGTTGACCCTCTCGGAATCTAGAATGCAGTGCACTGCAATACACCGGGGTGGATAAATTTGTCAACGCACCGCACTATGATTCTTGTGGTCAAGGGCGCACTTGGAGAAATGAGTGCACCGTCTTTTAATTTTTTATTTTTTTTTTAAATTATTCGGGGCGCCTTTCGGTACCGCATTGGAAATGGTGCGGGTACCATTAGCACCGGTGGCGGTGAGACCTGTAAATTTTACTGGCAGCACCTCTATCCGATGCGAGCCGAATATCTCTAGCGCACCGCGCGACAATTTTTATTTTTATTTTTTAATGGTTATTTTTAAGGTTATTTTAATTTCTAATCTGCTAAAAGGCTTAATTATGGAAAAACTAGAAAAAAACCTAAACATTTTACCGTCAAGGAGGCATATTGGCTGTAAACTTTGCAAAAGAAAAATTTCCCACTGTTTTTCAAAATGCAAGATGGAGATTGGTGGCCAATGCAGAGTAGCAGTGCGTGCAATGGGTGCAATGAGAGCACCTCTGTCATGGTAGCTCAGACAAGGGGAAATGGCACTGGTGCTTGAGAGCTCTAGAGCACTGAGGAAAGTGAAAAATGAAGTTTTTTCGCCGTAAATTTTCTTTTATTTAACCCTGTTTTGATGTCTGAGGTTTTATAGGCACACCGGTACGCTTACCTACAACCGCACCGGGCGGTGTCAAATTTAGAGCATTGTTTATAATGCACTGGGCTAGTTCTCTAACAACGCATCGGGATGTTTCAGTTTTGGCATGAAATTTTAATAATGCACCGAGGCGGAATATCCTTAAAGAACCAGTCCAAAATAGTCGTAAAGCACCAGTTTTTTGGCCTTGATTTTTTTTTTAATGTAACGTTATTCCGGTGCGTGCGGTTTATAGGCGCATCGATGCTCTTGGATAAGAATGCAACTGTGCATTTCTGGTTTGGCATCATGTTTTATGATGTACCAACACAGAAGAGTGGTGAAGCACCGGTGCGATACAATAATAGGATGCCCCAGATGTGTGTGTACGTCGCGCAAGCTGTCAGGTGTGCCAAAGTTTTGTGCGCACTGGTGCGTTCAATGGTAGGGCGCGGACCGGTAATTGAGAGCTCAGGAGCACTGGAAAACTGAAAAATCTGGGTTATTTTGCCATAATTTTTTTAATTTAACCCTTTACTAGTGCGCATTGTTTATAGGCGCACCGGTTCTGTTTCTTACAAATGCACCGGTCGGTTTGTGTTTTGGCATGATGTATTATGATGCACCAGTGCGGTTTCTTTCTACTGCACTAGGTGGTTTCGGTTTTAGCGCGGTTTTTTATAATGTATCGGCGAGGAAGATCTGTGACGCACTGGTGCTATAGAATAATACTATGCACCGGGCGGGTGTGTACGGAGTGCACAATGTCTGGTGTGCCAATGTTTTGGTCCGCACTGGTGCTTCCTTGGTTCCAAAGCACCAGGGAGATGTGTAATGATAAGCTCACCGAGAGGAAAACATCCACAAAACCCTCCGCCCACCAACCTCCTCTAGTAACCTCCGCTAGAAATGAATGTATGGGGTATTTTTCTATGGGGTTCCTCAAAAACATCTGCTAGTGGCTATTTTCCTTGTAGTGGTTTTTCTAGTAAGTGTTTGAAGAGGCAGAAAGATGTTGGTAACTAATATGCACACATCTCAGAAGAATTTGAATATAATAAGGGAGTCATTTTTTTGACTTGTAATGTAGCTCAAGAATGTTGAGATAATATTTTGTTTTTAGATAGCGGCTACAACAATCACATGATGGGAAACAAAGATTTGTCTTCCAATCTAGACATAAGTATTCAGTCTAAAGTCAAATTGGGTAATGATAATAAGGTATGCGTTAAAGTAAAGGAGTGATTGGTGTTTATACCAGAAATGGTGAGAGAATAAAAATTGATTATTTGTATTATGTGCCTATCTTAAAATGCAATTTGTTGAGCATTGAATAACACATAGAGAAAAAGTATAGTGTTATTCAAAAATAATGTGTATACTATCATTGAAAAATATCCAAGAAATAAGATAACAACAAGAGTAGAAATGACAAATAATAGGATGTTTCCGTTCATAATGATAAATGAATTGTCTCCCTCCTTGAATGGTTATAAAATTAAGAATATCAATGAATCATGGCTATGGAATTTAAGGTATGGTCATTTATATTTTGGTGGTCTAGACTTGTTGCAAAAGAAACAAATGGTGAAAGGGTTACCTAGTACTCAACAACCAATGAGCTCGTGTGAAACTTGTTTACTAGCAAAGCATCATAGACAAAGATTTGTATCTGGAGTTTTGTTTAGGGCGAAAGCTCCATTGCAGATTGTTCACACAAATTAGTAGCGACCGATGCAAACACCTTCTTTGGCTAGTAATGTTTAGTTTTTAACCTTTATTGATGACTATAGTCCAAAAGCATGGGTTTGTCTTCTGAAACAAAAATATGAATCAATTTTTTTATTTAAAAGATTTAAAGCTATGGTTGAAAAGGAAAGTGGAAAGAATATTCAAATTTTGAGATCATATAGAGGTGCTGAATATATCCTAACAGATTTCATTGAGTTTTTTCAATCGCATAGATTCAAGAGGTAGTTTATTTCATGTTATACTCCACAGAAAAATGGAATAACTGCAAGGAAAACTAGAACTATTATGGATATGGCTCAAAGTATAAGGAAGGAAAAACATCTACCAAATTAATATTAGGGAGAAGTGGTGGTTTGTGTTTTTTATATTTTTAACAAAAGTTCAACAAAGAGTGTGAAGGACCAAGTTCCCAAAGAAGCATGGAATGGTAAGAGTTGTCATATATCTCATTTAAGAATTTGTGCTTATACACATGTTCCTAAATAATTGAGAAAGAAATTAGATGATATAAGTGAGAAATGTATCTTTATTGTATATAGTGAAGAATCTAAAGCATATAGGCTCTATAATACCATCACCAAGAAATATATTATTAGTAGAGATGTTGAATTCAAGGAAGAAGACACTTGGGATGGAAGGATATATAAATTTGTTGCAGAGGGAGTTGTAGTATCTCATGGAGATGATAATGAAGATGAGAAAGAAGTAAAAGGTGGACAATCGATCCCATATACACCTATTGCAAGAAGTTTAGCAAGCCAATCACCAAGAGTTAGTCCATTACAATTGAGAACACAAAGAAATCAGAAACATGGTGAATGATCAGGTTATGGTGGACAACAAAGAACAGGGTCAAAGGTGAGTAATGAGTATAATCCTACAATGGATACATTAAAGAATATAATTAAAGGTCAGAAAACTAGAAGTTTAAAATAATTGTTTGAGCATAATGATGAAATAGATCAAGTTTCAAATTTTTCATTACTTGCATATGATCTATTAAATTTTGATGAAGATTTGAAAGTAAAAAATTGGATAAAAGCCATGGATGAAGAAATTGATGGTATATAAACAAAGACTACTTGGGGACTTGTAAAAATACTATAGGTGTTAAATGGATTTACAAAACTAAAGAGAATGTTTAAGGTTAAATTGAAAAGCATAAAGAAAAACTTGTAGCTCATGGGTTAAGTCAACAATCTGGTATTGATTATAATGAAACTTTTGCACCTGTAGCTAGACTTGACATAGTAATAATGGTATTAGCTATTCTTGCACAAAATAAAAGGAAAAATATCAGCCATATGTTAAGTTTGGATTTTTAAATAGTTTTTTGGGAAGAAGAGGTTTGTGTGAAACAACCGCCTGGATATGAAATTGATGGTAAAGAGGATAAATTTTACAAATTAAATATACCATTATATGGATTGAAACAAGCACCCCGAGTATGGTATAGTAGAATTTATGAATATCTAAATAACAATGGATTCATCTGGATTCCAAGTGAGCTAAATTTGTATACAAAAGTAAATGAGGAAGGTAAAATATTAATTGTGTGCCTATATGTTGATGATTTGATTTTAATTGGAAATCTTTCAATAGATGATTTTAAGACAAGCATGAAAAAAAAATTTGATATGACTGATTTAGGTCTAACGAAATATTTTCTTGGTATTGAAGTAACTCAATCTGAAGATGGTATTTTCATTTGTCAATCTAAGTATGCACAGGATATATTGAGAAGGTTCGTGATGGAAAATTCTAAGCTAGCTATAACCCCAATTGCAATTGGTATAAAACTCAGTAAGGATGATCAAGGTTCATATATTGATGCAACCTTGTATAAGAAATTAGTTGGAAGTCTTATGTATTTGACTGCAATAAGGTCTGATTTGAAGGTACAAAAAAAGTAGAGCAGCTCGGAAGGAAAGGAACCAATGATGAATGTAAGGTTTAATTTCGAGATTCATGGAGTCAATGAAGAGTACCCATTGGCTAGTTGGGAAAAGGATTTTAAGATATGTTGTTTGAACAAGAAATTATGGTATCATGTATACAATTTATTGATATTTTGTACTAACTGGATATACATATAGTGACTTTGCAGGTAATATTGATGACAGGAAGAGCACATTTGGGAATGTGTTCAATTTTGGTTCAGGTACAGTTTCATGGGCATCACTGAAGCAATCTATTGTGACTCTATCATTAGCTGAAGCAGAGTATGTTGCAATGACAACAAGAACATGTCAAACTGTGTGGATGATAAGAATTTTGACCGAGTTGTTGCATGAACAGAAAGAATCAAATCATGTTTTCTATGATAACAAATCTGCAATCGCATTATCAAGAAATCGTATTTTCCATAAGAAGAGTAAACATATTGATACGATGTATCATTTCATTCAAGAATTAGTAAGAAATAATGAAATATGTATGGAGTTTTGTAGATCAAAAGACCAGTTTGCAGACATATTTACAAAACCCTTGGGAAAATAATTGTTTGAAACTCATAGCGAAAACATAGGAGTATGTATGATGTAATGACATTTTGATGTAGTAGAAAAGTTCTTTTTTTCTTTTTGGTGAAATAATTAAGGGGAAGAACGTAATATTAATTATTTCACACACCATCTTCCACGACTTCCTAGAAAATTTGGCCCAATTTCCGACGGCCACTTTGTCGCTATTCTAACACATGGTCGTCGCAAGAGCAATAGTTTGAGGCCGGACAAAACGTGGTTAGCCATTACGTCGCAATTCCGACGTTTTACCAAAGTGTTGCAATACCGCCACTTTTTCTGAAATTTTGAAAAGTGTCGCTATTTCGATGTTTTATAAGCATCGGTCTTCTGATGAACCACAACTGTCGGTCTTCCAACGATCACAAACTATCGGTCTTCTGACACTTTAAGGTTTTCGAAATAACGTCGCAATTCCTACATTATGGCTTCCAACGTTTAATTCTGTCGTTTTACAAACTGTCACAATTCCAATGAAATATCATCCGATGTTTAGAACGTCGTGCATTCGACGCTTATGTAACGTCGCTTTATCGATGAAAAAGTTAAAAATATTTTATAAAGAAATGTCGCTCTTCGGATGATCAAGGCGTCGGTATTCCAATGAAAAAGTAAGAATATTAAAAAAATTAGCGTCGCTCTTCCGACGTGTAAGGCGTCGGTCTTCCGAAGAAAAAGTAAAAATATTAAAAAAAATAACGTCGGTCTTCCAATGTCTAAGGCATCAGTCTTCTGACACTTGGTTAAAAATATTTACAAAAAAAATTCCACCTCCAATTGTCACCACTTCAAGCCTCTAGTTGTCACCACTTCAAGTTTTACAGTTGATTTTTCATGCCTCCAATATCATCGAGCCCTCCACAGTTGAATCTTTAATCCTCCACAAATCTGTCTTACCTGATCTTCAAATAAACACTGGCATACACTTCTACATATGTGTTCTATCTGAACTCCAAGGAAGCACTAATTTACCCTTCAAATATACTCCACATATGTGTTATCACCACTCTACTTTCCACAAAGGTAAGTCTGAGGTGTTCTTGGGCTCAATTCCACAGGACCGAGTTTTACAAGCTAGTTTGCTATACGAAACATAAGTCACTGAGTCTTATCACAGTCTTGTAACTTAACACTGAGCTAATAAATAAAAATAGGTGACTTAGCTAATTCGTCGGTCTTCTAAAAATTAAATATACCAATCTTCAGTCTTCTAAAGCATCGGTCTTAGCACATTGGTTTTTCAATCTATATCCTTCAGCCAATCATATGTGGTTCTAACCAAGTGCTAGCACATTGTGATCTCCTAGCCTCTAAATCATTAACTCAATGTTTCTAACCCATGCACTCAGTTTCCATGTACCTGTAATCTTTAGTATATTCGTGTATCATCTTCTACTAAGGGAATGCATCTAGTTACAAGGAAATGAATTATAAGAGAGATAGTTGAAAGTAGTATTGAAGGCATGGTGAATAGTCTAAAACCTAATGTATCAATCTAGACTTTGGCACACTGTAAACTAGAATTCTTACAGGAAAATCAATAAATTGGCCACTAAGACTTCATTGTTTTTCAAGTTATTTATTTTTGTCAATTTTCAATAATGACTTGAGGACAAGTCAATGAATCAGTGGGGGAGAAGAAACAGTGAGTTTTATCTATTCATCTCCTCATTCTCAAAATTTCAATAAGGGATTTTTTTTAGTAATTGATTGTTTCAATAAGAAGGAGTTGTTTTGTTCTAGTCACCAAAGGGACCTGTTCAAGAAAAAATATGCAGTGGGACCTGTATAAACAAGATTATGCAGAGGGACCTGTTCAAAGGCTGCATCAATGACACACAAGGCAACAGCAAAGGGACCTGTTCAAAGAATACATCAATGGCACACAAGGAAACATCAACATATTTCAAGGCTGCATCAACAATTTTCAAAGGTTTCCTATCAAAATTTAAACATGGTTGCATCAATATGTTCTACAACACCAAGAAGGATAGAAGTTGCATCAACATGACTTTTCAAAATTCAAGGGACCTATGTATGCTCATTTTCAAGCGACATGTTTAGAAGACAAAGACCAACCACACCAGCACAAAGCCAACTAGTTACACCTGCAAAGAAGAAAAACCAGGATTATATCAACCAGCAAGTGTAAAGGACTGTAAGATTTTTGTTTTTAATACTTAAATTGCTATGATTATTTTAGTGTTAAATAATTAATTCATGGTTACTTATTAATATCAATTTCATAACCCATATCAACCTATACCATTACCCCTAAGCATCTTAATCTGTGCTATCACTCTTAAAAACCATGGCACCCATAAGCTATCCTATATGCCTAATGGTTTTATATGCCATCTCTATATCAAAATGGTACTTAAACCTTAGCCTATCTCTCTACATACTCATCTCTATCTCGATACTACCACTACTTCTATATCTCACCACTATAAACCTTAGCCTATTTCTATGCTAGCTATACCCTTAAACCTTTTCATAAGCTTTCAAATCAACCACTGCCATAAATGTACCAACGGTCTATAAGGCCTTTCCGCAGCCTTATTAGACACCAAATGAGAAGACATCTGTTTAAAAAGACTGCTTTCAATCGATTTCAATTCATTCTGAATTCCAGCTAGGGAAAACGGTCTCCACAGCCTTTACTAGACAGATACACCGCCAATGAATATATTCACCGTATCTATCATTCCATTCCAAAACAAATTTTATCCTCTGCAACCATGATCTGTATTCTCTTTAACCACGACTACATACCCTGCAAAAAAGATTACGGGCTCTGCTAACTAGACCCTATCCTCTGCACCCATATTCATATCAACCTATTTTCATGATAGCAGGCTAAAATTTTGAAACTCTCCATTCACAAATGTCGGAAAAAAGTCCACATTAAGGTTGATTAAGTTCAAGCTTTGTGGTTTAAAATAGAAATGCCAAGAATATAGGTATCCAGCTACTAGGATACGTTGGCTGGAAAACGGGAGAAAACATAGGCATTGAGGATTATCCAAAACAAAAAGGTCAGCCCAGAAATTAGAAGAAAGCTCAGAAATTCGAAGTTAGCTTAGAAATTCAAGGTCAGCCAGAAGAACGAAATAGAAGAGGTAACAGTTAATAACCCTGGTTAATATTTTTTTAAATAACAGAGCATAAGAAGGAAGGGTTAGAATAGAGAGATTTTAATGGCAAATAGGGCAGAACCAGAAAAATTTGACAGTTCAAAATTTCATGAAGATTGTGTCAAAATATTAAGACAAAAATAGTGGCTACCCTTCTTAGAAAAATTCAATGGGTATAATGAAGAAGTCACTAAAAAAATTTCTTCTTCGTTCACTAGAGAAAAAGCCACAGTAGGGAGTCTTTCCTTCAAGGTTTCAGAAGACACTATAGCCCAAATAATAGATATTAGTCCAGAGGGTGAGAAATACTTTAAAACAAAGAAATTCAAGGAAAAATCATGGACACAATTCATGTCTAGATCAAGAGTGTCTTCAGTAAATTGGAAAATAGGAGTTCCTAGGAGTTGTATTCATCCCTGGGATGAAATGGTCTATATCCTCCAAAATTTTATCACATGTGAGGGCATATATAGTATAAGGTATTTGTATCATATCAAGATCTTGTTGCATTTGAAAGGGGAATGTACCATCAGTCTACCTTCTTTCCTTTTACAAAGCTTAACCAAAATGTCAAAAACTATTCAGAAGCAGAAAGGTAATATGGATAAAATTTTATGTCATTTTGGTTTGATAAAAAATTTGATTCAGTATGAATTACAAAAGACAGGGATGACATGGAAGGGATTTTTAATCTCCAATGGAATCAAAACTAATGAAGAAGAAAAAGAAAAACAAGGGAGTACAAAATTCATAGTTGATGCGAATTAAATAAATGATGAAACTCCTGAATTCACATCAAACATTGTTTCCCAACCTAGTAGCAGTGTAATAACAAGAAAAATGAGATAGGAAGATGCTAAGAGAGCTACAAAAGACAACATTTTTACCACCTATACAAGAAAATCCATGAGGATAAAAGGTAAGACAACGCAAGAGAATGATGACCTACAACCAGAACAAGATGTACAACCAAAACATGTTGTATATATACAAGAAATGGAAATTCAAAGCAATAAGGAAGAAGAAAAAGAGCAAGCACCCTCAAACAGAAAGCAGAAACAACTAGAGAGGTAGATTGAAGACTTGCAATAAGAACTCAAGGAATCAGAGGTATTAGAAAGAGTTGTGAAGAAAGAGAATGAAGCACTGAGAGAACAAAGCAAGAAAATTCAAAGGAAAAATGAAAAATTGAAGAAGAAATTAAGAAAACTCAAAGCCAATCAAACTGAAATTTGTAAATGGGATGGAAAATGGTATAGACAGAAGAAAGCTCTCAAGGCAAAGTACAAGAACATGAAGACTGAATATCAAGCTCAGAATAATGTAGATGTTTTATTGCAAGCAGCAGAAGCAGCAAATAGAAGAAGTTCATTAGGTTAGCATGAGGACATGCAAAGTCTTGTGTTCGGGGGAGATGTTGGTATAAATTCATGGCCTATATTTTTATCCAAAAATCTCATCATTATCCACCATTTTCCTTACTAAACCTTCATAAATTCCTTATATCCTATTGAAATTGATTAATATAGTATCATAATTATTATTTTTACATTGAAATCAATTTTGGGAATTTTTGTGTTAAAA
The DNA here is from genome assembly GCA_034641835.2 of Pinus albicaulis. NCBI lineage: Eukaryota > Viridiplantae > Streptophyta > Pinopsida > Pinales > Pinaceae > Pinus > Pinus albicaulis. Next base: position 671,417,056 of record CM076573.1, read on the forward strand.
ACTAAAAATTTTCAATAAATTACAGGTTCTAGTAATTTCCTGTAAATTCTTTATGTTCTGACATGTGGCGTGATAGGTATCTAAAAAAAAAGGATGAGGGATTGATCTGGAATGTACACAGATGGAAAAAAATCTATTCAACCTCAGATTCCAAGTTCCTAAGTAGCCGGTCAACGCTGGTCAAACCCAGCCATTTCAGCAGAAAAATCTTGAATCATAAATGAACAAACTTGATATTTTTCTTGTATTTGGGTATTTAAACCAATTTTACCTCTTTTGGAAGTCATTTAGGCTTTTGAGGAACGAGAATAGCTTCATTTTTTTATGTAATTCATGATAAATAGTTAGAGGAAAAGATATTGAAGGCTAGTTAATACATAGAGAGAGACATACAAAGACATGAGATTTATGTGCCAAGCTTCAAACTATGTTTTTATGTAATTGATTTGCAGACTTCAATAGAGACAGAGATTCAGTTCTTCATGGTGTTATAGACTAGCATTTTCTCCATTTGAAGGTACTCCAAGTGTGCTAGCAATGTGTGGAGGGCCCCCATGCAGTGCTGGTACACTTTCTTTATGTTTTCCTTTACATCTGCATATTTAGATCTGATAGTACATTTTCACTTAATTCTGATGTTGTAAGTTCATGAATCTTGATTAGAAGTGTGTTTATTGTTTCAGTTATCATTTCTGCTTTATTTTCATGGTTATAATTGAAAATTTTTATTACTAGATTAATGAGTAAACCTTGTAAGAGGATTTAATTGTTGATTGAATTTGAAATCATTACCTTGATCTCTATTTCTAAATGATTTTGATTTAAGTGTGATTATTTGAAAGAGACTCTGTGAGTTGAGTCCTTGTAAGAGGACTAGGATCTCAAACAAACCATAGGAATTAGCTAATTTCTTTTAGTGTGTTAATATAAGAAATTGGAAGAGATTCTGTGAGCTGAGACCCTGTAAAAGGACTAGAATATCAGACAACCATAAGTACTCTGTTTTTAGGAAGATATATCTATTTTAATTGGAGAGGTGTTTAAGTGTGTAAGGAACCAAAGGGTAATCTCTTGTAAAAGGGTATTGGATCCTGCTGCCACAAACTCTCATTCAGGAAATTAAATCCTTTTAGGTCTATATATATTAGACAAGTATCTCTAAGCTTACCTACTCGGGTTGACATGAAATGAAAGCCTAATCTACAACAGTATAATAGACCAAACAATCATTAGAAGTGCTTACCACATATCAACCTCATGACCATAATATGTACTATTTGTTCCCAAAGCCTGAAGAATATCTCTATTCTATATTCTATGTTGGCTATGGGAAATCCATGAAAGATATTCTCAAAACTTGGTGGCAAGAGTTGAGCAAATTTTCCCAAAATCCTGACAGCATTTACAAAACCAAAGCATTGAATAAAATGCACCGATATTTAATGGCTATGTGTTGCAGGATTTACGATATTTATTTGGGGTATGGATAAATGTTAAGTGGTCTAGATTCCATATATTTTCATGCCATTATCTAGTTCTACCTTCCGTAGAGACCTTAGGATGGATATTTAAACACATTGAATCTCAAAGCATGATCATTAGAAGTGCTTACCACATCTCAACCTCATGACCATAATATGTACTATATTCTCCCAAAGCCTGAATAATATCTCTATTCAAGATTCTATGTTGGCTATGGGAAATCCATGAAAGATATTGTCAAAACTTGGTGGCAAGAGTTGAGCAAATTTTCCCAAAATCTTGACAGTATCTATAGAACCAAAGCATTGAAGAAAATGCACTGATATTTAATGGCTATGTGTTGCAGGTTGTATGAGAGTTATTTGGGGTATGGATAAATGTTAAGTGGTCTAGATTCCATAGAGTTTCATACCATTATCTTGTTCTACCTTGCGTAGAGACCTTAGGATGGATATTGCAACACATTGAATCTCAAAGCATGATCATTAGAAGTGCTTACCACATATAAAACTCACGACCATAATATGTACTATATGCTCCCAAAGCCTGAAGAATATCTCTATTCAATATTCTATGTTGTCTATGGAAAATCCATGAAAGACATTCTCAAAACTTGGTGGCAAGAGTTGAGCAAATTTTCCCAAAATCCTGACAGTATTTACAAAACCAAAGCATTGAAGAAAATGCACCGATATTTAATGGCTATGCGTTGCAGGTTGTATGAGATTTAGAATGTAGATTTTTTTTAGGAAGGATGGGTCTATATGGTACACCCATGTGCCACCAAGGGAACCATTTTTCAGTTGGCCCAACCTCATAGCTCAACAATTTCATAAATGTGTTACAAAGGTGAAGAACATGGCACAAGGTGAGTAACCAAAGTTTTATATGTCCTCATATTTTTTTAATGGTATATATTCTAAAAATGAGTTCCCAGGTCTAGGATGGAAGTGGAATTATGCTAAAGAAATACCTCCACTCCACATATATTGCAAGATACTGTGGGATACTAGTTATAGGGGAATGTATGCGAGAGTAACTGAGATCTTCACATTATTATTATATTAGATATTGTTTGGCATAGTGGCACCCTGCATGATAGATAAGGCCAAGGAATCCATAGTATATGTTACAAATGTATTTGCATCACCTAAAGAAACATTCATCAAATTATTTGGAGAATATAAAATTCCACATCTCATGCCATTGTTTGTGAAAAATAAGGTGGTTATGTGGGAGGTTGGCTACCATATTTGCACAGGGTTGTTTGGATCGTTGCAAAAATCGAAGAAGTCTTCATGGTCCATTTTCCCTATGAAAATAAGATCATACAACCTAAAGATATTTAAGGCAACATAGGAAAAATTGCATAGCTAGAGTGTCTCAAGTTCGGTGAGATGTGATATCGTCAGTATGATCTTAAAGGTATATGCACATAAAATTGTGCAAATTTGAGATACACATGGACATACACCTCATACTCTTGGAAGGACAAGGATAAAATAAAAAACCATTGCCTCTAGAGAAATCATAACAAATGGGGAAGTAGGTCCTTCAAACGAAAAAACTATTTTGGAAGAGCCAAAGAGAGGAAACCAAGAGAAGATGAACATGTAGGACAACACTAAACTAAAAAATAAATATCAGAAACATCAGAATAATTGCCAGGTCCAGATCTATATAGTAAATATATCAACAAACTTGGCACAGGACATACAATGAACCCTGATGAGGCCAATTTCACTACAGATAAGGCTTATGAAGACCACTAGTTAGAGGTGGAATACAGATATTCAGGCTCTCCTTTCAAGTCTCGATTTGCAACGAGCATTTTTCCCATGTTTATCAGAGAATCATATGCAGCGAGCAATGGAAATTTAAAAATAGGAAAGGCAACAGTCTAGGAATGTTTCACCTCTTGATACTCTTACGAATGCCCAAATCGCTGCTACAAAGCAATCTGATAAGTCTTCACCATTTGGAGATAGTAAAGAGGAGCTGTGGTATGACCCAAATAATGGGCATCAGACTGATGTGGATATGGAACTAGTCCCTAAAAGTACTTCGATCCCACTTAGTGTTCTAGTTTTTGTATTTCTATAGCAAGTAGACCAACATCTTGTTCTGACTTCAGGGAACCCAAAAATATACTCCTCTATAGACTCCTTTCTCATGGGAGGTACGCTACATATAACAGTGTGCAAAGAACTCGAATCATATTTCTTTGCAATATCGACTTTGTTCGTATCCCACAGGATGGGAGGCACAAGAGGAAAATAGGTGATTTTGTAGTTCTCAATCAACTGAAAAATCTCCACAAGATCAAACTTAGACGGAAAAAAGCCAAGAAAAAGAAACACACAAGCAAAAGCTACAAGCCCATATATATGAAATATGGACACCATACCCAGGAACGAACCAGTCTGATTCTGGGTACTATTCTCAAGACTAAATCCCAAGCGCTTCAGCACAAGACGCTGGTTCTATTCATACCTAAGAGATAAAATACGCTGTCTAGGAAACTGGATCGAGATCATAGTTGGGTATTGTTTCCCTAGAGAGGCATATCCAAGGAAAATACACCTGGATCAGGGTTATAAGCTCCCATAGAAGCCAATGTGCATTTTTTTCATCAGATCAGGTTGGTAATGGGTTGCATACAAAAAATCCTTCCAAGACCCTGATAACCAAAATGGGTATAGACTCCAAAAATCCGCATATTTTCATTTTATTAATTCTTTGAATGTACCACCAAAGGAAGTCCCAATAGAAAAAATTACAAGCAAACCCATGAGACAAGATCCTTAAAAAAAGCTAAAACACCAACCTGCAAAATTGCTGTTGTATTGAAGAATAATAGTACCTGTTTTTGGAGCTGTGGAGTTGAGAGAAATGCAGAGATCCTCACACTGCCCATGATTCCAGGCTCCAGATCCATGATCATGGCTCGGGGCACAAATCTCCCGCATCCTTCCTCCAAACCTGCAATAGTATGGCTGCATCCTTTCTCAAAATCGGCAACAGTATGGCTGCATCCTCCCTCCTTTGGACAGACCATGCAACCGAAGGGAAATGAACGAGGGAAATTAAAACTTTTGATATTTGAAATTTTTTTACATTTTGAAATGAAACACGTGTGTTTTTTTTAAGGCCACTCAAATTAGTTTAAAAATATATATTTTTTAATAATTATAATAATTAAAATAATTTCTAAATAATTAAATGTTTGTTTATTTTTATTGTCTAAAAAAATTTACAATCAAAAAAATAAAACATTTCTTTTTGAGAAGAAATTAAAATTATATGAGTAAATAATGGACTGATTTTTGCATATAGTAATCCTTCTACCCTACTAAATCATCATGCTTTATTAAAATGAGTTTTAAACTTTACACTATTAAATTATGTTGTATTTTAAATATTGCATTTGCAACCATGATCAAGAATCATAAGAGTTGTTTATTCATGTAACACGCTCAATATGCAAGGTTTTTTATTCATGTAACAAACTCAATAAATATCCTTGCATATTGAGAACATATCTAATTAGTTGGAGCCTGTGTTGCCCTTTATTTTGGCATATGGTTAACACTAGTGAATTATCCATATTTAAACAATTTGATGCTGGGAGGTTTGACATAGAAATGTTAGCTATGTTTCTCAGGGGTCAGATATGGAAATGTCAGCTATGTTGAAGTATTAGCATGTTAAGGTTTTCTCTATGATGAATAATATGCTCGCAATGGTCTTTGTGAGGAGTCATTGAAACTGTTCAATTAGATGCAACATAATGGGATGACACTCGATAATTTCACCTTTTCCACTAATTTTGCAGCATGTGGTAGTTTACGATGCAGTTCCAATATATCATCATCATTAAAGTTAGGTTGGACTCAAATATATTTGTGGAGAATTCTCTTATTTACCTATATACCAAATGTTTCAGCATATAATAGGCATGATTAGTATTTGATAATATGTTTTAATAGAGGGAAGCTAGAGTGCAGCATGGCAAGGTAGGAGGCCTCTTGATGTGTGCCGAAACCCTTTAAGGGCATGTTTGGTGACTGTGGGGAGGATCCCAGGGCTGCAGCAAGATAGATCATGTTGTGCCCAACACTTATTTAACTCAAGGAATAAGTGTTATTCCATCTTAGGTGTGGTAAAGATATTTATAAAAGATCTGAAGTATTACAAGGGGCTTTGATCTTTGTCAAATGTGTCCTAGGAGATGACTCCAGGGAAATGGGAAAATCCTGAGAATAATGCAAGTCCTAGATCCATCAAACGGTTAGGGATTTGGGGGTTAGGGTTTAGGGCGGATTTAAGTGCATTTAGGGGTTAGGGGAATATCAATTATGAGTTAGTGGTTAAGGGATTAGGGATTGGGAGCTTAGGGGTTAGGGGATTTAGGCACAGTTAGGGGTTAGGTGAATAATGATTTAGTGGTTAAGGGATTAGGGATTAGGGGGTTAGGGGTTAGGGGAAGAGAATGGTCATTCCAGATGCTCTGAAAATGTTGAGGCTTCAGCCATGTCACAAGTATTTTCTGCTAGGAAGGCTTTCCAAAGAATTTGGCTGGCATCACCATGACACTATTACGGAATTAGAAGGGAAGAGAAAGGCAAAGGCTTGGGTATCATATTAGAGAAGGAAGCAATTGGAAAAATTGAGATCAAAAGAAGTGGAGTTAGCCGAAAAGAAGCTTACCCCGGAGATGGATAAGATAAAACTTGACAATGTATTCGTTAATTTCCTTGACCCTTTATTGGTTATTTAGAAGGAGTATGAATACACCAATGTTAATATCAAGGTAACCGACCCCTAGCAGATCAAGGGGTTAAGGGGTTTAGGGGTTAGATGTTTGGGGTTTAGGGGGTTAAATGGGTTAGGGTTTTAGAGGTTTATGGGGTTAGTGGATTTAACAGTTAAGGATTTTAGGGGTTAGGGGTCATTACGGGTTAATGGGGCTAAGGTTTAGGGGGTTAAATCGGTTAGTGTTTTTGGGGTTTAGGGGGTTAAATGGGTTGGGAGTTGGGAAGTAGTGTGTAAGGGATTAGGGGTTAAGGGTTAGAGGTTTAGGGTTTATGGGGTTAAATGGGTTAGGCACGCATTTAGAGGTTAAGGGCTTAGGGGATTTAGCAGTTAAGGATTTTAGCGAGGGGTTAGGGGTTAAGGGGTTAAGGGGTTAGAGGTTTAGGGTTTAGGGGTTTAAATGGGTTATATGGGTTTAGAGGTTTAGGGGGTTAGGGGATTTAGTAGTTAAGCATTTTTGGGGTTAAGGGTTAGGGTAAGGGGTTAAATGGGTTAGGGTTTTAAGGGGTTAAATGGGTTAGGATATTTTGGAAATAGGGTTTAAGGGGTTAGGGGCTAATGGTTTAGAGGTTTATGGTTTAGGGGGTTAAATGGGATAGGGGTTTAGGGGTTTAGGGGGTTAAATGGGTTAGGGGTTAAGGGCTTAAGGATTAGTGGTTAAGGGTTTATAGGTTTAGGGTTTAGAGGTTAAATGGGTTTAGGTGCACCCGGCCGAACGATGCCACAATGTAGCAAAAGACAAATGGGCTGCTCGAATTATGTGCACAAGGCACTCGGGCAGTCACAACTTAGCAAAACTAATACGGGTGCCCTCAAACGAAACAGCCCGACCTGAACATGCCAATTTGGGCAACCCGATCACAAGGCGCGACATGACGCGCCCGAACGAACGATGCCACATGGGAGAAAACGGAAAGCGGGCCGCCCGAACATGCACAATGCACCCAGGTGGTCACAACTTAGAAAAATTGATACGGGCGCCCTCGAATGAAACGGGCTGACCCGAACGTGCCCAGTTGGGCGACCTCACACAGCACGACACGACACACCCGACCAAACGATGCCACATGGAAGTAAATGGAAAATGAGCCGCCTGAACATGCGCAAGACACCTGGGTGGTCACAACTTAGCAAAACTAATACGAGCATCCTCGAAAAAAACAATGAAACCCGAACGCGCTTGGTCAGGCGCCGTCACACAGCGTGACATGGCGCCCCCGATCGAACGATGCCACAAGGGAGAAAATGGAAAACGGGCCGCCTGAATGTGCACAATCTGACGCCCCGGTGGTCACAACTTAGTAAAACTGATATGGGCACCCTCGAACAAAACAGTGCAACTCGAACGCGCTTGGTTGGGCACCCTCACACAGCGCGACATGGTGCGCTCGACCGAACGATGCCACAAGGGAGAAAACGGAAAATGGGCCACCCGAATGTGCATAAGATGGTGCCTTGGCGGTCACAACTTAGCAAAACTGATACGGGTTCCATCGAATGAAACAACGTGACCCAAATGCGCTTGGTCGGATGCCCTCACACGGCGCGACAAGGTGCACTCGACTGAACAATGCCACATTTGATAAAACGACAAACAGGCCGCCCGAATGTGCACAAGCTGGCACCCAGGCGGTCACGGCTTAGAAAAACTGATACGGGCGCCCTCGAATGAAACAGCACGTCCCGAACACACTTGGTTGGGCGCCCTCACACGGCGCGACATGGTGCGCCTGACCGAACGATGCCACAAGGGAGAAAACGGAAAACGGGCCACCCGAATGTGCACAAGGCACCCGGGCGGTCACAACTTAACAAAACTGATACGGGCGCCCTTGAATGAAACCACCCAACCTGAACACACCCGGTCGGGCGACCTTACAAGATGCGACATGGCGTTCCCGACTCAACAATGCCACAAGGGAGCAAACAGCAAACGGGCCACCCAAACGTGCACAAGGCACTCGAGTGGTCACAACTTAGCAAAACTCATACGGGCGCCCTCGAATGAAATGGACCGACCCAAACGCGCTTGATCGAGCCGCGACCTCACATGGCATGACACCCCACGCCTGAACAAATGATGCCATAAGGGAGAAAATGACAAACGGGCCACCCGAACGTGCACAAGGCACCCGGGCGGTCACAACTTAGAAAAACTGATACACGGGCGCCCTCGAATGAAACGACCTGACTCGACCTCTCCCAATTGGGCGACCTCACCCGGCGCGACACGACATGCCCGACCAAACGATGCCACAAGGGATAAAACGACAAAAAGGCCGCCTGAATGTGCATAAGCTGGCACCCGGGCGGTCATAATTTAGCAAAACTGATACGGGCACCCTCGAACGAAACAACCCGACCCCACCCGAACGTGCACACTCAGGCGACCTCACACGTCATGACACGACGTGGCTGGCTGAACGATGCCACAAGGGAGCAAATGGAAAATGGGCCGACCGAACGTGCACAAGGAACCCACGTAGTCACAACTTAGCAAAACTGATACGGGTGCCCTCGAACGAAACGACCCGACCTGACCCAAACGCACCCAGTCAGGCGACCTCACGGTACGGAGTGACACGGCACGCCTGACCAAACGATGCCACAAGGGAGAAAATGGAAAATGGGCCACTTGAACATGCTCAAGGCACCTGGGCGGTCACAACTTAGCGAAACTGATACAGGTGCCCTCGAACGAAACGACCCGACCTGAATGCACCGGGTTGGGCGACCTCACACTTTGCGACATGACGCGCCTGACTGAACGATGCCACAAGGGAGGAAATGACAAACAGGCTGCCCGTACGTGCACAAGGCACCCGAGTGGTCACAACTTAGAAAAATTGATATGGGCGCCCTTGAACGAAATGACCTGACCCGACCCGAACGCGCTCGGTCGGGCGACCTCACACGGCACGAAAAAACATTTCCACAAGGGAGAAAACGGAAAATGGGGCGCTTGAACGTGCACAAGGCACTCGAGCAGTCACAACTTAGAAAAACTGATAGGGGTGCCCTTGAACAAAATACCCCAACCAGACCCGAACGCACCTAGTCAGGCAACCTCACAGTATGGCACGACACGGCGCGCCCAACTGAATGATGCCACAAGGGAGAAAACGGAAAATGGGCCACCCAAATGTGCACAAGGCACCCGAGTGGTCACAACTTAGGAAAAATGATACGGGCACCCTCGAACGAAACGGCCTGACCTGAACGAGCCGAGTCGAGCTACCTCACACTGCGTGACACGACACGCTCGACCGAACGATGCCACAAGGGAGAAAATAGCAAACGGGCTACTCGAACATGCATAAGGGACCCGGGCGATCACAACTTAGAAAAACTGATATGGGCACCCTCGAATGAAATGGCTCGACCGGAATGCGCCCAGTTGGGCAACCTCACATGGTGTGACACGACGCGCCCGAACAAACGATGCCACAAGGGAGAAAACCGTAAATGGGCCACTCGAACGCGCATAAGGCACCTGGGCGGTCACAACTTAGCAAAATTGATACGGGTGTTCTCGAATGAAATGGCCCAACCTGAACGTGCCCAGTCGGGTGACCTCACACTACACGACACGGCGCGCCCGACCGTGGTTGGGGGCACACATTAAAAGTGAACCAAGGAGTGAGCGCATCACGTCTTTAATATTTTATGAAACTCCTTAGAAGTCCCATCATAACCACCTTCCATCTTCATCATAATGTGATATGTCAACTAAAGATATCTTATTATGTTGCTTCAACCATTCAAAAAGGGGACCGAAGTTAGATTATTATTTATTAAAGGAAAGGCCAAAGAAATTAAGTTACCAGCTGTCGCTATAGCGACACTTAGCCTAAACTGTCGCAAGAGCGGCACTTAGCCCAAACCGTCGCAAGAGTGACACTTAGCCCAAACTGTCGCAATAGCGATGATTGTTCCAAAACTATTGCAATAGCGACGCTTTTGCCCAAACTGTCACAATAGCGACATTTTCCTCCAAACATCGCAATAGTGACACATAGCTCTAATTCGTTCCAATTCTGATGCCTTGCTACAAACGTCGCAAGACAGAAACTAACTTCTATGCGTCGCAATACCGACACTTGTCTCCAAACATCGGTATAGAGACAGTTGTGGGTGGGATTTGAAAATTTGATAAATTTTGGGGAAATTTTTGACATCTGGTCAAAATTGTCGAAACCAAACTGTCGTAATTCCTGCCAAATGTACTAGTGATTCTTTAGTTTCTAAAGGTTGCCATAGCCCACCGCATTACCTCATCAAATATCGAAGAGTCACCATTGTCACCATATCCTTCTCAAACTTGAAGGGGCAACAATATCGCCTCATAAAAAAATATTTTAATTAATGTAGTTGACAAGAGTTGTATAAATAATGATGCTTGGCCAGAGGCATATCATCTTGCTTGAGAAATCATCCCTCTTGGAAAATTGCTGGTGTAATGTTGGAGTTGTAGCTGTGTCTTTGAAGTGTGTTTGTCTATCTTTAATGTTTTCATCACGGTATGTTTATCTTTGCACGTTCTTTCTACTGATTGTTTGACCAGTTTCTCTTGTTTGCTTTCTAATTTCTAGTTATTCAATTTCTTTGGAAATATATATATATATGGGACTTACATCCAAGTTCTATTATTATTATTTAATGTATATACTTTTCAATATAGGAAAAAATATAGTGTTATGGAAAATGTATGTATTGAGATATTTTTATTTTACAAATTATGTTTTATAAATTTGGGATTTATAAAAAGAATTAAGATTTTAGAAAATATTTATTAGAAAAAAGAAAACAAAACATAAAAAATTTAGTCATTTTTCATATCTGGCAAAATCATCAATGTAAATCAAATAATTTGTATGCTAACATGTGCAAACAATAGCATAGGCCAATACTATTTCTTATCAATACCACATCCAATTAACCATAATTCGTTGGGATTTGAACATGGTTCTAATTTCACAATTCTCCCATTAACCAATTGAGCAACCCAAATGTTTTAATTAATAAATATAATTAAAAGAGAAAATATGAATAACTATTTTTTATATAAATTCAACATTTATGAATACTAATAAGAATATTTTTATAAATATCTAAAAATATATTACAATATTCTATATACTAATAATTATTGATAATTAGATTAGAATTATAAAAACCTTTAACTAATAATTAAATTAAAATTATGAAAACTATCTATTAATAATTATTAAAAATTAAATTAAAATTATAAAAACCAATCTCATCATATGATAATTATTATTACAAAGTCATACCTTAACTCCTTCCCACTCAAATCCCTATACATTTGTCCCATGTCTGCCTTTGTATTATTTACTTCTCCCCAGTAAAATAATCAATGATCTCATCCCACATTAACTCTTAGCGACTGATGGCGTTAGCGCTTTAGCTGGAAGTGATGTGAGTAATATATCAACATGCCAAAACTCCTAACATGAAGAGATGCATGTGGGAGCTTGTGAAATAACTTTTTTAACATCTCTATCACGATTACAAGCCCATTTGGAAAGACATACCAAGATTCCAGATCATTGTGGAATGCTGCTCGGTAAAGTGATCAGTGTTCTCCCCTGATACTACCTCTCAGCTACTGATGGTTTTGGCTCCCAGTGAATCGTATATCGAACATGTCAAACACCCTGGAATTCAGAGATGCACCTGGTAGTTTGTACAGTAATGTTCTTAATATCTCCATCACAACGATAAATTACAACACTGTTAGCTCTGACAATGGTACGATTAAAGTAAATGTGACAACTGGAAGCCCAAAAAATCGTATGTATGGATGTTGAATCGCACATGCAGGATAGATTAATGTACATATCAGATATACCTCTCACGACTTTCTTTAGCCCAGAAAATGTAGAAGCCAATCCACACAAAGGGCGTAAGGATTGAGAGTGCCCTCACAATCAGCTATACGCCATTTTCATAGCAGTAAAGTGCGACACAAATTTTTATTAACTTGAGAGGCCTATTTTACAATTCAAATTGAGAGAATGTGTAAGTATGTAGGTTTGTCTCTGTTTTTAAAATAAAATTTATGTTTTAAATAAAAATAAATAAATAAATAAATTTGTTATAATAAAATTTATGTTTCAAATAAAAAAAATAATTTTTGTTATAATAATATGATTAAAATGTTTAAATTTTATATTTTTTAAAATATTTTAATGTTGTATACAAAACATATTTAAAGTGAATTATTTTTTTTAGGTAAGTTTAGGTAGATATTTCTCATTTTCTATTAATTTAAAACTGGACATTAAAGATATAAAAATTAGATCTTAATTTGCCCATAGGAAACCAGGTCTGTTGGCCATCTAAGTGCAAAGTATGTCAACCAAAACATAAATAGTCTTAATAACATGTACTGACGATACTTAATATCTAAGTCTGGAAATACTATCGTAAACAAAAAAATAACTAGCTGCTAAAAAGAGTAACTGAAAACTTTAATCATGATATAATTAATCATCTTCCCAGTCCACAGGGGCAGGGTCTTTGGCACTTGAACCAGGCATTTCAACTTCAACCTGCTACAATGACCTGATATCCTTCTCCATCCTTCCTAGTCTAGCATACTAATGCAGCTCACGGAGGTTAATTTCCTGGATGTTTCTATTAATATCTACCAAAGTAGACTCTAACTTCGGTTTTCCTATCTCTTGAGTAGACATGACTGCATTTGCTAGCAAACATTTTATTAACCAGTAAGTTCTGATTGACAGTTGGAACAGAGAAATAAGTCCTCGGGTGTGCCCTGGATCAGCTACAACATTCTGCATATAGTCATATGCAATATCATCCTCCATATCCACTTTGTTTATAGCCTCAATTTCCCAACCATAAATATGAGATCGAACAAAATTAGGAACCTCTGATGCAAACATTACTAGCGTCTCTAGGTGTTACTTTGTCGATTTTCTTCCTCTTTTCAGAGGCAGCTGGGAGATAGGCTGCTTGCCTTTATCTCCATTTAGCTTCCTGCCTCGAGATATTCAATGTGAATTATCAATATAATATTTTAATCGGAATTAATATTGACATATACTTAAAAATATATTAATAATAAAAAATCATATTAATTAAGACTTTGATTGAAATGTTATATAAAATATTTTAATGTAAATTACATATACATAGTATATCATTTTAAAAAATATATGTGCATATCATAAAAAAAAACTAAGTTTTTATGGTTAAAGTGTTTAATTGATCTTATATATATTCTATTTAGCAAAACTAAGTTTTTATGGTTAAAGTGTTTAATTGATTCTATGTATATTCTATTTAGCATCAAAAATACAATTTAAACAACAAAAATTAACACATTATGTTTTACATTATAAAAGAATTTCCATAACGAAAAATTTAATTTATTATTAAATTCGTGTTTAATATACATTTATACTGGTTGTTGGAAATATTAAAATTCTCCTGATGCTGCCCTGTACAAAGGAGGAATTGTACATCAAAGGGGCAAAGCAATTTTGTGTGCACGACACTGTGCATTCAAGAGGAATTAATGAAGCAGGGGAGGTCTTTAATGTATTTCGGCAGCAGCCATACTCCGCTGCTGAAGAATTGATTTTTTCTGTGGTTCCTTGACCACGCAGTAGATAGCTACAACAACAGTATTTTTGGGTTTAAGAGCCACCATACCATGTCATAAAACCTTCAACCGTCGCACCGCCTCATCCCTTCACCAACTACAATAATTCTGTTTTGAATCAAGTTTGAAGCGTTTCTTTTTTGAAGTCCCCCCGAGTATACCCGCGATGCGATGTTGCAATATCGCAACATCGCTCATCGCAAACCCCTTTATCCATTTTGCAAAGCCCTTTGTATATGTTAATTATCAATGCGATATATGTGTTGTGATGTGAAGTTCCGATGCGATGCCATGGTGCGATATCGCACATCGCACATCGCAAGTAACAATGTTAAATCCCCCTCCAAAATGGTCATCTCTGATGTGAGAGTTGTGATGCGATATTTCATATCACATGCGCCACATACCAAAGTCCTCCACTGTGTTGTGTTCTGATATTTGCTTGCGATGCGATGTAGCGACATCGCTCATTACACATCGCAAGGGCACAACTCCCGCGACCTTTGATCCACCACGATCTGATCTCTGATTTGGGCTCCACCTTTCACGAATATATTTTATTGATTTTATGTTATGTTTTGTATGAAAGCCATGACCAAAAGTCTTTTGAATTTGGTTTTTAAAAATGTATGCGGTAATATATTTTTCAATAGATTTGTTTTATTTAAAAAAAGGGGTTGTGCCATATATATAATGTCTGAAATGAAAAAGGAAGTGTAGTTGTTGCACAGATAGACAGAGACAGAGGTGTAAATTTTGTAAAAGTCCACAGGCGAAAAGAAAAATAGAGTGTCCTTGTGAGAAGAACAGAGGACTGTATTGTTTCTTTGAGCACTATGTCTGTAATAGCCTTGAGCATTTTTGAGTTGTGAATCCAGAACCATGTTCCGAGGAAAAATATCTCATTTTGTAACACTGTTTTATGTTAATGAAATAGTTCAGTTTCTGATCTCTATCCAGTAGAAAATTTTGTTTTTTTTATAATCTTTGTGTTGAGGTAGAGGAGAATTTTTTTCTCCCTCTGTGTTTCTGGAATTCTAAGAAATTCCAACATGGTATCGGAGCTAATCCAGGCTTTTTGAAGGTGTCAAAGAAGTTGAAGGAAGAAGGAAGCTTGTTGCAGCAGTTCCCTAGCAGATCTCTAGCAAGCCCAGCAAAATGCCAAGTCCAAGTATTTATCAAAACATGAGTTTTTTTTTTTTTGAGTATAAAAGAGCAGTCCAGAGAAGTTTAGTTTGAAGACAAAGTTTGGTCTCTTAGGCAAAGAGACAGAGTGTTTATAAAAACATAGTCAAGTTTTATTTTAAAGATCAGTTTATAAGCCATAGATGGACCAAGCACCAGTATGAGTATTGGAAATACTCAGCTCCCATAATTTAATGGGAAAAAATATGACTATTGGGCCATTACCATGAGAGCCCTGTTCGTCTCTCAGGATCTATGAGAGTTTGTTGAATATGGTCTAGAAGAACCAGCAGATGAACAAACCTTTAATTCTTTAACACGGGCTGAGAAGGATTTGTTGAAGAGAAATAGGAAGAAGGACTCTAAAGCCCTCTTCTATCTCTATCAAGAAGTGCATGAGAGTGTGTTTCCAAGGATAGTAGTAGCTAAAAGATCTAAGGATGCATGGAATACCCTCCAGATTGCCTATCAAGGTATGGAAAAGGTTAAGACAGCCAAGCTACAATTGCTGAGGAGAGATTTTTAAACTCTCTGTATCAAAGAGTCTGATAACATAGACTCATTCTTCACACATGTGATTGGGATGGCCACCCAGATAATGTCTCATGGAGAGACACTTGAAGAAAGAAGGATAGTGGAGAAATTATTGAGGAGCCTACCCTCAAGGTTTGATGTTATTGTAACCACCATTGAAGAGACAAAGGATATCTCAAAGTTCACAGTTTATGAACTTCATGCATCATTGATGACTCATGAACAAATATTGGGAAGATTAGTAAACCCATCTTTGGAGCATGCCTTCAAGACCGAGATTCCTTTTGGAAGAGGAAGAGGTCAAGGAAGAGGAAGAGGAAGAGGCAGAAGCCAAAACAAAAGAAACAACCCTTCACATACTCATAGAAGGAGCAACAATCAGAATCAAAGCCAAGGTCAAAGCAGCAGCCAGCAAGGTGGGCAACAACATGCTCATGGACAAAGGTATGAAAAATCCAATGTCCAGCGTCATTATTGCAAAAAATATGGGCATTATGCCAATGAGTGTAGGAAAAATCAATATGACATGAATAATAGGCAGATTGCAAATGTAACAAGAGAAGAAAAGAACCCAAAGAATGTGTTATTAATATGTAATGTAGCAGAAGATAGGTAGGATGATGTATGGTTCTTAGATTCAGGCTGCACTAATCACATGACTGGAAACACAGCAATGTTTTCCAATCTTGATGAAGATGTTAAATCTGAAGTAACAACTGGAACTGATACTAAGATCTATGTCAAGGGAAAAGGCAGAGTAAGTATCCTTGCAAAATATGGAGAGAAAAAATTTGTGCTAGACGTATACTATGTTCCTAGCTTGAAATGTAATCTTTTGAGCATTGGGCAGCTCATTAACAAAGGTTACAATGTATTCTTCAAAAATGATGTGTGCATAATAATGGACATACCTCCAAGAAAGAAGGTTATTGCAGAAGTGCAAATGACCAGCAATAGAATGTTTCCACTCAAGCTAAATGCAGACTTGAAGGGAAAGAGAAAGAATGTAGCAGCTGTAACTCAAGAGGTCCTTAAAAATGAAGTAAAATATGAGAATTGGTTATGGAGTTTGAGGTTTTGACATCTCAATTTTGGAGGTCTAAATTTGTTGCACAAGAAAATAATGGTAAGAGGACTACCATTGATAGAGAAACCGGACAACCTTTGTGAAAGATACATCTTGGGAAAACAACACAGAGAAAGCTTTTCATCAGCAAAAGAGCATAAGGGCAAAGGCACCCTTAGAAACTATCCATTAAGATTTTTGTGGACCAATGCAAACACCGTCAATATCAGGAAGCCATTATATGTTGACCTTCATTGATGATTTCACAAGAAAAACATGGGTTTATTTCTTGAAATATAAAAGTGAAGTGTTTGAGAAATTTTTCCACTTTAAAGCTCTTGTAGAGAAATAAAGTGGGAAACATATCAAGGTCTTAAGGACTGATAGAGGAGGCCAGTATATCTCAAAATAATTTCTGCGTTTTTGCAGAGAAAATGACATACATAAACAATTCACAACAAGGTACACACCACAACAAAATGGTGTTGCTAAAAGAAAAAATCGAACCATCATGGATATGGTGAGAAGTATGCTGAAGGAAAAACATTTTCCAAATGAGTATTGGGCAGAGGCAAAAAATTGTGCGGCATATATCTTGAATACATGCCCAACCAAAGCAGTAATGAACAGAGTTCCGGAAGAAGCATGGAGTGGCATAAAACAAGGAGTCACCCACATGAGAGTTTTTGGGTGTGTGGCTTATGGACACATTCCAGATCAGCTGAGGAATAAATTGGATAGTAAGGGGGAGAAGTGCATATTTCTTGGACACTGTGAAGAATCCAAGGGTTATAGATTGTATAACCCATCCACTAAGTAGTTTGTTATAAGCAGAGCTTTGCAATTCATTGAAGAAGAAGCATGGGATGGAAGCATTAAGAAAAAATTCAGTGTGAAGAACTGTTTGTCTCATGATGATGATGAGGAAGATGTGGCTAAAAAGAACACCTCATTAGCAAAACCACCTCCACCAACACAAGGACAGCAAGGGACACCTAAAGCAATAATGAGAACACCCTTGAGAAGTGAAAGCAGTGCTTCTCCAAGCACACCACATGGAGCTGAGATAAGTGGTTCTTCAAGCACAGCTACACCAAGAGAAAGAGGAACCAAATTCAAAAATCTAAATGAAATGTATGAGTGAGAAGGATAAAATGAATGTATAAATTTTGTATTTGCATTGTATTGTCATGTTGATGATCCTATTCATTTTGAGATGCAATGAAAGACAAAAAATGAATAGAAGTTATGGATGAAGAAATAAATGCCATAGAGAAAAACAATACATGGGAATTGGTTGACACTAGAAAATTTGACGGAAAACACTGTTACCGATGAAATAGGTAACCTGACCTCAAAACGGGAACTCTAGCCCAAAAAGACTCAAAAAACATGAAAAAACACCCCAAATTTCAACATTTTATAAAATTATGGTAAAAACAAAATTGTTTCTTGAAAAAAGGATTGAAAAACACCCCAAAAACAAAAAGTGTGTATTCTAGAACGCTCTTCGTTTTTTTTTAAGGTCAAATTTCAACATTTTATAAAATTATGGTAAAAACAAAATTGTTTCTTGAAAAAAGGATTGAAAAAACACCCTTAAAACAAAACCAGTTGATGCTGGAATAACAAAAAAAAAAATTTGTGTCATACTTTTGGCATTTTTAAAAATAGAAGTAACATTTTTTAATTTTTAAAATTCAAACATTAAAAAAAAACCTAAAATTTAAGAAAAAAATTAAATTTAAAAAATAAAAACATTTAAAAGCTTAAAATTTAAAAATATGTGAAGATAGAAAAAATAAAAATAAAAACAAAATAAAAATTTTAATTCAAACATTAAAAAAAAACCTAAAATTTAAGATTAAAATTTAAAAAAATATAGAAATTAAAAAATAAAAATAAAAACAAAATAAAAATATTAAATTAAAAAAAAAAAAACAAGTTAAAAAAAGAAGGAAATTATAAAAAATAAAATATAGAAATTAAATTTAAAAAAGAAAAAGAAAATGCTTATTAAATTTAAAAAAAAAAATAATTTAAAACAAAAAATTAAATTTAAGGAAATATATTAAATTTTAATAAATTTAAAAATTTAAAATAAAATATTAAAAAAAAGAAAACATTATTTAAATTAAAAGTAAAAAAATTAAAAATTAATTAAAAATAAAAAACAAAAATAAAATACAATGGAAATATTAAATTTAAAACAATATATATTAGAAAAACAAAGAAACTATAGAAAATAAATTAAATTTAAATTACAAAAAATAAATATATATATGAACTTAAATTAAAACATGTATATATATCAGATTTTATTAAATTAAAAAAAAAAAATATTAAAATAACAAATTAAATTTAAAAACAAAAATATTAAATTTTAATAAATAAACAAATAAACAAATAAATTTTGAAAGAAAAAATAAATTTTAAATATAAAAGAAAAAAAAAAAACATTGTTAAAATAAAAACTTTAAAAATCAATTAAAAATGGAAAATTGAAAAAAACAAAAAATAAAAATAAAAATAATATTAAATAAAAAAAAATAAAATAAAAAACAAACTAATTTAAAAAAAATAAGTTTAATTAAAAAAAAATCTAATTTTAAATACACAATTTTAATTGAAATATAAAAATATAAAAATTTTATGTTATTAACAAAAAAAAAATATTGATAACAAAGTAAAACATTTAAAAAACAATAATAATTCAAATAAATTTAAAAAAAAAATACAAAATTTATTAAATTTTATAAAATAATAAATGAAAATTATTTAAAAAAAAAATCAATTAAATAAAAAAAAAAGCAAAATTTAATAAAAATTACTAACAAAATAAATTTAAAAAAATAATTAAAACAAAAAAAATAATTAAATAATAATAATAATAATAATAATAATAATAATAATAAAATTATATTTTATATAAAAAATTTAAATTTTTTGAAAAAAAAAAAGAATTAAAAAAAAGAAAAAAAGAAAAAAAGAAAAAAAAAAGAGGCGGTGGTGGTGGTGGTGGGGGCGACGCCACCCGGCCGCCCGCCCAGGCGACGGCGGAGGCCGACCGGTGGGCGGGCGGGGTGGCTGCGCAGCCCCTCGCCCACCCATCGGCCAGCCTCCGCCGCGGCCTGGGCAATGAGGGCCGATTCCTCCGCCGCCACTTGGGTGGGAGGCCGGGTGGCGCCGCTGCCACCACCACCACTGCCACCATTTTTTTTTTTTTAAATTGATTTTCTTTTTTTAATTTTTTTTTTTTAAATTTGATTTTTTATTTAAAATATAATTTGTTTTGTTTTTTTTTTTTTTAATTTTGTTTTTTTTGTTTTTTTTTTTTAAATTTTATTATTATTATTATTATTATTTTAAATTTTTAATATATATATATATATATATATATATATATATATATTTTATTTGATTTTATTTTTAATTTTTAATATTTTTATTTTAATTTGATTTATTTTAATTTATTTTAATTTCAAAAAATTATTATTATTATTATTATTTTTTAAATTCAATTTTTTTTAATCTTAAATTCAATTTTTTTATTTTTTATTTTTATTTTTATTTTTTAATTTTTATATTTAATATTATAGATTAGTTATTTTTTAAAATTTAAAATTTAAAATTTATTTATTAAATTTATTAAATTTTAATTTAATTTAATTGTTTTTTTTAATTTTTTAGTTTATTTAGTTTTTCATTTTTAAAATCTATAAATTGTTTCATTAAAAAAAAAAGCACTAAATTTATGTGTATTTGTTTTTTAATTATTTGCATGTGGTTTTTTTCATTTTTTTTTGTTTTTTAATGATAGTTATTTTTATTTTTATTTTTTCTTTTTCAATTTTTTTTTTTAATTTGTTTTTTTTGTTAATTTTAAAATTTGTATTTTTTTTCTTATTATTTTTATTTTTTTTAATTTAATTTAATTTTTATTTTTTTTTTAATCTAAATTTTAATTTTGTAATTTTAATTATTTTTTAAATTTTTAATATGGTTTTTTTTAATAAGTTAGAAAAAAAATGTTTTTGATGTTTTTTATTTAATATTTTTGGTCAATTTTTGTTTTTTTTCTTTAAATTATGTGTTTTTTTTTCAAATTTTGTCATTTCCTTTGATATAATTTTCAAATATTTTTGTTTTTATTTATTTATTTTTGTTTAAATTTTTTATTTTTACGAGCTATTTTTGTTTTTTTTACATTTTTATTGGGTTTTTTTTATTGTTTTTATATATTTTTTTATCTAAGTTTTGTTTTTTATTACCAACATGAAAATCACCACTCTTAAAAAAAAAGGTTGATGCAGCATCAATACGTTTCAAAATTAGCATGAAAATCACCGCTCTAAAAAAAAAAGTTGATGCAGCATCAATACATTTCAAAATTAGCATGAAAATCATCGCTCTAAAAAAAAAGTTGATGCTGCATCAATACATTTCAAAATTAGCATGAAATTCACTAACATTTCAAAACAAATATTCATACTTCATAAATAAAAATATTAGAGTGTCAAAAATGTGCACCAAAAAAAAAATGGTGATTCTGCATCACCACTTTTCAAAGTCGGGTGCTTTTTATGCTACCAAAAAAAAAAAGGTAACATTACGGTTACCTATTTCATCGGTAGCATTGCTGGAAATTCCGACGGCCAATTCGTCGCTATTCCGACACATAGTCGTCGCAAGAGTGACAGTTCGAGGGCGGGCAAAACGTGGTTTGCCATACCGTCGCAGTTTCGACGCAATTAAAAAGTGTCGCACTATCGACACTTTTTCCGTTGCTTCCAAACAAGCGTCACTCTTTTGACGTTTCCCAATCTGTCGCACTTCAGACCTTTGTAAACTGTCGCACTTCCAACGAAATGTGGTCTGAAGTTTCGAACGTCGCTCTTCCAACGTTTGTAAACTGTCACAATTACGATGAAATGTGGTCCGACGTTTTGAACGTCGCTCTTCCGACGTTTGTAAAATGTCGCAATTCCGATGCAATGTGGTCCGACGTTTTGGATGTCTCTCTTCCGACGTTTGTAAACTGTCGCAATTTCGACGAAATGTGGTCCGACGTTTTGAACGTCGCTCGTCCGACGTTTTTATACTGTCGCTCTTCCGACGTTTTTAATCTGTCACAATTCTGACACTTACAAGGCGTCGGTATAGCGACAACGAGTTCAATTTAAAAAAAAAATGAAACTTTAAAAGAGGAAAAACGTTATTTTGAATATATTATATGAAGTAAAACAGTCCATGAAGTCATTACATTTTCACATCTGAAGATTGGAACCCAAATATCCATCCAGAAAAGTGGAAGTCCCACCCCAGACAATGATAGAAAAATACCCCATGTCACATACAGGGACATGATATAAAACCCAGTAACGGTCCACATGGAGATTATCGACAATCCGAGAAAGCATCCAAATATGCCCGAGGCATCTATAAGAAAGTGAAATAGCAGTATGTAGAATAGTAAAGCAACAGATAGAGTACCGACGTCCATTGCTCCAAATACAAATTAAAGTACCCAAAATCCTTGAACAGAGAAAAACGCTAATCATGTGAGGAGTGTGATATGTCCAAAATATAAAAATACCATCAGACCATATCAATAAACCAGCAACATAGACCAGCATCGCTAGTTTTGAAGGCAGAGTGATAAACATTAATAATTTTTTTTTCACAAGAGAAAAAACGTTGTTTTGAATATATTATATGAAGTAAAACAGTCCATGAAGTCATTACATTTTCACATCTCAAGATTGGAACCCAAATATCCATCCAGAAAAGTGGAAGTCCCACCCCAGACAGTGATAGAAAAATACCCCATGTCACATACAGGGACTTGATATAAAACCCAGTAACGGTCCACATGGAGATTATCGACAATCTGAGAAAGCATCCAAATACGCCCGAGGCATCTATAAGAAAGTGAAATAGCAGTATGTAGAATAGTAAAGCAACAGATAGAGTACCGACGTCCATTGTTCCAAATACAAATTAAAGTACCCAAAATCCTTGAACAGAGAAAAACGCTAATCATGTGAGGAGTGTGATATGTCCAAATATAAAAAGACCATCAGACCATATCAATAAACCAGCAACATAGACCAGCATCGCTAGTTTTGAAGGCAGAGTGATAAACATTAATCATTTTTTTTTCACAAGAGAAAAAATGTTGTTTTGAATATATTATATGAAGTAAAACAGTCCATGAAGTCATTACATTTTCACATCCGAAGATTGGAACCCAAATATCCATCCAGAAAAGTGGAAGTCCCACCCCAGACAATGATAGAAAAATACCCCATGTCACATACAGGGACATGATATAAAACCCAGTAACGGTTCACATGGAGATTATCGACAATCTGAGAAAGCATCCAAATATGCCCGAGGCATCTATAAGAAAGTGAAATAGCAGTATGTAGAATAGTAAAGCAACAGCTAGAGTACCGACGTCCATTGTTCCAAATACAAATTAAAGTACCCAAAATCCTTGAACAGAGAAAAATGCTAATCATGTGAGGAGTGTGATATGTCCAAAATATAAAAAGACCATCAGACCATATCAATAAACCAGCAACATAGACCAGCATCGCTAGTTTTGAAGGCGGAGTGATAAACATTAATCATTTTTTTTTCACAAGAGAAAAAATGTTGTTTTGAATATATTATATGAAGTAAAACAGTCCATGAAGTCATTACATTTTCACATCTGAAGATTGAAACCCAAATATCCATCCAGAAAAGTGGAAGTCCCACCCCAGACAGTGATAGAAAAATACCCCATGTCACATACAGGGACTTGATATAAAACCCAGTAACGGTCCACATGGAGATTATCGACAATCTGAGAAAGCATCCAAATATGCCCGAGGCATATATAAGAAAGTGAAATAGAAATATGTAGAATAGTAAAGCAACAGATAGAGTACCGACGTCCATTGTTCCAAATACAAATTAAAGTACCCAAAATCCTTGAACAGAGAAAAACGCTAATCATGTGAGGAGTGTGATAACCATCTGCAGAAACCCAGGCTCGCTTGATTCCAAAATTGGTAACCATCTGTTGCATCCGAGAAGTAAGGTTCAGGCTCGCTTGTTTCCATTAGTAGCCCACTACAGCATCCACCCTGTTCATAGAAAAAAGGTTCTTGTACTAGATATACAGAGAAAGAGTATAATACATAGACCATATAAACATGGCTCTGTATTTCAAAAAATAGGTTTAAAATAGAAACAGGGCAACATTTTTTTTTCTAAGTAAAGTTAATCTATTAACAATGGGAATAAAATTACACCAAAGTCAAAAACATTTGCCAGACTCATGGCAAATTTGTCATCAAAAAATCAAAAAATTAAGAAGACTGCCCTCATACGGGGAAACCAGTCTTGAACGTTTAATTTATAGAATTCAAAAATATTACAAAGGTCCAACACAGTAAAATAATCTAAAAGCAGCCCAATTAAGTGGGCCACGAAGCAAGAAAAACAAATTAACCAAACTACTCCTCCGACTCCTCGACGATTCGGCACCATCCTTTGGAAGGTCCAGGATCGCTAGGTGCTACCTCCACATTCATGCCACGGCTCCCCTCCTGAAGGCCCAAATGCTGGCCGGCTTTTTCCGAGCTCAGACCTGCCAGACAGGTGCATTATTCCTCCTTTTGAGCCTCCTCCCGGAAAACCACAGTGACTGAAGATGTAATTCGTGGGTGGTTGAGAGAGAAATTAAAGGAAAATTGCGCAGTGCGCATCATGGGAGAAGGTGAACTAGCGGTGAGGAAACGAGGAGCAGGGGAATCCATACGGTGGCCAAATCCTACAACCCGACCCCGCCCGCTCCTAGTATTTGGATAGCGACCTGCGTAATAATCACTGGACTGGCCGGAAGACAACTCGGTTGAGGGGCTGGAGGGAGCGCGCAGGAGTTGACCTCGAGTGCTCCCCCTATGGCAACGCATCCTTTGACGCACGCGAGGCATGGGTGCAGTCTCACTAACAGTGGGCGCAAGAGGAGACGGAGAAGCAGAATTCCAAGAAACAGAGGAAGATAGACAAGGACCAGACCGAGAGAAATGAAGATATGCAGCAAGGTCTATGCAGCAGTTCAGCTGGCCACTTCTCCTTCTCGTCACAGTGAGCAGGCAGTGTAACCCAACAACCGGCTCGTCTGAAAAACCATAGTGAAATGCCATTTTATCGACCCGACTGCAATGCAATCGAAGGACGCCCGTCATAATTAATCTCTGATCATTAATGAGAGCCGAAGGCCGGATCATATTCGAGCTTGCGGAATCGCTGAAAGGAGTGGAGGTCCGATCTTGAACAGTGTTAAAACTTAATGCGATTAGATGTGAAAACCTTGGAACTTAATTGAACAACGTTAAAACTTAATGCGATTGATATGAAATTTCCACATCCATGTCCCATCGCCTTAAACGCCATCAAATGCACCCGCAGCCAGGAGCAGGGCAAGTTTTGATTGAGGACACGCGGCAGAAATTGATTGGAGCGGATATTTGTTTGGGTCGCTCGCGTAGTGGAAATCTGGACCCGAAAAATATTAGGGCGAATTTGATAATAAATCCACGTCACAACTCTCCCTCCGTACGCCAGCCCAACTTCGGACCCGAAAAAGATTAGGGCGGAATTCATTTGGTTTTCGCGTCACAAAATTGGCCGACGTCAGCAGGCTATTTTGGAACGCGAATTTGGTTTGAATTATGGTTTATTGCCATTTGAAGTCCGGCGGGCTCAACTTAAGAACAATTTTTTTTTATCCCATCTTATAAAATTTGTTTTGGTTTTCTTTGATAATACACATATTTATAATAAATCACGGGAATACCACACTAGTAAACATGTGGAAAAGTTATATAAATTATTGAGAACAATCATTTTTATGTAAAAATATCCAAATGTGCTTTTGGGAAATAAGAATTCGAGTATTTGGTTCATATTGTTTTAAAGGAAGGAGTGAAGTTGGAGCCTCAAAAGATGAAAGCTATAAAAAAATGACCTATTCCTAAGAAAATCAAGGTTCTTAGAGGATTTTTTAAACTTACATGATCAGTATGATGATAATTATGATAATTTCACAAAACAATCACTAGCTATTTTGAGGGATGAGATATTAGAACTTCAACTTGATGAGGATTTTTTAAGAGCTTTATTTCTTCTTTTGAAATAAATAAAATATTCTCCCAAACTGAAAATATGTGTTCTTAAGATAATTTCTGAAAATCATGGAAATGAAATTAAACTTTTGCATTCTCAAATTCAGACATACAATTTCCGAAATCCTAAAGAATTCTTTGAAAATGTTCCTTCTCCTAAGCAAGAGGAAATTGTACTATCTTTTGACTTGCATATTGAGGATGACTATTCTTTCAAACACAAGACAGAAGAAATAGTTTCAAAGCTTAATATTCAGAATACAGTTGAGCAACCAGTCATTGAAGGCCTAGAAGTAAATAACATACATCATAATTTTATTGATCCTATATCAGATTATATGGAGAATATTTTTAGCCCAAATCTGCAAACATGTTTTCTCTATAAGGATCAAATACATCAAAAGTGGCCTTTACACATCATATCATTTATTATAAAGGCACATGATCATAATATACTTCTAATTTTGATCACAAGCAATCAAGTTATCCATTTATTGTTACAGCTACTTGATTGGCTTCATTGGCATTTTTGTATTACCTGATTCAATAAGATTTTTAGTAGATTGAGTAGGTAGATGAGTACCAATAAGCTCAGAATTTTGAGCATTTTTTTTTAGTTTTCAATTTTCAGCTAGTTTTTCATTAAGTTGATTTGAAAACTTTTGTGTGTTGTTTTAATTTCAGATTAGATTTCATTTTGCAGAAGACAGAAGACATTTACAGGTTCACCAAGGTCAATGGATGAGGACAACTGACCTGCTGTTCTTGACTTTTCACCAAGAAAATCTATCCCCAAGTGGAGCCATTGTTAGACTCCTATACCAATAGGTGTCATATTTCATGATTGACTTGATGGGCTATGTAATATGTTCATACATTTTCTTGTTGCAAAGGTTTTCCATATTATCAAAAAATAAAATAAAAATAAAAAAATGTAAAGAGGGTATTCCCTAAAAGAAAAATCAAAGGGTAAAAAGAATAAAAATGGCCAAAAAAGTAAAAGAAAATGAACCCCACCAAAATAAAGGCCAAGGAAAGTGTGAGAGTCTAAATGCCACTACTTTTTTCTCTTATGTAATAAATAAAATTGTGTGCAACTTGTATCCTATGCCACAATTTATGAATAGTCAAACAGTTTAAGCTTGGCTATTTCATCTTTCAATTTCATGTTTTAGAAATAGAGAATAAAATCTGACCAAACTGTTTAATCTTGGCAGATAAGTAGATAGGTAGAGTAAATAAAAGGAGCTCAACAGCTTAATCTGAGCCCTTGGATGTAATAAGGTTAGACTTAGATAGATTTCTACATGTAAAAGAAAAGAAAGTGTGATAAGGGTTTGCCAGTCTAAGTGCACCCTAATAAAGAAGAATAAATGGTAGAGTAAAGTAGGTAGGGTAGGTATATGATGTTGCAGAATTGCATGTGATGGACAATGACTCTAAATGTGTTAATATTTACTTTCATCACAAAGCGCAAAGGCAGACACTATACTGGAAGAAATTCAAAGCAAAGCAAAGTCAAAGTTATTAACTTCCCTTCTCATCTTCCCCTAAATATTTCACTAATTTCCCCTAAGTACTAAGGTATTTGAAAATTAGAGGGGCTCAAGGCATTTCCTTGACTTTTGGAGGGACCAAACCCTTGGCCCAATAAATGGAAAAGCATAAGTACTTGAAGTCATTCTTCATAACATTCACTCATTTCTAAACATCTTTTCCTAAGTAAAATCCCATTTTACTTAGGAAAATTATGCATTATTTCATAAAAAACCCTCAAAATCACATTTTATTCCAAGTCAAAGTGATGAAGTGATTATAATGCAATTTGCTTTTAAATATTCACTTTCTTAGTTATATTAATGTATTTTGAGTTTACATTGTCCCCTTGTCATATTAACATTGATTTTATGTATTAAATCCTTACAAAAATAACCTTCTCCCATTATATATAACTCCTTTTTATATAATATCCCCAAAAAACCATTAATAAATTTTAGCCAAAGTTATTTATTCCCACATGTTTAAATAAAAAACCCACTTTATGCCCCCTTTGGCTAAATATATCGTAATATTAAATTCTGCCCCCTATGGTAATTAGATTAATCTAATTTAATTATCATATAATAAAAGTATATTGAAAAAATAATTAAAACATGTTTTATTACGTGTTTTAATACAAAAATAATTCTTCCCCTGTGTATTTTAATCCCTCGACTCCCTTTCCCCAGGTTAAAACTATAAACCCTTTGTAAAATCCCCAATACTTCCCTTAACCGCTAACCTTGGTTAAATCATTTCCTGATCACTTTCCTGCATTTTTATAAACAAATTGATTAATCCTCATGATTAATTAACTCCACCAATCAGATTCCCCACGATGAGATTAATTAACGTTTAATTGCGTCGGGCCCTCCATATTAAATCCCCATCACTTCCACGTTCCCATCGTTGTTCGATCTACCCATCTGATATTAACGGTTATTAATGATATTGCTAGCCATCCGCGTCCGAACAATAACGTGCAATGGCCCGACAGTTTTCAAACTGTGCCATGCCACACGTCAATCATTCTATGGAATCGCTCGCCCTCTGCCCAAAACCACTTTTCTCCAAAAGCGATGCGATGGAAACCGCTTACCGCTTGCCTCCCGTGACTCATCCTCTGTACCTACTGACGTCATCCATTAAATAAATAAAAAAAGCCCCATCACCCTTTGGACTTTGTGAATGAAACAATTTTGCCCGCGTCATTTTCATTATTCTGTGAACGACCAAAGTCTCATGCAGAGAATTTCAAAAACAAACTGTTAAGCGCCATCAACTGTATTTTGTTGAAGACAATTGCATACCAGTAATCTAGAGTTCGTACGCCATAGCTTGTACCTGTTTAATCACTGTTCATCTCCCAAAAAACAGGTATTTACCCCAATTCCCGTTAAAACTCTGTGAAATCCTAGCTTCTGTTTTAAATTCCGCATGAAAGATATAAAAAGAGTTCAATTTGGTCTTGTTCAATCCCCATAATTGTAAATTGCATTCCCAAAACTTGTAATTGTATTTGTTCTTCACAAAAACCCGAAATTTATTTCTGAATCCACAAGAACCAGAAATGGAGGTTAGACTTAGATAGATTTCTACATGTAAAAGAAAAGAAAGTGTGATAAGGGTTTTCCAGTCTAAGTGCACCCTAATAAAGAAGAATAATGGTAAAGTAAAGTAGGTAGGGTAGGTAGATGATGTTGCAGAATTTCATGTGATGGACAATGACTCTAAATGTGTTAATATTTACTTTCATCACAAAGTGCAAAGGAAAACATTTAAGAGGGGGAACTAATACAACGTTAAAAAGAAAACCAGAGCACACATCTACAAATTACCTCCTTAGCTACTGTCACACCATCATTAACTATTTTCGGAGAACCATGCTTGCTCTCCAAGACAACATTTTTCCCTTCGCCCCAGGGGTGACTCCAACAAGATCAGCAAGTTTGTTCACACCACCTGCAAGACAAATTGACAATGCTTTCAGTAAGTGTGCAATTGAATGCTAGACCATATGCCAAAACAACCCTCCATGAAAAATTAAAATAACACATTAAAATCAAATATAAGTGGACAAGGAAAGATCCACCGCAGTGAAGTTTCACGTGCAGGTGACCTTCCTTTAAACATAATTTTTTCTCTGACCTGCAATTTTTTTGTCACTGAGCCATCCTTGTTGAATTACAACTCCTTTTCCATAGCTCTCGTATTAAATACCTTATCTCTGTCGTGTATTCTCAGAGTCCCTCTTTTGCTTGAGCGATTAAAGGAAATGGGTGAAAAAACTGAAAGAGAAGACAATTGTCTGCCATAATTATCAAACATTGCACCCAACTTCTTCCCCTTTCCATTGTTACCCAATGAGGTAGATGTAGCAATTGTTGTCATACTTCCCAAAGTAGAGGCCATCTTCTCTTATGCTGAATATAGAATTACAAGATCTTCATATTACTATGAACCTTAAAAAACATGACTCCCATTGCTAAAAACCACTTTTAAGTTGTAACAGGCAAACTAAACAACTATCGCAACTTTTGGCAACTTCTGGAGCATTAAGAGAGAAACAACCAAAGAGAAATACAACCACAGTCCTCATTTTAATGAGACCGGAATATATATTTGCATTAAGATAATAGAAAGAAATCACGACTATATTAAGGCCAGCACAAAACAATCTTTAACCAGTGTCTCTCGCGGCCTTCAGGTTGCCATGCTAGAGGTTGCATATTTTTAATTTAAATTCTTGACCCCTCGTGCCCATCTATGAATGCATCCAATGGGATATCTACATCAAATGCTCCTTTATATCCCCAAAAACAAATTCCCTACTACAAGAGCACCAATATTGATGGATCACCCCACACCATCCCACCCACTAGAAACGGTGAAAAAGGAAACTTGAGAAACCTTCTGAAATATCTCAAGATGACTATATGGGTGGTTCTTATGAATCAACCAACCATTCAGAACATGCTCATCAATCCAAACCATAAGTATTATGTGACAATATTCAAGCAGGCACTGAATCGGATTTCTGAAGCTATGTTAGAAAAACCCTAAACTCTCATTGAAAATAGGTGAAATGTGGCACCACTCAGAGATTGACATGTGCCAATTGGTACAAGTGGTAGACAATTGGCATGCTCAAACAACGAGGTGATGCAGGAATGACATGAGGGAGAAAATATCAGAAAATCCCCAAATCTGGAGAACTAAAGCTCATCACCAACCTGAGAATGACAACTTTACATGATGTAACCTATGAAATTGTAAATGGAGAAATCATAGTAACAATAAAGTAACCTATGTAACAATAAATTCGGATTCATCCTCAGAGTGGTAATGGGAGAAATCATAGTGAACAACAGGAAGCATGCAGAGTTGCTTACAATCAAATAGATGAAAAAACACATACAAAAAACCTAGATAATAATCATGACCAAGCTTAATATTGAATTATGAAATGGAAAGGAACTTAGAAAATGTGACATTACGAACCTGGTCAAGCACACAAGCAAAAATATCCTGGACATGACCTTGGTTGACAAGTTTTATTGCTCATGATGCAAGAGGATTTGTACCTGCACTGCCAAGTCAATCAAAATACATCATTATCTATACAATAAATACAAGTAATTGATGTAGTATTTTTTACTCTAAGATGCATTCTTATGATAATGTTAGAACATATGTTGAAAATGTCAAAACATACCTGAATAAGCTCCTCTTCATTTCAAGAACAATTTATTGGAGTCGCATGAACTTGGAACAAGCCTCCCACAATATGAAAGAGGAGCAACTAAGTCAATAGTGACTTTTTTGTTGTTACGCTGGATCGAGGGAGGTTTGCTCCAAGATTGAATCGCTCCAATAAATTATTCTCTACTAAACAGGGCCAACCACGTGAAGGTGGAAGCTCTTATGGCCCCTCCCGCCCTTCCCCCCTCACATCACTCTCAATTCCCCAATACCAAATCTATATTTCAATTTTTACTTTCATGAGCATAAAAAAAAATATTCAATAACTAATAAAAAAACAATTCAACAAAAAGTACGCAAGGAAACATTGAAATTAATGCTTGACATAAAAATAGTATGATAAATGAGTTTTTTATATAACGAAAAAAATGTTCCAAGTATGGTAACGTTTGTCTTATAATAATACAATATTTTACATTATCAAATTTTCTTTTTCTTTTTCTTCTTCCTATTTCTAAAGCTCCTAATTACATCATCAATATCATCGTCCTCTACTCCTATTTCGTGCCTTTCGACCCGCACTGCTGACCTAGTTGCGTAGTCACGATGTCTGGTCTCATCCAGTGACGGGGCATCGCCTACAAAAATAGATAATATTAAATTTTAATTGTCAGTTTTTAAATATCATTGAACTAGTTCGGTAATATTAATAAAAAAAATTACAATGAGATTATTTACCTGGTGCACCAGTTGTCGCCGCTGACCTAGTTGCGTAGTCACGATGTCTGGTCTCATCCAGTGACGGGGCATCGCCTACAAAAACAAATAATATTAAATTTTAATTGTCAGTTTTTAAATATCATTGAACTAGTTTGGTAATATTAATAAAAAAAATTGCAACGAGATTATTTACCTGGTGCACTAGTTGTCACCGTTGACCTAGTTGCGTAGTCATGATGTCTGGTCTCATCCAGTGACGGGGCATCGCCTACAAAAAAAGATAATATTAAATTTTAATTGTCAGTTTTTAAATATCATTGAACTAGTTCGGTAATATTAATAAAAAAAATTGCAATGAGATTATTTACCTGGTGCACCAGTTGTCGCCGTTGGGAGTGTTGCCCTATCTTCCTCTCTGGTGGTAAGATCCTCAAGGGAAACATTCTCTGTCATTTAAACAAAAAACGTTATAAGGACAACCATCAAGGTATAATTAGAAAAAAATATAAGTGGAAATTAATTACTGTCACGGCCCTCACTGATAGTAGCATTGTCGGCCTAGTCCCCACTACAATGATCAGGTTGCAAGTGAGGATCATCTACATCTGGCTCTAAAACTGGGTTATTTTCCTCATTGGTAGTGTTGCTCCCCTGATTTAAACAAAGTTGTTAGACATTAAATTTATGGACTAAAACAAACATATTGAAAGGTTAATGTTTTACCTTATCAGGCATTCTGGATCTTGGGACCTACCCCAAGCTTCTGTGATGTTCAACTACGGCTTGATAGCCGAAATGTAAAGCGATATTTTTATCTTCGTTTGTATTTTCTGTTCTGAAGTCATCACCCTACATTAAATATGATTGTGTATTTTTAATCATATTTGATAGAATTACAAAAACGTTGGAAGGTGATACAATTAATTATAAGATGTTTAGCTACTTAATTACAATTCTTGCGGCTAATTTCAAGTAGCTGCCCTGGCCTAGCTTGTGATGGCCCTTTTTTTCAATCGTAGCCTTGGTTTCCTTTGAGGTGTTAGGAAACCTAGCATCAAAAGATTGAAGTCAGATATG
Source organism: Pinus albicaulis (assembly GCA_034641835.2). Lineage (NCBI taxonomy): Eukaryota > Viridiplantae > Streptophyta > Pinopsida > Pinales > Pinaceae > Pinus > Pinus albicaulis. The sequence continues at coordinate 671,450,012 of CM076573.1, forward strand.
ACGTAGCACACTTTTATTTTAGACATAGAGAAAATTAAAGCTATTGAATTAAAGTTGTGATTTACCTTGCAGGTCCAGTTGGCATTTTACTTCTTTCTTTGCCCTTTTCTCTTTTCCGTCATGGATGAGTGCTCTCCACTCACTCTTTGGAACTGTGAGAGGATGATCATATCTAGGGTTAAATTTCAATTGCGTCCTATAGGTGTCCCTGGTATATTTCAAATATTTATCGGCTACCCGAGCCACCGCTGTTCTGTCAAATGTGCCGACCCGAAAAAGGGCTTCTAGATAATCTAGAAGTTCCTTTTTCAGGTTGGAATTCCACCCTGTGCGTATGTTTGGGCCAAAAATTACCAACACATGGATCTCCAGAAACCTGTAGAACTCATTGTTTCCTACACAGAAAAAAAAAGATATTATCATTAATTTAAAAATAAAAATCATGATAAATATGTTTTAGATAAAGTACATGAAATAGTTAAAATATCAAAATTTACCTGGGAGTTGTACATGCTTTATAGGGACACCCTCATCGTTCACCAACAACGTGCCATTAATGGTCCCTGTGGAGCTGACACGTGTAGCTCCAGGAAACGCAATAATGTAGTTGGCCATATCGGCCTCATCATTGCCAACACGTTCAGCGGTTGGCTGGGTGTCTGCTTGGGCAGGGTGTGTTTCTTGGCTAGCACCTAAAGGAGTAGAAGGTGTACGAGAGGGTTGCTGGGAAATATCTTGCCCTTGTGTCCCACTACCACCAACACCGGGTTCAGCAAGTGCCAGAAAACACTACATACAAAAGAACTTTTTTTTAGTTTAGTCAATGTAAAAATTAAAAATCAAACTATCACAATTCATCTCATGCAGAACAAAAAAAATATCCTTTTGACTTTTTAATATTACCTGATATGTTTCTAGCTGGCTCATAAGTCTTTTTATCCTCTCTTCTATTTCAGGTGTTTGAGGCGCGTCTATCAAAGTATTAAATTCTGACCTTGCATCTCGTGCCTTTTTCGCAACAAGAAAACTGGAGATAGGGATGAAGAAATCTCTTCCTCAAAGAGGGAATCATCATGCATACCATGGCTAGGTGTCTGCATATTTGAACAAAATTAATATTATTTCAATTATCTAAATAACTAAAATACCTGAAGATAGAGCAATGCTGGCACTTTACATGTTCTTCCGTTGGCCTCTTTCCGCGATCATCCCGTATCAGGGTTGTTCCTGTACTGCCCTGATCAGTCTGCCACATTGCAATAAAATTATAAATGTAAAAACTTGAAAACAATATCTAACTTGAAAACACAAAATGAAAACTGAAATAATTTCTAATAAGACACCGGAAGACAGAGTTAGAGTTTCAAATATGCCTTGCATTGAATTCAGTCCTTGAAACATGTCATTGCACATTAAGGCACCCAAACAAGAGATGAGTTGACAATGAAGACCTTATTGAATATATTGTTGGAGCAACTTCTAGTAAACTTGTTGTGAAGACCTTGAGGACATTTTTGGAGCAACATTGTTGAAGCTGATGGTATAGCATTGTTGGAGACGATCTTGAAGGGCCTTGAAGTGAAGGTTTTGGAGCAACTATTGAAAAATCCTTAGAGCATTTAAGTAAGGCACTTTATATCTTCCATCACCTTTTTCCTTTCAATATCCTTTAAACGATTTTGTTGATATTTAATGTTTGAAGTCACGTTATAATTCCTGGATTATATGTGTTTGGGGACTTTCCCTTTGAAATTACCCAAAAATACCCTGGCAATTTTATCTTCAGGATGCATGTCTGACCCTATTGTTCAATATTTTGATTGATAGTAGTAAACAGAGAGAGTTAGGGGACTCTTGACTTGGTTTGGTTGGGCCATTAGATCCCTAACATCTACTAGGGAGAACCCCCCTTCAGTTGGAGGAGAGCTAGCCCGAAGTGAAAAGAGGTTGGTGAGGTGACAATGGGGCTATTGAATTACACATGGTATCACACTTTAGATTTAGGACTTTATCTTGAGAAGTGCGAGATTTTGCTATATCAATTCTCAAATTGTTTACAACACTATTGTTAAGAACTAATAAGAAGTGATGTTGCGGGGTTTTTCGGTATAAGAAACAATACCATTTAAAAACTAGGGTTCTCAGTCCTTGGCATTCCTTCACCTGGGCCTAGGGGCACACTAGAATAATTTCACACTAAACCATGCAAACTTAAAAGTAACTTAACAGATCCATAAAGTAATAATAATCATAATTCCTAATTTCCTATTGTGCGATATGATGCAAATTATTCAAACATGAAGCAATGAAGACATGCAATGTCCGAATTTCAAGATTGATGAACCAATACAAGAAGTTAGAAACTACAACTTTGATTCAATACTCTGTGTCCTAACTCTAGGAAGGAATCTAGTTTGTAGTACATAACATGCATCATGTATTATCAATTCTTAATTGACAACAACTAAAGGTCATCTACCTCATCAATTCCTTCCCATTTTGTGTTTTTATGTTATATTCCTTATAAAAGTATCAAATTTCTCTCAAAGTAAGCAACCACTGAATAAAATAAAAAATAGTTGAGATATGATTGAGAAATGGTCATTTATTTCTTGAAAGGATCTTCACAATTTCTTTAGTTGTTTTTCATCTCAAGAAACAAGAAATGACCTAAGAAACTATCGTGATGCAATATAAGAAACAACACGGTGCAATGGCCATTTTCAAAGCCAAATGATGTCCATTGAGGACATGGCCTTTATTTGGTTCCTGTTTCATAGGAGTTTCGAGTAGAAATGGAACTTTTTTGTACCATTTCCAGTAGTAAAAAGGGAAAACCTTCTTTTTCCATGGGAAATAATTTACCTTTCCTTTTTCAAGATAATATAAATCACAAAAAATATGAACTATATTGCACACATTCTTGGATAATGTGAAAGTGGAAAAGGAATACCCTACACAAGTGATGCACACATGTACATTTGAACACTAATAGATTTTGTAGTTGAAATGCAATGCTTGTTTTCATTTAAATGTAGGGTTTTTAAAGCAGGGAGAAATAATGGCTGCCAAATTAATAAGTGTTTCTTTGGGAAAAATTTAAATCTTGTGTTGGGTGATGAAGATAATAGAGGGTATTGAATCTTGATTCTTGATATCTAGAGAGAACCCTACAGCCTAACACAATCCAATGGAATTGACCAAAAAACCCAAATAGAGTCAACCCTACTATAGGAGGAAGGGCTGCTTAAGAGTGCGACTTACCATTTTGGAAGAAGTGAGACGAATCTTTACGTGCACGAGAGGCGAGAGGCGAATACGGGGCGAATGTTGTTTTGCAGAGGCGAGGACGAATGCGGAATTCGAATGTTGTTCTGCCAGAGCTCATGGATAATGCGAGGGCAAATGCTATTCTTCAGAGCTCAAGGCGAATGCTATTACTGCAAGAGACTCAAGAGATGAGCGTCTTGAGAATAGTTAATTTTTCTGCAAGAGCGGAGGGTGAATACGTCTTTGTGAATCAACGTTAATGTAGCACACATATACATTTGAACACTAATATATTTTTGTAGTTGAAATGCAATGCTTATTTTCATTTAAATGTAGGGTTTTAACGAGGGAGAAATAATTCTTGCCCAATTAATAAGCGTTTCTTTGGGAAAAAATTTAAATCTTGTATTGGGTGATGAAGATAATAGAGGGTATTGAATCTTGATTCTTGACATCTAGAGAACCCTATTTAACAAAAATCAATGGGTAATGAAAAAAACTTAAATAAGAGTCGACCCTACTATGAGGAGAGAACTTGATAGAACTACCATTTTGCAAAAATTTGAAATGAATGTTGTTACTTGAGGCGAGGCGAACGCTGAGGGAGAATGCTGAGGGAAAATGCTGTTCTGCAAGAGCTGAGGGTGAATGCTAAGGGCAAATGTTTTTTTGCAAGAGATGAGGGCGAATGTTGAGGGTGAATGCTGTTCTGCAAGAGCAGAGGGAAAATGCGTGCGTGATATCAGACGTTAATGTAGCTATTGCGACGGATACGAAATAATAAAATCATTTTTATGTAGCGTGCATATAAGTTTCGTAATTTTATGTAGCGCGCATATAAGTGTCGTTATACCGACAACGGACAAAGCGTCGTTATTGCGACGGGTGCCTCCAAACATCGCAATTGCGACACTTAGACATTGTGTCGCACTTGCGACGTTTGGAGGCAGTCGTCGCAATAGCAACGCTTTGGCCCATAGTGTCGCAATTGTGACATCTTCCTCCAAATGTCGCAATTGCGACACTTTGTCTAAGTGTCGGTATTGCGACACTTTTCTATAAACGTCGGTATAGCGACGGTTTCGGGCGAGATGGAAAAAGTTTTGGGGAAATTTCCGACATTTGGTCAAAAGCGTCGGAACCAAGTGTCGGAATTTCTGCCAAATGTAGTAGTGTGATCTCCCAAATGGCAAGGAAGTCATTGGAGTAAAGTGGGTCTACAAGACCAAAAGCAATGCTGAAGGTAATATTGAAAGGAACAAGGCCAGAATTGTTGTCAAAGGCTACAAACAGCGACAAAGAAGAGATTATGAGGAAACCTTTGCACCAGTTGCAAGAGTGGAAACCGTGAGATAAGTGTTGTCCATAGCAGCACAAAACAAGTGGAAATTTTACCGGATGGATATAAAATCAGCATTCTTGAATGGAGTTTTAATGGAAGAGGTTTATGTTGAACAACCTCTCGGCTATGAGAAAGAAGGCCAAGAGCACAAAGTGTGCATATTGAAGAAATCTCTTTATGGGCTAAAACAAGCACCAAGAACATGGTATAGCATAATATATGCTTACCTAACTAAAAATGGATTTGAGAAATGTGATGGAGAACCCGCACTCTACATAAAATAAAATTACGGTAAAACTCTTATTGTTGTTTTATATGTAGATGATTTAATCTTTATAGGTAATGAAGTTTTTCTCATTACTGACTTTAAAGAAGTCATGAAAAGTGAATTTGAAATGACTGACTTGGGTTTTTTGAGATATTTTCTTGGGATAGAAATAGATAAAAATGAAAATGGGATTTTTATCTCCCAAGAAAAATATGTTGAAGAAGAGTTGAAAAGATTCAACATGTAGAAGAGCAAGGCAGCTGTAACTCCAACTGTCATGGGGTTGAAATTGAGCAAAGAGGAGAGAAGCAAGGATTTTGACCCTAGCTTGTATAAAAGCATAGTTGGCAGCCTCATGTATTTGACTACAACTAGGCCAGACATCATGCATGTCGTAACCTTGATTTCCAGATTTATGGAGAAGCCAAAGGAGGCATATTGGCAGGTAGCCAAGACGATTGTAAGGTATGTGAATGGTAAAAAAAGGTATGGCATCTCATACTCTTCATCTGAAAATTCTGAATTGGTTGGTTACACTGGCAGTGATAGGGCTGGAAGTGTAGATGATTAGAAAAGCACATCTGGTTATGGTTTCCACAGGGGTTCAGGAGCCATTTCATGGGCTTCCAAGAAACAACCAATTGTGGCATTGTCTACAACAGAGGCAGAAAATGTGGCAGCTACAGCAGCAGCATGTCAAGAAGTGTGGATGAGAAGGATGTTGAGAAGCTTGTGTCATGAACAAGTAAAGGGCACAACAATTTATTGTGACAATAGATCAGCTATAGCTTTTTCAAAGAATTCCGTGTTTCACAAAAGAACGAAACACATAGATGCCAAGTTTCACTACATAAGGGAGCTAGTGAACAATAGAGAAATTATTCTGAAACATTGTAGAACAGAGGAGCATTTTTCCGACATTCTGACTAAACCTTTGGGGCAAAAGGAGTTTAATTATCTGAGAAAATGCATGGGTATGACAGAAAACCCAGCAGGTGATTTTAAGGGGGAGTGTTGGAAATATTAAAATTCCCCTGCTGCTGCCCTGTACAAAGGAGGAATTGTAAAGCAAAGGGGAAGAGAAAGTTTTCATGCACGATGTTGAGATTCCAACAAGATCATGAGCTTAGTGGAAAAAAGTCAGCTTCATTAAGTGGGCCCGCAGGCTATTTTTGGCGCAAAGTCTATTTTTAGACTATGTCTATTTTTAGACATGTCGATCATGATTCTATGAGTTGCAGGATGCTATTTGTGAAGGGTTGGTCAAGTTGGAAAAATAGATGGACTTCTATTTTTAGACATATTGGGCGGAATCTATTTTTAGATTGCCAACCTAAAAATAGATATGTCGAATATTATTAGCTCTTAATAATATTTGGACTATAAACATTATCTTATTCTCTCGGAGCACTTCAGTTAAGTGCACAGATGTGGCACAGGAGCTGACAGAAGGAATTATGCTATTCTTGAGGGTTAAGTGGAGCTATTGCATGGATAATTTAGTTAGAAATCATGTGAGAGAGTTTGGTGGAGTTGATTGAGGAAGTTAATGGAGTTGTGTTCAGTTTAACTAATCCAAGCATAGTTGAGCTAATTGTATCTAGTCTAACTAATTGATACACTAGTGAGAGTGGTGTGAATTAATTATTAATTAATTCAATAATTATAAACTCATTAATGAACTAAAGAATACATCAGTTAACTTCAGTGCATGGACAGTTTCAGTGGAGACTAATGAAGAGATAGGTGAAAGAGCAGTGTGACTATCAGTTGTGACTATATTGTTGCATGATTTGCAACAACCAGTGATTGGAGATGCCAATGAGGATTGTACAGTACAAGCCAGGTGGTTCGAGGTTATTTATGAGCCATTCTTCAGCATTGATTACGAAGTAGAGGCAGGCTATCAGGTGGCAGAGACTGGATTATGTGTTTTGCTAGATCTAGCTTGATTAGTGTGTAGCAACCGGAGATTGTACTGAGAGCTTGTGAGGAGCTTTGTATAATGATTTTTACATGATCTATATGACATATAATATACAGATAGTTGGGGTTTTCAGCTTTAAGCTTTCCCATGAAATATTGTGTTCATATGTGTGATTTCTTATGTTTTTAATGTGTGCATGCAATTGATTTTATTTCTGCATGTAATGATCAATGGTAGAAGAGATTCTGTATTGTGCATGAAGCCAAAATAGTGTGTGATCAGGAGAATCTCAATGAATAATGTATCATTTATTCAAATTTGTACATGGTATCATAGCGATATTGATCATTGGAGCAATTGCAAAACATTGAAGCAGTTGAGTTTTGTGCTGGTGGAATTCGAATTTGCCGTAGTGTTTTCTTTGTGTCGAAGTTGAGATGTCTTTAAACGGATTGCGATTGGAGTATTCCCTTGAGGGCAGATTGAATTATATTGCATGGAAGGATAGAATGGAGGTAGTGCTGGATGAAAATGGGTTGAAGGAGTTCATAGATGCAGAAATTCCAAAACCTACTTCTAGCGATGCTGCCGTACTTGACGCATGGAAAAAGAAGACATCAAAGTGTCGAAGAATTATGTTGGAAGGTGTGAAGGATCACATAGTGTCTAGCCTTCATGGTAAAGCTTCTCGATTCTTGATGTGGAAAGCTTTGACAGATTTATTTCAAAGTAAGAGCGACCAGAGGAAGTTGGCGCTCAAGGATAAACTCAGAAACATAAAAATGGAGAAAGGCGACAATATGCCCAAGTACCTCACGAATTTCATCCAATGTAGGGATGAGATGGGAAGTGTGGGGGTTACTGTTGATCATGAGGACTTAGTGAGCTTGGCTCTCCTTGGGCTTCCGAAGAGTTGGCATTCCTATCAGGACTCTGTCAATGGTCGGGAGAAATTTCCAGGATGGGAGCGACTTTGGTCGGATCTTGTGCAAGAGGAGATAAGGGGAAGTACCGGGGATGGATCTTCATCAAAGAACTCTGATGAAGAAAATTGTGCTTTGGCTGCCAAAGCAAATAAGGGGAAGAGAAAGAAGAATGCTTCTCAATCTGATGTGAAAGGCAAGAAGCAGGACATGTCCAAGGTAAAGTGCTTTCACTGTCACCAACACAAACAATACGACACTAATTGTCCACAGAAGAAGAAAAATAAGCAGGCTGTTGGATCTGCAACTAGAGAGGCCTTAGCCTCACATTTTGAGCGATATTTTTCGCTGACCGCATGCTCGGTCTCAAGTGTGATGGGTTCAGTGTGGTTTCTTGATAGTGGTGCGTCTTTTCACATGACAGGAGATCGAGATTTTTTTACTGATCTGGATGAGAAAGATCTTGGAGTGCACATCGAGATGGGCGATGATGGCAGATACAGTGCGACCAGTATCGGTACCATTTCCTTTGAGAGGGATTATGGTAAACCCTTCGTATTGAAGGAAGTGATGCATGTTCTAGGATTGAAGAACAATCTGGTCTCGGTGGCCATGTTAGAAGACAAGGGATATGATGTTGTTTTTAGCGAGGGAAAGGCTTTCATGCGCAGTAAGGCAACTGGTAGGATAGGGGTTCAAGTTAAGAACCTTTATCAATTGCAGGTAGATGGCTGCGCAGCAATGGCAGGCAAGGCAGAAGGAGTGGTGAGCCGGGATGATGGCGAGTTGTGGCACCGAAGATTGGGCCACCTTCACCATGGAGCTTTGAAGATACTGCAGCAGATTTCTACTGGGCTTCCTAAGGATACTCTTGCGCAGTCAGATCAGTGCAAGGGATGTACATTGGGAAAATTTGTGAAAGCCACCTTTCACGAGAATGACAGTCGCGCCACGACAATCCTTGAGAGGATTTACACAAACGTGTGTGGAAATTTCTCAGTAGCTTCGATAACAAAGCACAGGTAGTATGTGATATTTGTTGATGATTTTTCTCGTAAGTGTTGGATCTTCTTCATGCAGAAGAAGAGCGAGACATAATCAAAGTTCTGTGAGTTCAAGGCATTGGTTGAGAAAGAATCAGGGAAGCAGGTGAAGGCTCTTAGGAGCAACAATAGTGGTGAATTCATCTCTGGCGAGTTCAAGGAATTTTACAGTGCAAAGGAATTTGAAGAGAGCTCATAGCACCTCATAAACCACAGCAGAATGAGGTTGCTGAGCAGAAGAAAAGAACGATCGTGTGTGTTGCACGGGCGATGTTGCATGATCAGGGCCTTCTCATACAGTTGTGGGCTGAGGCATGCAATACTGCATTATATGTGCAGAACCGTTGTCCTCACAGGATACTTGGCATGAGTACACCCGAGGAGGCGTTTTCTGGTAAGAAGCCTGATATTTCCCATTTGAGGATTTTTGGTTCACCTATTTACATTCATGTGATGAAGGATGCCAGGAAGAAGCTGGAGCCGACCGCAGAGGTTGGGATATTTGTGGGGTACACTGATACACCCCACAACTATCGTGTGTATTTTCCAGATAGTCGCAAGACTGTTGTGCGACGGGATATCAAATTTCATGAGGAGAAAGCCATGAAGTGTTCGCTTGAGAGGGAGCCACACTTGCATGTAGATGAGGAGCTATTAGTTCCTAAGGATGAGTCTCTGGATGTGGATCAACCACAAGAGGAGGTTCATGGAGCGGAAGAGACCACTCATGCAGCACCAACCATCAGAGGGCGGAAGCGCACTACAGAAGCTAAGCGACTAGCTCAATATGCAGAGAAGGTTGTAGGATCACCTACATCACAGCGCAGACAGAGACAATCACCTGACCGGTATACTGGATACATGGCTCTTATGAGAAAGTGTATCATGATGGAGCCATCCTCTTTTGAGGAAGCTGTGGAGGATCCCGCATTGGTAGATGCCATGGTGGAAGAGTATGATTCGATTGTTAGAAACAGTGCATGGGAGATTGTCCCAAGGCCGAAAGGGAAATAAGTGGTGGGTTCGAGATGGATCTACAAAGTGAAGCAAGCAGCTGACAGGAGTGTGGAGAAGTACAAGGCAAGATTTGTTTCCTGAGGCTTCTCACAGATTGAGGGGATCGATTATAAGGAAAACTTTTCACCTGTTGCAAGGTATTCTTCCATAGGGACGATTCTTGCTCTCTCAGTTCAGATGGGGTGGCACATTCTTCAGATGGATGTGAATATTGCATTCCTCAATGGGGTGATTGAGGAGGATTTGTACATAGATCAGCCTGAAGGTTTCGAGATCTTCAGTAGTGAGTCGCATGTGTGCAGGCTCAAGAGAGCACTGTAAGGGTTGAAACAAGCACCTCGTGCTTGGTACACATGGATAGATAGTTATTTCAGCTGACTTGGATTCTCCAAGAGTGAGGCGGATTCGAACCTATATCAGATTGTGGTGGAGGGTAAGTTGTTGATCATTGTACTTTATGTAGATGATTTTATTTTGATAGGTGATGAACTGTTGATACACTCATGCAAGGCTGATCTTGCAAAGGAGTTTGAGATGAAGGACTTGGGCCTCCATCACTATTTCCTAGGATTGGAAATTTGGCAGCGCAGTGATGGACTATTTTTTTCTCAAGGAAAGTATGCCCAGGAGATACTGGAGAAGTTCAACATGCATGGCTATAAGCCTATTGATACTCCTCTTCCTGGTGGATGGAGGAAGGAGGATGCTACTTCGGCGGAGATAGTGGATGCCATTGTTTATCGACAGTTGGTAGGGTCGCTTATGTATCTGGTCAATACATGACCCGACATATGCTATACTGTTAACCAGCTTTCACAAGCTATGGTTAAGCATACCAAGCTCTCCTGGAAGGCAGGCAAGCATGTATTGAGATATCTCAGAGGCACATCGGGATATGGATTATGGTACAGACAGTCGGATGAGATGAAGCTATGTGGCTTCACGGATGCAGATTGGGCAAGGAGCCCAACGGAGAGAAAGAGCACATCTAGAGGGGTTGTCAGTATCGGATCGACAGCAGTTTCTTAGTACAGCAGGAAGCAGAGATCCATGGCACTCAGTTCAGCAGAGGCTGAGTATCTGGAAGCGAGTTTGGCTGCATGCGAGGCTATATGGATGAGGAAGATCTTGGTCGAGTTGTTTGGTTCACACTTAGATCCTACTGTGATTTATTGTGATAATCAGAGTTGCATTAAACTCTCGTTTGATCTAGTATTTCATGATAGATCTAAACACATTGACATCCTGTATCATCATATCAGAGATTGTGTGCAGTGGAAGATCATGTTACTTTCATATATTCCCACGGAGGATCAGGATGTTCATATCTTGATGAAAGCGCTCACCAGGAGAAAATTCAAATACCACAGAGGCAGGATAGGGGTGAGAGATAATCCTTATGTTGTTGAGAGGGAGTGTTGAGATTGTAACAAGATGATGAGCTTAGTGGAAAGAAGTCACCTTCACTAAGTGGGCCTACAGGTATTTTTGGTGCAAAGTCTATTTTTAGACTATGTCTATTTTTAGACATGTCAATCATGATTATATGAGTTGCAGGATGCTATTTGTGGAGGGTTGGTCAAGTTGGAAAAATATATGGACTTCTGTTTTTAGACAGATTGGGCAGAATCTATTTTTAGATTGCCAGTCTAAAAATAGATATGTCGAATATTATTAGCTCTTAATAATATTTGGACTATAAACGTTATCTTATTCTCTTGGAGCACTTCAGTTAAGTGCACAGATGTGGCACAGGAGTTGACAGAAGGAATTACGCTATTCCTGAGGGTTAAATGGAGCTATTGCATGGATACTTCAGTTAGAACTCATGTGAGAAAGTTTGGTGGAGTTGATTGAGGAAGTTAATGGAGCTGTGTTCAGTTTAACTAATCTAAACATAGTTGAGCTAATTGTATCTAGTCTAACTGATTGATACACTAGTGAGAGTGGTGTGAATTAACTATTAATTAATTCACTAATTATAAACTCATTAATCAACTAAAGAATACATCAGTTAACTTCAGTGCATGTACAGTTTCAGTGGAGACCAGTGAAGAGATAGGTGAAAGAGCAGTGTGACTATCAGTTGTGACTATATTGTTGCATTATTTGCAACAACCAGTGATTGGAGATGCCAATGAGGATCAGTACAATTCAGGTGGTTCGAATTTATTTATGAGCCATTCTTCAGCATTGATTACGAAGTAGAGGCAGGCTATCAGGTGGCAGAGATTGGAGCATGTGTTTTGCTAGATCTAGCTTGATTAGTGTGTAGCAATTGGAGATTGTACTGAGAGCTTGTGAGGAGGTTTGTATAATAATTGTTACATGATATCTATGACATATAATATACATATAGTTGGGGTTTTCAGCTTTAAGCTTTCCCATGAAATATTGTGTTCATATGTGTGATTGTTTATGGTTTTAATGTGCACATGCAATTGATTTTATTTCCGCATGTAATGATCAATGGTAGAAGAGATTCTGTATTGTGCATGAAGCTAAAATAGTGTGTGATCAGGATAATCTCAGTGAATAATATATCAGTTATTCAAATTTCTACACACGACACTCTGCATTCAATAGGAATTAATGAAGCAGGGGAGGTCTTTAATGTATTTCGGCCGCAGCCATACTCCGCCGCTGAAGAATTGATTTTTTATGTGGTTCCTTGACCACGTAGTAGATAGCCACAACAACAGTCTTTTCAAGTTTAAGAGCCACCATACCGTGTCATAAAACCTTCAACCACCGCACCGCCTCATCCCTTCAACAACCGCAATAATTCTATTTTCAATCAGGTTTGAAACCTCTTTGTTTTGAAGTCCTGCTGAGTATACCCGCGATGCGATGTTGCCATATCGTAACATCGCTCATCACAAATCCCTTTATCCATTCCACAAATCCCTTTGTATATGTTAATTACCGATGCGATATATGTGTTGTGATGCGAAGTTCCAATGCGATGTGATGATGCGATATCGCACATTGCACATTGCAAGGAACAATGTTAAAGCCCCCTCCAAAATGGTCATCGCCAATGTATGAGTTGCGATGCGATATCGCATATCGCATGCGCCACATACCAAAATCCTTCGTTGTGTTTTGTTTCGATATTTTCTTGCGATGCGATGTAGCAACATCGCTCATCGCACATCGCAAGGGCAGAAGTCCCGCAGACCTTTGATCTGTCGCGATGCGATCTCCGATGTGGACTCCACCTTTCACGAATATATTTTATTTGATTTTATGTTATGTTTTGTATGAAAGCCGTGACCAAAAGTATTTTGACTTTGGTTTTTAAAAATGTATGCGGTAATATATTTTTCAATAGATTTGTTTTATTTAAAGAAAAAAAGGGCCGCGTCATATATATAATTCCTGAAATGAAAAAGGTAGTGTGAATTTTTTAAAAGCCCGCAGGCTTAAAGAAAAACAGAGCATCCCTGTGAGAAGAACAGAGGACTGTATTGTTGCTTTGAGCGCTGTGTCTGTAACAGCCTTGATCATTTTTGAGTTGTGAATCCAGAACCATGTTCTAAGGAAAAATCTCTCATTTTTTAATATTGTTTTATGTTAATGAAATAGTTCAGTGTCCCATCTCTGTCCAGTAGCAAAGTTTATTTGTTTTATAATCTCTGTGTTGAAGTAGAAGAGAATTTTGTTCTTCCTCTGTGTTTCTGGAATTCTTAGAAATTCCAAAAGTGGTGACTCCACCAATTCAAATTTTACAAATATAACCAGTGAAACATTTTTCAATATTTGTTTGCAATAGCTTCTACCGCGGGCGAGAGGAAGAGCTTTATACGGCGCGTGGTTTAATAAGAATCTTTTTGGTTGGAAACAAAGTAAACATCATTTCATCTTAGAATGTAACGTTTGTTTTTTTATATTTTAAGGTGAAGAAAATTATAAACGAAAAGATCGCTTATTATGGATCAGCATTTCTGATTTGTAATTGTTTATTAATTTTAAAAAGGTAAAAAGTAGTATTTATTTACTGCGATCTGAGGATGTAGCATTTGTACTTCTATATTTGAAGCTGAAAAATTTATAAATGAAAATATCTCTCCTGACTTATTAACGGTATGCATTGCTTGAGTTATAGTAGTTTAATTATTTTCGATAACTATCATTCCTTCGAAGTTAAAAATGACAAAATGACTTGGAATTTATGATTTTCGAAGGTGATGTACTCATTTTATTATCCTAATTATTATACATGCACTCTCATTCATAATGTTAAGGGTGGAAAATGACTTTCACTTGAGTTAGTATTAAAAAGTTGAAATTTATTTAGCTATTCATTCTTTCCAAATTTAACTAAAATAGATATCATTTTTAATATATATAATTTTTTTGTTATATTATATTCATTATATATTTTATTTAAATATAAATATATTTTTATAATTAAATGTTTATAGTTATTAATCAATTATTTAATTTAGTTTATATGAATGCCCTAATATTTATAAACAATTGAGCAAAACTTTCCCACAGTTAATAAATCATAAAACTATTTATAATATCAATAATAATGCAGAGGACATCTTACGAAAAATATGCAATCTCATTTTTCTTATGCATTTTGCTACACTTTGAAACTGTAAAATAGCTGGAATTTTATGTCCATTGCAAATTCTATCAGTTCAAAACATCAAGGGCGTAGAAAAGTGGATTTTTAATGTTCTTTATTCATATAGTTGAAATAGTTGCCATCCTCAAGACAGCTTCAATAGTATAAATAGAGAAAAGCAAACACTGACCCTGGTAAATCAAAATTACTCAGGATGAATTGATTATATAGACTTAAACATCTTCAATTAAACAAATTACACAATGACCTGTAAATCAAAATGGAGGAAGATGAACAGATTATATAGAGAATGAACCACCAAATGGAGATGGAGGTAAATATATGCCTTCCTTCCATGCCGGTCTCACCAAGTTATCTTATCGACAGCTCTGCATTCATATAGTTACATTCCAGACGAGGAAAATAAAGAACGTGACAAAAATAATTCAAATTTCTAAGGCCTGTTCACAGATCAATGGACAATTTGAATAATGATTTTACAACTTGAAAATTGGGCAACAAGCACTTCCTTCACATGCGTAAAAATTTGTGTCAGTTCAATGGGCCATTCATATGTTGTAACAAAAAAACATTTGTTATTTCATAGCTATGCGCATTACATGGTAGCAATGATGTTTTATTTTTAAGCATATTCCACGATCAATTTCAATGATTGTATATGTATAGCTTAAACACGTATTGGGATGATGAACAAGTCTGTGAAAAGATAAAATGTAATACCATCTAAATACCAATAGGATGCATCGATTATTAATTGAAAGAGACCTAAATAAATGGTTGGAAATGAATATGCTCCTCTTTGAAATCTTAATCACTTCAAACTCTCACTTAAAGACCGAAGAATCTAGTTTTAACTTGATATATATTGCTCGGCTCCTTGGTGTATCAGTCTAGAGCAATGTTCCATGTCTTTCAATAAATCCTCAATCGCGTTAATTGAAGCTAGGGACTTGCTTCATGTCCCTCTTCTAGGATATTAGATTTTACCAACAATGATGGGATTTTGTGTTTGGAAATGAATTATGCCAAAATGTAAAGACTACTAGTGGTTGGAAGAGGAACCCCGAGTTCCAAGAAGAAAAACAATTTTCCTAAATTGCGATGGATGAGTTTGTTCAACTGGTTAGGTAAAAGCTGGAATAAAAGCCAACTACGAATATTATTTATGCCAAGTCTTTCTGTCAAATTACATGTATTTTTCTAAACGTTTTCGATATCGTTTTTACAATTTGACTTAGTCTTAATTATGGATTTATGGAAAGATTTGATTTCTTGTTGGAGATTAGTAAATTCAGTGTTAAAATGGATCTATACCTAGTAAATTTAGCTTTAAAATGGATCTATGCCTATTCTTAAACAGAATTGGTGCGATATCTACAACAATGACTTTTGCTTCTAATCATGTTCTAATTGTGGTTTGGAAAAATAAATGGGCAGATATTCGAACATAAATCCATCTCTGGGTGATCATATAAGTGAATAATCTCTCCCAGTCACGTTTTCATGTAAAGTTTGAAACTTTCTTCCTATTCTCCTTTTCCTCCCTTCTCACGCAACTGTAAATATGATGCACGTATCAAAATTCAAACAACGGAAAGGGTGATAAATGAAAAACCATTGCCATCTCTCTTACAGTGTAAGTCTATATTCGTGATGAAGTATCTCAATTCTAGTGAATATATATATATATATATATATGTACTCCAAACTATTTGCAGTCATGGCACGTGAAGAAATATCCATATTAACAACGACTTGGTCTAGCATGCCTATATGTGGTTGCTTTTATAAATAGTTTCATCTCATGTGGATGATAACATACTTTAATGAGAAACATCGTTGATGTTATCTTTGAAACATATATGGTAATTTGCAGTTTATCTTATCGTATGGATTATTATATATGAATAGAATGAAATAAGATTTCTAAAGTACTAGAGGGCTATTTCAGAATCTCATTATAATAACACGAGTAACACACTCAATCTCCTACTTATTGTTGGAAACCTTCATATGGTGCTATACTATGTTGGAAAATTGAAAGAAACAACAGAGAGATGCATTTCTCCCTTACAACATAGAGAATGCTATACTATGTTGGAAAATTGAAAGAAACAATAGAGAGATGTATTTCCCCCTTACAACATAGAGAATGCAATTTTGGAAATAAAATTATATACAAACAGACAGAGCGAAAAACACAAAGGAGAAGAATTCTTCTTTTCCATTCATTTCTCTCTGAAAACATATGAAATTAAATATTTTTAATACAAAAATGGTGGAACCTGAAGATTTTAATGCAATTCAATGCACGACCTAACACTAAACGACGCAGCAAATGAGTTGTCGCTGAGCTGACTTGACGACTTGATTACATCACTGCGGAGGGACCTCGGGGTACGGCTCATTCATCGACATTGTGCCCCCACAGTAGATATCAGTCGTTGATCTCGGTAAAAGGGCGCCTAACGAGGCCAACTGTGGAGGCACCCTTTGGTTCAACAATGGTGATGCTTGTGCCTTCGGGTCATACAAAACAGTGTACAAAACACAAATTGTCAGACTTGAAATTTTATGGGTTTCGGGTTTGAAACCACATCGCATCCGCGCCTTCATCGCAAATCGCACTTCAGTGATTTTAACATTTAACTCGCGCATATGGGAAAACATAAGTTTTTGCGATTGCGATGTGCAATGGCACTATCGCATCGCAACTTAAAACATAGATGTTGCGGGCGCTATCCTCTCGAGCTTGCGACATGCGATTGCGATCACATTGGAACTTAAATAAGATAACTTGCAGGAACTTAAAGGTAAGTCATAAAATGTGCGAAGTGCGATATGCGAGCGCTAAAAGGTAAACGATAAAATGTGCAAAGTGCGATACGCGAGTGCTAAAAGGTAAATGTTAAATCATGCGCAGTGCGAAGTGCGGGCGGTAAAAAGGTAAATCATAAAAAGTGCGAAGTGGGATATTTAATATTTTAGATGTGCGTTGACGATGTGACATTGCAACATTGCAAGGTTTGGTGTGGGGCTTAAACGGTAAATGGTAAAATGTGTGAAGTGCGGTGTGCAGGCACATAAACGACGGGAATTGCGAAATGCAAAAAGGTAAAGAATAAGTCGTAAACAAAGGTTTGCATGCGGATTGGTAATGTGGTAAGGTTTGAGGGTCCCACCAGATATTGCATTGGCAAATATTTAAGTTTTGGCTAAGTGCTAAGAGGAAAAAATTAAAACTTGCGGGCTACGATATGCGGGAAAAAGGAAAGTGAATGTGGTGGGTAAGGAATTAAATGTCGAGTGTGTAGCGGGTACTCTATTTCTGAACATTGTGGAGATTGCATGAAGAAAAAGAAAAGCATGCAGATTTGGATCCTGTGCTTGTACTTCCATGCAAAAAAATTTAGTGTAAGTGTGGGCTGCTGCGAGTTTTATTCATGGAGATGGTTAGGAGTATTTAGAACACTCCCCCTTAATCACAACTGCTGCCATTAACCATTCCCAGACACTTTCTGAGATAGATAAAGATTTTCTATCCCAAGGGCTTTGTGGGGATATCTGGAATTTGTTCCTCTAACCTGCAATGCTACAACACAATTTCACCATTGTTAACTAATTCCTTTATGAAATGGTATTTGGCATCAATATGCTTTGTTCTCTTTTGGAAAACATAATTCTTTGAAAATCCAATTGTTGAACTGTTATCACAGAAAATTATGATTCCTTTGTCTTGTTCATGACAGAAATCCCTTGGCATCCTTCTCATCCAAACTGCTTGACATGTTGTTGTTGTTGCTGCTACATATTCATCTTCTGCTATTGATAATGAAACTATTGGCTTCTTCTTGGAAGGCCATAAAATGGCTCTCGGTCCCAAATGAAAAACATACCTTCATGTGCTCTTTCTGTCATCAACACTTCCAACCCAATCACTTTCAGTGTAACCAATCAGCTTAAAATCATCACTTTCGAAGTATAGAACACCATACTCCTTTGTTCCATTTACATACCTCAATATTCTCTTGGTTTCTTTCCAATGTGTCTCCTTGGATGTCTCCATGAATCTGGATATCAAACTCACTGCATACATTATAACAGGCCTAGTTGTAGTCAAATACATTAGACAACCAACCATGCTTTTGTAAAATGTCAGATTGACATTCTTTCTACAATCTTCCTTGCTGAACTTCAACCCCATGGCAATTGGAGTTGTTGATGCCTTGTTGTTCTGCATATTAAGCCTTCTTAAAATATCTACAAAATACTTTTCTTGGGAGAAACAAATTCCCTTTTTTGTTTTTTTAATTCTATGCCCAAAAAATATCTTAACAAACCCAATTCAGTAATTTCAAACTCACTTTTCATGACTGCTTTGAAATCAGCAATGAGAGAAACATCATTTCTTGTAAAAATCAAATCATCTACATACAAAACAACAATAATAATTTTACCATCATTTTCTTTGATGTAGAGTGTGGGTTCACCATCACACTTGTCGAACCCATTGTCTATTAGGTAAGCATTAGTCATGTTGTACCATGTACGTGGTGCTTGCTTCACCCCATAAAGAACTTTCTGAAGCTTACACATATACCTCATCTTTCGACACTCCATTCAATAATGTTGACTTCACATCCATCTGATAAACTTTCCATTTTTGTTGTGTTGTTATAGACAACACTAGCCACACTATCTCCATCCCTTCAACTCATGCAAAGGTTTCCTCATAGTCTCCTCCTTGATGCTTCTTGTAACCTTTGACAACTAGCCTTGCTTTGTGCCTTTCTATATTGCCTTCAATGTTGCTCTTGGTCTTATAGACCCATTTCACTCCATTAACTTCATTTCCTTGTGGGAGGTCCTCTAACTCCCATGTATCATTTCTTTCTATTGCTTCTATTTCTTCATTCATTGCTTCAATCCACTTCTCTTATTTGACTGCATCTTCAAAATGGATTGGGCCATCTACATGAAAAAATAATGCAAATAAAGAATTCAGAACAACATTATTATCAACTTCTTTTTGCTCATAAATTTCACTTAAATTTTTGAATTTAGGTCTTCTTATATTTGTTGAAGATGTGCTTGGAGTTGCACTTGAACTCGAGGGAGTTGTTGATCCCCATGGCATGCTTGGAGAATAACTTCCTTGATTTCTCAATGTTATTCTATTTCTTGCTTGTGGTGTGCTCTATTAAGCTTGTGTTGTTGGAGGAGGAGCCACCATTGAGGAGTTGCTTGCTGCAGTCCATTCTTCTTTATCTTCATGAGACATAAATGTCTTCACATTTACTGTCTTCTCTAAACTTCCATCCCATGCTTCTTATTCTATGAACTGAACATCTCTGTTGATTATTGCTTTCTTGGTTAATGAATTATAGAGCTTGCAAGCCTTGGATTCATCACTGTATCCAAGAAAAATAAATTTCTCCCCCTTGTTGTCCAACTTATTCCTTAACTGATCTGGGACATGTGCATATACCACACATCCAAACACTCTCATGTGAGTGACAAATTGCTTTGCTCCACTCCATGATTCTTCTGGAACTCTATTCATGAAACTTTTGGTTGGACATATATTAATAATATACGCTGCAGAAGAGACAGCATCCGCCCAATAATAATTTGGCATATTCGTTGCCTTTAACATGCTTATTTCCATATCAATGATGGTCTTATTATTTATTTCTACTACACCATTTTGCTACAATGTATATCTTGTGGTAAATTTCTTGTGTATTCCATGCTCCCTACAGAAACGTAGGAATTATTTGGAGCTATATTCTCCATCTCTATCAGTTTTCAAAACTTTTATGTAGTGTCCACCTTGCTTCTCAACAAGAGCTTTGCAATGGTAGAACTATTCAAACACTTCACTTTTCTGTTTTAGGAAATAGAACCATGTCTTCCTTGTGTAATCATCTATGAATGTCAAAATATAATGACTGCCACCTAATGATGGCATTTGCATTGGTCCACATAAATCTGAGTGGGCAATCTCTAAAGGTTCCTTTTCCCTTATACTTTTTCCTATTTGAAATGATTCTCTATGTTGTTTTCCCAAGATGTAGCCTTCAAATAGGTTGTTTGGTTTCTCTATGTTTGTTAATCCCTTTACCATGCCTTTTCTATGCAGCAAATTCAAACCTTCGAAATTGAGATGACCAAATCTCAAATTTCATAACTAGTTCTCATATTTGACTTCTTCTTGAAATATTTCTTCTGTGTAGTAGCTACAACACCTCCTTCCTTCAAGTTTGAATTCATCTTGAGAGGAAAAAATATATTTCTTGTCATATGCACTTTTGCAGTGAGTTGTCTACTTGGAGGTTTATCCATGATTCTATAAACATCATCTTTAAAAAACACATTGTATCCCTTTTGCACGAGCTGTCCAATGCTTAGAAGGTTACATTTCAGGCCAGGGACATAATAGACATCTGGCACGAGCTTCTTCTATCCCTTCTTTGTCAGAACATTTACTCTCTGTTTTCCCATGACAGAGGCTTTGCTATCAGTCCCCAATGTCAGTTCAGATTTTACACGTTCATCTAGATTGGAAAAAAATTGTATGTTTCTAGTCATATGGTTACTACACCTTGAATCTAGGAACCATATATCTTCTTCTTTTTCTTGTGCTACATTACAAGCTAAAAAAAATCTTCATGGTTCTGGCTTTCTTTTGTAAAATTTACACTTGGTTTCCTACCCATGTCATTTTTCTTCTTTCTACATTAATTTTCATAATGACCATACTCTTTTCAATAATGACATTGGACATGAGATTTATCATACCTCTGTCCTTGTGTTTGATTCTGTCTTGAGCCTTTTCTTGGATTCTGAGTGTTGCCCCTTCCACTTGTGCTTGTAGAGCTGCTTCTTCCACCTCTGTGTGGGCTTATTCATCCTCCTTGGTAGTTTGATCTTCCTTGACCTCTACCTTGACCAAAAGGTATTTGTGTCTTAAATGCATGCTCTCATGAGGAGTTTGTTGCTCTGTTCAGTATGTACTCATGAGACATCAGTGATGCATGAAGCTCATCCATTAAAAACTCTGAGAGATACGTTGTTTCTTCTATGGCCACAACTATGGCATCAAACCTTGATGGTATAATTCTTAAGACTTTCTCAACTATTCTCCTTTATTCAAGTGTCTCACCATGAGACGTGATTTGGGTAACCAAACCAATCACATGTGTAAATAATGAGTCTATATTATCAGAATCTTTCATAGAAAGAGTTTCAAAATCTCTTCTTAGCATTTGAAGTTTTGTTGTCTGCACCTTTTCCATGCCTTGATAGGCTGTCTAGAGGGTATCACATGCCTCCTTCGACTTTGTTGCTACTGCAAGCCTTGGGAAAATACTCTCATGTACTGCTTGGAAAATATAGAAGAGGTCTTTTGAGTCCTTCTTCTTATTCTCTCTCAACAAATCTCTTTCTGCTTGTGTCATGCTACTGGTTTTGGAAACCATTTTCCACCATCTCCCAAATATCTTGTGAAGAAAATAGGGCCTTCATTGTAATGGCCCAATAATCATAATTCTTACCATTGAAATTTGGTAGTTGATGATTAGTCAATCTTGTGCCTGTTGCTTCCATCTTGATTCTGTAAACAAAACCTTTTGACTCTGTAAAAATCTTTCTCGCAGCTCAAAATAACCTTTCAACTTTTTCAGTAAAGAGCTCGTTCTTTCATTGAGAGCTTGATCTTCTCTCATACCATGTTGGAAATTTAGGTATGTTGCTATACCATGTTGGAAAATGGAAATAAACAATAGAGGGATGTGTTTCCCCCCTACAAGATAGATAATGCAATTGCGGAAATAAAATCACACACAGACAGATAAAAGAAAAAATACACAGGTGAGGAATTCTTATTTTTCATTCATTTTTCTCTGAAAATATATGAAATTAAAAAAATTTAATACAAAAATGGCGGAGCCTGAATATTTTAATGCAATTCAATGCACGACTTAACACTAAACGACGTGACAGATGAGTTGTCTCCGAGCTGACTTGATGACTTGCTTACGTCACTGCGGAGGGACCTCAGGTATGACTCATTCAACAGCATTGTGCCCTGACAATAGATATCAGTTGTTGAACTCAGTCAAAGGGTGTTCGGCGAGGTCAACTGTGGAGGCACCCTTTGGTTAAACAGTAGGGCTATATGTGCCTACTTGTCATACAGAACAGTGTACAAAACATAAACTTCCAGACTTGAAATTTTATGGGTTTCGGCTTTGAAACCAGATCGCATCCTTGCCTTCATCACAAATTGAATTTCGACGATTTTAACATTTAACTAGCGCATACGGGAAAACTTAAGTTTTTATGATTGCGATGTTCGATGTCACTATTGCATCGCAACTTGAAACATATATGTTGTGGGCACTCTCCTCCCGAGTTTGCGACGTTCGATTGCAATCACATCACAACTTCAATAAGATAACTTGTGAGTGCTTAAAGGTAAGTCATAAAATTTGTGATGTGCGATATGCGGGAGCTAAAATGTAAACGGTAAAATGTGTGAAGTGCGATATGTGGGTGCTAAAAGATAAATGTAAAATCATGCGAAGTGAGAAATGCGGGCGGTAAAAACGTAAATCATAAAAAGTGCGAAGTGCGATATTTAAGATTTGTGATGTGCGATGATGATGTCGCATCGCAACATCACAAGGTTTGGTATAGGGCTTAAAAGGTAAATGGTAAAATGTGCGAAGTGTGGTGTGCTAGCACTTAAACAGCGGGAAGTGCGAAATGCGAAAAGGTAAGGAATAAGGCGGAAAAAAAAGTTTTCATGCGGATTGGTAATGCAGTAAGGTTTGAGGGTCCCACCAGATATCGCATCAACATAAATTTAAGTTTCAGCTAAGCATTAAGAGGAAAAGGTTAAAACTTGTGTGCTACGATATGCGGGCAAAAGGTAAGTGAATGTTTTGGGTAAGGAATGAAATGCCAAGTGTGGCATGTTTACTCTGTTTCTGCACATTGTGGAAATTTCGTAAAGCAAAATAAAAACCTGCGGATTTGGATCATGTGCTTGTCCTTCCTTACAACAAAAATCAATGTAAGTGTGGGTTACTGCTAGTTTTATTCATATTCATAGTAGTGGTTAAGAGTATTTCCAACACTTATTCCTATCATGCACTGATTATTATGTTTTAAGATAGTCTTATAGCTACAATTAGGTCACTTCACTATGGTGATTGAAGATTAAGAACATAACATTAACCCTAAAGTTTACATTGAAAAGGATTCAACTAAAGTATAAAGTTCCACTGAAAGAGATTATTGTGTTTAATGCTGATCTAGTTTGATGTGCATAGAAGGCGCATCCGCAATGTTTACAGCCATGAATACATCCATCAGCACAATTCTGTGTCTAATTTTCTCTTAATCGGGATTATTATATTGCATCGAGAAACTTTATTAGCTTTTGATAGCCTATCTCAGAAAGGCCACAAGACGAATATACTTTGTGGTAATGGTTCTAAGAATTCTACTTTATGGTAATGATTATTGGAATTGTATAATCAATACCATGCATGAAGTTCATTGGTCACTCCTATACAGATTTTGTTATACTATAATTATTTTCAGCGATCTCAGCTTTGAAATTTTAAAAGTTGACCTCCCACCTCCTTTCTTTATTGTGGAAAAAACTTAGAGCAGATACCAAAATTAAATGTAATGTACCAAATCTTATCATTTACATAAAGTCTTAAATAATGAATGCTTTCGTTTTTATATTTTTCAATACTATTAAAATGCAAAGTTACGATAACCATAATCTGACAGTCTAAATATCCAAAGAAAAAACAATTGAACAAAAATCCTTTAACCTCTTTTTTTGTTTCGTTTATATATCTTTCAATACTATTAAAATGCAAATTTAATATAACCATAATCTGACGACACATAATTTTACATCTCCATATCTTTAAAAAATAATTAGAATTCTCCCAAATTCCATTTCCATAAAACTGTGTTAACTGACCTTTCGCATAAAAATCGTCGTTTGACAACTGTTTCAAACTTTCAACATTGGCAGAAAACACTGCACTAGATATTCAACGAGGATGGGTGTTATTAGAATAAAATTGCGTCGGCCAACTATTGGAAGAAATCCGTGTCTCACAAATGTTTATACATTTGTGGCAACGTGGACAACAAACCCCAAAATTCAACGACGATTGTTTTCTTAAAATGGGTCAGGGCTATTGTGGAAAAATGCACAACAATATGGAAAACGGGGTTGGTATTTTCACCGACCATGGAACAATTAGGATGCACACAATAAAAATAGGGTTGCATTGCAGAGTTGTAGATATCTGGCGCCCGTTTCTATATAAGTCAATGTTAAGCATGGACAGCAAAAGCCAAAATTCAACGACGATGGTTTTATTAAAATGGTGAGAGCTATTGTGGAAATATTCGCAGTACAATATGAAAAACTGGCTTATATTTTCAACGACCCATGGAACAAAGCACAAATTTGAAAATTTAGTGTTCAACAATAATAATTATAAAAACTTGGGTTATCTTTTCAACGACCCATGGACCAAATAGGAAGCACACATTTGAAAATATAGTGTTCCAACAAGAATAATTGGATTACACTAGAGAGTTCCGATAGAAGTCAAAGGTAGGCAACTGACAGCAAACGAAAAAATTCCATGACGATGGTTTTATCAAACGGGTCAGAGCTATTAAGGAAATATCCACAGTACTATATGAAAAACGTCAGAGCTATTAAGGAAATATCCGCAGTACTATATGAAAAACGGGGTTCATATTGTCGCCAATTCATGGAATAATCACTATTAAGTATATATATATATGTGTGTGGGTTCAAAAATTGTTTTCATATTGTCTAAATATATGGAATAATCAGGATGTTTTTTTTTAATTATTATAGGTTTTAAAGTTTTTAATTAAAATTGGGCCAAACAAAATTTGGTTAGCTCTTAATCTATGTTATTAGAATATATATATATATATACTTTATGGTTGCAACCATAATACCATCCTTCTGAAGAGAACGAATTGTTTCAGCTTTGCCGAAACAGGAATGACCTCAGGCTTCAGACCTTCAATACCCAACTGTAAAAAATGATAGCGATCAGTAAAAAGTAAATCAATATATTTGACATATTTGTCAACTCGCAGATTTATTAGGTCAAAATTTGTTTATGTTAAAGTTGTTTTGGTAGCAATTTTCTGCAAAGATATGAAATGTAAAATTAGCTCACCATGGAAACAGAGAACAAGTACTTGTGAATAAATTTTCATCCAACATTAATTCAAAACTTGCTCGAGAATAAAATAAAATTAACAAACCTATATACCAAAAACAAAATGACAATTACAAAAAAAAATAAAAATTATGGACAGCATGATGAGCTAAGTGGGAAAATATCGACACCATGATGAACTAATTGGACCAATTGGACCCGGATATAATGAGGCTTTCAAAACAAACATCTTAGATAAAAGTGATGTACTAATCAAACAAGGAGAGTTGCGGAGCAACTAATCCTTGCCGTGATGGGAGAGAAAAGTAAAAAAAAAATAGTATATAGTATTACATGAATAAGTAGAACAAGCATAATTTTAACCTGA
Organism: Pinus albicaulis; assembly: GCA_034641835.2. Lineage (NCBI taxonomy): Eukaryota > Viridiplantae > Streptophyta > Pinopsida > Pinales > Pinaceae > Pinus > Pinus albicaulis. The sequence goes on from CM076573.1 coordinate 671,476,036, forward strand.
GTTTTATTGATTCAAATTCTACATTATCAAGTTGAATTGGATATTTTTTGAAGTCCAATTGGATATTTTTTGAATTCCATGCGAATGGAACTCGGGCTCCTCTATGTGTAAAGATTGAAACAAGCGTAATTAGTACAGGCTATAAGGTTCACTAGTATGTGTAAATTAGCTAAATACCCTATCTAAGCTTCATTAACCTGTCTGACCATAGTTATTAGAAGTAACTCCATTGTATATATTGATAGTGCTTAGCTGCTAACATGATCAATACAAGGTAACCAAATCATAATTTTCTCAACAACTCTCTAGCCACCTCTACCAAATAGATACTACTGCACAGATTGCTTGAGCAGCCTCTTAGAGAAATGAGGGTAGCTCAACAACTCTTTAGCCACCTCAGGGTAGACCATGTGCTCGACCATAAAAAAGTGTTGGACTATGAAAACGAACCAGAGAGTCCAGCTTACGGTGAGGAGTCCGGAAAACCAATTGAAAATGATACTAGATAAGGACACCAGACCACACCTGGAGGAGCTCGGGCAGTCAATTATTATATGGCCAACCTGCATCTATCCATACTCGGTGGTAAATATGTAAGTTTCTATGGTCTCATAATCTACATTAAAATGGCCCACTATGAAGTGCCAGTTGGATGCTATGGAAACATTATTAAGGTCACCATTTTAGCCTTGCTAATCCAAAATAAAATTGTAATCAGTTTTACAAAATTATCACTATGTATGTTTATTTTTTAATTCTAATTAAATAGAAAACTAATGCAATTGAAGCCATATTAATTGGAGTCGGTTAGGCACTTATAAAAAGACTTGTCATCTCATTCAAAACTGTCTTCTCTTGGATAGCAAAGGGAATAAAGTCAACCTCATGTTCTCTCAATTCCATACACTCACATCACATCTTCTTAGTTGGAATGGCATTGCTAATGTGTGCATTGTCTTCTGTACCGTTCAGTTAGTCCTTTTTTATGGCTTCACTTGGAGTGTGACCAATGCTATCATCCTCTTCCTCATCAAAACCCAATAGAGCTTCAAGATCTATGGTATCTTCGTGTGATTGAATTTGATAACCTCCTTTGCTTGACCCATTACAACTTATTTTGCTTCTAGTTTCTTCATGCCCAGAGCATGCAACAAACCCATTATCAAAAACCTCTGCACTCAACTACCTCCTCTTTCGTATTCTTTTCATCGTTCTAAATGTTGGAAAGCAAGAAGGAGCAGTGTACGCATATGCAGAAACACACTGCTCAGAATGCAGATGAGCTCGCTGTTGAAATGCATTTTCTTTGAATGGCCCCAGTCGTTGGTCCAACTCCGAAGAAGATTCTATACTAGACAAAATAGGCAAACCAGAGCTTTCTTGTACCGTCCATTGTAACTTCTATGCTCCAATGATGGGCTAGGCATGTTCAGCCATGATATTTGAATATTGGGGCTCTCCATCTAAGAAATTAGTTTTCACTCCTCAACACATCAGATTCAATTGGAAAATCCAAACCTGTAAATGAATGGTTCCAGTCTTAAAGAAGGAAATTAAACAACCTGTATTATACTATCTCAGTCGAAGGGATGTCGGGCTTCTGAATTGCCTTATCAATGAACGCGTTCCTCCATCCATTAGACATACCAAACACCAAAATCTGGAGTGACCTCTTTCTTATTATATGTGAAAGCAATATTTTCCACATTCATGAGATAAACTGTTAAAGAACGTAATCTCAACCACTGCTAGGTGTCAAATCCGTCTGTCCAAGTGTCTCAGTTTAGTTTAAGTCAGTCCAGTTTAGTCGAGTTTATCTCCAGTTATTTATTGCAGATGTTTCCAATGTAATCTATTTAACCATTTCGTAATCTTGAGAAGAGCAACTCTCTGCTCCAGTTCGTTTTCATTGTTTCAATTCTTGTCATGGTATCAGAGCCGAGTTGCATAAGCCTCCCTGGAGAGCAGCAACAGAGCCACGAAAGAGCAAAAGAGAAGAGCAGTCAATTGGCGCGACTGTGAGTTGATAGGTGCTGGAATACACGCCATACCTGTTTCAGTCGGGATCGCGCCAGCCAGCCATGTGAAAAAGTTTATGCATCTGCGTTAAATCAAATGACGCAAGCTAAGGTACGAAGCGCTGGTATTAAAGATATTTAAAAAATCGTTTTTTCAAACTGTACGAAAGTCAAAGTGGATTTTAAAAATCGATTCAAAGGGAAATCGATTCATATTTTCTACGTGTCCATTTTAAAACAAGTGAAAAGCATGTTTTAAAGTGTCGATTTTAAAAAGGTAAATGAAAATGCATGTCAAGTTTTAACAAAAAAAAAGCTTTATAACTAAGGTTTCAAACGATGCATGAGAGTCCGCTTAATTTGGAAGAAGGAGTTATCTCATTTTAATGAAAGTTGATTTTTTTTTTTAAAGTTTTTTTATATAAAAACTTTATATTATGAAAGGAAAAAGGGTACATGATTTTTAAAGATTTCATCTTAAAGAATTTGAAAAGAGGAGGAAGCCCATTAAAGAAAAAAAATTTTATTAAAGTTTTTTTTATAAAAAAAACTTAGAATGTGCAAAGGTATTTTATAAAGAGATTACGCAAGAGCATGTGCTAAAGAGATTTAAAAGAATTTTTTTTTGGAGAGTTTTTTTTAAAAAAAAAAACTTAAAGTTGAGAAAGTGAAATTGTGAAAGCCATGTAGAAGTAAGAGATATTTTGAAGAAAAAATTTTTGGAAAGCAAGGTTGCATAAGACTCATTGAAGAGCAGCAAAACTTAAAGTTGTGATGTGAGATGAAAGTGAAAGATTGCATAAGACTCATAGAAGAGCAGCAAATTTTTTTTTTTGAAGAAGCAATGTATTTGATGAATTTGTAGACTCGTTTGTTTGTGGTAGCGAAGTAACGAGGTCATGGGAAAAGCCAAGAGGCTAAAGCAAAACCAGATTATGTTCAAGATCTTTCTAGATCTGGAAATCAAGAGGCAAAAAGATGCCTATGCATTAAGATGCATAAAAGAATCAGTTGATGAAAGTATACTTCCCTTGATTTCAGATTCCAAGACAGCCAAGGAGGCATGGGATACCCTTGAGAGATGTTTTGGTACAAGGGGGAGCATTGAAGCAAAGGGGAGCTTTGAAGATGAAGATGAAGGTGGATCTGTAGCAGTAGATCTACAGCGAAATGAAGAGTTTGTTAAATCCCACTGTGCGCAGTCACAGCTCGCTGATGTCTGCAAAGAAAGTGCAGATAAAACAGAGAAGCAGCATGAAGATGCTCGTGAATCCCACTGTGCACAGCCACAAGTGGATGAAGAGAATCCAGCAACAGAGCTTGCTGACGAAGATCTAAAGATTCCAGCAATAGAGATTGCTGATGAACTTTTAATGATACCAGCAACAGAGCTTGCTGATGAAATGGTAAATCCAATGATTGATATGGCTGATGTAAACTTTGATAATGAAATTTTTGCTAATGATGATTGGTTGCAGATGATGCAACAAAAATATGATATCGACATGATGCTATTTGGTGAGATTACCCCACTTCAGTTAGTGGAAGACAACTTGTTTGCAGCAGCACAAGTCAGTGAAGAAGAGGCAGAGAAAAAAACAGAGACAGAGCAGAAGGAAGAAATAGAGAAAGTAGCAGAGACAGAAGCAAAGAAAGAAGTTTGCAAAGAGAAAGCAGAAACAGAGAAAGAAGAAGAGACAAAAGCAAAGAATGAAGTCTGCAAAGGGAAAGCAGAAACAGAGACAGATGAAGAAGCAGATAAGGAAGTGCAACAGCAGAAAGCTCTCATTACAGAGCAAAAAGACCAGAACCAATGTCGTTCTGAAAATGTTTTTTATTCTAACATTGATTTTCAGTGTGCAGGTACACAAAATGATTATGAAAAAGAGCTAAAGTTTATTGAAACATGGCTTGCAACACCATGTCTTGATGAGATCTACACAGAAGATGTAGATATGAATGATGAAGATGACATGCATGATGAACATGTCAATGAAATTTTCATGCGTTGGAGTTTTGAAGAGATAAGATATTATTCTAATCCTATGTTGCAGATGATTGATCATGAAAAGAGCACAACAGAAGACAATATGTGGCAGCAGCCCACATTTCTTGAAGATGTCCAGAACATGCTTAGACAGCCTAGAAAAATAGAAGACCTGCAACAACAAATGAAGAAACAGAGTTCTCAAGGATACAGTAAAGTGAAAAATCTGAAACAATTTAGAGGCTACAGAATTTGGAAGAAGAGAAGAAGAAAACCAAATCTAGTTGAAGTCAATTTTTTTTAAATTGTAAACCTCGCTGAGACATAGACCAGCAAGTATCTTAATTAATTTTTTTTTATGTGGTTGAAATTAAAGGGGAGTGTTAAAGAACGTAATCTCAACCACTGCTAGGTGTCAAATCCGTCTGTCCAAGTGTCTCAGTTTAGTTTAAGTCAGTCCAGTTTAGTCGAGTTTATCTCCAGTTATTTATTGCAGATGTTTCCAATGTAATCTATTTAACCATTTCGTAATCTTGAGAAGAGCAACTCTCTGCTCCAGTTCGTTTTCATTGTTTCAATTCTTGTCATAAACTACTCTGTTTTGGCCATACTTTTTCAAATATCTAATCAGCTTCACAGCAGAAAGATTCAGGTACGGTAAAAATCTAAGTGACCGGCCTAAGAAGCTTTCGGAAAAATTCATCCTGCCACAACAAACAACTTTCAGTTATTTAAAATTCCATCGTAAAAACCCTTGTCATATAACAAGCATGGAGTCTAAAGCTCAACATACACCCTTATTTTTATTTAATAATAACAAAGTATAAAGCTCAACTTCCACCTTTGATTTAATATAATAAGAAAGTCTAAAGCTCAATATACATCTCTTGTTTTCTGTCTCTCTACTTAATGCTTGATTTTGACTGGGAGGAATGTTAAAATATAAGCATTCAGACAATGCATTTAGATCTGTGATTGCGATAATACTTCCATATAAAATACAAAAGAGAGGAACATAAATAAAAAATATCGAAGAGAAAAAGAGGAAACCCAAAGCCAAAGGAGGGCAGAACAAACTTGACAAACTTGAAAAAGTTGGAAAACAACTACAATCCTCACGATCATTGTAATACTTCCTTCAACTCCGCTTTATTTCTTCAGTGAACGGAAATTGATAAGGTTAGTTGTTTGGCACATCCTTACACCAAAGAGCTCCAAAACAAACTGGCCCTTGCAACAACTCTTGGATACTTCAATGTTTGTAATCTAGATTCTTAAATTGAACATTAAGCTTCTAGAAGCTGTATACTGTATTAAGAGGGGGTAACAGGACAAGTAATGAGATGGTAAGAGGGTCCATCTGGCACAAAATATAATAGAAAGATTAAAGTTCGCGGCCATATTCAGATGATAATACCAACTCTGAATACAAGAGAAGGGTTTTCTAATAATTAGTCTAAGAAAAAGTATGAGATATTAAATATATTAATAAAAAATTTAGTATTTAATTCAAAGTATTTGAGCAAGTATAATTAAAAATAATCCTGGTGTTTATCAAATAAAAAATCCTTGAGGCTTGTTCTACCTACATGCATTATGCTTAGAGTTGTGTAATCAATGTGTTCTCACTTAATCTTTGGATAGTTCGAGGAGGTCTCCAGGAGACTCGAGCGCAGTCCATAGTCATCTTTCTAGTCATCTTTCTAGGCAAGAGTGTTGAAAAACCTACCAGCAATTCCCAATCCCAATATCTCAGCCACGACCAAGAACTGCTAGCTATAAAATAGCTCATATTCTTAGATTCTAGTATATCTACCAGCTACATCGGTAAAAGAAAATCCATTGCAGAATTTGATTGAGGTATGCAGGTTTCAATATGTTTTTATAAATAACTCAAGTTTTTTACAATTCATAATTGTGCAAATGCATCCCTCTTAAATCCAATGTGGTGATTTGGAAGGCTATTTTTACCATCTACAGGATGAAGACGCTTTATTTATTGACTATGTGGAAGCTCACCCTAACCTTTATGAACTTGGGTACTTTTCGCTACAATTCAATCCACCTGATTTAATTCGTGATATTTCGAGTGTTAATATGTGTTGATATTCTAACTTTTTTGCTTTGTTTTCTCAAGTTTTGCTGATGTGTAGATTCATACCTGCTACATAGGCATTTAGATTCATACCTGTTGTAGAGACAATTATTCGAAAGATAGCTTCGTTTTGTAAGTTTTCTAATATTTTTTATTATAAAGTCACATACAAGTTAGTGTTACGGGCCATAGTAATACTTGAGCTTATATGTTTTTGAAAAGAATCGATGTTATTTTCATCGAACATTGAATACAACATTTTGGAATCTGGTTCCGTTCTATCATGCACATATTTTAATTAAATTCTTCATTCCTATTATAAACTAAAACCCCATGCCAAGTATGTGAAAGTCAATATTAATTAGATCGTGTTTTACGTCCATTCATGAATTTGAAATGATCTTTGATTGATAATTACGCCGATAGGTGTATCCCCCTATCGTAAATAGCATCTTTTGTGATTATGCTAATAAATCTTTTTGATCTGATGGTCTAGATTGAAATATGCTGGTATATTCTCGTCGTCATCACTCAATCAATCGATCAAATCTACCCCACTAACTTCCTTGCATATCTAAAACATGTGATTAAACCATACTTAAATTAAAAATTTACAAATCTTGATTAAAAATTTACTATACCATTTATTAATGGCCACGTATCAAGATTAAAAAGTAAAATAAAAATGAAACATTAAACCTTCTCACCGTTTTGCAACATGTCCCTATGCCTTTGACACGAGCCATAGTGGTGGCAGGCGGTGGAATTGGGGAATTTGATGTGGTTGCCTCACAGGTTGTACCCAATAATTCATTCTTCAACGTGTCCCTGTGCCTTTGACACGAGGCAGAGTGGCAACAGGCGGTGGAATTCGGGAATTTGAGGGGAGAAATGGATTCGGAAACAGCATGAAACAGCATGAAACATTTCATTGCATGTATAGCACCTCTCTATAATCTACATGGATTCGATGACTCGATGGACTAGTGAACTTTGCTCACTCTGGGCCATTTGGTTGTTCGACACAAGCATTAACTCTATTGAACGGATATTTTGCGATAGAGTCAATTTCATTCATCCACAGTTGAAATGAGAGGATTGTTCGGATTCAGTGTTATTCAATTCATGCAAAAGCGGAAGCGAGCTCGCTGGATTGTTGGGGTTAAAGTATGTACAGATACAGTTAAGCGATGGCACCTCCCTGCACTGTTTGGTTTTACAGAATAATAAACCTAAGAATTTAGAGAATCAGTGGCCAACACTTCTTCTCATTCACGGTTTTGGGGCCGATGGGCTGCTTGGATGGGATACCCAAATTCACAATCTCAGAAAGCATTTTGATCTCCTCATTCGATATCTCATATTCTCTGGGGACTCTACGACCACCAGCATTGAGAGGAGTGAGATATTCCAAGTAGAGTGCATGAAGGGTATGGTGGAATTTCTGGGGATAGAGAGTGTGATCATGGTGGGGCATAGCTACGGTGGCTTCGTTGCCTTCTGGATGGTGCAAAAATAGCGTAACCTCGTCCAACATCTGATTATCATTAGCTCCACAGTTTTCATGATGCCGTCAACCTACGATTCTCTTCTCGAAGAGTATGACTCCGACGACATTAAGGACTTCCTTGATCCCATCGATTTGAAAGGCTTGAAGATATGCTTGAATGTCGACTTTTACAAGTTCCCATGGCTTCCTCATTTCATTTACGAAGACCTATGGTAGGTATATATACATAAAATAATGTTCATGTTTATATACTGTCATTCAGATTGTTCTACGGAAATTCTATCTTGAATTTTTATCGAAACTAATTGTATTTCTATTTGAATTCTCTGATATAGGTTATGGAAGGAAACAGAGAGAAAAAGGTGCAGGTGGCGGATGCTATAGTCATTGGTTCGAATAATATGCAATCACTGCCAACAATAAACCAGGTTGGCTTCTTAGCCATATACTATATTCGATAATCTTATAAAAGATCCTAATATTTTGAAATGATTCAACATCGTTTCATTTCTTATTGTCTCACAGGATGTTCTAATTGTGTGGGGCGAGAAGGATCGATTTTTTGTTGGAATATTGAAAATTCCAAAACAAAAATAGAGAGAGTAATACTCTCCTCTTCAACACAGAGAAATATAAAAATTTCTTGACAGGAGACAGAGTTTTCACACTCAAAAACAAAATTCTATTCCTTAAAAAAAAACTATTACAATGTCTTCCTCACACAGAGGGATTTACAAAATGGACTGGTACACAAAACACAGTGCACAAAACTTCACTGTCTCATACAAACAAAAACACTGTCTCTGTGTAAATAACATTGTTGTGTTTTTCTTTCACGCAGTGCTATGCATTACAAATAAAAACATTTTTCAATACATAGGCTCTCGGGCCTTTTGGCTTTTATATGCTGCGTATAACAAAAAAATTACAAAACTAAACTTAATACTTTAAAACCAATCTATTAAAATACTGTCGGGCCCACTTTACAATGCGCTTTGAATGTGCTATTTAAAACCTATTTAAAACATTCATCAGGTCCACGTTTTACAATAAAACAAATGGTTCACATAAAATCTCTGATTGCAATTACATAACGGACGCGATGGCCCATATTTAAATCCGCCATGGAACATGGCGTCGGGTCCAAAACTTCAATAGAACAAATGAGCAATATGAAAAGTTCTGATTTCGAATTGCAAACCGGACGCGATGTAACAAATAAACTACGCCATAATAAAACCATCAGGTCCGTGTTATAACAAAACACAGGACCAAAAGACAATTCCGATTACGATTTGAAAATCGGACACGATGACTCCTTTTAATTCTGCTACATAAACTGGATCGGGTTCGGGCTCATCAATAATCAAATGACCAACAAAAAGTTCCAATTGCGATTGGCAGAGCGGACGTGATGGGAATTTTAAATCTGCTTCATTGAAGGATCGAGTCTTCCACTTTAAAATGCAATCGGGGCATAAACAAAAACTTCCCCGATTCAATTCTTGTGATTGAATGATAGACTACCACATGGTCTTTTGGGACCAGTGGACCTTGGCGTAAGGTGGAGGGTGATTATAATGTAAGTTTGATTGTGATGTGTGTTCATCGCATCGGGCCTTAAAACAAAAGGTCGTGGTGTATTATATGGAAAACATTCCTCTTGCGGAACTCGACACATCAACAATACACTTCACCTGTGGGGACCACGGGGTTAAAAGAAAACGTCCGCATAAATTAAAAATCTCTGTGCATAAAAAAATATAAAGTACTTTGTTTTGCCAAAAAAAGAGACTATCCGTGAACAATTCAAAAGTCTATTTTTCAAAATAAAAGACTGCGTCGATCAAAACAAAATCTAAAACTAACTATTCAGCAATTTTAGAAAGTGGCTGGGATTACATAAACCTGGAGAGAAAAATAGAAAGCGGCTCTGCACAGCCACTGTTGAAAGTAACATTTCAGCACTCCCCCTTACTTTCAACTGATGGGTTATCAGTCATACCCAGGCATTTTCTCAAAAATTCGAAACTCTTCTGCCCCAATGGCTTGGTCATAATGTCTGCAAACTGCTCCTGAGTTCTGCAGTGTTCCAAAATAATTTCACCATTGTTTACCAATTCTCTGATGTAATGAAATTTTGTGTCAATGTGTTTCGTCCTCTTGTGAAACACATAATTCTTAGATAATGCAATAGCTAAGCTATTGTCACAAGAAATCATTGTTCCTTTTTTCTGCTCTTGGCACAAACTCCTTAACATCCTCCTTATCCAAATTGCTTTACACGCTGCTGCTGTAGCTGCCACATATTCTGCCTCTGCCGTAGACAATGCTAGAATGGGCTACTTTTTATAAGCCCATGAAATGGCTCCTGAACCCATGTGAAAAACATAACCGGAAGTGCTCTTCCGATCATCTACACATCTAGCCCAATCACTGTTAGTGTATCCAACTAAATTTGAACATTCTGAAGAAGTATATAAAATGTCATACCTTTTGGTTCCTTTAACATACGTCAGAATTCTCTTTGTTGCCTGCCAATGTGCATCCTTTGGCTTCTCCATGAATCTGGAAATCAAACTAACAACATGCATTATGTCCGGCCTAGTTGTAGTCAAATACATGAGGCTGCCAACTATGCTCTTGTACAAGTTAGGATCAAAATCCTTGTTGCTGTCCTCTCTGCTGACTTTTAATCCCATAACTATGGGAGTGATTGTTGCTTTGCTCTCCTGCATATTAAATATTTCAAGAACTTTATTAACATATTTTGCCTGTGAGATAAAAATCCCATTTTCATCTTGTTCTACTTCTATTCCTAAGACGTATTTCAACAAACCCATGTCAGTCATTTCAAATTCTTCTTTCATGACTGTTTTAAAATTTTCAATAAGGTAATCACCATTAACTGTGAAAATAACATCATCAACATATAAAACTACAATCAACATTTTACCATCATTTTTTTGATGTATAGGGTGGGTTCTCCCTCACACTTTTCAAATCCATTTTCCAGTAGATAGGAGTCTATTCTACTGTACCACGCTCTTGCTGCTTGCTTCAGCCCATAAAGAGCTTTCTTCAACTTGCACACTTTTTGCTCTTGGCCTTTATTTTCATAGCCGAGAGGTTGTTCAATGTAAACCTCTTCCATTAACACTCCATTTAGGAATGTTGACTTTATGTACATTTGGTAAAATTTCCACTTGTTTTGTGCTGCTATGGACAACACTGCTCTCACGGTTTCCATTCTAGCAACCGGTGCGAAAGTTTCCTCATAATATATCCCATGTTTCTGCTTATACCCTTTGATGACAAGTCTTTCCTTGTGTCTCTCTGTTTTTCCTTCAGCATTACTCTTGGTCTTGTAGGCCCATTTAACTCCAATGACATATTTACCTTTTGGGAGTTCAACCAAATCCCATGTCTTATTTCTTTCTATGGCATTAATCTCCTCATCCATAGCTTCTATCCATTTCTTATCCTTGATAGCTTCTTCAAAGTGGATAGGGTCTTCAACATGACAATATAAAGAAAAAAAAAAGTTGATACCTTCATTTGCTGCCTCTTGTGCATAAATGTCATTCAAATTTCTGAACTTCTTACTTTTTTCATTAGGTGTAAAAATGCCTGAGGAAGCACTTGAATTTCCTCCTTGTGGTGTCCTTGGAGAAGCACCTTCATTTCTCCTCAAGGGTGCTCTTTGCTTCTCTTGTGTTGGTGCTTCTGTTTGGGGATGTATTTTAGCCAATTCATCATCAATTTCATGATGAGATAAATAGTGTTTAACATTCACTATTTTCTCTATGCTTCCATCCCAAGCTTCCTCCTCAATAAACTGAACATATCTGCTCACAATAAAATTCTTGGTGGATGGGTTATACAACCTATAAGCCTTGGATTCCTCACTGTATCCAATGAAAATACATTTCTCCCCCTTGTTGTCCAACTTCTTCCTTAGCCGATCTGGAATGTGTGCATAAGCCACACATCCAAAAACCTTCATGTGTGTGACACCTTGCTTTGTGCCACTCCATGCCTCTTCCGGCACTTTGTTCATAACTTCTTTTGTAGGGCACCTATTCAAAATGTAGGCTGCACAATGTACAACTTCAGCCCAATAATCATTAGGCAGATGCTTTGCCTTTAACATACTTCTCACCATGTCCATTATGGTTCTATTCTTCCTTTCCGCTACTCCATTTTTCTGCGGAGTATATCTAGTTGTAAACTGCTTCTGAATACCATTTTCTCTTCAAAAATGTAGAAAATATTTAGAGATATACTCACCTCCTCTATCAGTCCTTAGGACTTTGATGTGCATCCCACTTTGGTTCTGAACAAGTGCTTTGAAATTACAGAACCTTTCAAACACTTCACTTTTGTTTTTCAAAAAGTAAACCCAAGTTTTTCTTGTAAAATCATCTATGAATGTTAACATGTAGTGGATGCTAGTAAGCGATGGATTTTGCATCGTTCCACACAAATCTGAGTGGACAATCTCTAAGGGTGCCTTTGCCCTTATGCTTTTCTCGGAAGAAAAACTTTCTCTGTGTTGTTTCCCCAAGATACAACCTTCACAAAGGCTGTCCGACTTCTCTATCAATGTTAAACCTCTTACCATTCATTTTCTGTTCAACAAGTTAAGACCTCCAAAGTTGAGATGTCCAAATATCAAGTGCCACAACCAATTTTCATCTTTTGGTTCACTTTGGAAAGCCTCTTTTGCTACTACTTCTATCTTTTCTTCATTTTTCAAATCTGCTCTCATTCTAAGAGGGAATATCCTGTTCCTTGTCATCTTTACTTCAACAATACATTGTTTGCTGGGTGGTTTGTTCATGATGGTACAAATATCATCCTCAAAAAATACATTATACCCCTTTTAAACAAGCTGTCTAATACTTAAGAGGTTACACTTCATTCCTGGAACATAATAGACATCTGCTATGGATTTATTTGCACCTTTCCTTGTTAAAACATTTACATTTCCTTTTCCCATAACAGAAACTTTGCTATCAGTTCCTAGTGTGACTTTTGACTTCACACTCTCATCTAACATAGATAACATTGCTAAGTTTCCTGTCATATGGTTACTGCAACCGGAGTCTAGAAACCATAAATCCTCACTTTTTTCTTTAGCCATATTACAAGCTAAAGACAGATTATCTTGGCTGATATTTTCTCTAGTGAAATTTTCACTAGTTCTACTTCCCATAGCATGCTGCTTCTTTCTACATTCATTAGCATAATGACCATATTTTTTACAATAGTGAAATTGGACATTGGACTTATCATACCTTTGTCCTTGAGCATTCTGCTGACCACTTTGCTGGCTGCTGCCTTGGCCTTGATTCTGATTTGGATTGCTGCCCCTTCCTTGAGAATTTTCTTGACTGTTCCTTCCACCTCTGTTTTGGCTTCTGCCTCTTCCTCTTTTATTTCCTCTGCATTTCCCTCTTCCTCTTCTGAAAGACATCTGGGTCTTAAAGGCATGCTCCAGAGATGAGTTTTCACTCCTACCTAATCTCTACTCACGAGTCATCAGTGATGCATGTAGCTCATCCACTGTGAACTTTGTGAGCTCCTTAGTCTCCTCTATGGTGGTGACAATCACATCCAATCTTGAGGGTAGACTCCTGAAGAGTTTTTCCACTATCCTCGTATCTTCAAGAGTCTCTCCATGAGATCCTATTTGTGTGACCATTCCAATCACATGAGTGAAGAATGAGTCAATAGTATCTGACTCTTTCATACAGAGAGTTTCAAAGTCTCTCCTCAACAACTGAAGTTTTGATGTCTTCACTTTTTCCATGCCTTGATAGGCTGTCTTGAGAGTTTCCCATGCTTCTTTGGATTTCTTGGCTGCTACTATCCTAGGAAACACACTCTCATGCACTACTTGATACAATAAGAAGAGAGCCTTGGAGTCTTTCTTCCTAATGCTCTTCAACAACTCTTTCTCTGCTTGAGTTAAATCTTCAAACTCTTCTTCATTTGCTGGCTCTTCAAAGCCATCCTCAACAAATTCCCATAAGTCTTGGGAGAAAAATAAAGCTCTCATAGTTATTGACTAGTAGTCATAATTTTCCCCATTAAATATTGGGAGATGGATATTTCCCATACCCATACCATTGCTGGCTCCAACCATTCTGCACTCTTAACTATGATTAAAAAAAACACTTGACTATGTATTTAAAATAGCTCACTGTTCTGCAACAGTAACACAGTAAACTGTATAGAGAAATACGTTTGGATTATTTTTGGCTAAGTCTTCACTCTGCTAGAGGAGCTGCTGCAACAAAGAACTCCTTTCCTTCAGCTTCTTTGATCTTCAAAGAGCCTAGACTAGCTCTGATACCATGTTGGAATATTTAAAATTCCATAACAACAATGGAGAGAGTAATACTCTCCTCTTCAACACAAAGAAATATAAAAATTTCTTGACAGGAGACAGAGTTTTCACACTCAAAAACCAACTTCTATTCCTTAAAAAAAACTATTACAATGTCTTCCTCACACATAGGGATTTAAAAAATGGAATGCTACACAAAACATAATGCACAAAACTTCACTGTCTCATACAAATAAAAACACTGTCTCTGTGTAAATAACACTGCTGTGTTTTTCTTTCACGCACTGTTGTGCATTACAAATAAAAACATTTTTCAATACACAGGCTCTCGAGCCTTTTGGCTTTTATATGCCGTGTATAAAAAAAACATTACAAAACTAAACTTAATAATTTAAAACCAATATATTAAAAGACTGTTGGGCCAACTTTATAATGCGCTTTGAACGTGCTATTTAAAACCTATTTAAAACATTCATCGAGTCCATGTTTTAAAATAAACCAAATGGTTCACATAAAATCTCTGATTCCGATTACATAACGGATGTGATGGCCCAGATTTAAATCTAGCATGGAACATGGCGTCGGGTCCAGAACTTCAATAGAACAAATGAGCAATATGAAAAGTTCTGATTGCGATTTGCAAACCAGATGCAATGTAACAAATAAAATACACCATAATAAAACCATCGGGTCCGTGTTATAACAAAACACACGACCAAAAGAAAATTTCGATTGCGATTTGAAAACCGGACGTGATGAATCCCTTTAATTCCGCTACATAAACTGGATCGGGTCCGGGCTCATCAATAATAAAATGACCAACCGAAAGTTCCGGTTGCGATTGGCAGAGCGGATGCGATGGGAATTTTAAATCCGCTTCATTGAAGGATTGGGTCCGCCACTTCAAAATGCAATCGGGGAATAAAAAAAAACTTCCCCGATTCAATACTTGCGATTGAATGATAGACTCCCGCGTGGTCTTGTGGGACCAGCAGACCTTGGCATAAGGTGGAGGGCGATTAAAATGTAAGTTTGATTGCGATGTGTGTTCATTGCATCGAGCCTTAAAACAAAAGGTCGTGGTGTATTATATGGAAAAAATTCCACTTGCGGAACTCGACACATCAACAAGACACTTCACTTGTGGGGACCACGGGGTTAAAAAAAAATGCCCGCATACATTAAAAATCTCTGTGTATAAAAAAATATAAAGTACTCTATTTTGCCAAAAACAGAGACTGTCCCTGAACAATTCAAAAGTTTATTTTTCAAAAGAAAAGACTGCGTCGATCAAAAAAAAATCTGAAACTGACTATTCAACAATTTTGGAAAGCGGTTGGGAGTACATAAACCTGGAGAGAAAAATAGAAAGTGGCTCTGCATAGCCACTGTTGAAAGTAACATTTCAACATTTTTCAGGTTGGAAGAGGCTTATGTTTTACAAAGGTAACAACCTCCTTAAACAAATAATTTATTTCCTTAATGTAGGAAACCAAATTTGTGACATTTAGTATTATATTCTCCATGAAGAAGTTAAGTTTTGTCCTATAATATTTGCATACATATCAGACAGAGGGATAATGCTGTGGTGATAAAAGAGTGTGGGCATGTTCCAATTTCATTCATCCACAGTTGAAATGAGAGGACTGTTCAAATTCAGTGTTATTCAATTCATGCAAAAGCGGAAGCGAGCTCGCTGGATCTCACTGGGGTTAAAGTCTGTACAGATACAGTTAAGCGATGGCACCTCCCTGCACTGTTGGGTTTTATAGAATAATAAACCTAAGAATTTAGAGAATCAGTGGCTGACGCTTCTTCTCATTCACGGTTTTGGGGCTGATGGGCTGCTAGGATGGGATACCCAAATTTGTGATCTTGGAAAGCATTTCGATCTCCTCATACCAGATCTCATATTCTTTGGGGACTCTACCACCACCAGCATCGAGCGGAGTGAGATATTCCAAGTAGAGTGCATGAAGGGTATGGTGGAATTTCTGGGGATAGAGAGCGTGATCGTGGTGGGGCATAGCTATGATGGCTTCGTTTCCTTCTGGATGGCGCACAAATACCCTAACCTCGTCCAACGTCTAATTATCATTAGCTCCGCAGTTTTTATGACACCGTCGACCTACGATTCTCTTCTCGAAGAGTACGACTCCGACGACATTAAAGACTTCCTTGTTCCCATCGATGCCAAAGGCTTGAAAATCTCCTTGAATGTCAACTTTTACAAGTTCCCATGGCTTCCTCGTTTCATTTACGAAGACCTATGGTAGGTATATATACATAAAATAATGTTCATGTTTATATACTGTCATTCAGATTGTTCTGTGGAAATGCTATCTTGAATTTTTATCGAAACTGATTGTATTTCTATTTGAATTCTCCGATATAGGTTATGGAAGGAAACAAAGAGAAAAAGTTGCAAGTGGCGGATGCTATAGTCATTGGTTCGAATGATATGCAAGCACTGCCAACAATAAACCAGGTTGGCTTCTTACCCATATCCTATATTCAATAATCTTATAAAAGATCTTAATATTTTGAAATGATTCAATGTCATTTAATTTTTTATTGTCTCACAGGACGTTCTAATTGTGTGGGGCGAGAAGGATTGATTTTTCAGGTTGGAAGAGGCCTATGTTTTACAAAGGTAACAACCTCCTTAGCCAAATAACTGATTTCCTTAATGTAGAAAAACCAAATTCGTCACATTTAGTATTATATTCTCCACGGAGAAGTTAATTTTTGTCCTATAATATTTGCAAACATATCGGAGAGAGGGCTAATGTTGTGGTGATAAAAGAGTGTGGGCATGTTCCACCGTTGGAGAAACCTAAGGAGTTGAACCAGAAGATACGCAAGTTTCTCGAGTCACATAATTAAACATAAAGCATGGGCACCCTGAAAATGAAAGGTGACATTAACGATGACTAGGATGTTCATAATGCATTGACTTTGTTCTACCTGATGTGGGTGATGACATATTTATCAGCATCTCACCATCGTAACGTGTGTTGAATCTATAATAGTATATCGAGATCTATTGCAATGGTTTCATCACTTGATCAGGAGAGAATGGAGTGGAACCCTGAAGGAAATGACGTGGAACCAGGAGAAGAGTGAACATTGTTCAAAGCTAAAACCGATAGTATATCGCGTGGCACAAAGGCGGTAAGTTGTTTTTAGAATTTCGAGCGATCCCATAGACTGAGGGACGCGTGTCCCCGAGAAGTTTGAAAAAAAACCTCCCTCATGGCAAGTTAAAGTTCATGCATCTACACCGTGCGATATCCATGGATGCACGTCGGATCATTCGAAGAAATACGATGTGCTTCCAGCCGTTGGATGGGAAGGTCCGTTGGCGTTGGGGCCGTGCATATATATTGATAGTAGCTAAGGGTGCGGTTTGAAAAAGGTGAGACGTGTGTTCACATTGACATGATTTTATATATGTAGCCCGACATGAGTTATGGTCATGGTTTATGGAGTAAATGATATCACTAAAGAGTAGTATAGTCCGACCTTGTTATATGGACTGTGTTCCAAATCACAGCAACCGTTGACATAACATGTGTATGTGTGTATTGACCAAGGATATACTTGGGAAGGTATAACGTGCACGGGCGTTGGCGTTAAGACAGGCTTGGTAAGTTAAAAGGAAAAAGGCGCATATAAAATAAATGAGGTTGAAGGATGGTTGTAAACGAAATGCTCTATGAACATTTATCCCGTGTACATGTAGATTGAATATAAGTCGAGGTTAAAATAAATGATTTACATTTGAATTTAATCAAAGCATAAACCAAATATGCATAATGGATATGGACCTATTATATATTTGATTTTGATTTTGATTTTATTTTGATTCGTTGATTTTTATATTTTTCATTTTATTCGTTTTTATTTTTATTTTTATCTATTTATTTATTTTATTTTTATTTATTTATTTTATTTATATTTATATTTGATATGTTTTATATTTTTATTTCTAATTTATTTAATTTTTATTTATATATATATTATATATATATATATATATATATATATATATATATATATATATATATATATATATATATTTAAAGCTTAAATAAAATTACTTATAAAATAAGGTAACTGATGTCATCAGTTTTGAATCAACTAACATATAATTATTAAAAATAAAATAATTCTTTATATATTTTAACTATAAATAGTATTTCATTATTCTTAACATTTAATTTATTCGAAAATGTCAATTGTTAATCTCAATCAAAACACGCACGACCAGGCCGAACTCTTTGATACGCACAAGAGTTGATACAAACTCTACTCCTTCGGTGTACCTTTGCACCCTTAGGGGCAAATGCTAGTAATAGTATTATTCTTAGGGTTAACTTCTTATATATTCATCCATTTCTTTGTCAAGAGTCGTTTTAATTTCGATATATTGATATCTGTTTTATGTGTGAGATATTAAAAATTGGTTGTATGGGTGTAGTTTTCATCAGATTTATGGTTCATATAGATATGTTAAATATTTTTTGAATTTCATATAACATAACGTAGAACTTCAACAAAGAGGAAAATTGACTGATTGATAGTGCAAGTAATTTAGAAAGGAGAGAAATCTTTACATTATTATTTTTATATTTAATGGCTTAGTTTGCAGTGATAACAAGTTCTTAAGTTTCTTTCTTCAATTTCATATAAGGTAACAAGTTTTTAGGTTTCTCCCCTACAAGTTTTTGGTTTCTCCCCTTTTCATCACAGGGAATATATATATATATATTATTTGGTTTTTTCCTTTGATAATATATATATATATATATATATATATATATATATATATATATATATATATATATATATATATATATATATATATATATATATATATATATATATATAATTTGGTTTTTTCCCTTTTTCATAGTAGGGAAAAAAATATATATATTATTGTTATTATATTTAATGGGTTACTTTTTTTTGGAAATTTTTGTTGAAGAAGAAGTTATTAATAAAATATGATTATTATAAATTAGCTTTTATTTTACGAGAATGAGAATGTGTTTCAAGTTATAACTTTTTATTCATTGAACTATTATGTTTAGAGCATTTTTTGTGATATTTTAGAAAAAAATATTAATAAGGTGGAGTCAATAAAATATTTTTTAATTTATTTTTTTGTAATATATATATATATATATATATATATATATATATATATATAATTCTAAAAAATAAAATTATTGCATAGATATTTAGTTCCATGTTGTTTTATATATGTATGCATGGAAATATATATGTAGGAATTATGGAGAAAAAAATTCTATGAATTTTTTTCCTAATTTTTCATTAATTTGCATTATAAATTTCCGTTCATTTTTCCTACAAACGCATTATTGTCAATTAGTCTTTTTAATTTTTCATCAACTTCTTAGAAGTAATGCTTTGATGTTATATGTAATTTTTATTGTGAGTCTTATATATGTGTAATTGCTATGACCAATAAAATAATAATAGTGTGATTTTTTTATGTGCATACATGCTCTCTCATCCTCTCTTAATTTCTATCATGGTATCACAAATATATCTAGCTTGACTCAATTCGCTTTTATAATCTATTCTATTAACATTAATATTGATAAATAATATTAATAATGTTTATGATGGTTAATATTATAAATGATATTACTATTGATACCAAAATTAACGCTATTAATATAAATAGTATTAACATCATTAGTGATAAGTAGTATTTTTAAAATATTGATTCTTAAGATTTATTAATCTGATTATTAATTATGTGAGTTTCTCATTCGTTTGTATTTAAAATATTTATTCCTAGTCTTTACTAATTTTTTTTGTTTTTTATAGGTATCCCTTGGCCTTGATGATCTCTTATGTTCTTAATAATTTTCCCTTAGGTTCCCCAAATATTGGGGTTTAAATATTAGTCCTAGAGTTCAATACTAATGCATGGTCCAATTTCACATTATGAAAAACACTAACTCAATATGAAAATCAACCATGGGAAACCATTCTTAATTAGCATTATCCATAGTCGATCAATGTTATTCATGATCAAATGTTACATTCTGACAAATATTGTCTCAATATGAAAAGTACCCATGGCCAACCATGGTCATAGTTGGTCCAATTTCAGTTAATAATATTAACAATCAGTAAGGTTGATTGATCACTTCCAGTTAATAATTTGTCGGGTAATGGTTTTCCCTTGGGTTTACCAATTCCTTTGATTTATAATATTAAACCCTCGGGTTTATTAGTTCTTTTGGTTTATAAAATGAATAATCGTTCAATGTCATCCATGATCAAATGTCACATTCTGACAAATATTCTCTCAATAAGAAAATCACCCATGGCCAACCATGGTCATACTTGGTCCAACATCGCATTGTGACAACAATTGTCTCAATGTTTAAATCAATTCCCTTAGGTTCACCAATTCCTTTGGTTTATAATATTAAACCCTTGGGTTTATTAGCTATTTTGGTTTATAATATGAATAATTGATCAATGTCATCAATGATCAAATGTCACATTCTGACAAATATTGTGTCAATATGAAAATCACCCATGGCCAACCATGGTCATAGTTGGTCCAACATCGCATTGTGACAAAAAATTTCTCAATGTTTAAATCAATTCCCTTGGGTTCACCAATTCCTTTGGTTTATAATATTAAACCCTTGGGTTTATTAGTTCTTTTGGTTTATAATATGAATTGTCGATCAAATTCATCCATGATCAAATGTCACATTCTGACAAATATTGTATAAATATGAAAATAACCAATGGCCAACCATGGTCATAATTGGTCCAACATCGCATCGTGACAACAATTGTCTAATTGTTTAAATCAGTTCCCTTGGGTTCACCAATTCCTTTGGTTTATAATATTAAACCAACAGGTTTATTAGTTCTTACAGTTTATAATATGAATAATCGATTAACGTCATCAACGTCATCATGATCATATGTCACGATACGAAAAATATTGTCTCAATATGAAAATCACCCATGGCCATCATAGTTGTAGTTGATCAAGCACAACGCGTGGGACAACAATTGTCTCAATGTTTAAATCAACTCCCTTGGGTTCACTAATTCCTTTGGTTTATAATATTAAACCCTTGGGTTTATTAGTTCTTTTGGTTTATAATATGAATAGTCGATCAATGTCATCCATCATCAAATTCTCTGAATATGAAAATCACCCATGGCCAACCATGGTCATAGTTGGTACAACGTCGCATTGTGACAACAATTGTCTCAATGTTTAAATCAATTCCCTTGGGTTCACCAATTCCTTTGGTTTATAATATTAAACCATTGGGTTTATTAGTTCTTTTGGTTTATAATATGAATAATCAATCAATGTCATCCATGGTCAAATGTCACATTCTGACAAATATTGTCTCAATATGAAAATCACCCATGGCCAACCATGGTCATAGTTGGTCCAACATCGCATTCTGACAACAATTGTATCAATGTTTAAATCATTTCCCTTGGGTTCACCAATTCCTTTGTTTTATAATTTGTTGGGTTATGGTTTTCCCTTGGGTTCGCCAATTCCTTCGGTTTATAATATTAAACCCTTGGGGTTATTAGTTATTTTGGTTTATAATATGAATAATTGATCAATGTCATCCATGATCAAATGTTGCATTGTGAGAACAATTGTTTCAATGTTTAAATCAATCCCCTTGAGTTCACTAATTCCTTTGGTTAATAATATTAAACCCTTGGGTTTATTAGTTCTTTTGGTTTATAATATGAATAATCGATCAATGTCATCCATGATCAAATTTCACATTCTGACAAATATTGTCTCAATTCACATTCTGACATTGTGACAACAATTGTCTCAATGTTTAAATCAATTCCCTTGGGTTCACCAATTCCTTTGGTTTATAATTTGTTGGGTAATGGTTTTCCCTTGGGTTCACCAACTCCTTTGGTTTATAATAGTAAACCCTTGTGTTTATTAGTTCTTTTGGTTTATAATACTTCCTTAGCCTTATTGATCCCTTAGGTTTTTAATATTTGTTGGGTAATGGTTTTCCCTTGGGTTCACCAATTCCTTTGGTTTATAATATTAAACCCTTGGGTTTATTAGTTCTTTTGGCTTATAATATGAAAAATCGATCAATGTAATCCATCATCAAATTTTCTGAATATGAAAATCACCCATGGCCAACCATGGTCATATTTGGTTCAACATCGCATTATGACAACAATTGTCTCAATGTTTAAATCAATTCCCTTGGGTTCACAAATTCCTTTGGTTTATAATTTGTTGGGTAATGATTTTCCCTTAGGTTCACCAATTCCTTTGGTTTATAATATTAAACCCTTGAGTTTATTAGTTCTTTTGGTTTATAATATGAATAATCGATCAATGTCATCCATGATCAAATGTCACATTCTGATGAACTTTGTCTCAATATGAAAATCACAAATGGCCAACCATGGTAATAGATGGTCCAACATCGCATTGTGACAACAATTGTCTCAATGTTTAAATCATTTCCCTTGGGTTTACCAATTCCTTTGGTTTATAATTTGTTGGGTAATGGTTTTCCCTTGGGTTCACCAATTCCTTTGGTTTATAATATTAAACCCTAGGGGTTATTAGCTCTTTTGGTTTATAATATGAATAATCGATCAATGTCATTCATGATCAAATGTCGCATTGTGAGAACAATTGTCTCAATGTTTAAATCAATCCCCTTGGGTTCACCAATTCCTTTGGTTTATAATATTAAACCCTTGGGTTTATTAG
This sequence comes from Pinus albicaulis, assembly GCA_034641835.2. NCBI lineage: Eukaryota > Viridiplantae > Streptophyta > Pinopsida > Pinales > Pinaceae > Pinus > Pinus albicaulis. The sequence goes on from CM076573.1 coordinate 671,498,798, forward strand.
TTCTTTTGGTTTATAATATGAATAATCGATCAATTTCATCCATGATCAAATGTCACATTCTGACAAATATTGTCTCAATTCACATTCTGACATTGTGACAACAATTGTCTCAATGTTTAAATCAATTCCCTTGGGTTCACCAATTCCATTGGTTTATAATTTGTTGGGTAATGGTATTCCCTTGGGTTCACGAATTCATTTGGTTTATAATATTAAACCCTTAGGTTTTATTAATATTTATTGTTTTTAATATTTCCCTTAGCCTTATTGATCCCTTAGGTTTTTAATATTTGTTGGGTAATGGTTTTCCCTTGGGTTCATCAATTCCTTTGGTTTATAATATTAAACCTTTGGGTTTGTTAGTTCTTTTGGTTTATAATATGAATAATCGATCAATGTCATCGATGATCAAATGTCACATTCTGAGAAATATTGTCTCAATATGAAAATCACCCATGGCCAACCATGGTCACAGTTGGTCCAACGTCGCATTGTGACAACAATTGTCTCAATGTTTAAATCAATTCCCTTGGGTTCACCAATTCATTTGGTTTATAATTTGTTGGGTAATGGTTTTCCCTTGGGTTCACCAATTCATTTGGTTTATAATGTTAAACCCTTAGGTTTTATTAATCTCTATTGTTTTTAATATTGCCCTTAGCCTTATTGATCCCTTAGGTTTTTAATATTTGTTGGGTAATGGTTTTTCCTTGGGTTCACCAATTCCTTTGGTTTATAATATTAAACCCGTAGGTTTATTAGTTTTTTGGTAATGATTTTCCCTGGGGTTCACCAATTCCTTTGGTTTATAATATTAAACCCTTGGGTTTATTAGTTTTTTTGGTTTATAATATTAATAATCGATCAATGTCATCCATGATCAAATGTCACATTCTAACAAATATTGTCTCAATATGAAAATCACTCATGGCCAACCATGGTCATAGTTGGTCCAACATCGCATTGTGACAATAATGCTCTTGATGTTTAAATCAATTCCCTTGGGTTCACCAATTCCTTTGGTTTATAATTTTTTGGGTGACGATTTTCCCTTGGGTTCACCAATTCCTTTGGTTTATAATATGAATAATCGATCAATGTCATCGATGATCAAATGTCAAATTACGAAACATTGTCTCAAAATGAAAATCACACATGGCCAACCATGGTCATAGTTGGTCCAATGTCGCATTGCGACAATAATTGTCTCAATGTTTAAATCAATTCCCTTGGGTTCACCAATTCCATTGGTTTATAATTTCTTGGGCAATGATTTTCCCTGGGATTCACCAATTACTTTGGTTTATAATATTAAACCCTTGGGTTTATTGGTTTTTTTTGTTTATAATATGAATAATCGATCAATGTCATCCATTCTCAAATGACACATTTTGACAAACATTGTCTCGATATGAAAATCACCCATGGCCAACCATGGTCATAGTTGGTCCAACGTCGCATTGTGACAACAATTGTCTCAATGTTTGAATCAATTCCCTTGGGTTCACCAATTCCTTTTGGTTTATAGTTTGTTGGGTAATGGTTGTCCCTTGGGTTCACCAATTCCTTTGGTTTATAATATTAAACCCTTGGGTTTATTAGTTCTTTTGGTTTATAATATGAATAATCGATCAATGTCATCCATGATAAAATGTCACATTCTAAAAAATCTTGTCTCAATATGAAAATCACCCACGGCCAACCATGGTCATAGTTGGTCCAACGTCGCATTTTTACAACAATTGTCTCAATGTTTAAATCAATTCCTTTGGGTTCAGCAATTCCTTTGGTTTATAATATTAAACCCTTGGGTTTATTAGTTCTTTTGATTTATAATATGAATAATCGATCAATGTCATCCATGTTCAAATGTCACATTTTGAAAAATATTGTCTCAACATGAAAATCACCCATGGCCAGCCATGGTCATAGTTGGTCCAACATCGCATTGTGACAACAATTGTCTCAATGTTTAAATCAATTCCCTTGGGTTCACCAATTCCTTTGGTTTATAATATTAAACCCTTGGGTTGATTAGTTCTTTTGGTTTATAATATGAATAATCGATCAATTTCATCCATGATCAAATGTCACATTCTAAAAAATATTGTCTCTATATGAAAATCACCCATGGCCAACCATGGTCATAGTTAGTCCAACGTCACATTGTGAAAACAATTGTCTCAATGTTTAAATCAATTCCCTTTGGTTCACCAATTCCTTTTGGTTTATAATTTTTTGGGTAATGGTTGTCCCTTGGGTTCACCAATTCCTTTGGTTTATAATATTAAACACTTGGGTTTATTAGTTATTTTGGCTTATAATATGAATAATCGATCAATGTCATCCACGATCAAATGTGACATTCTGACAAATATTGTCTCAATATGAAAGTCACCTATGGCCAACCCTCTCCATAGTTGGTCCAACGTCGCATTGTGACAACAATTGTCTCAATGTTTAAATCAATTGCCTTGGGTTCACCAATTCCTTTGGTTTATAATTTGTTGGGTAATGGTTTGCCCTTGGGTTCACCAATTCCTTTGGTTTATAGTATTAAACACTTGGGTTTTATTAATCTCTATTATTTTTAATATTGCCCTTGGCCTTATTGATCCCTTAGGTTTTTAATATTTATTCCTTGGGTTCACTGATTCCTTTGGTTTATAATGTTAAAGCCTTGGGTTTATCAGTTCTTTTGGTTTATAATGTTAATCATACATTCAGTTTATTACTCTCTTGAGTTTAAAAAATTAATTCTAACGGTTTGTTAATTTCTTGGATTTTTCAGTTTAAAATATTGATTCTTAGGGTTTATTAATCTCTATTGTTTTTAATATTCATTCATTAGGTTTGTCATATTTATCCCTTGGGTTCGCTGATTCCTTTGCTTTATAATATTAAACCCTTGGGTCTATTAGTTCTTTTGGTTTATAATGTTAATAATCCCACTGGTTTATTAATATCTTATGTTTAAAATACTGATTGTTATGGATTATTAATTTATTAGGTTTTTTGGTTTAAAATATCAATTCTTACGGTTTATTAATCTCTTGTGTTTTTAATATTGATCCCTTATGTTTATGATATTTATCCGTTGGGTTCACCCATTCCTTTAGTTTATAATATTTAAACCTTTGGTTTATGATGACATTAAGCTTCTATTATTAATTATCCCTTGGGTTTATTAATATCTTCACTCTAAAATATTAATTATTAGGGTTTGTTAATCTCTTAGGTTTTTTGTTTTCAAATATTATTTCATATGCTTTATTACTCTCTTGAGTTTAATATATTATTTCTTAAAGTTTATTACTTTCTTATTTTTTTTGGGTTTAATATTATTAATATATTAATATATATTATTAATAAATATTCTAATATTTATTAATAATATTATAATATTATTCCTATATTATTAATAATATAACCAACTATGATATAATATATATTATTAATATATTATTAGTTCTTTTGGTTTATTAATAATATAATCATCTATGATATTAATATATATATAAATATATAAATATTATTTATTATTAAAGTTGGCAGGGTTTTATTTTTCGGGCGGATGACGTATGCAGGAAAGGCTATTTTTTTGAATGCGAAGGGTAGTAAGCGGTATAGATCGCACCACTTTTGGGGATGGGCTGTTTTCAAGTGAAAGCCAGCAATTCAATACCCTTCGCGACGCGTGGCAAGACATTGTTTGGAAAACCGCTTAGCGATCGGGTGTTATTGTTCAGACATCGGAGAGATACGATATCGACGATAGCCATTGGATGTGAAGCTGTTGATCGGATGGTTGTCGGGGAGGTGAGATGATATGGAAATAGCAAGGGTGGGCCCAATACAATTAAACACGATTTAATCATATCGGGGGCAATTCGATTGGTGGGGTAAGTTATTAATTAACCATGAGGGTTAATTAATCCTTTTTTAATGCGGCGGGGAATCAGGGTTCTTAATTACTAGCGGTTTTAACTAATTAATCATAATTAACACAATATTAAGGTTATTTTTCGACCAAAGGGGTGGGATATGTAATAATTGGGAGTTTTATATAGTTAAAATAATATGGGGTCGGGTTGAATTATATAGTGAATTAAATAATAAAGTTAAAAGTTAATATGAAAAAGCGCTAAGTATAAAAACATTAGAAGTATGTATTTAACTTATTCTTCTAACATGCTTCTAACATAAATATTAAAATATTATTTATTATTATATTAATTAATATTTTTATTATATATTATATATATATTTCAAGTTAATAAATAGTATGTATATAGTCAATATTATCAATATATTAATAAATATTATTTATATATATTATTAATAAATATTATAATATTATTAATATATATAAAATATTTTTTTGATTTTAATCAAATTTAATATATTGATAAATATTCTTATTAATATATAATATTTATATTTCAAGTTAATATAATAAAATTATTATATATAATATTTATTTATTGATATATAAATTAATGTGATGGGTAGTGGATATAGGCCTATCGGCGTATATCAACCACATTAGTAAATATAATGTGGTTGTGCTAGTTATATCTATTAAATTGGGAAACAAGTAATGTATTTTAAATGAGCCCCTGCAGATCCTTGAAGGAATAGTGTAACGCGCTCAACTAGCTTTGTTGTTGCTTACCTTGCTACTGGTGATGTTTATATATATGATTTTGCTGCTACCTATGCTATTGGTGGGTGGAGACGAATATAAATTCAGTGCTAGAGGCATGGTCTTTTCTGGTTGGGGCTTTAGTTCCTTCTTTTATGGCTTACTTAGATGGAAAATTCACAAATTTAAATTCAGTGCTAGAGGCATGTTCTTTTCTGGTTGAGGTTTTAGGTCCTTTTTTATGGTTTAATTAGAAGGAAAATTAGATATGTCATAGGTAGGATAGAGGCAGTTCAAAGGTTTCATATATCTTGTTTCAGAGGCTTCAGAGGTGTTGGAATTTTTGAACAATTTCGAACACAAAGAAGAAAATAAATTTTTTCTTCTCCAACACAGAGATTAAATATAAATTGCGGACAGAGAGATGGAGACAAAACACTTCTATTTCATTTAAAAAAAAAAACTATGTTAAAAATGAAAATCTTTCTTCATAACAAAGCTCTGGATTCACAAAACAAATCTTCTGCTGCTACAGAACACAACTCTCCTCTTTGGCATATGCTGCTACTCACACAACGTACTGCCCTCTCATTTTCCTTTTCTGCCTTCAGGCAAGAAATTTATAAAATACATCGTCTTCTACAATCGCACTTATGGCATATATATATATATAACATTACAATATTCATATATATTGTAAATATAAATATTTACAATATAGATTATGAAATATATATAATCCAAGTTAAAATGAAATGTACTACGGTAAATCAAATTAACCCAACGTTAAAAATCTAAAACATAATGTGGCAAATAAAAAAACTAAGCCAAAACATTACACAAAAATTCTGTGGGGTTGTAATACTTCTCCAAAGGTATTTTCCTTATCCCCCCGAAACTGCTCTCATTCGTCAAGAGGAGGATGATGTCACCTCCTCTGAGGAGTTGCCTTCCCCTTTGTTATTCAAGTATGTTGGCCCCTTGGAATGTTCCATGCTAGTTTTGCATTTAATATGGGTGGAGAAGAATTGAAGGCTGGTAGGTGATGTTGATATGTGATACGTGGTTGTGTGAAGATCTGAAATGGAGATTTCCATCGCCATTGCTATCCTTCGATCCCATCATAAATTTATGTTGTTGTCCTTCAAACTACCATCAAAGTTCAATTCTTTATCATGTTGTTATTTTGGTGCTTGTGTTCATTTTCTGTGTGCCGACAGTTGGAATTAATATTCCAACACTCCCCCTTAATTACAACTGTTATTTTCTTGCATACCCAGGCATTTCCTGAGATAGTAAAACTCTTCTGCGTTAATGGCTTTGTGAGGATATCAACACATTGTTCCTCTATCTTGCAGTGCTGCAACACAATCTCACCATTATTGACCAGCTCTCGTATAAATTGAAATTTTGCATCAATATGCTTTATTCTCTTATGGAAGATAGAATTCTTTGAAAAATCTATTGTTGAGTTGTTATCACAATAAATTTTTCTTCCTTTTCCCTGTTCATGACATAAATCTCTGAGCATTATTCTCATCCATACTACTTGGCATGCTGTTGTTGTTGCTGCCACATGTTCTGTGACTGTTGTAGATAAAGCCACAATTGGTTGTTTCTTAGAAGCCAATGAAATGGCTCTTGAACCCAAATGAAACACATATCCAGATGTGCTCTTCCTGTCATCTACACTTCCAGCCCAATCACTATCAGTGTAACCAATCAATTTAAAATTTTCAAATGGGGAGTATAACACACCATACCCCTTCATTCCATTCACATACCTTAGAATCCTCTTGGCTTCCTACCAATCAGTCTCTTTTGGTCTTTCCATAAATCTGGAAATTAAACTTACAGCGTGCATAATATCTGGCCTAGTTTCAATCAAATACATGAGGATGCCAACTATGCTCTTATACAATCTTGGATCAAAATCCTTGCTGTTGTCTTATTTGCTCAATTTTAACCCCATGATAGTTGGAGTTACAGCTGCCTTGTTATTTTGCTTGTTTAATCTTTTCAACACTCCTTCAACATATTTTGCTTGGGAAATAAAAAATCCCATTTTCATTTTTCTCTACTTCTATTCCAAGAAAATATCTCAAAAAACGCAAATCAATGATTTCAAATTTACTCTTCATGACTGCTTTAAAATAAAAAATGAGAGAAACTTCATTGCCATTAAAGTTTAAATCATCTACATATAAAACAACAATAAGAATCTTACCATCATTTTCTTTTATGTAGAGTGTGGGTTCTCCATCACATTTCTCAAAACCATTTTCAGTCAGGTAAGCATCTATTTTTTTGTACCATGCTCTCGGTGCTTGCTTCAGCCCAGAAAGAGCTTTCTTCAATTTGCATACTTTGTGCTCTTGGCCTTCAATCTCATAGCTTGGAGTTTGTTAAACATATACCTCTTCTTTCAACACTCCATTCAGGAATGTCAATTTCACATCCATTTGGTAAACCTTCTATTTGTGTTGCGCTATTATGGACAACACTGTTCTCACTGTTTCCATTCTTACAACCGGTGCAAACTTCTCTTCATAATCTATTCCTTGTTGTTGTTTGTACCCTTTGACAACAAGTCCTTCTTTGTGCCTTTCAATCTTGCCTTCAATATTTCTCTTAGTCTTATAGACCCATTTTAATCCAATGACTTCTTTACCTTTAGGGAGGTCCACTAGCTCCCATGTATTACTCTTTTCTATTGCACCAATCTCTTCGTTCATTACTTCACTCCATTTTTCTTCTTTTATAGCATATTCAAAATGAATTGGGTCATCAACATAACAATATAAAGCAAATAAAGAGTTCAGACCAGAATTATAATTTACCTCTCTTTCTTCATAAATCTCACTCAGATTTCTGAATCTTGGTCTTGTTGGTGTACTTGGAGTTCCACTTGAACTCGAGGGAGTTTCAGTTCCCTGTGGTGTGCTTGGAGAAGCACTTCCTTGATTTCTCAAGGCCGTTCTATTTCCAACTTGTTGTGTGGTTTGTGATGCTTGTGGTGGTGGAGGAGGAGCCACCAAGGAGGGATTATTTGTTGATGTCTCTTCCTCTTCTTCTTCGTGAGACACACATGTCTTCACATTCACTGTTTTCTCTAAGCTTCCATTCCAAGCTTCTTCTTCAATAAACTGCACATTCTTATTATTACTTTCTTGGTGGATGGACTATAGAGTTTGTATGCCTTGGATTCATCACTTCATCCAACAAAGAGACATTTATCCCCCTTATTGTCAAGCTTATCTCTCAATTGATCTGGGACATGTGTATGAGCCACACATCCAAAAACTTTCATGTGAGTGAAAAAATGCTTTGTTCCACTTCGTTCTTCTTGTGGAACTCTATTCATGACAACTTTGGTTGGGCATCTATTCAAGATATATACTGCAAAATTGACAGCTTCAGCCCAATAATCATTTGGAAATTTTGTTTCCTTCAACATACTTCTGACCATGTCCATGATGGTCCTATTCTTCCTTTTTGCAACATCATTTTTCTGAGGTGTGTACATTATCGTAAAATGCATCTGCATTCCATTCTCCTACAGAAATGTGGGAACTCTTTGGAGATGTATTCTCCACCTCTGTGAGTTCCTAGCACTTTGATGTAGTGCCCACTCTGCTTCTCAACATGATCTTTGAAGTGGAAAAATTGTTCAAACACTTCACTCTTCCATTTCAAGAAATACACCCATGTCTTTCTGGTGTAATCATCTATGAATGTCAAAACATATTTGTTTCCAGCTAAAGATGGAATTTGCATTGGTCCACACAAATCAGAGTGGACAATCTCTAAGGGTGTCTTTGCCCTTATACTCTTTCCCACTAGAAAGATTTCTCTGTGTTGTTTTCCCAAGATGCAGCCTTCACAAAGGCTGTCTGGTTTCTCAATCAGTGGTAATCCTTTTACCATTCCCTTTCTATGCAACAAGTTCAGGCCTCTGAAATTGAGATGTCCAAATCTCAAGTGCCATAACCAGTTCTCATCTTTCACTTCCTCTTGAAAGACCTCTTATGTTACAACTGCTACATTTCTTCTTTCCTTCAATTCTATTCTGATCTTGAGAGGAAACATCCTATTTCTTGTCATCTGCACCTCTGTAATGACATTCTTTCTTGGAGTTATATCCATGATTGTGCACGCATCATCTTTAAAGAATACATTGTAGCCCTTGTTTATGATTTTTCAAATGCTCAAAAGATTGCATTTCAAGCCAAGTACATAAAATACATCTGGCACAAACTTCTATTCTCCTTTTCTTGTGAGTATTGATACTCTTCCTTTTCCCTTGACAGAGACCTTACTATCAGTCCCTGTTGTTACTTCAAATTTAAAATTTTCATCTAGATTGGAAAACATTGCTATATGTCAAGTCATGTGATTACTACAACCTGAGTCTAAAAACCATATGTCATCTTGTATATCTTGTGCTACATTACATGTTAACAACACATTCTTTTGGTTCTTTTGTTCTTTTGAAAAATTAGCATTCTGCATATTATTCATGTCATTTTTATTTTTCTTGCATTCATTGGCATAGTGCCCATATTTCTTGAAATAATGACATTGTACTTTGGATTTGTCATACCTTTGTCCATGAGCTTGATGTTGGCTTGAGCCTTCATTCTCGTTTTGATTGTTGCCCCTTCCTCTCGAACTTGCAGGGCTATTTCTTCCTCTGTTTTGGATTTTGCCTCTTCCTTTGTTGTTTGCTCTGCCTTGACCTCTGCTTCGGAAAAAATACATTTGAGTCTTGAAAGCTTGTTCCAATGAGGAAATTGTTCCTCTGTTCAGTCTGTGTTCATGAGACATCAGGGATGCACTAAGCTTATCCATCGTAAATAGTGAGAGATCCTTTTTCTCTTCTATTGCCACTAATATGGCATCAAATATTAAGGGTAGACTTCTCAAGATTTTCTACACTATTCTTCTTTCTTCAAGTGTCTCTCCATGAGACCTTATTTGGGTAACCAACCCAATAACATGACTGAAGAATGAGTCTATAGTGTCAGACCCTTTCATACAGAGAGTTTCAAAATATCTCTTTAGCATTTGCAGCTTTACTGTCTTCACCTTCTCCATGCCTTGATAGGTTGCCTTGAGAATATCCCATGCCTCTTTAGACTTTGTTGTTGCTACAATCCTTGGAAAAATACTCTCGTGCACTGATTAAAAGAGATATAAGAGGGATTTGGAGTCCTTCTTCCTATTATCTTTTAACAAGTCTCTTTATGCTGCTGTTAAAGCAGCCAGCGCTGTTGCGTCTACTGGTTCTAGGTAACCATTCTCAACTAGCTCCCATATGTCCTGTGAAGAAAACAAGGCTCTCATCATGATTGCCAAATAGTCATGGTTCTTCCCGTTAAACTGTGGAAGTTTGGGATTCATTAGAATGGTGCCTATTGCTGCCATCGTAACTGTGCAAACCAGACATTTTTCTTGACTGTGTAAAAAAGACAAAAAAAATATTTCTTTGCTGGAGAAATCCACTTCAACAAACTTCTTACAGCTTCTGCAGTGAAGAGCGATCCCTAGTTTGTTCCCTAAGTGCCTAGACTAGCTTTGATAACATGTTGCAATTTCTGAACAATTTCGAACACATAGAGGAAAATAAAGGTCCCCTTCTACAACATAGACATTAAAAATAAATTGTGGACAAAGAGATGGAGATAAAACACTTCTATTTCATTAAAAAATAAGAATAAAAACTCTGTTACAAATGAAAATCTTTCTTCAGAACGAAGTTATGGATTCACAAAACAAATCTTCTACTGCTACAAAACACATCTCTCCTCTTTGGCATATGCTGCTACTCACACAACGTACTACTCTCTGTCTCTTTGATTTTCCTTTTCTACCTTCGGGCAAGAAATTTACAAAATACATTGTCTTCTACAATTGCACTCACAGCATATATATATATATATATATATATATATATATATATATATATATATATATATATATATATATATATATATATATATATACATATAATATTATATATTGCAAATATAAAATATTTACAATATATATTATGAAATATATATAATCCAAGTTAAAATGAATTGTACCGCAGTAAATAAAATTAACCCAATGTTAAAACTCTAAAACATAATGCGGCAAATAAAAAAGCTAAGTCAAAATATTAAACAAACATTTCGTGGGGTTGTAATACTTTTCCAAAGGAGGATGATGTTACCTCCTCTGGGGGTTTTCCTTCCCCTTTGATGCTCCAGTCTGTTGCCGCCCCCCCCGGAATGTTTCTTGTTGGTTGTGCATTTAATATGGTTGGCAGATAATTGAAGGCTGGTAGGTGTTGTTGACAAGTGATATGTGGTTTCATGAAGATCTGAACTGGAGATTTCCACCGCCATTGTTGTCCTTCGATCCCATCAGAAATTTATGTCGTCGTCCTTCAAACTCCCATCAACATTTAATTCTCCATCCTACTATTCTTCTTCTTCCTACATTCATTTGTTGTGTGGCGATAGTTGGAATTAATATTCCAACAAGAGAAAGGCTTTAGATATACGTATTCAGAGGATTCTTAGTTGGCACAATTATGTGTATATATATATATATATATATATATATATATTGTAACTACGTTGATAAAAAGGTTATCCCTATATTCATTCCCTTCAAACACTTTAGGCTAGGGCCCAGTCAAGCCCCCCCATATTTCAAAACCCTTTTCTCATGTAGGGGCTAGTATCCACCACCCTGGACCCTACTGCTCCCATTAACAATGCTTCCAATTCAGGTCAACCAAGTTATGCTTCCATCGAGGCTATTGAAATGAATTCCACCGAGATTAATCTTCAGATTTTCAATCAATAGTATGGCATGCTACTAGAGCCCACGCCTCAATATCTCATAGCTAATGATACTATCCTAAGTGCCAGCCAGCCGGCCAGCAAACGGTGATAAGAAAAAATACCTCCACTCGATTAGGATAGAACTAACATAGTTCTGGTTCCACATTTGGTGCATGATTTATCCCGAACAATTGCATCAGAAAGTGTAACTGAGATTAACAGGAAGTATGAACAATGAGCATGCACAAACAAAGGAAAAATATTCAAAAGATCTTTATGGATGAAGCAATTGGTGTTGGACCTCTTTACCAGAAAAAAATATTCTCTTTTGTCGATAAGAAGACCACTTTCCACGGAAAAGGATGGAATTTAATGTGATGAAATACTAAAGCTAATTGATGCAATCCATCACCTCCTTTACACATGGATAGGAGCGGTAAACTGAGGTACATAATAGATTGTGTTTTTTTTGTTAGAATTCTAATTTCCTCAAAATTTGTTGAGAATTATAATTTGTTTCTCTAGGTATCGTAGCCTCTGTTGCTACTAGTGGTTCTTCTCAAAATGCTGCTAGAATTGCTATCTAAATGAACAACAACTTCCCCTCTACCCCCTTCAGAGATAGGGATCGGTCTTGGCGTTTGCAAAAATAGAAAGTATTAAGTGAAAAAAAATGACTGATTCAGTATGGGTAAGTGTTATCCAAATTGTTTCTACATCATAGGGTTTTCTCCTACTTCTGCCATTGAAATTCTTCCATTAGAGTTTAGTTCAAGTCGATTGGATCTTAGGTAAGGTCAATGGAAAATTAATAATATGATTTTAGATGATTGTAGTTTCAGAAGTATAACTCAGAACTCTGTGAAGCTACATGGCATAATCTATGAGGAGATTTCTGCTTTGGATGTAAGATTTTTTGGACATGTGTTGGAGAAGTGCGGAAATGTGTTGGTTTTGACGACCTAGGTCCTCTCATGTAACTGCCACTAGCCACCTGAAAATTCACAATTCACTTCAGTTAATGGAACACCACATTCCATATTATTCAAACATTTAATGCTAATGAGTTAATGTTAGCATTACTTGATTATAAAAATTCCAGTTGACAGTGTGCGTTTATAAACCTAAGCTTTTATACAATACATGTGCCTCTTCGTGTGAGGAAGAGGCCAATAAGATGTATAAAATTTTTGTTGGCTCATGCACAACAATGTCCCTATTTAATAGGTTAGAAAAGATTGGATAAAAAATAGACAAAATAAGCATTAAAAACTAAAGGCTTTATGTCTCAAAGTTTTCTAATTTCCATACTCGTATTAATATGAATTCCATACCTGATTAGTAGTCCCTTCTGCCTTCAGGCATCGACTAAAAAAGGTCACACTTTCTTATTCTTCTTAACAAATGGTATTTACATTCACGAGAAAAATATGTTGAGGATAGCCAAATATATTTCACACCTCTTTCACAAGAGCTTGAATTGATGTTGAGTTATCTCATGTAACCAAAATTTGGTGTATCTACCCATTTTCTTCAGACCTTACATGACCAAAACTATCGTGGATTAAAGATGGCTAACATTCCTACCAGTATTTTATCAAAAGCAACCAAAATTCTTGTTCTCGTATGTTTTTTCATATCTCTTAAGTATTTATGGATATATTCTTTTATGTATTTATGGATATAATCTTTTATGTGTTATTTTTCATTATTAATTTCATGGATAGAATCTTTTGTGTTATTTTGCATTAGTATTTTGAGTAAAGTGATCTATGATGTACTCTGAAAACTTGCACATATGCTTTGTTTCCTTAAACGTTTTCATTAACTACACTCCCTTAAAATTTATGACCACCATTTTATTAAAAAAAAATGTAATACGCAACAATTAATATGAAACTCAATGAAAATTGAATTATCCAAAATTCAATCATCCAAACCAAATTTCACTTATTATTTGTTTGACTATATAAACCAAAATACAATTTTTTCAAATTAAAAAATTTATCAGACTTTCTTTACACCTTTTAAAACAATTGATAATTATATATAACAATAATAATAATGAAAAATATTGATTAAAATGGAAATGGAATATTATATATATATATATATATATATATATAGATTCTAACAACTATAAAAGAATACCATAAACATTATTCAAGATTAAAGAATAGAAATGTTTAATTGTAAAACTAAAACATAGTTTTTGTTTGCCAAAATGTATCACATATATGTATCCACACATATATAAATATATATTTTTATGCCTTAACGTGCTCCATCTGAGAACAACTTCCATTTGGTGCCCCCCTTTGCCATTGTGCACTGTTAGATTAACTGTTAGACGATATAATATATTTCAGCCATTGTATCATAGGTGGAGACATTGCATTAGAAGATAGTTATTGTTTGAGCCTCATTCAACTGTATCTTTTCTTTTCCTGAGATCTACAAACCCTCCAAAACCAAGCAACCTCCACTTCCTTGGTCGACTGAAATTTTTCTCGATACTTGTAGCTACCATGGATTGCATTATGAATTATCATCATCCTCTGTGTCTCAACGAAAATCCAAGGAAATTTTGAAAGCTAATGTCTTCATGGGAAGTACCCCTTCAACGAAAAATCCGAGGAAATGCTGGAAGCTAACATTGTCATGGGAAGTACCCCTTCTTACATTCAGGTTGGTTTTTGTTTTCAGAATTCGGCACAACCCTTTTCCTTATATATATATGCTATAGCAATAAGGGTTTCATAATAATAAACATAGATAAAAGGTTTTGTATAAATGGATGGTTGTGTGTAGGTCGACTGTTGCAAGTATTTAGAGTGCAAGAACTTATACGGGATATTGGAACGAAACTATTAGAGTATGTGGCATGTCTGTGGAAAATTTCTAACCCATGAACGGACTTATCTATTTTATTATACTCTATTTCACACTCATTTAGTGTTTCTGTTTCAATCTTGAAGGACCTTGCAAATTCTTGAACTGGCCATTTCTAAGTATTGTCATCTTTGAAGGCACAGGAAGAAATAGAAATCATGAGAGAACAAAGACGCACAATATTCACACACAATAAAATTGAATGTATTACACACATACACAAGAGATACATATAGTTGGAGTGAGATCCAACTGATTCTAATATTGGAGAGAGAGGTTGAGAGAATCTCTCAGCAACCTCAACAAACCCAATTCAAGATATACTAAAGTAAGCATAATCCTAATACCCTCCCTTAATGATTACTTTACAAAACATATAATAATTAATCACAATTACAAAAGAATGACAACACTTTGAACTTTCATCGCTTTGTCTGATCTGGTCTTCATCAGCAACTCTACCCACTCTGCAATCTTCTGGACTTCGCTCTTTCTTTTTGCACATCTTCGAGCTTACCTTTAAACCCATTTAAAGTACACTTGCTTCTGACCATCAATGCTAAATTTTTAAGATTAAAGATTCTTGACACCCCCGAAGAAGAGTCTCGACACTGAACTATCCTATGGAAATATTTCCATCTGTGAAATAACCCCGAAGAATAAATTTCAACAGTCTATAGGAAAATATTCTAGGTACAGAATATGATCAGCGATCAATCTTACAAAGTGACCTTTACACAAATGGATCTCACACTATAACCTATAGTTGACGCTCTTGAAGCCCGAAGCACAACAAGATCCATCAGCATATAACAAATTAACACAATCAAATTAACCAATTTTTCTCTCGGCACCGAAGAACGTCGAGAATGACTAATTTAAATTGTGTAAATCTATTCAATAATTGGTTCTTCTTCAATAATTTACGAACAAAATATTAATAACTATGCACACCACTGAATATAAAAATTAACAAACTTAATAACCATTCTATTACATTCGCCTGTCTTCAAAGCGAATTTTCCCACTAACCAAGCTGAATATAAGCCTGTCCTACCAAACCTCTATGGCATTGAATCCTTTGATGGTTGATTCAAAATGCTGGGAATGGAGTCCAACATGGTCCTGCTATTCTTATTGAAGTTCCCTGCATTATCGTTGTTCTCTATAATGAAAAATCTTCACGGGTGAAGGATCCATCGAATAACAACTCTGCTCATATGATATCACGTATTTCACATTGAATCTATGCTAGGAATTTAAAAAAAAATAGAACAACAAACTGACAAAACAGCTGGTGAACTCTGCTTACTTTCCACCCACGAGGGCCATAGCCGTAGATCACTTGATTTCAGCAGATTCAACCATGAGACCACTGATCATATTATTGATCAATCCACGCTGCACCATGTGAATCACTGTAATCCCTCATTTCAATGACATCGAACACAAGGACTGAGCCAATAGAATCGAAATTTCGTTTGGGATCGCATGCATGGCTCATTTTCTCTTATCTCAGCAGCCGATTCATAGATTCTAATTGAGCCTTGAATGAATCTGACATTAGAACCAGTGCCCGAACCAGCTACGTAAGTATTAGCATGTAAGGAATCCATATCTACTCCTGGCCGCGCACTCTGACTCGCAACAAGATGAGAAGAACATAAATTTTATTATATGAATAAATTTCATATACCCCAGTGCCCACGCTCATATAACAACCAGATACATATAATGCAAATGTAGCTTTGACTAACGTCTAGTCAAGGAGATCTTGAAATGCACGCCATGGAAGCTCTCGTAGATTTCTACTTGACCATTTCTGCTTGTCATGTAGACAAATATCTGGTTCAACAACAATCGATCCATGCAATAATCCACGAATCACACAGCAGTTCCTTCGGGAACTCAAACCTCGTGGTTAAGGTTGGATACAACGCAAGGCATAGATGCTCCAGATAATTGACAAACGAATCTCCACCAACAGGAGCA
Organism: Pinus albicaulis; assembly: GCA_034641835.2. Classification (NCBI taxonomy): domain Eukaryota; kingdom Viridiplantae; phylum Streptophyta; class Pinopsida; order Pinales; family Pinaceae; genus Pinus; species Pinus albicaulis. The sequence goes on from CM076573.1 coordinate 671,515,163, forward strand.
GTGGCAGCGGAAAACAAGCTCGGACAACAATTCTACAACATGTTGAAATATACACGCTACATTCAACACTCTTATCTCACCTATGTACAGATAATCAGTGACTTATACTCTCACATCTTCTTGGCCTTCTCGTGAGGGAATCAATCCAGAACAGGCTCTGATACCAAAATAGAAATCATGAGAGAACAGAGACGCACAATATTCACACACAATAAAATTGAATGTATTACACACATACACAAGAGATACATATAGTTGGAGTGAGATCCAAATTATTCTAATCTTGGAGAGAGAGGTTGAGAGAATCTCTCAACAACCTCAACAAACCCAATCCAAGATATACTAAAGTAAGCATAATCCTAATAGGAAGTGCAGTGAATGAGTCGGGTCGACAAAGGGTCTCTTATAGACTCTATTTCCTCTACTGCCCGAAGGGCCCTCTTCACTTTACTGAACTTCAACATATTCACTATTAGACAATTCAAGTTTGGTGTGGGAAGGATCATCGGATCGAAATTTCCTTATGAATTCACTAAAGACCTCAGATTGTGGATCCAAAAGATAAAAGGTAATTTTTTTAACAAAGACTTCAAATTGAGGATCCAAGAAATAAAAGGTGAGCTTCTTTCTTACCCGAGCTAGGAAAATGAAAAGATTGATACTTTTTTATTCCACTAATAATCCAAGGCCTTCCACTTTGATAGCATTTGGGAATTTGCGTGACATTGTTCGATATTGCGTTCACCACTACGTTAAGTATTTAAGAGAAATTTTTGATATCTTGTAAATTCTATTAATGGTTCTTTTAATGTATTTACAAGATAAAAATATCTAAATTCCATTGAATTTGTCATGTTTTTTTTCTTTTGTAAATAACTCATTAGCATTGAAGAGTTATAAAGAGCTGTTGCTTGACATTGCTAAATATCGCGTTTAAGACTAGCATAAGTATTTAAGAGAAATTAGTGATATCTTGGAGAATCCATTAATTGTTCCTTTTACGTATTCACATGGTAGAAATATCGAAATTTAATTGATTGCCCTTTTTAAGTATTTATATGGTATAAATATGGAATTTACAGTGTATTTACACAGTAGAAATATGTAAATTAGAGTGTATTGAATAGAGTTGAAGTTATTTAAATGATTATCTGTAAAGTTTTGGTTAAACGGTGATAAGGTGGATTGTTATAGCACTCATCACAAGTTTAATTCCTTTCTAGTTAGGACTGATATACAAACAACCATTTACATATACTACATATATATATTGTGATTCAAAAAGTTACAAAAAGTATTAAATTCTACATATAAAAATAAAAATTTTATCAAAAACTATTAAATTCTACATATAAAAATAAAGCATAAAAATAATACTTCTTCCTACAATGTTTTATTTCTGTCATATTTAGCAACTTCACGGAAGACATTTTTTTCTTAATTTTTACAAATTAGTTTTCATAAATATTTTTCATCTAATTTTAATACCTGCTGCCATTTCCCCCTGGTTTTTATTATTGAGCTACTAAAATTATGCAACAACAAGAAGTTAGTTTCTATTAAAATTATGCAAAAGCAAGAACTCTGTTAACCATTTAGCTATCCAAACCCAACTTTTAATCTGGTCTCAATGTTAGGTTTCGGAAATCATGAACATTCAAACTTTGTTATATAATTATGATTCTTTTAAAAATTAAAAATATAAATAAATTTATACTATATATTATTTTACAAACTTCCTAATTATGAAAGTTTTAATATGTGACTTGAGAAATCAACATTTAATTTACTAATAATTTTTTAACAATTATATATTAAAAAAAAGTCTAAATCTACTACTTATAACTTTAATAATTATATATTAACACAATTTCATCAACACAAGTGAATTCAAGCAAGTTGAAGTAGACACTGCTTCCAACTTTCACAAAACTACATTGGACACAATGCCTTCTTTTCACTGTTCATGAGCAAAAAGGTACTGTGTTGTGCTTGGTCCTTGTATAGAAACTTCTGCCTCTTGGTTATTTACATGTGTCTTCACCATTATTTTACGTAATAACTTTCAGTGATTTTCATTTGAAAAGTAAATTCAGTAATTTTTTTTTTAAACGTAAATTTTGGTTGATCGGTGTTTTTTTTGGGGTTTAATAAATTTTCATAAGCTTGTTTTTTAATTTAAAATTACTAGTATGAATTTTTATTATCGATGGATGCAGAGGAAGGTTGATGAATATTGACTCTTTGTAACTTGAATATTGATCGACTCTTTTCAACTTAAAAACGGATATAAACAAAACAAGCAACAATAATGGAGGATCTGTTGTAATTTATTTAACTATATATAGTATATAGTTAATACTTTTTATATTGTTGTTTTATGCTACTGTTTTAAGTTTTTTTTTTTCATTTTAATTAAATTGATTAAATAAAAATATTAGTTATAGTTTTTGAGCACGTGGTATTAATAAGCTATAATATTGGCCATAACATTAGTTTATGTATAAATTGTTATTGGCCATAATATTAGTCTATGTATAAATTAACAATTTATAAAATGGAAATTAACAATTTGAAGTAATTTGAAGTAACTAAATATGAATACTAATGTATTTTTCATATAATAATTCATATATACTCCTACTAAATTTTAGTTCTTTGGAAATTAAGATTTTGGAAATATCAATGTTTTGTCTTAAAAAGTTAAAAAAAAAAAAATTCAAATTCACAAATTGATTTTTTTTTTTAAACCTTTTGTTTGTTACTTACCTTCAACTAAAATTATATTCATCAATTCATTGTTAATCAATTATTCCATTGTATTATAATAAATACTAACCATATCATTTTTTGCATCTAGATGACTCATTTGCATTAGGTCTGTTTTCAAAAATAGTATTTCCTTCTCTTTCAATTAATTTTAGTTGAACTATTCGGATGCTTTTATGTGTAACATCCCCTTCCATACCCTAGAATAACCTAAGGTGGTTAGAGAGTGTTAATTGTATCAAACTTGACCTCCAAGTTCTTTTCATGGAAATATGGTCTAAAATTTGTGTGAATTTTCAACTTTCTCGAAAAAAGAAAATAGAACCACTATTTCATCTGTCTAGGTTAGGCTTTTCCAATGATATAAAATATTGGAGTTTAGGATTTTATGATATGATTAAATAGGATATAAGAATTTTATATCAATTATATTATGTTTTTTTTTGTTGAATTTTGAAGCCAACCAATGTGACTCATCATGAAAGAGAACACTCTGATGAGAAATTTGATCAACATTAATAAATAAATAGGTGAGAGATGTGGAATGAAGAATTCCAAAAAGTTCAAGAATTATATAAAGGTCAATGTATGAAAGAGAATAAGAAAAATTAAACTAAAATCAAATAATATAAAATGAAGTAAATAATGGAAATATAACATATCGCAATAATATTTTTTTTTTATATAAGTTCAAAATTGGTGAGGCTACATCATGATCATGTGTAAGAAGAACACTTGAATATGGCCAGAAATTGAATCAATGACTTAACATCTAGGAATTCTTTCACAACTTAGCCAATCACCATCTATCCAAGTCCCAATAAACTCAAACCATAATAGTTGAATTCAAAAGGAATATTTAATAAAAATAATATTAACTACCAAATAATATATATAAACATAATATATATTTCAATTAATAGTGTGAATAATAATAAGAAGGCATAACTATATATATAGTTAATTAAACTATATAAAGAGATAAATTATAACTTGAACTTAATATGAAAACACAACTGATTAAATTATAATATAATTATAATATAGAAATGTGTATTAATAGGCAAATATAAATATAAATGTTAATTATAGATTAAAATTAATATAAGGGTTTATTTAGAAAAAAATGAGGGGCAAGGATAGTCAAAGAATTAGGAGGAAACAAAACTGAAAGAAAGGGCAAGATCATAGTTTTTCGTGATTTTATATTCATCATATTTGTTCAGATTACCAAATCACTTTTCAATCTTAATGGCTTCTATTAACTTCCTAAGGTAATAGTGCTCAATTTTGGCAAGAATCTTGATGTTTTCAATACGTATCTGGTGTTTGGTTTCCTCAGTGTGCTCGGCTAGAACTGAAGAGTGAGCTTGATGATGTTTAATGTTTTCTATATGCTCCTAAATCCTTAGCTTATTTGTAGACATATTTCACCAATATAGGGAGCAGCACATGAACATGGGATTTAGTGAACTCCTTTTGAGCTTGAGAGGGAAACAATACCTTTCGCCAAGTTTAGGATACTAAAAATGGTTGTTAAAGGTTTGAATGTACGAGAGGATTGATTATTTCTTAAAATGTGGGTGATCCTGTTTGTGGTTCCCTGGATAAAGAGAAGGTGAACATCGAGAGTAGGATCATTCTAGTCTCTTTTTTATCTAGGGGCAAAGATACCTTTTTGGAAAGACTTGATGCCTTGGTATTTCAAAGAACTATTTTTCAAAGACATCAAAGAGGTGGGAGTTTTCATCGTTAAGGTGGTTTCCATCATAAATCCTTAAAGATTGAATGGGAAAGGTGTTTAATACACAAATGTTTTGGGTCAGGTGATAATGAAACTTAGCATGAAGCTATTGTTTTGTGTGAGTATTTTTACAATAGAATTGGTGTGAAATATAACGATCAACATTTTTGAAGATAAGAACGTCCAGGAATGGAAGAATTCCATCCACCTCAATCTCCATGGAAAAGTTGATAAAGGGATACTGACTATTCAAATGTTCTTTGAATATTTCTTACTTATCCTAACCATGGTTCTAGATAACACAAGTATCATCGACAAACCTTTTCCATAGATTTGGAGTATAAGGGGAAGAAGCTAAGGATTTTTTCTCAAATTATTCCATGAAGAGGTTTTCCAAAATGGGGGATAGAGGATAGACCATGGTGACACAATGGGTTTTCTCATATAATTCACCTTCAAAACAGAAGAAAGTGGAATTGAGGCATAACCGCACTAGATTTTCCATGTATCAATATGTTAGGTGACTCATAATATCAATTTATTCATTGATATGGATATTGATAAATAGCGAAATAAAATTGGATATCACTAAAATATCGGAGATATCAAGTTTGATATCATTAATCTCAATGGTGAATGAATAAGAGTCCTTAACGAGGAGTTTGTAAGGCAAACAAGAAGTTTTAGCATTTGTGTTAGGAGCTTCATAAGAAGATAGGTGGGCCTACATATATTAATAATGAGGGGTCTCAAGGGAGCTCCCTTCTTATGAATCTTCAAAAGACAATAGACCTTAGGAGTGAGGGGATTACTCTCTACTAGCTTCTTGCTTAATTTTCCTAAGGAATTATTTGATTTAATGGTGTTGGAAACCTCTTTGAGAACCTTCTTGAGAGGATTTTTATCAAGATTTTTATAACTACCACTATTTTTAGTATGGTAAAGCATTATATTTACATAGTTATCATTTCCTAAGACAATAAATGCACCATATTTGTCACCTCTTGGAATGATGATGTCAGTATTCTAATTGAAAGCCTTCAAGGATTGGAAATCAAGTTTATTAATATTTAGGAGGCTTACCCTTTCTAAGAATGACGATGCAATATTATCGACGCTACAAGGAAAAGAACCTCTATTGGAGGTTATAAAAGAGGTTTTTAGTGTTATAAAATTGGCCAGATTTGTCAAAAAAAACATTTGCTACAACATCCATTTTTGGCAACAAAGGTTTTAATGGAGCCTCTAATGGAACTTCAACAAAAATAAAAAAAAAGGGCAGTCAGAGGTTTTTATGGATGTTTTTCTCATCGATGCATGCATCATGTGTGAACGCACAATGTGTTTTACCCTGTACACATCGATATTGTAAAAATACCAAGCACCGGGATGGAAAAAAAATTTCAGAAGCCCCGAGGTGTTTAGCAATGTCCTGGTGTGTGTCACCCACAAACACGCACCAGACCAATAGAAGGTGCATGCACCAGCACCGTCAACGTGTAAAAACACATAGGGTCGTTTATGTGTTAAAACAGACCGAGTTTTTAAGTTATAAAAATGCATCGACGTGTTAAAGGAAAACCATATCGGTGCATGCAATGCCTATCAACCCGCCCGAGTGGTAGTCACCGTTAAAGCGCACCATGAATTCTAATTGGTATTGGTGTTTGGTGCGGTGCCCATAGGTCGTAGAAACCCACCAGTGCACATTATCATACAAATGCGCCCGTATGCAGTAACTAACACGCACTGCTGTTCATTTTCTATTTTTTTGAAACATCAACTTGTGACAATGCAATTATTGTGATTTTTAAATTCATTATTCATCAAAATTCAGCACATATCTTATAAAATTATTCATATAAATTAAAATTTTATTAGTGCATTTTAATGTGATGTTTGGATGAATTTGTTATATCATATAATCAGATTTTGAATCTCTTTGTTATAATATTTATTCATCCATATATTTAATCAGTGTTGTAACATTTCATAGCGACAATGGAGAATACAATATAATAAATTAAAACGTATTTTATTATATACATATGAATAAGACACTCTTTGTCATACAATGGGATAGTTATTGGTATCCCTTTATCTTTCAATTGGGACACTGTGTCCATTACATTAAAAAAATGTATGATTTCACAGACAAATATTTCAAAAAATACAACACCTTACTTTGATATCCAAACATATTGATCATCATTCTTCGTTGGAATTGTTGTCATTGCTCGAGCTACTTCCATGGCTTGGGTTATTTGGAGGAATGTTTTGTTCATCTTGTTGATTTTTTTCTTCTTCTTCAAGTTCCATCTACAAACATAAAAATAAAGTGTAATGAGTGTATATAATCTAGTGAAAATAATGAAAATTGCAATGTTAAATAATATATATCAATGTATATCGAAAACAAATGTACGATAGCAAGAATTGACTCATGGACATTAAACATTCTTTGAAAACCAAATTTCATGCCACCTTTCAACAAATCATTTGTTGGGCAGTTCCATACTTTGTTTCCTACTAGTTCTATACCCCATAAAAAATGATATATTAATTATAAAATATTTTTTTGTTCTATTAATTATAGATGGAGATAAGTAAAACAAGATTGATTCTTACAAATTCCACAATTAATTTCTGATATGCCAACATATACTAACAACCCATATTTAACCCAATGTGAATCAATTCTTCTGATGGTTCTTCTTTCTATGTTAGCACATGTTTGAAGACATTCAGTGATGATTGTTCTAAAACAACTTAAACTATACAAAAATATAATCTAGTTAAGTTGTTATAAGGAAGTTACAATTACTCACAAACATAGATATCAACTCTTTTCTTCCTTGTCGTCCTATTTTATGTGTTAAATGGGTCCCAGTTTTTTTACTTTTCTGCAAGAAATACTTGAAAATTAATATTTAATGCTAAATTGTTTATTTCTTGTACCTAATCGAAAAATTCAAAGAATACATATTACGTTTGAAGCACGTTGTTGTTGAGATGGCTCCTTGTGCGATGAAATTATGTCCATTTCTTTGACCATCTCCTTGTACACCTTTTTGGACATTCCTACTACCATATTTTTGATATCATCTCATTCAACCTTTGAGATTTTCATAACCTTCCTGAAAATCTAACATGACAATAAACTATTTAATTTTTATATTGATATATGAGAAGTGAATATAAAAAAAATGATATTTATAAATGATTTCTTATAGTAATATATACATATAATTCTAGAAAAATATTTAAAAGAATATTACTTTTTCAATCCTTCTATTTTTTTTGTTGTATGTTTTTCTATTAAAACTCTGACATGTCTCATTAGTCTCATTAACCAATTCTCTGGAAAAGCATCCTCTAGTTTAAATAAAATTTGGTTCTTGCAATCATTGGATTGATTTTTGTATTGTAAGTGGAAAGAACGTCTATACATTCGTTCAACTACATCCCTTAAAGTTTTGTAATTGTTTTTTCCCCTTTTTTTAACCTCTACCACCACTCCAGATGAGCTAAGGAGAAATTCATTTGCATTTGCATGTTCTATTTTTTTTTTCTTAGAACAACACTCCTTTTCTTTTCTGTTGGTCCATGTAGAAAATTAAACATATCTGAATTAATAGTTTTTTTGAAACATGTTGCCTAATATTTCTAAGTATATTATTAATGAAAATTCAAAAAATAAACTCATATTGGATCAATAGTATTTTTTCATTCACCTAATTTTGAATGTCTAGGTCTTGGTTCTTAAAAAAAAATCACCATTATTAGGTATCCATGTGGCTTCATATACTATATTAGTTGATATAGTGAAAGTAACACCTGTGATTGTTACTTTGTCCCTTTTGAGTTGAGTGGCAAAAAATTTGGTCAATGTGGCATTGTGTTTGACTCTCTCAACTTTTTCACAAAAAGGAAGACATCTTACTCCTAGAAAACAATGCTTGGATAGTGGTGAAGACATCATTTAAAGAGTGTTTAAGGGATCATGTATTATCATCTGGCCTCCCTTATTATAATATTTATTCTCCTTCATTTATTTGTTTGGAAGGGGAAAAACCCTAATAGGACAAAACATGGGAAGGGAGAAAAGGGAAAATATGAATGGGTTAGGGAAGGGATATGGGGGTAGCAAAATTTAGGGAGATGGACAGGGGTTTTAGGAAGCTTTAGGAAGTGAAATGGAGTGAAATATGTATGGTAATTGAGCTAGGACTTTTTTACACAGTCCTAGCTAGGAAAACTACCCAAAATTGCAGAATTAGGCTAGGGTTGAGGGTTTGGGACTTATGAATTGGGAATGAAGGGGTATGAAAGATATGGTAGGTTGTTTTTTTTGTGAGGGAGGGTAACAATTCTTTGGAAAGTGTGCTTTTATTGAAAAATGTGAAAATATGGGCCAACCACTAAAATGTAATGGAGGTTCCAATGGACGGCGTACACACTAAATCACTGAAATTGAGCTGCAAGTAGGAGTTTGATGTGGTGTAAATTACTTGTTCACTGATCTTAAACACCTTCACAACCTTCATAAGACTTCATAATTTGGTCTGATGCCTCCAGGACAAAAAACACAGTGTTGGGAATAAAGCGTAGCATGGAGGCTAGCAAGTGCAGTGTGGCTGCTTTGGCACCAAATTTTGTAGTGTTTTTCGATTGAAATTGCTAGCTTTTCACTTGGTGATGAATGAGAGCTCTTATTCAATGAGATGAATGAAAAAATGAGTTGAATTGGTCTTTTATAGCTTGTGGTGGTCACTTTTCTTCATGGTAGTGGGATGGCCCACTACATGTCCTTTTCACTTTGCTTTGAAAACTTGTAACTTTGAATTTTTTTTTGCATCTAACACTGTTACTGATGAAATAGGTAACCTGACCTCAAAACAGGAACTGTAGCCCAAAAAGACTCAAAAAAACATGAAAAAACACTCCAAAAACAAAAAAAGTGTATTCCAGAACGCACTTGGTTTTTTTTTAAAAGTCAAATTTCAACATTTTATAAAATTATGTAAAAACAAAATTGTTTCTTGAAAAAAGGACTAAAAAAAAACCCTCAAAACAAAACCAGTTGACGCTGGAATAACAAAAAAAAAAAAAAATTGTCATATTTTTGACATTTTTAAAAATAGAAATAACATTTTTTAATTTTCAAAATTCAAACATTAAAAAAAAACCTAAAATTTAAGAAAAAAAATAAATTAAAAAAATAAAAACATTTTAATGCTTAAAATATAAATATATATAGGAATAAAAAAATAAAAATAAAAACAAAATAAAATTTTTAATTCAAACATTAAAAAAAACCTAAAATTTAAGAAAAAAAAAAAATTAAAGATTAGAATTTCAAAATATATAGAAATAAAAAAATAAAAATAAAAACAAAATAAAAATATTAAATTAAAAAGAAAAACAACTTTAAAAAAGAAAGAAATTATAAAACATAAAATATAGAAATTAAATTTAAAAAAGAAAAAGAAAATGCTTATTAATTTAAAAAAAAAAAATTAAATTTTAAAATAAAAAATTAAATTTAAAGAAATATATTAAATTTTAATAAATTTAAAACTTTAAAATAAAAATTAAAAAAAGAAAAAGCATTATTGAAATTAAAAGTAAAAAAATGAAAAAAAATACAATAAAAATATGAAATTTAAAAAAATATATATTAAAAAAAAAGAGATTTTAAAAAATATATTAAACTCAAATTATAAAAAATAATATATATATATATATATATATATATATATAAACCTAAATTAAAAATATATATTAGATTTTATTAAATTAAAAAAAATGTTAATATTAAAATAACAAATCAAATTTAAAAAAAAAATATTAAATTTTAATAAATAAATGAATAAACAAATAAATTTTGAAATAAAAATTAAATTTTAAATATAAAGAAAAAAAAACATTGGTAAAATAAAAAGTTAAAAAACTTTAAAAATCAATTAAAATTGAAAAATTGAAAAAAATATATTAAATAAAAAATAAAATAAAAAACAAATTAATTTGAAAATATTAATTTTAACTTTAAAAAAAATCTAATTTTAAATACACAATTTTAATTGAAATAAAAAAAATATAAAAATTTTATGTAATTAAAAAAATAATTATAAAAAAATTAAAAATTAAAAAAAATATTAAATTCCAATAAATTTTTAAAAAAATACAAAATTTACTAAATTTTAAAAACTTAAATGAAAAACTAAACATAAAATTTAATAATAAAAATAAATTACAAAATTAAATAAAAAAAAAAATCAATTAAATAAAAAAAATACAAAATTTAATAAAAATTATTAACAAAATTTAGAAGAAAAATAATTAAAAATAAAAATAAAAAATAAAAACAAATTAATTTTCAAATATAAAAATTAAATTTAAAAAAAAAAAAAAATTGAATTAAAAATAAATAAATAAATAAATAAAAATCAAATTAAAAAAAAATATATATTAAAAATTAAAAAAATTAAAAAAAAAAAAAATTATCGTGGTGGGGCCGCCAATCGGACTCTCGCCGAGGTGACGGCGGAGGTCGGCTGCTAGGTGGGAGGCTTATTCCAATAATCGCCCTCCTGCGGCGGGAGGCCGATTCCGGGAATCGCCCTCCCATGGCGAGAGGCTGATTCCGGGAATCGCCCTCCCGTCACGGGAGGAAACGACCTCCCGCGTCGCGGGAGGGCGATTCCCGGAATCGGCCTCCCGCAGCGAGAGGGCAATTCCCGGAATTGGCCTCAGGGCGATTCCCAGAATCGGCCTCCCACCGTGGGAGAGCGATTCCTGGAAGCGGCCTCTCGCCGCGGGAGGGCGATTCCCAGAATCGGCCTCCTGCTGTGGGAGGGCGAATCAGCCTCCTGCTATGAGAAGGCGATTCCCTGGGAGGCAGGCCGACTGGCGGTGCCACCACGATCAAAAATTTCTTTTTATTTTTTAATTTTTAAAATTTTTAATATTTTTTTTTAAATTAGATTTTTTTTATTTTTTTTATTTTTTTAATTCAGAAAATTTAAAATTATTTTTTTTTAATTCAAATTTTTTATTTTAAATTTAATTTGTTTTAATTTTTTTTGTTTTGTTTTTTAAATTTTGTTTTTAAAATTAATATTTTAGATTAATTATTTTTTAAAATTTAAAATTTATTCATTAAATTTATTAAAATTTAATTTAATTAATTTTTTTTTTTTAATCTTTTAGTTTATTTGGTTTTTCATTTTTAAAATTTATAAATTGTTTCATTAAAAAAAAAAAAAGTAAATTTATGTATATTTGGTTTTTTATTATTTGCACGTGATTTTTTTCATTCTTTTTTGTTTTTTAATGATAGTTTTTTTTATTATAATTCTTTTATTTTAATTTTCTTTTTCAATTTTAATTTTTTTGTTTTTTTTTTTTGTTTTTTTTTGGTTAATTTTAAAATTTGTATTTTTGTTTTCTTATTATTATTATTATTTTAATTTATATTTTTAAATTTAATTTTTTCTTTTTTGTATTTTGTTTTTTTTATCTAAATTTTAATTTTGTAATTTAAATTATTTTTAAATTTTCTATTTAATTAGTTTTTTAATTATATGGATTTTTTTAATAACTTAAAAAAATGTTCTTCATGTTTTTTATTTTTTAATTTTTTTTTGTTAATTTTTGTTTTTTTTCTTTACATTATGTGTTTTTTTTCAAATTTTGTCATTTCTTTTGATATAATTTTCGAATATTTTTGTTTTTTTTTTGTTTTATTTATTTATTTTTGTTTAATTTTTTTATTTTTACGAGTTAATTTTTTTATTTTACATTTTTATTGTTTTTTTTAATCGTTTATATATATATATGTTTTATCTAAGTTTTATGTTTTATTACCAACATGAAAATCACCACTTTAAAAAAAAAAGTTTGATGCTGCATCAATACATTTCAAAATTAGTATGAAAATCACCGCTCTAAAAAAAAAAATTGATGCTGCATGAATACATTTCAAAATTAGCATGAAAATCACTAACATTTTAAAACAAATATTCATACTTCATAAATAAAAATATTAGAGTGTAAAAAATGTGCTAAAAAAAAAAAGGTGATTCTGCATCACCACTTTTCAAAATCGGGTGCTTTTTATGCTACCAAAAAAAAGTAGGTAATAGTGCGGTTACCTATTTCATCAGTAACAATGTTATCTTTAGAAACATGATGAACTCATTACATATTTAAAACATGAATTACATTTTAAACCAAAATTTATTGAATGAATTTACCTATTACCACTCCTCATTGCCAGATTTTATATATGGAATGACATATTTTGGATGACTCAAACCCTAATGACCTAATGGAGACACTGAACTAAATGAAATCATGATGGTGATAAATGAAGTGATACTGATAACCTTTCAATGATGATACATTCAACTGAGTGTTGACAAGGACTGACATGTAAATTTTTTTGAAAGGAGTCAAAATAGCCCTAGACACACTACCGAGTGACCAATTTTTTATTTGAAAACCTAATGAAATAACAAAAAATTGACTTAGAGGACCTGAAAAGACATGATAAGAGCCCATTTGATCACTGCTGACAGGGTGAAGAAACTGACACTAAAAAAAACCCATGATTCAAGAATAGAAATAATAAATTTATTTTTCTCGTTACATTAAATACAGAAAATCATGATTACATATCTCATTATCAATATCAAACCTAGTTACATATTTTACCAATTAAGTGTTATTAATGAAGTTTCATCATTAATGGAGGTGTGAGAAGTGTTACGTTATTCTGAATCATACTAAATAGTTAATTATAACTTGGTCTAACATAGAGTTATGTCAAGTTTGTTTATTTACTATGTATTGTTGTAAGTTAAAATCCAACGGTCATGATATGTTGTGATCTAATGGTTCATTCTCTCCTCAATATTACCGACACTTGATCCATGGCTTAACACTTGATTGGTCCATCAAATCTATTTAAAGAGCATGGAGGGCCATTCGTCTGGCGACCATTTCTGAGAGAAGCTTATGTAAATTTTCTTTATTTATATTAATAAATTTTCTGAGGTGATCGCATTTTCTCAGGCTGTGGACAGTTTCCTTATTTGATGGTTTAAACCATGTCAAATACCGGTGTACTCATCTGTGATCTATTTGTGAGCGGTGACCTTTGGTGTTTGATCTAAGGAATCTACCCTGTAAATTCCTACAAGAAATATTATTTGGATAGTGTGTTGGAGGCCAAATATATAATGAACTTGAAGGACCTAATTTGTTGTGAGTAGCAGCTTGTACAGATATCTAACATGAACCAAATCTTTATATGCAAGAGGTGAATAATAATGAGGTAACTAGTGATAAGTAAGACTTATAGGACTGATTTTGAAGGACCACATCAATAAGTATGTAATATTTACTTTTCTCATTGGTTTGGGTAGATTTAAGGTCAAAGGGTGGTAACCTCAAGCCCTAATTGTACATTGTTGTGTATAGTAGTCTTGTATAAGGTTTCATGAAGGACCATGATACATGGTACGAGGAGCCCTATGTTTGTTTTATGAGGGACAAATAAGAAAAGCTTTTGGGAAATATATTTATGTGTACTTTATTTTTTCATTGTTGTTACATTTCTAATGTGAAATCTCCTTGTAGTTGAGTATCTTCAATGTGTTTATGATATTTTATAAATGTATAATAGACTTGGCATAGAAGGAAAATTCAAAAATGTATATTTTTCTCATATAACCCATATGTCTTCCAACACTTCAATATAATGCATAGTTAGTTCTATACACTGGTTTGTATTTGACAATTTGCAACATTATCCCAATCATTTTTCACCATTATGGAATGTTTCTCTTTATTCATTTCTATATCCCCATATTAATGGTTAAAATATTTGACAAGTATTTCTATATGATGAGTCTCTGAAACATGATTTAAGAGAGAAACAACCCACCAACTGCTCATGAGTCCCTAGGCTCACCAATTTCTTCTTTTTTTGTATGAACAAATTGAGTGGACACAACCAAAGTAAGGTGAGAAAGAATAGGCTCATTTCCATCCTCACAAATCCTTTCCAAAGTTGACTCATGCATCACCATGGGAAATAAAAATTGACGGAAAGGATGATAAACCAAAGATATCATCCTTAACTTTGGAAATATCATTAACAATTCCAAATTCTAAGATATGCTTATGATATTTCAAGTCCTTGATTACAAATTAGCAAGGTGAGAATTCTAATTTATTTATATTCACTAGAATGAATGATTTTATATACTAATATAACAATGTTAAAGAGACTTGGAACAACTATTTCTAATGTAAAACATAAACCCTTAGTTATTACCAACCGAACACTATAGCCACGAGAACAAACCTTCTTTTAAACAATTACTAAGACTTTATATTATCTCTTGAAGAGTAGAGTACTTTTAAGATGATCCTTATTAAGGATTGGTTTTCTCGTCTTCTTGATTGGTTGGAACCAACAAAATTTTTGAATTGTGAATTGGCATAGTCATTAGTGTTGTAATAAATTGTTTAAAAGAATTCAAGTGTTGTTTCTCCAAGTTAGAATTTCCATTTTTTCATGCATTATGTTGATGAGATTTCAATCTTAATATTAATAAATTGAAAAGAATGTAACCTTTGTGACACTAATTCACCCTCTCTCAATATCAACCTTGATCCACATCTAAAATCAATGTGCTTACATCACAAGATATTTGTAGATAATAGATATTCATCATCCTTTAAAAATCTTATATTATACTTTATATATAGGTAAAAAAACTAATTTAAATCATCTAGAATCAATATAGGTGGCTAAAGAACATTGACAACCTTAACCAAAAAAAAAGACTTTAGCAATTAAAAATACCCCTTCAACACGAAATACGATCCCCAAAAATAAAATGGAAATGGAATTTGGTATATTAAACTTTAAAAATTAACTATTGTAAACGAGGCACGAGACTTTACAGGCTAACCAACAAAATCGATTCTCTCCCTCACCAAATTATCTACAATGACCATAATAATCCCAACCTCGATCTTGATCGTGCGCAAAGGATAACCCACTCGGTTACCCGACTCCAATCCTTGTTCCTTGCATTTGAAGAAAATGAAATACTATCATTTAGTTGGGATACTATCTCCAATTTTTTTCTCAAAAGAAGATGGTTTATATTTTAATTTTCTCATTTTGGGTGTATAGATTGAACCAGATTTGTTTTCCTTGGAATTTTTTTTTTAATAACTTATGCTTACTTGAGTTATGTCTTGAGTTATGTATTGTGGTAATAATTTACATTTTAATGACTTATTCTGTTATTACATATAATGCAATTTTTTATGACATGAATACCCTAAAAACAAAGATGTATTTTGAAATATAAAAATAGTATTTGGGGTTTTTCTTATTCTACTTTTTAGACCAAAAATGGATAAATAATAAAAGAAAATTCTTAATTTTACCAACAATCACTAAAAAAATAATTAATTTCTGATTTAGTGATCTTCTCCTTATATTGTGCACATTTGTGGCATATGTTCTCTTTTTTCCTTATTGTTCTTTTTCAACGGGCCCTTCATTATGACAACCATAATTTTCATTGTAACATCATCATCATAGTCACCTTATCTCATTACATAAAATAACACTAACATGAATTTTACTATATGTTATATTCCACATGCATCACTACAACTACTAGCTACAATACCTCACCTTCTCTAGAACACTACCATGAATTTACTAGGCCCTTAAGAGTCAATTAGATCTATTACCAAAATAATAAATAAAGAAAACATGCACAACACAAGAATTGCTAGAAAAATATTTAGCCATCTAAACAATTTATAATCCTCTAATACTATTAGAATATAATAGATGAATGTAATAACCTCATAAAATAGAGAGTGCCAACATTTTGAAAACTCATCAATATATTAGAATGAAAATTGATATAGAGGTGATATTAGACTGTGAGTGTACAATAACCTATTATATTGTGAAATGGACTCCATCTATAAATTTTTTATAATATACAACTATCAAACTTTCATATTAAGAGTATTTAATTAATTAGTATAAAAACACAATAGTAGGAAAATACATTGCTAAATCCAATAATTCAATAATGATGAAGGAATTTTATATAGGAGATAGAAGAATTGGAATGAGCCTACCATATACATGTCATTCAAATGTTGTGAGAAATCAATAAATCACATTTCTCACATTTTCCTTTGCTAAGGTCACTTAAAATGAAGAGTTTCAACTTTCATGCTTAACATGTAAACTAGAAAATATTTCAAGCCTTTTTGTTACTTTGTGATATGAGAGCACTTTCAATCCATTTTCTTACATTGTGATATGAAAACAAATTTGAAACCATTGTCTTACTTTGTGATTTTAAAAACAAATTTGAAACCACTGTCTTACTTTGTAATATGAGAGATTTAGCTTTTAATGTCTGTATAAATATTATTCTAATAGCAAATAAAATTAAGATATCTTTATAGATAATAAAACCTTTAAAAGAAAAATATCAAATAATTCTTTTAAAAGTATAATATTGATTCTTAAAAATCAATCCAAGCTTGTGTGGAGAAAAGACCATACTTTTATTCGTCATATTATTTTATCTTAAAATACATGTAAAAATGGTACCAACAATAAAGTCTTATTTTATGCACTTTGGCCTCTTGTGGAAACAAGAGTGGAAAACTACTGAAACAGTTACGCATATTTGGAAACTCCAATATTTTTCACTTTGACTTTTGTGAAAACAATAGTGGAAAAATGTTTGAAACAGTTACATGTATTTGGAAATTCCAATATTTTGATATATTTATAGATTAGATAAGCAAGTATAGAATGAGTTATATTATGCAGACTATTGCAATATGGATTCAAAACAATCAGGAACCCCTAGTTGTTTTCCGCGAAGATTGTGATTTGAAATTCCGAATTGGTCGTTGTTTCCATGGACCTCAATGTGTATCCATATTTCAACGCCAAAAATAATATCCGATTATGTTCTTTTCCGGGTTCTTCTTGTTCACCTTATTCTTCAATGTTGGAATAATAACCTTTGAAATCTCTTTGAAATGATATAGGAAATACATGAATGATGGGATCCCAAATATAATAGTTTTTCTTATTCTCAAATCTTGTGAAAACTGATTTGGGAAAAGGCTGGCCATATGCAATTCATTCAGCACATCCAATAGGTGGATTATGAAAATTGCAAAGGTAAACGACTGGGTTAACTTTGCTCCTGATGATTCTTTACCTGATTTTCAGGAATATGTAATAAAGCATAAGGACACGTTCAATGGCCATGGTAGAGAATATATAAATGCTATACATAAGTCACCCGAACCTGGCGTATTAAATGAGATTGTTATAAATTCTGCGAAAATGTCTCATGGACGTCGTCTTAACCAGACCATTTCAAAATAAACCTATGAACTCTGGAATACCCTAAGGACGACAATTTTTCACAAATAAAATACCCCTACAACACTCTGCAGTCCCCGAAAATAAAATGGAAATGGAACCCATATATGAAACTGGAAGCCATCGTTATGAAATGCAACGTATTTTTTAAGCTTTAAAAACGAAAGCAATCTATATATTAGACTTTGTAAACTATCGTAGAAGAGGCCGACCAGCAAATGTTGATGGTCTCACACAAAATCATCAACGATGACGATAATAATCGCGGCCTCGATCTCGATCATGCCCAAACGATGACCCACTCCTATCCCTATTCCTTTCATTTGACGAAAATGAAAATTGCAACTTTAGCGAAGGCGAATCTCTGTCATTCTCATCAAACTTATACCCTTGTAAAGATTCCATGGCAGTTGCGGCACACATTGGGTTATCGAATTCCACAAAACACAGAACAACTACAGCACTGGCTGCTTCTCGTTCTTCACCTCCATGAGATTTTTTGGATTCCTTGGGTTTTTTAACAACCCTAACTTCTTTGAAACCACGAAATGGGCGAAATATGTGAGCTGCTTCTCTACTAGTGCAATCACTTGGAACACCCATCACAAACAGTGTGTTGGATGCATCTCGCGGTAGATATTGAAGATCATCATCCACAGACCGCCTCCTCCCAATTAAAGGGTCCGTCCTATGGCTATCAGACCTGAAATTCAGCCTGTCATCTACAGTTAACCCATTTGAAGAAGGAAACGGCCGAGTCTGCGAAACAAGAGGATGATCATCAAGAAAAGGGGGAGCAGGAGCACGAACATGATCATACAATAAGTGAACCCCAGCTCTGTCACCACCTCTCTCAGCAAGCCTGAAGTCCTCCCTAGGGTTAGCGTAAACACCAGACAACGAACGATCACGATTAAAGTCACATTCATAATCATTGCGAGGCCGCTTGGCTAGTAGGGAGCTTTGCCTGTCCCTTTCCCTCTCAGCTCCTGCTGCCCGGAATCTTGCGTCCTTCATGTTTCTCTCTCTTATTGCCTAAACAGAGGGAAAGACCGGTTGCCACCTATTAGAACACTTAGCTACAGAACCCCAAAATAGCTCGAACGCTGCCAAAGCTACTATCGAATTTGTGTTGTCGATAGTTAATAAGGGGATCACCGAGCTCGAATATATATCTATTCTTACCACACCTAGGTATTTATGGTCGGCCCATTGTAATTGTTATATTGTCTTTTTTGGTATGGTCACAAGCGAAACATGATTGTCTAGCAATTTGTTCTCGTTTAAAGGTTTAAATTTCAAAATATATTAAACTTTGAAATTCACACATCATCGTTATTATTACTGAAACACCAATCTTCATCCATCCCCTCTCCATTTCTAGCAAGTATTTGGAGCATAATAATCCCAAGCAGTCCATGAGTTTGGCCTCATTTAAATATTTAAATTTCAAAATATTTAGAGCTTTGAAACTCACAATATATTATGAATCCTATATCCATTCATCACCTTAGCATTTTTGTTTTTTTTCCGAATTATTTGTAACATAACAATAAGAAGTATAAATACCTGACATTAAGGTATATTTATATTTTTATAGGGACTTTGTTGATCCAAATTTAGATAAACTAACACTTCAATTTTTATACCTCGCATAAAGGTTCTTAAAAAAATTGCCCGTTTTCCTTATAAGTATACCAAAGCTATTCAAATCCTTGGAAATCATTTCCTATCCTTTTATGTTTTTTTGGAAATATTTACATAATTATTTATTATAAAATAGTCAATATATATATATATATATTATTTTATATAAATATTTTCTATTAAATAAATAGATATTTTGAAATATTAATTTAATTATCAATAATATAGATCTAATATTATAGAATATTTACATCTTAAGGGGTTCCTTCTGAAAATAACTCCCTTTTCGTGTCACTCTGTGATATTGTGCCCAGTTGGAGATAGAATATAGTTCAGCCGTTGGATTATTGGTGAAGAACATTGAGCTAGAAAGTAGTTATTGTTTGAGCCTCATTCAACCATATCTTTTCTTTCTCTGAGATCTACAAACCCTCAAAAACCAAGCGACCTCCTCCTCCTTGGGGGGCTGAAATCTATCTCGATACCCATAGCTGCCATGGATTGCATTGCAAAATATCATAGTCCTGTGTGTCTCAATGAAAATCCAAGGAAATGTCAAAAGCTAACGTTGGCATGGGAAGTACCCCTTCAACAAAAATCCGAGGAAATGTTGGAAGCTAACGTTGTCATGGGAAGTACCCCTTCTTACATTCAGGTTGGTTTTTTTTTCACAATCTGGTATAACCTTTTTCCTCATAGATATATACTATAGCACTAAGGGTTTCATAATAATAAACATAGATAGAAGGTTTTGTATAAATGAATGGTTCTGTGCAGTTCAACTATTGCAATTATTTAGAGTGCAAGAACTAGTACAGGATATTGGAACGAAACTATTGGAGTCTGTGGAATGTGTGTGGAAAATTTTTGAACCATGAACGGACTTATTTTTTTATTATATTCTATTTCGCATTCATTTAGTGTTTATGTTTCAATATTGAAGGACCTTGACAATCCTTGAACTGGCCATTTCTGAGTGTTGTCATTGTCGGAGGCACAGGAAGTGCATTGAACAAGCCAGGTTGAGAAAGGGTCTCTTATAGACTCTACCGCCTCCATTGCAGAACGTCCAGCCTTACTTTACTGAACTTCAGAGGGCGAAACATATTCATTATTAGATAGTTCAGGTTTGGTGTGGGAAGTATCACCGGATGAAATTTTCCTTATGAATTCACTAAAGACCTCAAATTCGGGATCAAAGAGATAAAAGGTAAAAAAAATTCTTAAAACTTGAAATTGAGGATCCCAGAAATAAAAGGTGAGCTTCTTTCTTAGTAGAACAATGAAAATTAAAATATTGATACTATGTTTATTCCAATAATAATCCAAGACCTTCAACTATGATAGCATTTGGAAATTGTTCAATATTGCATTCAACACTAGGTTAAGTATTTAAGAGAAATTGGTGATATCTCGTAGATTTTATTGATTGTTCCTTTAAAGTATTTACAAGGTAAAAATATCAAAATTCCATTGACTTTTTCATGTTTTCTTTTAAATAACTCATTCTGTTAATAGCATTGAAGAGTTCTAAAGAACTACTACTTGAGATTGCTCAATATTGAGTTTAACACTAGTGTTAGTGTTGCGTGATTTGGCAGATTGACGGACCAATTGATGGAGTAACATCAAACAAATCTTTGGAGCCATAGGACCTAGCCTTCTTGGACTCAGAGAGGGCTCTCTCTTATGAAGCGAAGGATGTGAGCTTGTTCGCTTAGTTTGTTTAGATTTTAGGATAGTTGTTAAGTGTGTTTGTTTGTTTGTTTTTAGTTGTTTGGAGGAAAAACTGATCAAGTGGATCAAAATAGAACAATAAAATGATATCAAGTGGGCTATGGGGTCAAAAGCAAGCCAAGGATGTCAAGACAATGGGTAGGGTGTACTATAGGGCCGATCTAGTATAGCGAATGGATATTTCAGGTGGTTTATGAAGTGAAATGAACATCGAGTTTGTGCAAGACAAGGGGATTTTAAGCATAAATAGTTTAAACAACAAGTATTCATGTGGTAAGGCTAACCATTAATCACTATGAATCCAACTCAAACTCATAGATGCATAAAATAAACATTCAGGTGATGCATAGAGGTATAAGACCCTCTAACTATGGGAAAATCACCTGCGGTGGTTGAGAACACATGTAATACAAACCAACAGCTCAAATTGTGGAAAGGAAACTCCTAAGCAACACATTCACTCTGATGAGAACTTTGAAATAAGTTTGCAAGTATAGGAAGAGGGCAAGATCGAAACAAGACCTCTCTGATTTAACCTAGACAGTCAATACTTCAAAGGAGATTTCTTTAATGAGGTTTAAACAACTATGAGTAAGCATGGCATACCATGAATCAAATAAGATAGCATGTCATATTAATCATTAAGGAAATAAATAACGAGTTCTGAGTGGACCAAAGGGTAGTTAATAATCCTTTGACATGACTAAGAAAGATGAAAACATAGAAGCTGTAATGAATTAGGAAATTTGATGAGCCTCCATGGGCATACCTCAAACTATTCTTTATTGACATACAACAAGCAAGAAGCATGGAAACATATGTGAAAAACTAAGAAAACATAACTTAAAAGAAGTACAATACCATTTACCAAGCCATGGAATCCTGCACATAGATCCTCTCCATCATCTAGGCAAGCAAGTCAAGCTATTCACTCCATAAAACAAGTTTGATCATCAAAAGTCATAACATATATTTCTCTAAGCTTAGTCAAGTTCTTAAGCTCTTCAAAGTCAACCTTGTTTATCAACTCTTCAACCAACAATATTACAATGATTTTCCATGATTTATATAGGAGAATGAGAAGATAAGCTTCACAAAACTGACTAGAAACTCACAGGCTGAAAACTAATATCTGATTTTGTCCTTGAGGCTTTGCAAAGCCCAAGGCACAAAATATCTTCAAAATATCTATAAAATGCTAAAAAAGGAAAAAAGATTGACTTTTCATTACTAACAATAGCTAAAAATGGCCTAGCGCACATTTGGATAAGCCACTACAGAAAACTTCCTTTTTTGCCAAAACGCTACACGAACGTAGTAGCAGAAAATTCCCTGTTTTGCAGACAAATTTTGAGGGACCTCCCGATGTCAAGACGAGGCCTGTGATGGTTCATTGGAAATCCCTGGATGTCTAGCTTCTGAAAATGCTTTATTTTTCCCAAACGGATCACTGGAAGTATGTCAAAAGCTGAACTGAGTGAAAAAAACCAGAAAAGTAACCTTCGCTGATATGCGAGGCAGAAAGTCAAAAAATCATTGTTTTTCGCCTCTTTGGGGAATCAAAACACATCCTTTGGATTTAAAATTTTTTGAGTAGATGCCCTTGAATTTATTCCATCCAACCAAATGAGTTTCATTTTTGGGAAACCAGCTCCAAAAAGAGAAGAAAAGAGATATCAACGCCTTAGAAATAAGCCACTTCGAGGGGGCAACCTCCAATACATTACATGAATGAACAATTCTTGGATGATACAATTTACAAAGCCTCCTTTCTATATATAGGAGTCCATGGGGCCATAATGTAATCCTAGTGGGCCACAATGTAATCCTAGCCGACCTAACAATAATAATTTAAGGGCACAATAATAACAAAATGGGGGTTACAAGGGCACAATAATAACAATAAGGGGGTTACACTAACAATAATAAGGGACTATACTAGTGATATATGGACCTAACATGCCCCTCTCCTTCAAAAAAGTGTTGTCCTCAACGCTTGAGTAGCTCTGGGTGCTTCTGTATAAAATTCTCATCCTCCCATGTAGAATCTTCAGTGGGTAAGTTCTTCCACTTGATGAGATACTCCGAAATTGATCGATTCCGTAGTTGTCGAGTTCTTTTTTCCATGACTGCTTCAGGTTCCAATATGATTTTCCCTTCCCCATCAAGTTCTGGCAATACTGTTTGAACTGGAAGATTTTCACCTATAACCTTCTTTAAGCATGAAACATGGAAACCTGGATGTACTCGTGAAGAAGCAGGAAGCTCCAATTTGTATGCCATAGAACCAATCTTTTGCAACACCTTGTAAGGACCATAGTACTTTGGTGATAATTTATTATCCTTCTTAGCTTGCTTGAGGGACATTTGTTTGTATGGTTGTAGCCGAAAAAATACCCAATCTCCTACATCAAAACTTCTCTCGCTGCGATGTTGATCTGCCTGTTGTTTCATTCGATTTTGTGCCAAATTTAGGTTATCCTTTAAGAGTTGGAGAACTTCTTGATGATGCTCGATGTGATCTTCCACTGCTTGAACCTTAGAATTTTCTCTTAAAGATGATGTGATGGATGGTGGATGATATCCATAAAGTGCCATAAATGGGGTCATTTTTGCTGCAGTATGGAAGGAAGTGTTATACCACCATTCAGCAAGAGATAACCACTTGACCCATTGTGTTTGTTTATCAGATACAAAACAATGAAGATATCCTTCCAAACATTTATTTACTATCTCAGTTTGACCATCAGATTGAGGATGATAAGATGACCTATGAGCTAATTGAGTACCCAAACAAGAAAATAACTCTGTCCAAAAATTTCCAGTAAAAATGGGATCTCTGTCACTCACAATAACCCTTGGGCTTCCATGTAGCTTTTGAATTTTGTCCATAAATGTAGTAGCAACTGTACTTGCTTTAAATGGATGAGATAATGCACAAAAGTGTGCATACTTGGTAAGTCTATCAACTACCACCATGATGACATTCTTTCCTTCAGACTTAGGTAAACCTGTGATAAAATCCATTGAAATCTCCTCCCAACGCTGACTTGGAATGGATAAAGGTTGTAGAAGTCCCGTGGTCTTAATTGTCTCCACTTTATTCTGCTGGCAAACCAAACATTCCGCCACAAACTTTTGAATATCAGATTTAAGGCCATCCCAAAAAAATTCTTTCTTCACCCCGTGGTAAGTTTTTAAAAATCCTGAGTGTCCTCCTAAAGGAGAAGTGTGCAATTCCAGAAGAATCTTTTGTTTTAGTTGGGAATTTTTACAAATATATAAGCGATCTTTGTACCATAAGGAATCATTTTTCCAACTAAATGTATCAGATGTACTAGGATCTTGCTGCAACTTTTGAATGAGTGTCCATACATCTTTTTCCTTATTCCATTCATCTCTTGCTTCAGTTATCCAATCTGGTTGGATAATAGAAATGGCACAAAGCAATGCTTCCACCTCTTCATTCTTTCTTGAGAGTGCATCTGCAACAACATTAAGCTTTCCTTTTTTGTAGATTATTTCAAAGTCATAACCGAACATCTTTGTGACCCATTTTTGCTGCTCTTCTGAAGATAGTCTTTGTTCCAAAAAGTGTTTAAGACTATCGTGATCATTTTTTACCTTGAAGTGTCTTCCCATTAGGTAAGTTCGCCATTTCTTTAGTGCATGCAGTATTGCTAAAATTTCCTTCTCATAAATAGGTTTCTTTAAATACTTTCCTTTGATTGGATTACTTTCAAAAGCAATGGGTCTTCCTTACTTCATTAAAACAGCACCAATTCCATTTCCTGAGGCATCACATTCCACAATAAATGTTTTTTTGAAGTCTGGCGTAGCTAAGACAGGCGTTAGGCACATTGCCTCTTTAATATTTTCAAAAGCCTTAGTTGCTTCAGGAGTCCATGAAAATGCATCTTTCTTCAATAATGTTGTTAGAGGTGCTGCTATTCTCCCATAATTCTTAACAAACTTGTGATAATACCCTGTTAACCCAAGAAATCCTCGCAAATGCTTTATGGTTGTGGGGACTTTCCATTCCTTAATGGCTTTAATTTTGTTAGGGTCTACTTTAACACCCTCGTGAGATACAATATGACCTAGTTATTCCACCTCTTGTACTCCAAAGAAAAATTTGGATGTTTTTGCATATAATTGTTTCTCCTACAATAGTTTGAGCACCCTGTCAACATGTTCAACATGATCCTTCCAAGACCTGCTGTAGATTAGTATATCATTAAAAAATACTAGCACAAATTTTCTAAGGAAGGGTTTGAAAATGGAATTCATCAGCCCTTGAAATGTAGAAGGTGCATTGGTAAGGCCAAAAGGCATGACCAAAAATTCATAATGACCCTCATGAGTTCGAAATGTTGTTTTTGGAATATCTTTAGTCTTCATTCTAATTTGATGATATCCTGAACAAATATCCAACTTGGTAAAATAAATTGCTCCATGTAATTCATCCAATAATTCATCAATTACAAGAATGGGAAATTTATCTTTAATGGTAAGCTTATTAAGCTCCCTATAATCTGGACACATTCGCCACGATCCATCCTTCTTGTGTACCAATACTACAGGAGCAGAGAAAGAACTTTGACTAGGTTGAATTATACCCACGTCTAACATTTATGCAATCATATGTTCAATTTCGCTCTTTTGGACGTAAGGATATCTATAAGGCTTGATGTTTGGAGGAACACTTCCTGGAATCAAATGAATAGCATGATCATGATCATGAATAGGTGGGAGTCCTTTGGGAGTTTCAAACACCTTGGAATGATTTTCCAAGACTTGTTGGAGATCTGCAAGAATAGATGATTTTGATGTTGGAACTTCTAGTAAGCATAATTGTGCAATTATGCCTCGTTGTTATTTATTTAGAAGCTTTGTCATGAAATTAGAGATTATTATCCTTCCTGGCTTCCCTGCAATACCTCGTAATTCAACTTCCTTTCCTTCTGAAAAAAAATTCAAGAAAATTTCTTGAAAATTAAAAGTTACCGTCCCCAAAGATTGTAACCATTGTACTCCTAGTACAACATCAACACCTCCCATAGGAATGGAAAGCATTGGACTAGTCAATACATATTCCCCCATGGCCGGCTTGATATTATGGCATTTCCTAGAGCAATTTATAGTTCCTCCATTTTCAACCATCACTTGACATTCTAGTGCTGGCTATAGGAAACAATTTAATTCCTTGGCTACCTTACAATGAATAAAATTATGGGTGCTACCTGAATCAATCAACACTATTACCTTTTTCTTCTTGATTTGTCCTTCTATCTTGAGTGTTTGAGGAGTGGTAATTCTTGCCAGTGTGTTACATGATATGGTTGGATTCATTTCTTCCTCTTCTAGGGCCAGTTCCTGGTGTATATCCTCTTCTTGTTCATTTTATTCTTCTTCTTCACAATCTAGGTAAAATAATTTATTTTCAGCACACTTATGACCTTTAGTGTATTTGCTATCAGAACTGTAGCAAAGCCCTTTTGCTCTTTTTTCTTCCAATTTTTGTGGTGTCAACCTTGTAGGTTGTGGAAATCTAGGCGTATCAACACTTCCTTCTTTATAGAATTGAGTGGTAGGCTTCCTTGTCGCCATAATTTTACATTCAACTTTTTTTGCCAACCTGAATGCCTTCTCCAATGAATCAGGTTCCAAAACACGAACTTCATGTTGGATGTTATCCTTTAGAGTGCCTATGAAGAGATCAATCATGTGTTCCTCTGGAATATCACATACCCTTATATTCAATTTTTGGAAGTCCTCAATGTGCTGCCCCACTAAACCCCTTTTTTTGAGATTTATCAATTGGCTAAACAAGGTGTTGCTCTTTGTATCCTCGTAATGTGCTATCATTTCCTCCGTAAAAATTGACCAAGTGAAAATTTTTTTACGGGAGGAAAGCCATCGATACCATACAAATGTATTTTTGTTCTAAATGTAAAGTTGCAATGCGTACCTTTTGTGTGTTTTTAACGTTATGGAGATCAAAATATTGCTCCATCTGTAGTATCCATGTTACAGGATCCTTTCCATCAAACTTCCTCATATCCATCTTTGGAATATGGTGGTTCTTCCCGCCAACAATAGACTTTATGAGATCACGATTAGCATTTATTTTGTTCTCATCATGAGGTTCTTCTACTATCTTTTCACCATTAGGAAACATTTCTTGTATCAACTTTTTCAAACCTTCCATGTCTGCTTTTAGAAAATTCTTCATGTTTTCCATTTTCTCATCGATCTTAGCTTCCATGTCATCCATCTTAGATTCCATGCCAGCCTCCATGCCATCAATCTTAGATTCCATGCCATCTATCTTATATTCCACGCTTTTCTTCAAACCATCCATCTTAGTTTCCATGCCTTTCTTCAAAACTTCCGTGTCATTTTTTGTTGCTCTTTGCGAGAGCGAAATTTGTTGCACTTGCTCTTGTAATTTTGATATGTCATGTTGCCATTCTTCGTCTTCATGAGTCATAGTAGAGCTTTCCAAAGGCTTAATGGGTGTTGAATTATTTTTAGGGGCCATTTTATAATCCAATATGCCCTTGCAATCAATTCAACTTGATTCTT
The DNA here is from genome assembly GCA_034641835.2 of Pinus albicaulis. Classification (NCBI taxonomy): domain Eukaryota; kingdom Viridiplantae; phylum Streptophyta; class Pinopsida; order Pinales; family Pinaceae; genus Pinus; species Pinus albicaulis. The sequence continues at coordinate 671,543,113 of CM076573.1, forward strand.
CAAACAAGACTTACGCAATTCAGAAAAAAAATACACACCTTTTACTTGCTTTTGAGGAGCTCGATATTGAAATTGTATTATCTCTACGATTGCAGCTCTTCAATATCTAAACTTCAGTACTGAAGTAGCCCTCTGAATTTTCTTTTGAATGCCACAGGTCTGACTTGATTTGGATTCTCCAGGACAAAGTTATGTCCAATCTCCCACAATGACCTAATTATGGACTGGTTCAGTATAGCGAACTTGTATGACTTGCCACGTGTCACTGTTTCGTCCTTCACCTCTGAAATTGATAGCCAGGAAACTATAGTCCGTGTACCTGCGACCACTGTTTATGACACTCCAATCTGATGCCCAGAGAGAGATTTATTGAAATTTTCCCATGATCACCTATTTGAGATGAAATTCGGGAGCCTGAAAAAGCACTACCTTCCACAGATCATATCTCCAAAAATGTTGTGAATCAATATCTGAAATTTTTTGAATAGTTTCCTTAGGATTTCAGCTTCGCACCATAAAATTTTCAGATTCTGAACCTCAATAGAAAAAAATGTATAGCACAAATGCCACGATGACCTGTTTAGGAGCCTGAACAAAGACCTAACTTCCACAGATCATATCTCCGAAACTATTGTGAACCATACTCTGAAATTTTTAGAAAATCTTCCTCAGGATTTTGGCTTCGTACTCTAAAAATTTCAGCTTCTGAAACTTCGTAGAAAAAAAGTTATAGCAAAAATTCCATGATGACCTATTTGTAGCAGCGAAACCCTAGAATCCAAAGCTCTAATACCAAATGTTGGGAAACCAACTCCAAAAAGAGAAGAAAAGAGATATCAACGCCTTATAAATAAGCCACTTCGAGGGGGCAACCTCCAATACATTACATGAATGAACAATTCTTGGATGATACAATTTACAAAACCTCCTTTCTATATATAGGAGTCCATGGGGCCATAATGTAATCCTAGCCGATCTAAGAATAATAATTTAAGGGCACAATAATAACAAAATGGGGGTTACAAGGGTACAATAATAACAATAAGGGGTTTACACTAACAATAATAAGGGACTATACTAGTGATATAGGGACCTAACATTCATGAGCTGAGGATGCTCCCAGCACCCATGGCAGTGCCTTGAAAAATGTGCAATTAGGCCCAAAAATGACAAAAAACAAAATCTTGTCAAAATTTGCTCAATTTTGGTAAGCAAGCCCCTCATGGGTTTTCAGAATCATGTAGAGAAGCTAAGGCCAATATTTCGAGCACTGATGTGCCTTTCTCCACTTTTTCTACAGGACGCCTTCTTTGGGCAGTTTTGAGTTTTTCTTGTGCAACCTTCAATTTCTTTTGGGCAAATTGATTTAGATTTTTGTAGTGCCTAGTCATATTATTTTGTAGGCTAAAGTATTTGTTAGATTTCTCTAACTTATCCTCCAAATTCTTGTTGCCCGTTTCAAGCCATGATTCTTTATCATTCTCAATTTCTTGGGCTAGAAAATGAGTCAGAGGATAAGATCGGACAAGGGCTACCTTTCTTCTTTCTTTTTCTACAAAGCTCTCTTAAGACCCATAGTCCTAGGCCTCTTTCTCATTGGCTTCTCTTCTTCTTCAGTATCATTGAATTTTCTCATAAGCTCTTCAAGCTTGACTTGTGCTTTGGAGGCTTCCCTTTGGTACTTGAAAGCCTGGGCCTCAAAAACTACCATTTGACCACTCATTTGTTTGTTTTGCATCTGTAGAACATGTATGAAGTCTTTTGAGCTTTCTAGATCAGCTTGAAGGCCATGAATTTGGTATTCTCTGTTTCGCAAAAGAGCCTCAAGGATTTTAGCTTCATTATCACTATCATTACTGTCTATCTGTATGATATCAAATTCCCTTTCCTTTTCATGACTACTCTCCTCTTTTTCTTTCCCCTTGCCTTGGATAGGCTTCTTGGTCCTCTTCCTCTTTGGTAATTCAACAATTCTCTTCTTAGGCAGTTTGCCTCTACTCCTTAGCACTCTTGTGACATTGCTATTCACTGCTAGAGTGGTCTTCTTCTTTGTTGATCTAGTGTTTCTAGGCTTAGCCACTTTTGGAGGAAGAGTCATGGCCCCTTGCCTAGAAGAGATAGCTAGCACATGCTCAACTTGTTCTTTTACCTTGCTACTTCCATCATCATCTTTGTCACTGTTTTCTTCTGTTTGAAGATTTCCTTGTTTTTCTTTATCATCACTATGCTCAAGGTCACTGATTTGGTCTTTTTGCTCCATGCTGCCCTCTTTGGAATGCTCACTGTTTGGTGTTTGATCGTCATCATCATTAATTGCTTGAGGGCTATCTTGTTTCTCATCATAAGTGTCCTTTTGAGGACTGTCATGACCCTCATCATAAGTGTCTTTTTGAGGACTGTCATGACCCTCATCATCATTGTTTTGGCTGCCACTTTTTATGTCTTCTTGAGGGATTCCTTATTCATCTTTGTCCCTGTTTTCTTCATGGCTACTATGCTTTTTACCTTCACTGTTTTTTCCCTCATTACTATCACTGTTTTGTGCCTCATTACCATCATGTTCACTGTTGTGTTGGCTGCCATCATGTTCCTCTTCATGACTAGTTTTCCTTTTGTCACTTTTCTCTTATTCACTACTAGTTTGCCTCCTCTTTTCTTCACTCTCAGACATTGGAGATTTTTGTCTTTTAGGAGTGGATTTAATAGAAGAAGGAGAAGCATGATGAGTGGATGGTGATGAAGGTGTATGCGATGAAGATGCAATGGAAAAATCAGGATGGGAGATGAAAGAGTCCCAAGAAACTCCCTTTTTCTCAAGTTGATGGAGGATCATGATCTTGATAAGGGAATGATGAAATAGACAAGCTTGTTGTTGAGCGGATTGCTTCTTTTGGACAATAGAGGCCATATTGTCAATTCTTCTATATAGGAATAAAGGTAGGTTCAGTAATTGAGTTCTTGTGAAGTGCATAAGAAGCCTAATGTGATAAGAAAAAATCTGGGAAGACCTCCCTTCACATGTGAAATACTTCATGATAATTTTCATGAGAGGGGCATAGTTGGTCAAAAAGTGGGAAAAAGGGAAAATAGCTTGGCAAGCATCCCGATGGTCTGGTTTTAGGAAGGGTTTGTACTGATTCAGGTCTAGGTATGTTTGCTTGAACCCCTATTCTCTGATATAGGGGATCTTGGTAGCTTTGGAGATAGCCCTAGGAGAGAGTTTGAAATCTAGACCTGCTAGATGGACATGCTTCCCTTGCAGCCTTAAAGAAAACAAATGTGTCAAAGGAAGGTGACTTTTCACTCTTGGACTTTTTGGCAAAATTCCAAGCACCCTACTTCATGAAAATTAAAGAGTATTGAAGGAGATTCATTCACTTCCTGAGTTGTAATAGGCTCATACCTATTGTGATACACACTCCTGCTGTCTTTATTTGGAGGCATTTTGTTTCTGATACCCATTACTGACTTACCAAGACAAACTGTTTCAAATGATCACTGAAATAGGTTCTCAACCAAAAACACCTTTTCCTCCTTGCAAATCATTGTTTTTCTTTGAGGCTAGCAAACAAGTATTTGTTAAATGAAAAGAATTTTACTTCTTCATCACTGTGTTTGAGCAAAGAGGCCTTTTACAATATATGTTTGTGGTTTTTTGAAGAGAAGTCTCCTTTTGTTTTTGGCACAAAAACTCTTTCTCCTCAATCACTATTTTTACCGTCTGCTATTCACAGCAAGAAGATCTCCTCTAAACTAACAAAAGCCCTTATCTTTTGTCACTGTCTCTCTGTGGTTTTGATAAAAATGGAGCTCTTTGAAATCACTATTTTTAAAAGGCTCCTTCAAACTGATTAAAAGACGTTCTAATCAAAGTTTTTTTTTTTTTTTTAGAGACTATGCAAATCCTCAATTATTCACAGCACAAAAAGACCTCCTTTAAGCTGACAAAAGCCCTTCTAATCAAACACTATTTTTTTTTTTTAGAGACTATGTGAATCTTAATTTATTCATAGAAATAAAACCATTTTAAAATGACACAATAACTTTCCTCCTATTCACTCTTTCTATCCTTTGTTGCTCATAGTAAGAAAATCTCCTTTAAACCATCAAAGACCTTATCCTTTATCACTGTCTCCCTTTGATGTCTCTAGCATGCAAGTTTTCCTTTTTTGATGAATTTTAATTTGTTTTCTTTAGGCGCACAATGTTCTCCTCTGTTTGATAAACAGGTCTTTGAGAAAAATCAGACTTCTAGTAAAACTATGATTATCTTCTTATCCTCAATCACTGATTTCCTTTGAAATTTGTTATCAAACCCGCCCTCAAACTAAAAACTTGGCTAAGAGATAGTAAATACCTTCAGAAAAGTCTCTTGATGTGTTTGGAGGTGACTTATTTATTGAAAAAACCTGACCTTGGCACCTTTGAAGTTCCTTTGATGACCTGTGTTGATAGTGGCCTGGGCGCGTGGGCGGTGGGACGTTCAGGGGTGGCCCGGGCGGTGTTGGAAAAGGGCACACAAAGGATGAAAAAGCGAATTCAAGGGCTAAATGTGAAGGATGGCAATGATCGTATAAGGCATGTGATAGGGGCTATTTATACGCCTTGATGGCATGGAAAAAGGCAAATAACACACATGCGCTGGCGTTCAGAGAGTGGCACTGGGCCATTTATGAGTGGCCAGGCGCCGAGCACAGGCGTGCCTTGCTATGCTACAGGCACACCGCGCTTGTGTATAAAACCTTCTGATGATAACTTGTAGGCGTGTCGTGCTGTGTTACAGGTGTGTCGCGCATAAAATTAAACTTAGTATGTTTAGTTGGCCTCGTTTCTTCTCGCCCACGATGTTGGCAAATGGTAAATAAAGTGTTGGTTTCATGCTCTTATAGGGTAGGAGGGTTCAAACCTTCTTTCCATATTCTTTTAATTTAAAACGAAAACATCCCTTTTCTCACTTGCATCCCTTTTAAAAGTGGTTTCGTTCCTTTGTTAAGGGGGTTGTTTTTTTTTATTTAAAACAAACCCTTTACCTCTCTTAAATAGTCCTTTTAATGCTATTCTTTCCACTTAATCACAGGTCCTGTGAAACTTTCTACAACTGACCCAAGTTACACTATTTGAAAAAGGCTCGTAAAAACACTAACCCTGTAGCCTTTGAAACCCTTATGTATCCATTGTTTTATGAAGTGATGATTTCCTTAAACTGTGTCAACCTCTGTTGGCTTGCAAAGAGGTGACCATAAAACTTTGCTTGTTATGAAAGGGGCTATCAAACTTTGTTTTTCTCTGATTTTTTAACAAGGGAGGTTATCTCAAAAAACACTATTGTAGCCTTTTTAATGACCTTCAAACCTATCATGAGGCCTTCTACTTATCTGTTGATGGAGGTCCTACAAACCATAAAACTTCATTGATTTCAAAATTGTGACCTTATAACTTTGAAGAGGCTTACAAAAATACTAGCACTGGAGCCTTCGAAACCCTTATGTATTAGCTGTTTTATGAAGTGATGAAGGTCTTTATCCTCTGATTAAAAACATTTCAAAATGTAAATTTATTGTGGCCTTTAAAACTTTGTCTTTTATCATTTGATGGAGGCACCCTTTGACTGAAAGTGAAATATGTCTTCATCACACCTTTTAACCCTTTGAATGAGTTGTTTCATGGTGCAAATATTTGGAGAGCTGATCCTTTGTTTTTTGTGAAAGAGGCCTATAAACAGTGGAATTTTTCACCCTCTTACAATGTACCCTATGTCCTTTGACTGAGCTGGAAGTAACCTTCGGCGCTCTCCCTTCAATCATCACTTGGAGGAATTCTTTCTATAACTATAAGAGATTTGTTTAAAAACCAGAATGCCCTTTTTCATATATATGATCTAGGTGAGATGTCTCTTCATGTGAGTTTTCAGAAGTCATTTGAAAGCCAAGCTTGGTCTACTTCTTTGGCTATTTAGCTGAGGCTGCTCTTACCTAAAAATTCTACCCTCGGGGTATACTTTGAAGGAGGATTTCATAGATAGAAGAAACAGAGGCCTCTTAGCACTGTTGTGTCACTTTTAGCTTTTGATGTGGAAAAGGCCTTTATCCCATAAAATCTTATTGACTCATCAGTGATTTTCAATCTTTCTTACCAAAAGAGACCTTTCATAAAAAAATCACTTAATCTTGCTATACATCCTTTTTTTATTTTTGGAGGAGGTGGTGCACAATAGATTATGAAGTCACTTAAGAACATGTTGGCCCTCTGCTTGTTTATGAAGGAGGCCACAACAATGTATTCCTAACCATCTGCTTTTTTGAAGTAAGTTCTCATTATTGTGTTTCTAACCCTCAACTCTTTGAGGGAGGTCATCTTTAACACAGGATCTAAATCTATTTCAAATTACTGTATCTGGTTCTGTATGCTTGTTTGAAGAGTGCCAATAGGAAACAAAGTAGAAATTGACATTCACTATTGATAAAATCACATGAAAATTATGTCCTCTTGCTTTATGAGGCTTTGTCTGAGATGTATATTCTTTTTGTAAAATATTACTAAGAACACTGGATCAGAAACAAAGTGATTTGTATATGGATAATTCTTACTACCAAAGTATTATTGAACTATATTTTACCCTGACTATGTTGTCAAAGGTTTATTGAAATCGCCTTTGCTTACTTTCCAAAACCCAGTTTCAAGGTAACATAAGAAGCAGTTGTCTTCTCATGCCCTACATGATGATGCTCTTTGGAAGATTATGCAGTACTACTGATCAGCATTACTCAGTCCTTGTTATTCATTTTGACTTGGTGAGTGATCTCTATTCCTCAAAAAACCTTTAGGTTTATACATGTACACTTGCTGCTCTCATTTTACAGCTCTTCACCTGATCATTGATGGCAAATATTTCCGACAAGGGGAACCTGCTTGAAATTGCCCTTTTTTCCCTCCTTTGTATACTGATTATCATTTAATTACACCCCTGCAGAGATGTAAAAACATATGACTTTGAACCTTGGAGAGCCCCTTTGGTGTTTCAAAGATATTATGCCTGAGCTAAGCATACTTTATCGACAGTGAACTTCCTTATCTTTTCCCCGATCCTGATCTTTGTAACTTAGAAAAATCAGGGCCAAGATATGCAAATTGTTTTTCATCCCTGTTTTACTCTTTGGTTCTGTTTTGAGCGTGTGGAACCAGCATTCTTTTCCTAATCTACTTTCTTTGGAAAGTAAAGCTTACACAATTTGACTATCATCTGTCTCACTAACTTATCAGCAATAAATTTAAAACATGTTCAGTTATGATTAGGCTAGATAACTGAACAAGATATCTTTCGAGCACTAGTAGTGGCATCTAGGCTTGCACACTTTCAGCATGACTATTTTTTGAACATGGGGATTTTCATGGTGTTTTCAAATCGCCCTCTTTTTCTACCTTTCTATTGTTTTTGTATTTTTTGTTTTTTGATTTATTTCTTCAAGAAATGGTATGTACAATGATTTAAAAATATGAAAATAGAACTCCTGAAAATGGTGAAACTTGAGCATCTTATCTTCATAACGATCTCCTGACGCTCTTGGTCCACTCAGCTCTTGAAAAGAAAAGTTTGGAAAATTTTCTCTTGTAACCATAACATAAGGATTCATGCATGAATCTCTAAACAACCCTGTGTCTTCCTACTATACTTATTTATACCTTTGATCTCCACTTCTCCTTTTGTTGTACATATTTTTCAAATAATGCAGATATTCTTTATCATTTTTATAGAATATGATGACATCATCAAGGTACATCATGACAAGGAGATTCAGAACTTGGAACATAGCTTTCTTGAGGGCATCTTCGGTGTTCATTGGTTTTGGACAGATTGGTTTGAACATGAAGTTGCCACTAGTATATTTGAAGAAATCTTTGAGTTGATCTTTTTGAAGTGGAATTATTGGATGGTATCCTGAAAAACTATCACTCAAAACCACATGATTAGAAACTCCTATTTTTCTTATGATATGATATGTTTTAAGAAGGGGATGAATGTTGTTTATGAGAGGTTTATTTATGTTTCTAAAATCTAAACATAACTTGTGTTTAGGTGTCTTATTTTCGAGTGACCATGTTTGACTAGAGTTTTTGTGTTTTTTTTTTAGAGGATGATATCTAGAGAAGACAATATTTCTATGGTGTTTTGTATTCATTTTCCAGCATATGCTTGTACTGTGAAGAATCTTGTCTAGTCTTGTATTCCTTAATTTCTGATATAGAGACAAAATCCTAGGTAATTTAAACAACTCAAGTTTTTTACAATTGTTTTCATCAGCTTCCTTATCATCAAAACTAGTGAATATCTTTTTAGGATATTTGGAAGCACTAGCAATGGTTAACATTTCATTTAGAGAACTGAAATATTTAGAGGGTGAAGCGCTAAGATATGGCAAGAACATGAGGCTTTCTGTCTTCTAGTTTCCCAAGGTTGTTGTGTTATGAAAATCCATTAGTGGCTTTAAATCAAAAGAGAGTTTCAATTGTGTGTTTGATACTTGTATTGGGTTGAGATCACTCGCTTGAGAATTTAAAATTATTACTTCTTCCGAAGTATCAGTTTTAGTTTATGGTGAATCAAGTTTTATTTCATCAAAATGAAAGTGTATTTGGTCATGATAATTTTGAGTATCAAATTCATCATACAAAGGTTGGTCTAGCTGTGATATTGTGCTTGAACTGGTTTCAGTTTCACTTGTGTTTTCATCAGTGTCATCTTGCAGGTGTAAGATGAATGAATCCATGTTTAAATGTATGGAATAAAGAGGTATGTTTTCCGGTTTGTCTTGACTACTGACCATATATTTTATGTGTGATTCACGATGTAATCTTCTTGGTTGGTTGAAAAAAGGAATAGTAGCATAAGAGATGTCTAACTGAATGTTCCCTTGGAGTTTAGCCCCCAAGGTTCTAGATAAAAGCATTACATATTTCGGGGGAATGTCTGCTACCACTGTGTCCATAACCAAATCTTTAGCTGGGACTTGTGCCAGACTTACACACAGGTCTTTGATTAGGCCCAAACATTTGACTCTGCTCGAATCGAAAGAGTAAAAGTCTTTGTAAGGTTTGGTTATTTCTAAGCCTAATCTTTCCATTATCACTTTAGGCATGAGATTGTGAGAGGCACCGGAATCTAGCATAGCATTATGCAGGATCTAGTCATGTACATTCAAGCTGATGTAAAAATGAGGAGTGGTTCCTTCATGATACTTTCCTTCTATCTTTGGTCCAAATAACAGTTCAGGAGTGTGATCAGCTAAGTGCAAAGTGTCAGTATCATTTCCTATGTTTAATATTTTCATAACCTGAGATTTATAGGAATTTTGAGCTATTAGTTCAGTTAGGGGCATATTTATTTTGATTTTAGCAATTTCCCCTTCGAAACTGAAAGGTACTTGAGCTTTTGACATGTTTTCATCAGCTTTTTCAGCCATTACCTTCTCCACTGATTTGTCCTTTTGATTTTGATGTGGAGCTTTGTTCCGGATGGTACTTTCAGGAATTTTGGTGGAAGTGTTGGCACAGTTTGGGTTGATGTTTGATTGGCTAGTTTTGTCTTTGTTTAGATCAGTTTTCTTAGCCATAACATTAACATTATCTGCTAGTTTTTTAAGAATAGCTTCAGGAGTTTTCTTGACAGCATAATCTGAACTGTTCTTTTTTAAGTGTTCCTGGTTTTTCTTCGAGTTTTCTTGGTTTTTCTTACTTCTGAGAACATATTGGCTATGGACTTCCATTATGGAATTTTGTAAACCAATTTCAGGGTCTTCGGAATCTTCATAGTCAATTTGATCTTGGTATGAGGAGAATAAACCTTTTTCTTCTTCCGTGAGATAAACCTCACCCTCACTAGCAGAGCCTATCAGGTTTAGACGATTTTCCTCAATATGTTCAACATCTCTTTCTCCTTCATCAAGATAATTATCTTAGAAAGGAGGCCAGATTTGCTGATCATTTTCTCTCGGTTTGTTTGGAGGTGGGTCCCTTCTAAAGTTTTGATTCTGGTTTTTGGTTTGTGGGTTTGGCTGGTTGTCCCTAGGAGGTGTTCTATCACTGACACTTATTCTTTCCATCATTCTTCCTATCATTCTTTCCATTTTTCTTTCCAGGTTGTCTATTTTGGCATTGGAAGAAGATGTAGAGGGAAAGGTTTCATCTCGTTATGTGACTTTCTTTTCTGATCTCAGCCTAGCCCTTTTTTCAGCAAGGTTTTCTTCTGCACTAATAGCCCCCTTTTGCATTTCTTCTAGAGTTGTAGGTTCTCTTTCTCTTAGATGATATGTCATATCTGGATCAAAACCTTCTGGAAATTTCGCTAGAGCTAAGCCAGGTGGAGGTTTCATGTTAGGAGGGAAAGCGTTATAGACATTGTTGAATCTGGTAAAATAATATTGAACACTTTCTCTTGTGTTCCTCTTAAGAGTATTATATTCAGAGAGGACTTGAAGTGGATTTTTCTTGATTTCCCATTTATTTATGAAAGTTGGGTATAATGATGGGAGATCATGTATGCTATGAGGAGCTAAGCCTTTAAACCATTTTTTAGCTTCACCTCCTAGGCTTTGGGCGAACATTCTCATCTTGATGGTTTCTTCATCTAACTCCATGTAATCAAAAGCATCATTCATTCTATCTACATGTTTTTGGGTAGTAGTGGATTCGGCCCCAGTGAAGTGTGTGATCCTAGACTAATAGTCATTTGGCAAAGGTGTTAGAGGCTGAGGTAACACTAGGGGTGCATACCATGCTGCCATGATGGGTGGTACTGGTAAATTTACAAGTGGAGGATTTGGTAAGTGAGATTAAGTGATTTGTACAGTGGTGTTGTGAGTGGGAGTGTTAGAGGTGCTTAGACCAGCAAACTGATTTTGAGTAGACTTGGGATGGAAAGAGCTAAAGTGGTGGAGGAGCTAAAAATCAGGTGGATTAGTAGGAGATGCTTCTCTGCTAGAACTCTGTTGTAAGTCTAAAGGCTCAAGATCATAATGGTCAAAGATAGGTTGTGACTTGGTTCTAAAAAGACTTCTTGTATGGCACAAGTCAAAATTTTGGTCTAGCAAGGATGTAAGATTTTCAGGTACAGAGCTTGCTCTATGAAGGCTCCTATCGATAGTTAGATCACTAGTCTTAGAATTTTGCAACAAAATTTCTTATGGGTCATCAACTATGGTAGGAGGATTTAGGTCCAGATGAGATCTGGTATGAATTCTTCGTGAGGCCAGGTTTCAGATTCAAACTTTTAGAGATGCTAAGAGTTATGAATGTTTTCAACAACTTGTCTTCTCTATGTTTTTTCAAACTAGCTCAGTGTATGGTTAAGACTTCTTAGACTTTTCAAGGCTATTTGTAAAGAAATCTTATAATATTTTATGGAAGCTTAGTAAATTTTTCAAAAAGGCCTACTGGAGGCTAGTGGAGTCACTAGGTGGAAATATTTTGGTTTTTTGAGGATATATTGTCTATGGTCCACCACCAAAACTTGATATGAAAAGTCAATCTAAAATTTTTTTGTGAGGTTATTTTCTGAGTTTTTAAGGTGCAGTTTGATTTGTAAGAGTGTCCTAAAGCTTTTTCAGCACTTAGGTAAGGTGATGAAACAAAGAGAGTTTACTCTAATGGCTTTTATGAGTTTATTTTAAGATTTAATCCGAAGGACTAATGAGTGAAGAACATTTTTCTAGAAAGTAATCAACTCAGAGAGTCTCACCATAATTTCCATTATATTAGTGTGGCGATGAGGAGGCGGATTCACTAGATTTTCTTGAAGACAAGGGATTTCTGGAGTCCTAAGATGTACTTAGATTGTCACTAACTCAGAAAAGTCCCACCGTGATCGCCATTATGCATGAGCGGTGGGGTAAGTCGACAAGATAGTCTTCTTAAGGGATGCTGAAATGTTTAGGGAATTATAAGTTTTTTTATCACTCAGCGTCCCACCGTGATTTCCATTATGTTAGTGAGCGGTGGGATAAGTCCACAGGATAGTATTATTAAAGGTTTCTGAAGGTTTAGGGAAGTATAAGTTTGTTTATCATTCAAAGTTTGTCACTAACCTAGAAAATTCGCACTGTGATCACCATTATGTTAGTGTCCCGTGATTTGGCAAATTGACGGACCAAATGAAGGAGTAATATCAAACCAATCTCTGGAGCCCTAGGACCTAAGCCTTCTTGGACTCAGAGAGGGCTCTCTCTAATGAATCGGAGGTTGTGAGCTTGTTCGCTTAGTTTGTTTAGATTTTAGGCTAGTTGTTAAATGTGTTTGTTTATTTTTTTTTAGTTGTTTGGAGGAAAAAATGATCAAGTGGATCAAAAAAGAACAAGAAATGAGATCAATTGGGCTATGGGGTCAAAAGCAAGCCAAGGATGTCAAGACAATGTGTAGGGTGTACTGAAGGGCCGATTTAGTATAGCGAATGGATATTTCAGGTGGTTTATGAAATGAAATGAACATAAAGTTTGTGCAAGACAAGGGGATCTTAAGCACAAATAGTTTAAACAATGAGTACTCATGTGGTGGGGCTAACCATTAATCACTATGAATCCAACTCAAACTGATAGATGCATAAGATAAACATTCAGGTGACGCATAGAGGTATAAAACCCTCTAACTGTGGGAAAATCACCTTCAGTGGTTGAGAACACATGTAAGACAAACAAACAGCTCAAAATTTGGAAAGGAAACTCCTAAGAAACACATTCAATCTGATGAGAACTTTGAAATAAATCTACAAGTATAGGCAGAGGGCAAGATCGAAACAATACCTCTCTGATTTAACCTAGACAATCAATACTTCAAAAGAGATTTATTTAATGAGGTTTAAGTAGCTATGAATAAGCGGGGCATACAATGAATCAAACAAGATAGCATGTCATATTAATCATTAAGGAAATAGTTCTTGGTGGAACAAAGGGCAGTTAAGAATCCTTGAACATGAATAAGAAAGACGAAAACATAGAAGTTGTAATGAATCAGGAAATTTGATGAACCTCCATGGGCATACCTCAAACTGTTCTTTATTGACCTACGGCAAGCAAGAAGCATGGATACATTTGTGAAAAACTAAGAAAACATAACTGAAAAGAAGTATAATACCATTTACCAAGCCATGGAATTCTGCACATAGATCCTCTCGGTCATCTAGGCAAGCAAGTCAAGTTATTCACTTCATAAAACAAGTTTGATCATCAAAACTCATAACATATATTTCTCTAAGATCAGTCAAGTTATTAAGCTCTTCAAAGTCCAACTTGTTTATCGACTCTTCAACCAACAATATGACAATGATTCTCCATGAGTTATATAGGAGAATGAGAAGATAAGCTTCAGAAAACTGACTAGAAACTCATAGGCTAAAAACTAATATCTGATTTTGTCCTTGAGGCTTTGCAAAGCCCAAGGCACAATATATATTCAAAATATCTATAAAATGCTAAAAAAGGAAAAAGTATTGACTTTTCATTACTGAAAATGGCTAAAAAATGCCTAGCACAAATTTGGATAAGCGACTACAGAAAACTTCCTTTTTTGCCAAAACGCTACAGGAACGTAGCAGCAGAAAATTCCCTGTATTGCAGACAGCTTTTGAGGGACCTCCCAATGTTGAAACAAGCCCCGTGATGGTTCGTTGGAAAGCCCTAGATGTATATTTTATGAAAATACTTTATTTTTCCCAAAATTATTACAGAAATTATGCAAAAAAACTGAACTAAGTGAAAAAAACCAGAAAAGTAACCTTTGCTGATATGCGAGGCACAAAGTCAAAAAGTCATTGTTTTTCGCTTCTTTGGGGAATCAAAACACATCCTTTGGATCTGAAATTTTTTGAGTAGATACCCTTGAATTTATTCCATCCAACGAAATGAGTTTCATGAGCTGAGGATGCTCCCATCACCCACGACAATGCCTTGAAAAATGTGCAATTAGGCCCAAAAATGTCAAAAAACAAAATCTTGTCAAAATTTGCTCAATTTTGGTGAGAAAACCCCTCATGGGTTTTCAAAATCATGTAGAGAAGCTGAGGCAAAGATTTTGAACGTTAATGTACCTTTCTCCACTTTTTCTACTGGGCGCCTTCTTTGGGCAGTTTTGAGTTTTTCTTGTGCAACCTTTAATTTCTTTGAGGCAAATAGATTTAGCTTTTTGTAGTGCTCGATCATCTTCTTTTGTAGGCTCAAGTCTCTGTTAGCTTTCTCTAACTTATCCTTCAAATTCTTGTTGGCCCTTTCAACCCATGATTCTTTATCATTCTCAATTTCTTGGGCTAGCAAATGAGTGAGAGGATAAGATCGGACAAGGGCTGCCTCTTCTTCTTTGTTTTTCTCCAAAGCTCTCTTGAGACCCATAGTCCTAGGCTTCTTTCTCATTGGCTGCTCTTCTTCTTTAGTATCATTGAATTTCCCCATAAGCTCTTCAAGCTTGACTTGTACTTTGGAGGCTTTCCTTTCGTACTTGAAAGCCTGAGCCTCAAAAAATGCCATTTGACCACTCATTTGTTTGTTTTGCATCTTTAGAACATGTATGAAGTCTTTTGAGCTTTCTAGATCAGCTTGTAGGTCATGAATTTGATCTTCTCTGTTTCGCAAAAGAGCCTCAACGATTCTAGCTTCATTATCACTATCATTACTGTTAATCTGTATGATATCAAATTCCCTTTCCTTTTCATGACTACTCTACTCTTTTTCTTTCCCCTTGCCTTGGATAGGCTTCTTGGTCCTCTTCCTCTTTGGTAATTCAACAATGCTCTTCTTAGGCAGTTTTTCTCTACTCCTTAGCACTCTTGTGACATTACTAGTCACTGTTGGAGTGGTCTTCTTCTTTGTTGATCTAGTGTTTCTAGGCTTAGCCACTTTTGGAGGAAGATTCATGGCCCCTTGCCTAGGAGAGGCAACTAGCACGTGCTCAACTTGGTCTTTTACCTTGCTGCTTCCATCATCATCTTTGTCACTGTTTTCTTATGTTTGAAGATTTCCTTGTTTGTCTTTATCATCACTATGCTCATGGTCACTGATTTGGTCATTTTGCTCCACGTTTCCCTCTTTCGAATGCTCACTGTTTGGTGTTTGATTGTCATAATCATTACTTGCATGAGGGCTTTCTTGTTTCTCATCATAAGTGTCCTTTTGAGGACTGTCATGACCCTCATCATAAGTGTCTTTTTGAGAACTGTCATGACCCTCGTCATCACTATTTTGGCTACCACTCTGTATGTTTTCTTGAGGGCTTCCTTGTTCATCTCTGTCCATGTTTTATTCATGGCTGCAGTGATCTTTACCTTCACTGTTTTGTCCCTCATTACCATCACTGTTTTGTGCCTCATTACCATCATGCTCACTGTTGTGTTGGCTGCCATCATGTTCCTCTTCATGACTAGTTTGCCTTTTGTCACTTTCCTCTTCTTCACTACTAGTTTTCCTCTTCTCTTCTTCACTCTAAATCATAGGAGATTTTTGTCTTTTAGGAGTGGATTTACTAGAAGAAGGAGAAACATGATGAGTGGATGGCGAGGAAATCACATGAGATGAAGATGCAATGGAAAAATCGGGATGGGAGATGAAAGAGCCAAGAAACTCTCCTTTTCTCAAGTTGATGGAGGATGATGATCTTGATAAGGGAATGATGAAATAGACAAGCTTGTTGTTGAGAGGAGGGCTTCTTTTGGATAGTAGAGGCCATCTTGTCAATGCTTCTATAGAGGAAGAAAGGTAGGTTCAGTAATTGAGTTCCTGTGAAGTGCGTAATAAGCTTTATGTGATAAGAAAAAATCCGGGAAAACCTCCCTTCACATGTGAAATACTTCATGATAACTTTCATGAGAGGGGCATAGCTAGTAAATAAGTGGGAAAAATGGAAAATAGCGTGGAAAGCATTCCGATGGTTTGGTTTTAGGAAGGGTTTGTAGTGATTCAGATCTAGGTATGTTTGCTTGAACTACTTTTCTCTGATATATGGGATCTTGGTAGCTTTGGAGATAGCCCTAGGAGAGAGTTTGAAATCCAGACCTGCTAGATGAAAATGCTTCCCTTGCACCCTTAAGGCAAACAAATTTGTCAAAGGAAGGTGACTTTTCACCTCTTGGACTTTTTGGCAAAATTCCAAGCATCCTACTTCATGAAAATTAAAGAGTACTGAAGGAGATTCATTCACTTCCCGAGTTGTAATAGGCTCATACCTATTGTGATACCCACTCTTGCTGTATTTCTTTGGAGGAATTTTGCTTCTGATACCCTTTACTGACTTACCAAGACAAACTGTTTCAAATGATCATTGAGATAGGTTCTCAACCTAAAACACCTTTTCCTCCTTGCAAATCATTGTTTTTCTTTGAGGCTAGCAAACAAGTATTTGTTAAATGAAAACAATTTTACCTCTTCATCACTGTCTTTGAGCAAAGAGGCCTTTTACAATATATTTTTGTGGTTTTTTGAAGAGAAGTCTCCTTTTGTTTTTGGCACAAAAACTCTTTCTCCTCAATCACTATTTTCACCCTCTACTATTCACAGCAAGAAGATCTCCTTTAAACTGACAAAAGCCCTTATCTTTTGTCACTATCTCTCTGTGGTTTTCATAAACATGGAGCTCTTTGAAATCACCGTTTTTTAAAAGACTCCTTCAAATTGATTAAAAGACCTTCTAATCAAACTCTATTTTTCTTTTAGAGACTATACAAATCCTCAATTATTCACAGCACGAAAATACCTCCTTTAAGCTGACAAAAAGCCCTTCTAATCAAACTCTATTTTGTTTTTTAGAGACTGTGTGAATCCTCAATTATTCATAGAAATAAAACCCTTTTAAAATGACAAGCTAACTTTCCTCCTATTCACTGTTTCTATCCTTTGCTGTTCATAGTAAGAAAATACCCTTTAAACCGTCAAAGACCTTATCCTTTATCACTTTCTCCCTTTGATGTCTTTAGCATGCAAGTTTTCCTTTTTTGATGAAGTTTAATTTGTTTTCTTTAGGCACAAAATGTTCTCCTCTGTTTGATAAACAGGTCTTTGCAAACACGTAGACTTCTAGTAAAACTATGATTATCCTCTTATCCTCAATCACTGCTTTCCTTTTAAATTTGTTATCAAACCCTCCCTCAAACTAAAAACTTGGCTAAGAGACAGTAAATACCTTTAGAAAATTCTCTTGATGTGTTTGGAGGTGACTTATTTGTTGAAAAAAACCTAACCTTGGACCCTTTGAAGTTCCTTTGATGACCTATGTTGATAGTGGCCCGGGCGCCTGGGTAGTGGTCCGTTCAGGGGTGGCCCGGGCAATGTTGAAAATGGGCATGCAGAGGATGAAAAAGGCGAATTCAAGGGATAAATTTGAAGGATGGAAATGATCAGAGTATAAGGCAGGTGATAGGGGCTATTTACATGCCTTGATGGCTTGGAAAAAGGAAAATAACACACGGGCGTTGGCATTCAGACAGTGGCACTGGGTTGTTCAGGAGTGGTTGGGCGCCGATCATAGGCATGCTGCGCTATGCTACAGGCACACTGCGCTTGTGTAGAAACCTTCTAATCATCACCTACACGCATGCCGCGCATAAAATTAAACTTAGTATGTTTAGTTGGCCTCGTTTCTTCTCGCTCACGGTGTTGGCAAATGGTAAATAAAGTGTTGGTTTCATCCTCTTATAGGGTAGGAGGGTTCAAACCTTATTTCCATCTTCTTTGAATTTATAACAAAAACATCCCTTTTCTCACTTGCAGCCCTTTTAAAAGTGGTTTAATGCCTTTGTTAAGGGGGTTGTTTATTTATTTATTTAAAACAAACCCTTTACCTCTCTTAAACAGTCCTTTTAATGATATTCTTTCCACTTAATCACAGGTCCTATGAAAATTTCTACAACTGACCCAAGTTACACTATTTGAAAAAGGCTCATAAACACACTAACCCTGCAGCCTTTGAAACCCTTATGGATCTATTGTTTTATGAAGTGATGATTTCCTTAAACTCTCTTGGCCTCTGTTGGCTTGCAAAGAGGTAACCATAAAACTTTGCTTGTTATGAAAGGGTCTATCAAAATGTGTTTTTCTTTGATTTGTTAACAAGGGAGGTTATCTCAAAAAACACTATTGCAGTGTTTTTAATGACCTTCAAACCTATTATGAGGCCTTCTACTTATCTACTGATGGAGGTCCTACAAACCATAAAACCCCATTGATTTCAAAATTGTGACCCTGTAACTTTGAAGAGGCTTATAAAAATACTAGCACTGTAGCCTTCGAAACCCTTATGTATTTGTTGTTTTGTGAAGTGATGAAGGTCTTTATCCTCTAATTAAAAACATTTCAAAATGTAAATTTCCTATGTCATTTAAAACTTTGTCTTTTATCATTTTACGGAGGATCCCTTTGACTGAAAGTGAAATATGGCTTCATCACATCTTTTAACCCTTTGAATGAGTTGTTTCATGGTGCAAATATTTTGAAGAGCTGATCCTTTGTTTTTTGTGAATGAGGCCTATAAACAGTGGAAGTTTTCACCCTCTTACAATGTGTCCTCTGTCCTTTGACTAAGCTATAAGTAACCTTCGGTGCTCTCCCTTCAATCATCACTTGGAGGAATTATTTCTATAACTATAAGAGATTTGTTTAACAACTAGAATGACATTTTTCATATATATGATCTAGGTGAGATGTCTCTTCATGTGAGTTTTCAGAAGTCATTTGAAAACCAAGCTTGTTCTACTTCTTTGGCTATTTAGCTGAGGCTACACTTAGCTAAAAATTCTACCCTCGGGGTATACTTTGAAGGAGGATTTCATAGATAGAAGAAACAGAGGCCTCTTAGCACTATTGTGTAAATTTTGTCTTTTGATGTGGAAAAGGCCTTTATCCCTTAAACTCTTATTGACTCATCAACTATTTTCAATCTTTCTTACCAAAAGAAACCTTTCTCAAACAAATCACTTAATCCTGCTATGCATCCTCTTTTCATTTTTGGAGGAGGTGGTGCACAACAACTTTTGAAGTCACTTAAGAACATGTTGGCCCTCTGCTTGTTTATGAAGGAGGCCACAACATTGTCTTCCTAACCATCTTCTTTTTCGAAGGAGGTTCTCATTACTGTGTTTCTAACCCTCTGCGCTTTGAGGGAGGTCATATTTAACACAAGATCTACATCTATTTCAAATTACTGTATCTGGCTCTGTGTGCTTGTTTGAAGAGTGCCAATAGGAAGAAAAGTAGAAATTTACATTCACTATTGATAAAATCACTTGAAAATCATGTCCTCTTGCTTTATGAGGCTTTGTCTGAGATGTATATTCTTTTTGTAAAATATTACTGAGAACACTAGATTACAAACAAAGTGATTTGTATATGGAGAATGCTTACTGCCAAAGTATCCTTGAACTGTCTTTTCCCGTGACTGTGTTGTCAAAGGTTTATTGAAATCGCCTTTGCCTACTTTCCAAAACCCAATTTCAAGGTAAAATAAGAAGCAGTTGCCTTCTCATGCCCTACATGATGATGCTCTTTGGAAGATTATGCAGTACTGTCGATCAGCATTACTCAGTCCTTGTTATTCATTTTGACTTGATGAGTGATCTATGTTCCTCAAACAACCTTTTGGTTTATACAAGTACACTTTCTACTCTCATTTTACAGCTCTTCACCTGATCATTGATGGAAAATATTTCCGACAAGGGGAACCTGCTTGAACTTTCCCTTTTTTCCCTCCTTTGTATACTGATTATCATTTAATCACACCCCTGCAGAGATGTAAAAACATATGACTTTGAACCTTGGAGAGCCCCTTTGGTGTTTCAAGGAGATTATGCCCGAGCTAAGAAAACTTCATTAGATAGTGAACATCCTTATCTTTTCTTGATCTAGATCTTTGTGAACTTTTTTTGACATGAGACAAAATGACCTCTTAGTGGTGTGTGACCTACGAATAGAACAATGCTTGATTTTACAGAAAAGGAACTAGTTCATGGTTGACTAATACTAGACAGAGGTTTTTTGGCCTAGAATATCTTAGCCAAGGAAGAACTCTCTAAAAACCACTATCTAACTTAGGCACAATGTTTGACCAATTCTGAGTGTTTTCTTAGGCATGATCATATTTTTAAATGACAAGTTGACCAGGGATAAAAATGCAGACACTTTGTCAACCTTTGGATGGTGAATGGCATGAGAAACAAGGGTAAATGATAGCAAATAATTTACAACTATGACAGCTATAGGCATGGTTACTTTTATGAAACCATGTAGGACTTGTCAACTGGGGTTTTCTCATCATAGGCTGACAGGAAGGGGTAGGAGGACAAAAAAAAAATTGGGGTGTTTTCTAGATGACATATTGACAATTTAGAGATCAGCTTCTAGAAGACTCAGCAAAAGAAACTAGTC
This sequence comes from Pinus albicaulis, assembly GCA_034641835.2. Taxonomy (NCBI): domain Eukaryota; kingdom Viridiplantae; phylum Streptophyta; class Pinopsida; order Pinales; family Pinaceae; genus Pinus; species Pinus albicaulis. The sequence continues at coordinate 671,563,497 of CM076573.1, forward strand.
ATTAATAACAAGTAAAAATATTGATGACTAATAACTAGCATACGTGTTTAAGAGAAATTGGTGATATCTTGGAGAATCCATTAATTTTTCTTTTTAGGTATTTACATAGGAAAAATATCAAAATTTAATTCCATTAATTGCCCCTTTTAATTATTTTCACTGTAGAAATATGGAAATTACAATGTATTGAACAAAGTTAAAGTTATTCAAATAGTTTAGAATACTATCTTTGAATGTGTAGATTTACGAAATGTGATTCGTATAATTAAACCATTTTCCCACATCTACACACAACTATATGGGGAGATGGAATATATTTCAAACACAAATTTACATGTACGACATGTAAATTTGGAGTCAAAAAGTGGTAAAGAACTATTAAATTCTATATATAAAAATAAAGCATGCAAAGTAAAGCATCAAAATAATATTCTTACAGTGTGTTATTTCGGTCATATTTGGCAACTTCATGGAGGACATTTTGTTTCTTAATTTTTACTTTTTAGTTTTCATAAATATTTTTCATCTAGCTTTACTACCTTCCCTTCGTTTTTATTATTGAGCTATTAAAATTATGCAAAAACAAGAAGTTAGTTTCTATTAAAATTATGCAAAAACAATAAGTCCGTTAAGTTCCATTTAGCTATCCAAAACCAACTTTAATCCAGTCTAAATGTTGGTTTCAAGAATAATGAACATTCAAATTTTGTTATATAATTATGATTCTCTTAAAAAAATTTAAAAAATAAACTTTTACTATATATATTATTTTACAAAGTAATATTACAATTATGAAGTTTAGTGACTAGAGATTATATTAAATTTAATATGTAGCTTGAAAACCAACATTTAACTTACTAATGCTTTCTTAACAATTATATAATAAAAATATTTCTGAACCTGCTACTTGTGATTTTAATAATTATATATCAACAAAATTTCATCAATACAAGTGAATTGCATCAAATTGAAGTAGACACTGCTTCCAAGTTTCATAAAACTGCGAATTTGGACACAATGCCTTCTTTTCACTGCGCATGAGCAAAACGGTACTGTGTTGTGCCTAGTCCTTGTAGAGAAAACCTCTTCCTCTTGGTTATTTACATGTATCTTGGGTGATATAAATAGGATTGGGCAACCTTCTTCAGCATTATTTTACGTAATTTTTGGTTTTATTATCATTACAATATGAACTACCACAAAATAATGCAAACATTGAAAACATAAAATGATCATTAAAAACGGATTACATGTACAAGTTATTTATATATATTATTTATGAAGTTTGGTATTTTTTTAATACTTGTATTTAATTTTTTATTTAAAATATAACACTTATTACTTGTTTCGTGTCTTTTTAACACAATTTAATGAGTAATGTGCAATGCCATTTTTCCATAAAATTTAATATTGATTTTATTTTATTTTTTAAATTAAGAAATATATTCAAAACCTTGAAATCACAAGATTGACCCTTAAGTGTCACTATGAATTTGGCACAAGTTCTCTTCAAATTTCAAAAAGGTTAACTAGTCAAATGTTATAAGGAAATAAACTAAAAATATATATATTTATAATTTGTACAAATGTGTAGTTTCATTCATAATGAATTTGTGAAGATGAAATCAGTTTTGAAATTCAAGAAATTTGTAAAAATTGGCATGTTTTGATGTATTTAGAACCAAAAAAAAAATTTTAATAAAAACTTGAAATAAAAGTCGCCACTTTGTCTATTGAAAAAGGTGAAGCAACTGGTTTTTGTTTTTCAATTTAGTAATGCATGTGCATTAACTATGGTTTCAAATTATATAGGAATGTGCATGTATTTTACTAAAATGCATGTATTTAAAGATGTATTTTTCACTATTTATCGCCATCTTTCGGAACATTTTTCTTATGTTTTCTTCCTATATCTCCCTCTCCCATATGAACGATCCTCTGTACTCCTTTCTATTCAACCCCCTCTCCTTATCTTGCTCTATCGCTCTCTCTATTTATTTCCCCTCTTGATGTTTTCCTTTCGAAGTTACTCTTTCTCTCTATTTCTCCATATATATATATATATATATATCCCTCTTATTATCATTTTGTCTGTCTCTCACCCCATATGTCACCCTTTAACATCCCCCCATCTCACTCTTACATTAATTAATATTACACCCATTAATTAAAAGAACCAAGAAAGAAATCATAAAACTGAATACTAAACTTAAGACAAACACACACAGATAGGTGAATGCACAAATATATGTGGTAAAACCTTGACAGGGTGTCAAGGAAACTTCCATGGGCCAAGGGATTGGAAACTCTATTAATAAAATGATTCTCCTCATCATACAAGCCTCTCGGGCCATCCAATTTAACCTGGGCTATTTCGTTATTCTAACTTCATTTAATTATACAACCAACTAACAGGTAATAAGTAAATTGGCCCAAAATTACTTTATTTACATTTATTGTCATATTTTAACAAACTCCACCTTGACAACAATTTTCCTAATCCGATGCCCATGCCCATTCATCATCATTTTTGTAAGCCAACAAAAGCGAGACACCATCTCAACTTCTCTACTGTAACTGGCTTTGTGAATATATCTGCATGATTCTCCTATGTACAGACCTTCTTGATAAATACTTTGCCTGCCTTCGATTACCTGTCTCACAAATTGATACCTTACATCGATGTGCTTGGTCTTGCTCTGATAGGCTGGAATTGTAGCCAAATGAATAGCACTCTAGCTGTCACAAAATACATTCACTTCCTCCTGTGTTCTTCCAATCTCATCAGGTAGACCTTTTAACCAGATTCCCTCTTTACAAGAACCTGAAGCAACTATATACTCTCATTCAGTAGTGGAAAAAGCAACTGTCTCTTGAAGCTTTGACATCCAGCTGATTTCTCCACCTACAAGAGTAAAAAAATAACCTGTAGTAGACCTCATTTTTTCCAAATCACCTACATAATCAACATCTGCATATCCACAGACTGAACCTTCACGACCATAAAATCTGATGCAATGGTCACTTGTGCCCCTCAAATACCAAAGCACCCATTTCACTGCTCGCTAATGTTCTTCTCCTGGATTTTCCATGAACCTGTTCACAACTCCAACTCCATGTGAAATGTCAGGTCTTGTAGATACCATCGCATACATTAAGTTCCCTATTTCATTTTCATATCATACAGGAGACGTATACTTATTTTCTTCATTAGTTCTAGGACTTAAATCTGAAGAAAGCTTAAAATGGGAAGCTAATGGAACATTAACATGTTTCACATTGTTCATAACAAACTTTTTAAGTACTTTCTCCACATACTTCTATTGTGATAACAAAAGCTTACCATTCTTCATGTCTCTGTGTATCTCCATGCCCAAGATATGTTTTTCCACTCCAAGATCCTTCATATCAAACGTCCTAGAGAGCTAAGCCTTTAACCTATTGATTTCTTCCATGATTTTTCTTGCAATAAGCATATCGTCAACATAAAACACCAAGATAATGGATATGCCATTGAAAATTTTGAAGTATACACAATGATCATACTCACTTCTGATAAAATTCTGTCTCACCATGAAGGAATCAAACTTCTTGTACCATTGCTTAGGAAACTTCCTGAGGCCATACAATGATTTCCTGAGCTTACAAACTAATATTCTGTTGCGACCTTGTACAAAACCTTCTGGCTCATCCATATATATCTCTTCATCCAAATCACCATGAAGAAAGGTTGTTTTAACATCTAATTGTTCTAACTCAAGGTCAAGAAAAGAAGTTAGTGCTAACACATTACGAATAGAAACAAGTTCAATTACTGGCGAAAAAATATCATGAAAATCAATACCTTCAACCTAAGAATACCATTTTACAACCAGTCTCACCTTATACCTCTCGATACTTCCATCAACGTTTCTTTTCAACTTGAAGACCCATTTGCACCCAACAACACTTCTCCCTTCAGGAAGTTCTACAAGATTCTGGGTATTGTTCTTGGCTAAGGAATCCATTTCTTTTTCCATAGCCTTTTTCCATATCTCGCTATCTGCATCATATACTGCTTCCTTATAACAAGAAGGTTCCCCATCTTCAGTAATCAATGCAAAAGATGAAGCAAAATATTCATACCTTTTAGATGTTTTTCTTTCCCCAGTTAAAATAACAAAGAAATAACTCATAAAACTTAATACCAAACTTAAGATAAACAAACATAGATAGGTAAATGCACAGATATACGTGGTAAAATCTTGACAAGGTGTCAAGGAAACTTCCACAGGGCAAGGGATTGGAAACTATATTAATCAATAAATGATCATCCTCATCATACAAGCCTCTCAGGCCATCTATTTTTTTATACAACCAACTAACAGGTAATAAGTAAATTTGCCCAGAATTACTTTATTTACATTTTTTGTCATATTTTAAAAAACTCCACCTTGACAACAATTTTCCTAATCCCTTGCCCATGCCCATTCATCATCTTTTTTGCAAGCCAAGAGAAGTGAGACACCATCTCAACTTCTCTATTGTAACTTGCTTCGTGAATATATCTGAATGATTCTCTTGTGTATGCGCCTTCTTGAGAAATACTTTGCCACCTTTGATTACATGTCTCACAAAGTGATACTTTACATCAATGTGCTTGGTCTTGCTGTGATAGGCTGGATTTGTAACCAAATGAATAGCACTCTAGCTATCAAAGAATACATTCACCTTCTCATGTGTCCTTCCAATCTCATCAAGTATACATTTTAACTATATTGCCTCTTTACAAGCACCTGAAACAGCTATATAATATTCTTCAGTAGTGGACAAAGCAATTGTCTCTTGAAGCTTTGACATCCAGTTGATTACTCCACCTGCAAGAGTAAAAACATAACCTGTAGTAGAACTTCTTTTGTCCAAATCACCTGCATAATCATCATCCACATATCTGCAGACTGAACCATCACGACCATAAAAGCTGATGCAATGGTCACTTTGCCTCTCAAATACCGAAACACCCATTTCACTGCTCGCCAATGTTCTTCTCCTAGATTTTCCAGGAACCTGCTGACAACTCCAACTGCATGTGAAATGTCAAGTCTTGTAGATACCATCGCATACATTAAGTTTCATACTGCATTTTCATATGGTACATGAGACATATACTTCTTTTCTTCATTAGTTCTAGGACTTAAATCCGAAGAAAGCTTAAAATGAGAAGCTAATGGAACATTAACAGGTTTCACATTGTCCATACCAAAATTTTCAAGTACTTTCTCCACATACTTCTGTTGTGATAACCAAAGCTTACCATTCTTCCTGTGTCTGTGTATCTCCATACCCAAGATATGTTTTTTTGCTCCAAGATCCTTCATATCAAACATCCTAGAGAGCTAAGCCTTTAACCTAATGATCTCTTCCATGCTTTTGCTTGCAATAAGCATATCGTCAACATAAAACACCAAGATAATGAATATTCCATTGAAACTTTTGAAGTATACACAATGATCATACTCACTTCTGATAAAATTCTGGCTAACCATGAAGGAATCAAAATTCTTGTACCATTGCCTGGGCGACTGCCTCAGGCCATACAATGATTTCCTGGGCTTGCAAACTAATCTTCTGTTGCGACCATGTACAAAACCTTCTAGCTAATCCATATATATCTCTTCATCCAAATCACCATGAAGAAAGGTTTTTTTAACATCTAACTGTTCTAACTCAAGGTCAAGTAAAATAGTTAGTGCTAACACAGTACGAATAGAAACAAGTTTAACTACTGGTGAAAAAATCTCATGAAAATAATTACCTTCAAGCTGAGAATACCCTTTTGCAACCAGTCTCGCCTTATACCTCTCGATACTTCCATCAACTTTTCTTTTCAACTTGAAGACCCATTTGCACCCAACAACACTTCTCCCTTTAGGAAGTTATACAAGATCCCACGTATTGTTCTTGGCTAAGGAATCCATTTCTTCTTCCATAGCCTTTTTCCATATCTCGCTACTGCATCATTTACTGCTTCCTGATAACAAGAAGGTTACCCATATTCAGTAATAAATGCAAAAGATGAAGCAGAATCTTCATACCTTTTAGGTGTTTTTCTTTCCCTTGTAGACCTTATTAGAGTGACTGGTTGCTAAAATGGCTCTGAAATTTGTCAAGTTTCCTTTGCTTCTTTACCTTTTTCATTAGAAGTCTCTCCTTCCTCTCGACTTTCTGGAAAAGGTTTAGTGTCCAATTGAATTTTCTGATTTGACAATACCTGTTCCTGTTCAATTTTTCCAACATCTGATTTTAGAAGAGAAGATTCATCAAGTGTTGCATCTCTACTAATGACTATCTTCCGTGAAGAAGGATCCCACAACCTATATCCTTCCACTGCATAATCATACCCAACAAAGACACAACATTTCTATTTTCGATCTAAATTTGAACGCTGATTTATAGGAATAAGAGCATAGGCATCACAACCAAAAATCTTCAAATGTCAATAATTACAAGACTGACCCACCCAAACTTCTTCAGGAATTTTACAGTTTATGGAAACCGAAGGTGATCTGTTAACTAAATAACAAGCAGTAGATACTGCTTCTTCCCACAACTCCTTCGGTAGGTTAGCATTGCTGATCATGGTTCTGGCTCTTTCCATAAGATTCTGATTCATTCGTTTAGCAACGCCATTTTGCTGAGGAGTATAAATAACAGTTTTATGTCTAACAGTCCCTTCATCCTTACAGAATTTTTCAAATTCTAAAGAATTAAATTCACCACCATTGTCAGTTCTTAAACATTTAATTGATTTGCCTATTTTCTTTTCCACCATTGCTTTAAATTGTTTAAAAACATTAAATACATCAGCTTTATTTTGCAAGATATAGGCCCAAAATTTCCGTGAGAAATCATCAATAAATGTTAAGAAATATAATGCACCTCCATAAGACAGAGTAGGAGATGGTCCCCACAGATCATAATGAATGTAGTCTAAAATTTGTTTACTATTATGATTTCCAGTCCTGAACCTTTGTTTACATTTTTTCCAAACATGGAATGTTTACAAAAATCCAACTTCAAGGATTTCAAATCAGGAAGAAACTTGCAATTCATCAATACCTGAAGACCTTTCTCACTCATGTGACCCAACCACTAATGCCATAGACGAGAACCCTCTTATATTTTTCTGATACAATCGCTTCTTCACTAACTTGAGTGCTTCCTTTGAGTCTGTACAGATTTTTAACCTTTTCAGCCTTCATAACTACCAAGGCTCCTTTTGAGGCTTTTAGCACTCCATTCTGACTTGTAAATTTATGCCCATTCGATTCCAAAACTCCCAAGGAAATCAAGTTTTTCTTTAGTTTAGGTACATGCCTAACATCAGATAATGTTTTAATTGTATCATGATACATTTTAATTTTTACATTACCAATCCCAACAGTCTAACAAGATGCATTATTTCCCATGAATACAGAAATACCATTTACAGTTTCATATGAAGTAAACCAACTTCGGTGTGGACTCATATGATGAGAAGCACCGGAGTCTAATAGCCAATTTTCAACATCCCGAGAGACATTACAAACAGGGAGAGCTTCAGCATTAAAACTTCATTAACCATACCTGAATCAACCTGATTTTCTTCCTTGTTATGGTTTTCCGACTCCTTCCATTTCCAACAATATTTCTTGAGGTGTCCAAGTTTGTTGCAATACCAACATTTGGCTTTACACTTCTTGCCGCCCTTTGACTTTGATCTGGAAGAACTACTTGTTTTCTCCCCTCTTTCCTTTGACTGACCCCTGGCTACCATGGCTTCTGGTCCAGATGTCTCAATACTAGATTTCCTTATTACTTCTTTAGATAAGAGAGCACGCATAACAGATTCAAATTTCAAAGAATCAGAAGTTCTCAAACAGATTGAAGTTATGAAGTGGTCCCAGGACTCAGGCAGAGAACACAACAAGGTTATTGCCTTGTCTTCTTCCTGCATTTTCACTTCCATATCTAAAAACTAGAAAATAAGCGTATTAAAATTTTTTTAATGTTCTGCAACTTTTGTATCCTCCTTCATCTGAAGACTGTACAATTGTATTTTTAAATAAATTATATTTTTCAATGATTTAGTCATATACAAGGTTTCCAGTTTTTCCCACAACCCTTCAACTGTACTCTCTCCAACAATATTAAAGAGAACTTCATCTGCCAAACATAACCTAATGGTACTAAGGGCTCGGGTATCCAGGTCCTCCTAGTCTGAATCTGTCATGCTTGTAGGTTTTTTCTTTACCCCATATAATGCTTTGTGCAACCCTTGTTACACTAGAAAATCCCTAACCTTCAGTTTCCACAATGCGAAATTGTTCTTCCCGATGAATTTATCCACTTTGAACTTTGCATTTGTCATTTTGGCCATTTCTAGTTTTCCCGTCTTACTTAAACTTCCAACTAGGGTTAAAAAAAAAATATTTCTGCTCTTCTACTAGGGTTTCTGGTTTCCCTTTTTCAGCTATGATTTAAAAAAAAAAAAAATCCATTCTTCCAATTAGAAAAGAAAATTTCCTGATTTTCCCAAAATCAAAATTGGGTATAAAAATTTTGATTTCCCCAATTTTTCAATTTTTTCTGCTTAAAAAAATGATTTTTTTTTCCCCAACTAAAGAAACCCTACTCCATTTTTAATCAATAGATTTCTGAGAAGTTTCTGAAATTTTACTTTTAAGCAACAATTGTTTTGATTAAAAAATTACCCGGATGGTCTTTCTGGTGGCAATCCCTTAATCGACCTTCTGTCTCTCCTTTGACGGCTTCTGCAAAATTTGGCACTCTTGTGGTGGCCAAAAAACAGTTGGCTCCAGATTGCTGCTCATGAACAGTCAGCTCTAGCAAAAGAAAAATTGTTGCTTATTCGTGGCCCTTTCGGGCTCTTCCCTCCTAAAATGACAGCAGAGCACAATAGTTATCAGGCTCTACACTAACAGTGTTAAGCCTGTGCACTTATAGCGCATGCCTCCTTCTCTCTGGCAGCCGCAATAGTTTTCTCATCCTCAGCAATCTACTCGTCCTAGTTCCCATAACAGAGAACTAACTTGACTAATGGCAAATCAATTTTAACCACATCGGCAATTGGCAATCAACAACCCTTACATTTCTTAATGGTACGGTTAACCAACTCTGATACTTCATTCCTCTTTTTCACAGAATTCTCTTCTCCCTTGCTTGACAGCATTTACAGTGGTTAGTCAATCGACTTTTTCAGTCTAGCTCGATGGCTTCAATAGTCGAATGCTCTTCTCCCTTGCAACCTACTTTTCATTTCCCTCGACGGCCTCAGAACCGACTTTTTGTCTCTCTCGACAGCCTTAGCCCCACCAATCTCCCTCCATACTCAATCACAGCGGACATAAAGACTTTTTAACAATCTCTCCTTAACATCCTTACTCCGCAACCTCTGATACCACTTATTATACCCGACAGTTAAAATAACTAAGAAAGAAACCATAAAACTGAATACCAACTTAAGATAAACACACACAGATAGGTAAATGCACAAATATACATGGTAAAACCTTGATAGGGTGTCAATGAAACTTCCACGGGTCAAGGGATTGGAAACTCTATTAATCAACAAATGGTTCTCCTCATTATACAAGCCTCTCGGGCCATCCAATTTAACCTGGGCTATTTTTTTATTCTAACTTCATTTCGTTATACAACCAATTTACAGGTAATAAGTGAATTTTCCCAAAATTACTTTATTTACATTTGTTGTCATATTTTAACAATTAAGGTGACCTTCTCTCTATCATTTTTCCCTATCCCTTTCTATCTCTCCCGCTTTCCATACCCTTGGTTTTTTCTCTCTTCCTATCCCTACCCTCCCCTCTCTATTTTCCTTTCACCATCTCTCTCTCTCTCTCTCTCTCTCTCTCTCTAGTTCTAAAAATAGGGTTTTTGTAACCATTTCTTCATAATAGACCTTGGAGGTTGGTTTAGGTCCATAATTAGCACCTCTTGCAACGTGAAATAGTACAATGGTGTGGGAGGGAGTGTTCCATATACATATACCATGTGTAATTTTCCATTATTTAAATTTCATTTTTGAATGCATAACTAGATTCAATGGCTTGAAAAATTCCTTTAGCACTTCGACTTGGTACATTGCACAATTGAAATTTGTTCCATCAAACCTTTACTAGATTTCAAACAAAATTGATGAAAAAATATATCTAAAAGAGGGTCATAATGTAAAATAGAGAGGATATGTGAAATTTTTTAGCTATAAAATTTATATTTTTTCAATTTCTTCATGTAATATATACGAATTTTATTCTTATGCATATATATTATATACATAGTTGAGATTGAAATATTTTACTGGACCTGACCATTGAAATATTTTACTATTTTGAACATTAATTTTTTATTTATTTTTACTTTGTACACATATATACATATATATGAAGTTCCTATTCAAATAAATTAGCTAATATGGATATTACAATAGTTTATTTATGTTTTCTACTAAATTACATTTAGAAAGTATAAGAAATATACAACTTATGACATTCAAAAAATAAAATACAAGATCTTCTTTTTATTCCTAATTAATTTATTTATCTCTATAAAGTTAATATAAAATTATTTTACTTGATTATTTGTGATTAGGAGTTTCAGTGAAATATTTTCTTGTCTCGTTAATATTGAGTTGTAAAGGGGCGGCAAGAGCGAAAAGAGCACTTTTTATCCACGATGAAAAATCCAAAATAATTTATACATGAAGTTTATGTGTTGCAACTAAAAATAAAGCGAAATTGTTAGCTCTTTGGAAAATTTTGGATTTAGCTCTCTCCATAAGGATAAAGAAAATCGAAGTGGTTTGAGATTTCTTATTAGCTATAAGATTTTTTTCCTCCCATTAACACAAATAAAAGTGATCCAAAATCTTCCATTATTTCAAGGATAGAATATCAATTGAAAAAAATTAAAAAATATGAATTGTTCCATATCCTACCTCAAGCCAATGTGGTCAATGACGAATCGTGGGGTGTCATTAGGCGATGGGAAGTGTTAGACAGGTGGGAGGGAAGTATGCAACACTCCCATACCTTAAGAGAATGCAATATAGTCTTATTAATGCTCCCCCCCTCGAGTCTGTTGAGAGTTGGATGATGTGATATCTCGTGGAAGGAAGGTACGATCTATGGGTCAAGGATTAAGAGCCTTAAATGCATGATATTCCCTCAGACCCCAAGGCCATCCCCTTAGTCGACATGCATAAGTTAATACTTAAGTTCATGGCAAGAGCACCGAACCCATCATCTCACGAAGGAAATCAAACGGTAAATTGCTTGGGACAATTAATGGTGAAACAATGGATAGCATCTCGGTCATCGGTGAACTAGATGCAAGGGTGGTTTGCTGGATCCATCAAGCAGTAGGCTTATTTAATGGGTCCGTAGATCGAGGATATTTAGGTGATCATGGCACGAGCAAATGTGAATGAGGAGAAGGAAGACATGGGAATTTATAAACTTCACGCAGTCTCCCCTTAATCCATGTGTTGTGCCAAGTGCAAATCGTTTGTTTGAAAAAAATGTGGGATGGAAGAATATAGTTATGGAGTCCAGGAAGACGCAGGCTGGGAATCTCCCTGAGGAGGAATTGGATGGTGGAAGAGGGATGTTGAGTTCTTGTTCAAACTACTTATGGGTAGGTTGGATCTTATCACCCGTCACGTTGAGATTCTGGAAATGTACATAGCAACGAATGTAGAGCGTATCAATGTGAGGTGAAACAGTGTGGAAGCCTTGCTGGAAAGGAATATCGTGAAAATGGAGATTTATTTGCTGACCTCCCACTCATAATTGATCAGTGATAGAATCTTCAGTAAGGTAAAAGAAATCATTGCACGATTGCTTAAAGAGATCGTCGTCCAACTGCAAAATCGATAAGGAGAAAGAGATGCAGGACCAGGGCCGAGCAACCGGGGAAAGGAAGAATGCGAGGAAGCAGGGAAGTCCGGACTTCATTAATGTTTATTTTATGAATTGTAATTTTTATTTTATCTTAGGTCTCTTAGGTTTATGGGAAATTTTAATGTTTTGTAATAGTATTTAAGGCATGTAAAAGGAAGAAATTAGTAATATGGATGTATTGTGATTTGGAAATAGAGGTTCAAATTGATGTTAGTTTTACTAAATTATTGTAAAATTGGTTCTAGTGGTGTAAATCTAGATTTTGAATATAAATGTATTCCTTCTGTTTCTCTATATATATATTTCTAATATTAACAATGAAATTATATTACTTTATTATTTATGACTAAAAATGAGAGTGAAATATTCATAGAACATCCCTTTCCTCTTCACATTAAGTGCATTGAGAGTTTACATATTAATTTTTTATAATATTTTATTTTAAAATAACCAAACTTATATCTTTATTTTTAATATAATTATATCTAACATTTTATTTTATTTAGAAAAAAAAAAAAAAAAATCATTTTTATTTTAAAAGAAACACTTGTTATTCTGTACATCTCTTTCATACTCATTATCAAATGTACCTCTTCACCCAATAAGAATTTAGTTCAATATATGCATTGATTTTCCCCAAAGATAATTTTTTCCGAGGAAGGAGGGGGTGAGGGCGGCTATGGTTTTCCCATTTTTCCAAGAAACTCATGAATGTGGCAGCATGGCCCCATAGAGAATTTTTATGACTCGAATTGTCCTAATATTTCATGCCATGGAAATGGTCACCATGACACTTAACTCTTTACACATTCCATACAGGCGATTTGATTTCCAACTGCACCTCCAAATTGTTCATTGGGAGCTCATTCATGAAAACTTCAACCACAGTTAAGGCTATTTATGGCACTCCGCACTATGGTAATCGATGCTGGTTTCCATAGATATATTTCCAATTAGGGTCCTCTGTTTTGCCATCGTTTCGAGACCTAGCCAATTAATGAATTGCATTGTTTACCATGTCTATGTAATTACAAAAAATCAAGTCTTCCCCTTGTGGATCGGAGTTCGGAAGCTACTAGTTGGCTAAGAGGCTTCGGTTTTCCCTATTTTCACCTTTCCTTGTAGGTTTGGTGGCTATGTTGTATATTTTGTGTTTGAATTATTTTGCATGTAGGGAAATCAAACTTCCCATGGTTGCTGGATCCCTCTAGTAACTACAAATTTGGATTATTATTTATCAAGTAATACATCTTTTTTTCAATTCTCATATCCTATTTAATGGTTATTTCCTCGCATTCCTTCGCATTTCATTTTGACTTGGACAATTTTTCTATGTAATTGGCTTGTTTTAGTGCCCAAGGTGCCCCTCAATGGTCTAGCTTTCTGGTTTCTCTTCTCCCGTTGTATATCTTCCTTGTTGGCCCTAAGTTACTCCCCCTTTAATATTTTTGGTGGCCTATATTTAACATTATCTATTATTCATTAGCATCCTTATCTAGTCTTAGCCATCTCAGTTTCTTTATTTTGATGTTTGTTCTTATCCTTTCTTGGCATTTTGTCCCCCTTTCCGTTTTGGTCTCCCCATGCTTCAGTAGCGCACTTGAATCCATAGGGGAGTAGCCTATTACCTAGAAAAGGACAATCAGTGAAATACATGTATTCACCATTGTTTCTAGGAAACCACAACTAAATTTCACAAAATTTCCATTGCTCATAGAAAATAAACCTCTCAAAGGAATCAAATCTCAAACACATATTTTTTTCAAATGAAAAATTGGGTGTTACATATTAGGAATACGTGTGGATGCTTCAAGCAATACATGCAAATAGTGGATTTATATCTGCATATAGAATTCCTTCTTTGCATAATTTGGTTGGAGAGGTTTGAGCATTGGGAAAATATACTCCACTATATAAATCATTGCATTGTCACATGAAGGAAGTAAATTAGATGCTAGAAGGCATAGAATAGAACCTTAGCATTCCTTCTCCAACTAAAGGCATCCAGAAAAAACAACAAGGAACCCATCCAGGATGCAACTATGGATTGTGACCCCTCCACTTAGTTTCCTAGATGTCCCTAGTTTTCTCAATTTTTTTATTTTATTGTTTATTTTTTAGGATGAATAGACTCACTTTTTAGTCCTTGTATGGTTGATTTTGATTTTCTAAGTACTCTAATATCTAATGCCTTTAGATTTTTTGATTTTCTAAGTACTCTAATATCAAATGCCTTTAGACCTAGAGTAAACTTCTAGTTATGATGTAGTATTTCGAGTGAAAGACTGGCCTAATATTTTTAGAATATTCATCTACTTTTATATTAAAATATTCATCTACTCTCATATTTAGAGGGAAATACAAAATTTCTTCCACAAACAAATATATGCATGGTTTTTTTCAATTGTAAGTGATAGGATATTTGGATTTTTCATAAAAGAAGCTTCTCTCAGAGGCTTTCTCCACTTCTATTATTTTTATATGGATGAGAGTTTTAGGTTGTAGTATATCCAACCATTAATGTAGGAATACTAAACAAATCCAAAATCATTTTATTATTTATAGCCTACAACCTTAAGATTAAAGGAAGTACTGCCTACCATATCATCTTCATTGAAGTAAGTGTTTACCCCATTAAAAGAATGGCTATGAATAGGTACCTTATTTCTAAGAAGAAGTTACATAATATGGATTCCAAGTGGTTACTAAAATTTCTTCTAAATTTGGTGGAAATCATGACCATCACTCAAGCCACTATGGCATAAAGATTCCCAATGGGGAAATAACTAGTTCATCTTGGAGGATTAAGAAAATATTAAAAATATTATTACTTCGAAATTTCTGGAGAAATTATGGGGAAATAAAGAGTTGGAGGGAACAAGGAAACTAGGATATTATAAGGAGGCCATCAACCTCAATATTAAAAGCCCAAATTATCTTTGTGTGTTAACTGGTATTAAGACAAAAACTAATATTTCCAATATTAATAATAATTGTCATGGGCTTCATAGTGAAACAAGGTGTCGATCAATTCCCAAAATACCATGGGATGAAAGAGAAAGAGTTTCTCACGTTTCAATCAGTGGATAGTTGAAGCTAAGAAGCAGTTTCTACCACATTACCAACATTCTTGACCTTTTAGCTCAACAAAATTATGGTGATCTGTGAAAAATTCTTTCACTTCCTTTTTAAGATAGAAATAGAATATTAAAGAATTATATTTGATCTCTTATCTTATTAAGAGTCTTAGGGATACTAATCATCATCATGGTCATCATAACATATATGTAATTAACATTAAAATATTTTATTTAACATGGAAATTGAAATGATGTATTTTATGTGCCACATTGTCTAAATTAAAAGGAATAAAATTATTGATACATTTTTAAATACTAGTTAATATTATTTAGCCTGCATTTGAAATATTTTATGTGTGACTCACACTAAATTTTTTATTATTAATAACATTTTTTAAACACTACATATCAATTCCATAATAAAAATTGAATGAATTGTTAAAAACTAATTAAACTCTTTCACATTTCATTTATTATTCTCTTTGAGAATTAAAATATTGAAATATTTTTAAAAAGTATACAAATTCTACATCTTTGTCACACTCATAAGAGAAAATATAAATTTTTTTACTTTTAATTATTTTATTTCTCTATAAATATATAAAACTATGTTACTTTACATGCACACATTCACATAATTTATTTATATGACCCGAGTTGTAATATCAACAACCAATCAATAACCAATCAATGAGCACAAGAAAGTGTAATTATTGAAAGAATTACACATCTTACACTATAAAATGAGTCCACTAATTAAAAATTAATGAATTACACATATGATCTTCTTGTACTTTCAATTACTAATATTCTACATTAAAATATTAAATTAATTAATATGAATATAAAAATATTTTATTAATTGTAAAAATAAAAGCCAAATATTTTTTCCACTTTTTCTTCCTACTAAATAAAATGATGAACAACCGATATATTTTCATACTATATTGTAATATGAACTACTAATAAAGTGAGAACCCCAAGAATGGAATTTTCTAATGCTTATATGTTATTAATGTAAGAAAAATATTATTTTTTATTTATAAAATATTTTATTTTTGGTTTAAAAAAATTAATATTAAAGAATGAAAGAAATTATTGGTCTTAGTAAAATGTAAAATGTGTTTTATATAGGGTTAGTGTATGTTCTAAAAGTGTTTTTTTGGCTAAGAGTTCTTTTTTTAGGATGTAAGGAAATCGGTTAACTACTTAAGACCTAGAGGAGTGAAATCCTGTCTCCTCTCGGACCACTAGCGAGTTATTCCAAGTGGCCTCGTTTTCCTTGAATAATGGTAAAGGTTATTTCAAGTGGCGTGCTTTTTCTTGAATAATGGTAATGAGTCAGTGTGCATTGCTGATAGTAGCTAGAGATGGTTGTCATCATTCATGGTTTGACAACTGATTTATGATAGGTTTTCCAACAGTGTAAAAAAATGTGTTTCACAAGAAATTGTCTTCGAGATATACAAATTTGTCCACCAAATCGAGTAATTTCACAATAATGAAGTGATTTAACACCATAAAAAACCATGAAACACTCAAAACCCCGAAGTTTCACAACTATAACCTATATTTTCAAAAATTGCTACCAAGTTTTGTCATAATGCTACCAAAAATTCCATTATTTTCTAAACTAATTTGTAAGTTTTTAAAAATAGGCTGAACCACAGCCCCCGACCGCCGACAGGTTGTTAGTCGCATCTATTAAGCTTGCAGATTCCACAGTCGTTAGTTCCCTAGTTGCATCGCTGGCCAGGATTATGATGACTAGGATATCTCTTGCCAGGTAGTGGAACATGGTTTAAAATTCAAAATCACTTCAAGAACCTGAAACAGTTAGCATGAGAGATATGTTCGATCGAGGATTCTGTTGCCATCCAGAGTCTTCGCGTGGCCACTGTTTTTGTGTACAATTTTTACGCTAATCCACTTAACGATTCACTAGGGCTGCGGAGCAGGAATATAAACAGCGACGCCGCATGACAATCTGTGCAAACTAAATCGGCAGGGTGACGTGGCGATAGGGTTATTATAGTTGTCGTTTTTTCTGGAGGAAAATGTGCACATCTTGGCCAAGTTTGAATTGCCAGATTGCCAGCCTGCACGTCGCATCAACACGTTAATAAGGAATCCCTCTATATATATGTCATTGGAGCTTACATAACAATCCCTGCGAATCGGGTGCGTGAGGTTATGGCATATAGCTTAATTTAGGGTTGCCATATTCAATCCCAGTTACACGTTACGTATTTTTAATAAAAATTCTTTAATCGGAAAACATTCAGTTGGAGACGGCTTTGGCGTGATGAACAACTCAAGATATATGTGGAGTCATCAGAAGATTTAGAACATCTATTTCGTAGGATACAGTCTTCTATGTTGGTGTTGTTGCCGTGCGGACAAGCGTCACACAGTATTTCTCGCAGGATTCAGTATTCTATTTTTGTTCCATGTGGACAAGCGTCATTTAGTATTTTGGCGTCTTACATGATCAAATTTTATACATATGTGAGCTGGTTATGTTCGTTAGAGCAATTATAGAGATTCATGGCACTAAAAAATCGATTCCTGAAATATGTGAACTGGTTATGTTCGTTAGAGCAATTATAGAAATTCATGGCTCTAAAATATCGATTCGTGATACAGGTTAAATAATGATATATTTTACATTTTTAATATTTAAAAAAAATTATAAAAGTTAATTAAATTAAAATTTTATTTATATTTTAAATAATTATTATTAGTATTAATTAAAAAAATTACAATAGGAAGGAAATGTATATATTTAAAAAAAACATGAAACAATTTTTATTTATCATATATAGATTTATTTGCATTTATTATGGATATTCTTAATTTCTAAAAAGACTTTGTTATAATATTATTTGCTAATATTATAATCATCAAAATTATATAGTCTAAAAACTATAACTCAGTTGAAACTCAAAATATTTTTTTATATATTTTGATTTAAGCTTAAAAAAAAAAAAAAATCTACTTTTAAAATAAATCTCAACCATCTAACTTTAATGGTTGGTAAATGCCACTAAATCTAATCCATGAGAAACATTAATACACTTATTTTATGATACATCATTAAAATGTTGGTAAAAATTAACTAAATTAAAAGATTTTTTAAATTTTTTTATTACTACTACTAATTATAAAAAACTTAATATATATATATATATATATATATATATATATATGTTGGGATATGGGGATATAGGTTACGGTAAGTCAGTTAATGAATACCCTCATCATATATTGGCAAATGGGTTGTATACACTCTTGTGTGAAGCTTCAAGGTAGTATAGAGTGCTAATTAATTTGGTTAATTGATGTCATTTCCAAGCTGGGTGTTATGTAGAAGACCTGGGGCTAGTAATCAATGTAAAATGGGAGGGCTAGTGAAATGTAGTATGTATGTTTGCCTGCTGAGAAATTCTAAAAAATATGGGGGGGGAGTCTCTTTGTTTTATACAAGTGATTGTAGGAATAATTCTCAAAGGGATATAGCTTGGACGCCCTAGTGAGAAGGAGATTTAAAGCAAGGTCAAATGGAAACTTATAATTGAACTACTTGGTGTGGGACTTTATGAGGAGTGTCGACACTCTACTATTGTTGCATGCACTCCAATTTTGTCCACAGAGTTGTCTTGGGTTATCCACACTAAGGATAAAGTTATAAGCATTATTTTTTAAATTGAACTCATTAATTGCGTGTTTGTAGAATTTATTTTTGTTGTGTATGTCTCGGTGAAGTGGTTGTTTGACATGGTGCACATTAACTTGAATTATATGTTTTCAATAGGGGAGGTGGGTGGTCAGTCTGTTTTTTGGTAGGCGATGACGCTCACCCATGGACGGTCGAGTTGCGATAAGCAACCCAGACTCCTTCTATGCATGGTTTCGATGGTTAAGGGAGTGGGTAAAGCCCAGTTTCCCTACTGTTAGTTTGGCCCTATAAGCTCTAGAACTCCGTTAACACCAAATTAGTGTTCTTATGACCCTCATTGGGAGGTTGGTGGGTGTAATTTTGCTTGCGGTCAACCTAGATAGCAGTGGTGCAGCTGTTATATTTTAAGATGTTGTGCTTTCTTTGGTGACTTGTGGGGGTTTGTTTCATTACATGGAGAGTCTTCTTTGCGAGAATCGTTTGAAATTAGGGATAGGCAAGAGTGAGGCCCCAAGCATGAGGAAGGGATATGCCCAAATTTTCAGATGGGCTCCTTGGTGCATGGGAGCTATCTTATTTCCTAGGAAAGAAGTTGAGAGGAGAGTGGTCATTCATTCAGAGTAAATCTAGTTGAATATGCCTCATTAAAGAGGTTGGGTGCAACGAGGAATAGAGTTGAGGGGGCTTACAAAATGGTTGTAGCAAAATTATTAGGGTCATGAAGAAATTGTAGATTCAACACCCTCATAGTCTATTCCCACAATGTTGAGCACCTCCTCGACAGAGGAAATTGATCTTATTATATGGTAGATGAATATTTCGAGGAACCAACCCAATCGAGCTTAGCAAAATTATCATAATGACATCATAAATTTCATGAGTCCCATAAAAAGAAATTTGTGGGAGATGCATGGCAAACTGGTGAGTCTCTAGAGAAGGAAACAATGCATCTGAGAGAAGCTAGACAATATGGAGAATATTACAGTGCATGTGAGAGAATCTAGACCATATGTAGACCGCTAATATGGAGTGGCATGTTCATTCTGACTTCAATCCTCCTCCATCCCCTAGCCACCATCCTACCCAAGTAAATTCTCATTATTTGTGATAATAATCCTTTGTCTCTCAGTGTCAGGGTTTTTGCCACTTTTTTCTTGCTAATGTATGTCCTGTTAGTATATGTAAATATTTCTCATTTTAAAAATGTGCCATATATTTAAATATACATCTAGTAATGAGTAAATATAAATAATCCATAAATATTCTATAAAGATAGACCTCATCCACATTATTATAATTAAATTAATGTAAATATAAGTTAAAATAATATATAAATTAAAGTGAAAAATCCATTTATTGTTTATATATTAAAGAATATTTAAAATAATAAAAACTAATTTTTCATTTAAGTTTTTATAACTACTTAAAATTTTAGATATAAATCTTCCGGATAATCACATGAGAGTTTTAACTTTAATTTACTGTGCTAATTATTGAGTGCAATGTGATTTCCCAATGCAATGTGCAAATAAGTTATTCCATATATATATATATAGCAATGTAATTTCTAAATACAATGATAAGTTACTCAATATTATTTGAGCTGTTTTATATTTATTTATTGGTGGTTTAATATTAATTTATTGATGAGAATACCTTTACCAAATCACAACTTATTTTTTGCAAGCGAACTTAAACAAACTTTTCCAAATTTATTTATATATATAGACCATAAACATTCTCTACAGTTATCCTCGGAAAAAAGTGAAACAACTACATACCGTTCAAAGCTACATGCAAAGAAATATGCTCCTTAAGTTGTTGCTGATCTGCCTACATGACCATTATCGGTTACAATGACATTTGGCTGCGAGATTATTCTACATTCGCCCATTCGGTATTTCATTATCTTTATCGGCATTTGTTCGCATCTGGAGTAATACTAAAAACTTCTGAACATCGTCTGGGATCCTTATAAGATCAATGGGACTAAAGTGAAAACAAACATCTACAGGGTTCAAAAGCTACATATTGTCCTCAAGCTATTTCTGCCCTGAATATACGATCATTACTGAGTGTAATCAAATGTAGATGTGAGAAAATTAAAAAATTTACAAAAGTGGAGCCTTGAATGAAGTATATAACACGCATATGAGCAAGGCCTCTGCCTAAAAGCAAGCTGGAGGTGATCCAGAACTCCTTGGCCTGCAATAGTGTGCACTAGTTAGACGCATAGAATTGGGTCAATTCCTCTAAGCTGGAATCGCTCTGAATGGTTTCTGGATCGGCGTTCTCCAACATCCACACCAAATGCTCGAACATCACTACCTCACACGCAATTGATAAACCATCCCTAAATCTTTCAGCAACCAGTGACCATAACAACGGATGGTTGAGGTACTCATCACTTATGAAATATCGTCTCCTACCATTACCAACATACACTGTCCTACATCCCTTGGGCACTCGGTGTACTTGGTAATTTTCTGCCTTGACAAGACTCGACCGCCTCTTGTTTGCAAAATCCAACGAAATAACTTCATCCCCGTCATTAACATTATCATGGAATGGATCACGAATGGAACTGAGATTACTGTACGAACGATGGGGAGTGAGATTACTGCACGTACGTTTCACCTTGGGAAAGCTTTGCAATCTCCTCAGAATGTTCTTGATCTTTCTCATGTTGCTTACCCTGATTCTTGAATGCCTCTGGCTATGCAGGAAAGATGCCAAAATTAGTTGTGCAACTCAATTGACAGTCCTTAGAGACAACCCTAAATGAGAACCAACATTTACCAGAACGAAAATCTAGCAGGTGTGCCTCAAGGAATTGCTTGATGTTGGTATAAATTGATTGTGGCTTGGCTCACTCCATATAAAATCTTTTCAATTGTGACAATTTTGATGGATTAACGCTGATAAGCTTGTCTGCTATGAACCTATTTTCCTAAAGAAGCCTTGCAAGATCATTTCCGGTCCACTGAAGGAAGGCTATTAAGGATGAATATAATATTGAGGGAGCTTACTGAAGGAAGCAATATACCCATACCAGCTAAGTGCTAGTTCTGATCTGGACCTTAAATAACTTTCGTCACAATCTCTGTTTACAATAGAGATGGCTTATTACTGAGATCAAGACAGAATTTACAAATCTCATCCATGGTCAATTGTGCAAAAACTATTCAATTGGCCAATGAAATTAAGTTTATTATATTAAAAAACATAAAACAAAAACATACTTTAGATATGTTTAGTTTATAATGGAAAATAAATTAAAATAAGTTTAAATTATAAAATGAAAATAAATTATTATGCTTTTCAGCTATAATAAATATCTTCTATATTTTATATTACATTATTAATTAAAACATATTACGGTAAAATGAATTTGTGTAATATTGAAAACTATATTTCTACAATTTTGCCGAGCCCTCCGAAAGGTTACAAAGCCTATATAGCTCATATTTAAGGGTTGCCTCGTATTTAATAGAAATTAAGGGTTAATGATAATTATAATTAATGTAACACTTATCTTTTATATGAATCGTAAGGGTCACATTTATTTTCTAAGATAATATGGCAGCTTACATAACAATCCCTTTGGCGTGATGAACAATTCAAGATATATGTGGAGTCATTAGAAGATTTAGAACATCTATTTCGTAGGATTTAGTCTTCTATATTCGTTTCATGTGGACAAGCGTCACTTAGTATTTTGGCGTGTTACATGATCAAATTTTATAAATATGTTAGCTGGTTATGCTCGTTAGAGCAATTATAGAAATTGAATGGCTATAAAATATCATTTTTTGATAGCTGGTTATGTTCGTGAGAGAAATTATAGAAATTGAATGGCTATAAGATATAGGTTAAATAATGATATATTTATCTTTTAATATAAAAAAAATATCATAAAAAATAATTAAATTATAATTTAATTTCAAATATTATAATTTTATTTGTATTTCGAATAATTATTATTAGTGTTAAATAAAAAATAATTATAATATAAGGGAAATGTATATATTTTCAAAAATATGTAATAAGATTTTTAATTATAAAGATTTATTGACATTTTATAATGGCTATTTTTAATTTCTAAACAAGTTTTATTATAATATTATGACCCAATATTATCATTATCAAAACTAAAGGCTCCAAAAACTATAATTCGTTTTAAAATCAATTTTTTTTTTTAAGCAAAAAAAATGGCATAACTATTTTTAAGATAAATGTCAACCTTATAACATAAATGTCTCATGAATGCCAATAAGTCTAATCCATGAGAAACATTAAGACACTTATTTCATGATACATCATTAGAATGTTAGTAAAAAAAAAAAAATTAAAAGTTTGTTTTACATTTTTTATTATTATTACTAATTATAAAAATTATATATATATATATATATATATATATATTTGAAAAGCTTGTATGTTGGGATATGGGGATATAAGTAGGGGTATGTCACCCAATGAATCCCCTCAATAAAGGTTAGTTCATATCATGGCACATGGGTTGTATGCACTCTTGTGGGAAGCTTCAAGGCACTATAGGGTGCCAATTAATTTTATGCATCTCATTTCGAAGCTTGGTGTTATGTGCAAGAGGTGGGGATAGTGGTATGTCTCGTGACAAAAGATTTATCAATAGAAAATGGGAGGGCTAGTGAAATGTACAATGTATGCTTGTGTGCCGAGAACTTCTAAAAAATACGGGGGGAGTCTCTTTGTTCCAAACAATTGATGGTATAATTTTTTTTAGAGGAATCTAGCTTGGAAGCCATAGTGAGAGGGAGATTTATAGCGAGATCAAATGGAAACTTATAACCGAACAACGTGGTGTGTGGATTTATTAGGAGTGGTGAGACTCTACTATTTTAGCATGCACTCTGTGTTTTCCCATAGAGTTGTTTTTTGTTATTCACACCAGGTATAAAGCTATAAGGCTTGATTTAAAAATTGAACACGTTAATTTTGTGCTTGTAGCTTTTAGTTTTGTTGTGTATGTTTGGGTGAAGTGGTCGTTTGGCATGGTGCGCATTAGCTTGCCTTTTATGTTTGTAATAGGGGAGGTGGTGGGTTTATTTTTTTTGGTAGGTGGTGAAACTCACTGTAATACCTAGCTTATTTATTTAATATTTTATGTTTAAAATACTTTTACAAAATAGATTTGAAACTTTAAAGGAGAAAGAGATTAACAAATATCATTATTAGTTAATAAACTTGAGTTCTATTTTATGAATAAAAGTCACATTGAGTAGGTGGTTAACTGATTGGTAAATAATTCCAAGATTCCAGAGTAAAAAGGAAGAGACACTTTTGAGAAGGGGTTCTGTGAGAAAATAAAGAAAAAAGGCTAACAACATAAATGTTCCAAGAAAAAGTTTTCCTGAGCTAGCTTAGAGCCAGTGGATCTCTGTAACCCAAAAGAAGATTAGGCTCGACCGAGGTCACGAGGTCTAACATCAAGATATTACTGCTACCTTAGAGTCTGGTGTGGAGCACGGGGGGATTTGAGGACATGATTGCCTCTATCATGATAGGGTGGAAAAATCAGTTTAACAATAGTTGAGTTAAGTATTTGAGTTACATGATTTATTTGTAGAAAGGAATTGATAAATATGTGTTTAATTTATGTGCTTAACTCTTTTTAGAGAATAGAGAATTATCTACTAGGATAATGAAATTATAGTGAAAATTTCCATCCTAGGATAATAATGAATAACATAACGATTTACTATTACATACAATGAATTATTCTGTGAAGAATGAACTAGTAATTTTCTCTACCAAAAGAGTACAGTCATTGTGAATAGAATCTTTAATACCTAGAAACATAAATTCTATGACAGAAGAATTATGGAATGTAGAAACCTACAATTTGTGCATTAAGAAGGAAAATAAATAATGAATTTTTCACTATATAAACAAGTGTAGAGCATAATCAAAATAATGCATGTATTTGTATGTGAAATAAGAAAAGAAAAAAAAAACTTTTGTATACCAGCCTACTTCGAAATAAATTAGTGCATAAGTGGGTGGGAAATCAATTTCATTTACTAATATCACTTAAGTGTTCATTGGAAATTAGATTCAGGCGCTAAGGTTTAGGAATCGGGTTCCATCGCTAATGGAAGAGAATCCCTTAGGGAGAGGATACCCCCGATAGGGCTTGACCAACGGGACACGAATTATATACGTAATTACAATTCATTCCTAGGACTAAGATATGTCATTCCGTGAGATATCTTATAGATGTAATTATGATTTTTGGTCAATGGACTGAAGGTTTCGTGAGATGACGAAATTCAATTTGGTCAGCCTTGACCTAAGCAACTACCTGACCTCAAGGAGTCTTTCCCAGTGTCCATCTCAAGTCTTGTCCGGAGGCTCTAAATATGCTTACTTCATTGGTTCTGCATCTGGATTGGAAATGAAAAGGACCGAGACATGCTGTAGCACCCTATCCTTAACAGTCCAGCGTGCTTATGCACCCTTTCTCAATGCAGACAAGCAGGACAACCTCCTTACCTTCTAGTTCTTTGGACTCCTGGATATATATAGAATCAGTAACTAAGCATTAACTGACTATGGAAAACTATAAACTCCTAAAGATGCAAAATTGTTGTGAGTGGAAGAAATTAGAAAATAAAATTTAAATACTGAAACCATATAAACCTAGAAACTGTAAGGTGGGTTAAATACCAAAAGACAATAATGCACATCGCATTCTGAATAGAACTAGAAATTGCATGTTCTTACATGTAAACATAATTCCTTACATCATGTGAGAGATAAAAAATAACAATATATATAAATAAATGTAAAAAATTATGAAAAATACTTAAAATGTTCACAGTCTTAAGGATAGATCAAGCCTCATATGGCTGAGTAGTCTGGAGGTATAAACCCTCAAAAACTTAAAGTGGATAAAAAAATTATACAGTTATCCAAGTGAAAAACTATCCAGGAACACCTTCGAGGATCAAGAAGGAGTAAAGTAGTTGTTCCATTTTATACGCATGACTACATGCAGCAATAAAGCAAATAAAACCCAAAGCTCAACTCTCAACTTCGGGCCAAACTTTTGTATAGAGGGATAAGAACCCAAACAAGGTTCATTACCTATACATCCAAGGGTTCAGCCCTCAGAGATGTATCCCAAAAAGAAAATTCATAGTGAATAAGAAACTACACCATTGCATACGCAGGGTCACGACTTACCTAGATACGGAGGAGGCGAACATAAAAGGGAGTTGTTGGGAGTCTCGATGCTACCGAGACTCCGCACGCAAACCCTCATGAAGAATAATAAGAGGTGGGTAAGGATAAGAGCACCATATCATAGAAAAAAAATCAAACAAAATATTGAAACCCACATTCAATTTTATTACCTGGAGAGAAGCATCTCGAAGCTGCTGAAAGATTCCTCCTACTTCTGCAATCTAGCCTGAACAAGGAAGTAAGCCATAGGAAGTGTTAAGTGAACTGGTGAGTTAGGAGAACCTACCAAGCAAGTATATATATAACCCTGAACATTAAAAGAATACAACTCATGAAATAAGGATAAGGGATGACCTACACTAGTGGAGGAAATCATCAAGGTTGGCATAGTGGGACATCATTATAGAGAAGAAGCAAACTTGGAACCCTTTTGCACGTAGAATTAACATAGAGGTCATGAAATCTCACCAAAAAATTAATTGAAAACGAAATCTTAACAAGAGAGCTAACCAAAGTAGAGCAATGAAATAGGGCTCAGCCCTCCACACCACACAGAGGTAGTAAAATAACTTAGTGCCAAAGGAAATTGCCACAGAGGTTGCAGAGCAACCCCATTGAAGAGAAGAGAAAATGAATGACAAAGTGTGGTGTTCTAGGTATGGTTAGTTGCCCTAACCCCCTTATGTTCAATGAATACCATCATATCTAAGACCAGGAGGATCTGCAGACAACAAAAACTTGCAAATGAACTCAAAAATCGATAGATTTCTTCACCCAACATGTTTTAAGAAGTATTGCGATAGGGAGGTTATCGGATGAGATCGGGTCAGAGGGTGTGGATGATTAAAAATCATACAAAAGAATTTTAAATGTAATCCGGAAGTACAAATCCTAAGTACTTGAAAAATAAATCAAAAGTAATTCCGAACTCTTTTTAATTAATGTATAATGTTACAAAATCAAACTTCCAATCATTAAAAAATTATCCATAGGAGTATGTTCATAAGTTTTATTATAATGCATGCCATGGTAATGGTAACATATATATGACATAGGTAGTATACTTTTTAAATTTTATATATGTATGTGACACTCACCCATGGACTCTCTAGTGAAATATGAAACATAGACTCTTGTTATGCACAGGTTTGATGGTTATGGGAGTGGGTGAAGCCCAAATAGCCAACTATTAGTTTGGCCCTATAAGCTGTCGGACACTGTTCACACCAGGTCACTATTCTTATGACCCTCAGTGGGAGGTTGGGGGGTGTAATTTTCCTATGGGTAACATATATAGCGCTGGGACAATTTTTATATTTCAAGATTTTTTGGTTTATTTGGTGGCTTGTGGGGATTTGTTTCATTACATGGATAGTCCCCTTGGAAAGATTAATTTTCATTTAGGGACAGGGAAGACTGAGGCTCCAAGCATAAAGAAGTTATATCCCGAGCTTTTCAGGTAGGCTCCTTGGTGCACGAGAGCTATCTCCTTTCCTGGAAAATAAATTGAGAGTAGGTTGGGCATGCATTCACATAAAATATAGTTGAATATGCCTCATTATAGAGGTTTGGTATGACGAGGAATAGAGGTGAGGGGATTCTAGCATGGTTGTAGTAAAATTATTATGGTCAAGGAGAAATTGTAGAGTCGACACCCTCATAGTCTATTTGCACAATGTTGAGCGCCTCCTCGAAGGAGGACAGTGCTAGTATTATATGAAATATGATTGTTTCCATGGACCATCCCAATCGAGCTTGACATGATGATCAGAATGACATCATAAACTTCACGAGTGAGATACAAATAGATTTATGTGAGATGCATGACAAACTGGTGAGTCTTCAAAGAGGGAAACATTGCATGTAAGAGAAGCTAGACCATATCGAGACCAAATTCGATAATATGGATGGGCATGTTCATTATGACTTCAAACCTCCTCCATCCCCTAGCTTCGGTCTAGACCATGATGCCCCAGTAAGTTCAGATGAAAATCCTTTGCCTCATAGTATTAGGGTTTTTGGCACCTTTTTCTTGTCAATCTATGTAAATCGTGTCAATGTACGTAAATATTTCTCATTTTCAAAATTTTCTATATATTTGGATATGCATAAAATAAATCTTTATCATCCTATTATTATAATTAAACTAATGTAAAAAAAAAAAAAAAAATTATTTAAGTAAAAGAAAATTAAAGTGAAAAATCCATTTATTGTTTATATATTAAACAATATTTACATTAATAAAAGATAAATTTTCATTTAAATGTGATAACTAAGTAAAATTAACAAAAAGGAAAAATATTTATTAATTAAATTAAACTTTAATATATTATACTAATAATGGATTGTAATGTGATTTCTCAACGCAATGTGGAAATATGTTATTCGATATCATATATATATATGATTTCTAAATACAATGATACGTTACTCAATATTTTTTAACCTGTTTTATATTTATTTATTGGTGGTTTAATATTAATTTATTGATGAAAATACCTTTACCACATCACAATTTATTTTTTTGCAAGTGAGATTAAACAAACTTTCCCAAATTCATTTATATATAGACAATAAACATTCCATTTATATATAGACAATAAACATTCTCTACGGTTATCCTCGGAGAAAAGTGAAACAACCATATACAGTTCAAAGCTACATGCAAAGAAAGTTGTTGCTGATCTGCCTACATGACCATTATTAGTTACAATGAGATTTGGCTGCGAGATTATTCTACATTCGCCCATTCGGAATTTCATTATCTTTATTGGCATTTGACCACATCTGGCGTACTACTAAAAACTTCTGAACATTAAGATCAATGGGACTAAAGTGAAAACACATATCTATAGGGTTCAAAAGTTACATATGGTCCTCAAGCTTGCTGCCCTGAATATACGATCATTATTGAGTGTAATCAGATATAGATGCGAGAACATTAAAAAATTTACAAAAGTCGAGCCTCTCTAAGGCCTCTGCCTAAAAGCAAGCTGGAGGTGATCCAGAACTCCTTGGCCTGCACTAGTTAGCAACATATAATTGGGTCAATTCCTCTAAGCTGGAATCGCTCTGAATGGCTTCTGGATCGGCGTTTTCCAACATCCACGCCAAATGCTCGAACAGCACTACCTTAGAGGCAATTGATAAACCATCCCTAAATCTTTCAGCAATCAGTGACCATAACAAAGGATGGTTGAAGTACTCATCACTTATGAAATATCGTCTGCTACCCTTACCAACATACACCGTCCTACAACCCTTGGGAACTTGGTGTAATTTGTAATATTATGGCCCTTGTTTGGAAAATCCAATGAAATAACTTCATCCCCGTCATTAACATCATCAGGGAAAGTTAGAAATAATTAATTCCTACTTGTCTATGGTTGTAATTCTCCATTTGAGGAGTTTGTTCCTACATAATAGGAAATAGCTAGAATATAGTTTCTCCTAGTTTAGTGTGTGGTTGAGAGAATCTCTCAACCACAGTATTGTACGTCCAAGATAGAATTCCTATCTTGAGACTATTGCTTGTATAAATATGTGTGTAATCCTTCATTCATAATATAGAATATATAGAGTGTGTTATTTTATCTTGGTATCAGAGCTTCAGAGCCCGTAAGGGCCTCTGGCCCTTCCTGGGCATAGGAATATAAATCTTTGTATTTGCATTATTTTAATTCTTTGTTTGTTTGAGTTTTTTCGCTGTCCATCTGGTGCTTGAGCGCCGCTGTAGGCAGAGAGCCGTGTTGTTTGAGTGCGTGCGTAAGGAAGAATTGTGACTGTGGATCATTTGGTTCGTGGATCGATAGGCGGATTTGTGCTTTCATTGGAGCGTCGATGATTCTGTATGCAGTATGGATGCTCAACCACTGTAATTCTCATGTTCATCCATGAAGGCCGAGCCCAGAGAGCTATTGCAGCTGACGGGATTTTAAGAGGATTGCGTGCCATCCATCCTCATTCACATAGAAGATCCAGAAGAGAACATGGAAGCACTTTTGTCGTTGAGAAAGACATTCATCGATCCATATGGAACGCTGTGGGAATGGACGATTGAGAATTCAAGGTACATATGCTGGTCGTTTACCATTGTATGCATAAATCACAGAGTCAATTTTCGGAGCTCTTCGCTCTTCCTCCAGCGTGTGCCCAGACGTGTGGCAGGGAAGACTGTTTTTTAGTTGCGTGGATAATGAACGATCTGCCAGAGTGAGTGTGGTGCACGCCTTTCTCCACTACTCGTTGCTCTGTGCAAATTGGGCATTTCTCTGTGAGAGTTGGGCAATAGTTCAAAAGGACGCCGTCCACAGGGTCGTGTGCCGGTGGTGAAGAAGTCAAATCTTCAATGGGTTTGGAGGCGTTGAAGATACTTGCAACGAGATCATAGAGTCCAACGCAGGCTTCTTCCCATCGCTGCGCCATCCTTGGTTCCTCAGATCGATAAGTTCTTGACTTCTTGACGCTGCCAACATGCTGTTACCTTCTGCAATCAACAGCGAGCGTGCGAGTTACCAGCGGCGTAAGGTTCCGTATCACCGGAAAAATCGATCCACTGAGATTGTTATCGGAAGCGTATGAGATTGATGCAATTTGACAATGGATCCAAGCTTTCGTTGAGCCAATTTCCCTGAAGATACTTGCAGAGCTGGTGAACCTGATTTGAAATAGCCCAGAAATCGATTAAAAAAATGTAGGAGAGGAGATTGAATTTTAGAATTTTTTCTAGTAGCAAGCGCACGACGGGGTTTTTTAATTTTATTATGTTGATATCGATGCAATCGATGACAAAGAATAGGACTAGCGATGCGCGCCACATCTTATGCGGCAGTTTGAACCCGTTTTCCTTATTATGGATTTAGCTACGCCTGTCAATTTTTCATAACAATCTTTTGAGATCTTTACATTCGCAGGGTTTCAATTTCTCTGGGAAGAATTTAATTAAATTTATAGATTTGACGCGTTCCTAGTCCGAGTGAAGGGATCTGTCAGATTTATGGGAGCATGGAGGTAGAACAGGCCTCGCTGTGTAACTGTGTGGTGAATTTTCTACTAGAAGAGAATTATTTGCTGACAGCATTTGAGTTATTGCACGAGCTTCTTAAAGATGGGAGGGAAGGCCATGCGACTAGACTTATAGAGTTCTTTGTTGATTCAAACATGTTTCCGCCGGATCAGATTTATCGATTGCATGACTTGCGAGTGCTGGATCCGCAATGTTTACTGAAGGAGAAGGAGGCAGCAGATGAGAAAGCTGCAATTACTGAATATGAATTGCACTTAGCTCAAGAGGATATTATGAAACTGAAGACTGAATTGGACAAAAGAGCAGTGGCACTCTGGTTAGTCTGGCAGCTGCGTTAGTAAGTGAAGGAATTAGTGTCTTTCGCTTGAATTTTCTGGAAATGGGAAAGTGAAGGCCAGTTTCTACTGGAAGGAGGTTGAAGATCTGCATACCGCAATTCTGTATTTCTTTGGAAAGGAGCGTGAAGTGAACACTATAATTGGGCACAGTGAAAGAAACATGTTTTTTTTAATTCTCTGATGATGTTGCAATGTATTGATTAACTGTCATGACAATGAAATTGGTTGTAATTTAAGTGACATTAGTATGACCAACTATTGTCACAATTCTGTGTGTGTTGGAACTGGTCATTCCAATACTAAGCAAATTTGTAGGGAATGATGAACACATGACAGTGAAAACGACATCAATTGGAGCTACATCAGAGATTGGAGGATGATCGAGATCGTGTTGTAGATTGTCAGCGAGCATGAGGCAATATGCTTGAAAACAGTGACTAGCCTTGATACTGTAGGGGAAGTGGCATTATGTTGTCAGGGGAGTGGATACTGAAACGCAATGGAGGATTGGACCGTGGAGTCCTGGATTAATGTTCTTGAAGGGAAAATTGTGTTTTCTTCATGTGGCTGTGAGTGCCTATGTTCCGTTTCTTTATCAGTGGACCCCTTACAAGTATCATTTGAATGGTTACTGGTATGTTTGGGAAATAATCATCTTTGGGAAGAGAGGGAATTAATGTGAAGAGTTTAATTTGTATTTTCTTGGAATCATGTTTAAATATTATTGAGCCTTATTGAGCCTAGCTAACTCAATGTAGGCAAAGTTATTTTGTTAGAATTTTCAACTCTAACGAATGACAGGTTAAGCATGGAGTTCCAAGAAGTTATTTGAATAGACAAGAATGCCCAATATGTGAACAATGAACATATGAGGTAAATGAGCAGCAACAACGTTTATGGTGGACAACAAAATAGATGTTTGTTTGAGTTAGTGTGGTTTGTGGAATAGACTCCCTAGCATGTTATAAGCAAGTCCAGTTGTTGTAATGGTCATTGTATGTACCCAGAAACTCCAAAATGTTGAAGTATGAAATGTAAGCCTTTTAAAGGTATTTGAAAGTTCGTGGTGATCTTAAAACCACTTTGTAATGGGTTGCCTTTGTGGCTGGTTGGTGGTGATCCAGAAACCATCTGTAAAGCCTTTGTGGCTAGTTGCCTTTGTGGCTTGAGGTGCCTTTGTGGCCGCATGTACACGAGTGGCCGCGTGTACATGGGAGCTTTGTGCTCAATTTGAGCAGGTGGACTGCAGTAACACCTAGCTCAGTCTCAGATGATTCATCAATCTCTGAGAAGAAGGGGGTTGGTGTGCTTTCTTAGCTGACAGTTGTGCTGAGAATTACAATTGGCGCGACTATTCAGTACATACTCGTGCCAATGCGCCAAATCACGGGAATGGCGCAGAAGCGCACGATTTTTTATTCAGGAAGACGCCAACTCAACTTCATGGGGGTCCGCAGGAAGCCTCAACTTCGTTTGACGATTTGCGGAGAAGCAGGTCGGAGAAGTTGCGGACCTATCCGGGAGAGGTAGATTGGAAGATCCGCGGGAAGCCTCAACTTCGTTTGACGGTTTGCGAGAGGAGCAGATCGGAGAAGTTGCGGATCTGTCCGAGAGAGGAAGATTGTGTTTTTGGAGGTTCTGCACATACAATTCGCCTGATGGTGGTGGATTTGTAGGTACATATATGCAGTGAAAACGGTCGACAGAATCATGTATGCGAAGGACATCCTAC
The DNA here is from genome assembly GCA_034641835.2 of Pinus albicaulis. Lineage (NCBI taxonomy): Eukaryota > Viridiplantae > Streptophyta > Pinopsida > Pinales > Pinaceae > Pinus > Pinus albicaulis. Next base: position 671,596,542 of record CM076573.1, read on the forward strand.
AGGACTAGCGGTTGCAGCGGTTGGTACCCATGCATTCCGGTGGATGGTTGCTCTTTTATATGGACGTCGACATATTCTTTGTTATGTTTGACCACAACCAGAATTTGTGAATCACTATCATGACAAGTAGTCATTAAGGGGGGGAGTTATAAATATTTAATTCCTACTTGTCTATGGTTGTAATTCTCCATTTGAGGAGTTTGTTCCTACATAATAGGAAATAGCTAGAATATAGTTTCTCCTAGTTTAGTGTGTGGTTGAGAGAATCTCTCAACCACAGTATTGTACGTCCAAGATAGAATTCCTATCTTGAGACTATTGCTTGTATAAATATGTGTGTAATCTTTCATTCATAATATAGAATATATAGAGTGTGCTATTTTATCGGGGAATGGATCACGAATGAAACTGAGATTACTGTACGAATGATGGGGAGTGAGATTACTGCACGAACGTTTCACCTTGGGGAAGCTTTGCCATCTCCTCAAGATGTTCTTGATCTTTCTCATGTTGCTTACCCTCAATCTTGAATGTCTCTGGGTATGCAGGAAAGATGCCAAAATTAGTTGTGCAACTCAATTGATAGTCCTTAGAGACAAAGCCTAAATGAGAACCAATATGTACCAGAACGAAAATCTAGCAGGTGTGCCCCAAGGAATTGCTTGCGGTTGGTATATATTGATTGTCGCTGGGCTCACTCCATAGGAAAGCTTTGCAATTGTGACCATTTTGATGGATCAACGCTGATAAGCTTGTCTGCTATGGACATATTTTCCTAAAGAAGCTTGGCCTTGTATATTAAGATCATTTCCGGTACACTGAAGGACGCCTATTACTAATGAATTTAATATTGAGGGAGATTACTGAAGGAAGCGAATATACCAAAGCGAGCTAAGTGCTAATTCTTATCTGGACCTAAATTAACTTTCGTCACAATCTCCGTTTACAATAGAGATGGCTTATTACTGCGATCAAGACAGAATTTACATATTGCATCCACGGTCAATTGTGCAAAAAGTATTCAATTGACCAATGAAATACATAAAACAAAAAGATACTTTAAATATGTTTAATTTATAAAATGAAAATAAATTATTATATTTTTCAGCTATAATAAATATCTTCTAAATTTTATATTACATTATTAATTAAAACACAGGTAAAATGAATTTGTGAAATATTAAACTCTATATTTCTACAATTTTGCGGAGCCCTCCGAACGGTTACAAAGCCCATATACCTGATATTTATTTAATAGAAATAAAGGGTTAATGATAATTATAATTAATATAATACTTATCTTTCATATGAAAGGTAAGGATCACATTTACTTTCTAAGATAATATTGCAACTCACATAACAATCCCTTTGGCATGATGAACAACTCAAGATATATGTGGAATCATTAGAAGATTTAGAACATCTATTTCGTAGGATTTAGTCTTCTATTTTCGTTCCATCTGGACAAGGGTCACTTCGTATTTTTGCGTGTTACATGATCAAATTTTATAAATATGTTAGCTGGTTATGTTCGTTAGAGCAATTATAGAAATTGAATGGCTATAAAATATTTATAATATAGCTTAAATAATGATATATTTACATTTTTGATATTTAAAAACTATCATACAAAAATAATTAAATTATAATTTTATTTAAGATATTATAAGTGCATTTATATTTTGAATAATTATTATGAGTGTTAAATAAAAAATAATTATAATATAAGGGAAATGTATATCTTTTTAAAATTATGTATCATGATTTTATTTAAACAAATTTATTGGCATTTTATAATACATATTTTTAATTTGTAAGCCAACTTTATTATAATATTATTAGTCAATATTATCATGATCATAATTATAGACTTTAAAAACCATAATCCATTTCAAAATCAATTTTTTTTCTTGGTTGAAGCTAAAAACAAATGATATAAATACTTTTAAGATATATCTTAATCTTCTAACATAAATGATTGATAAAATCCAATAGCTCAAATCCATGAGAAACATTAAAACGCTTATTTCATGATACATCATTAGAATGTTAGTAATAAGATATATCTCAATCTTCTAACATAAATCATTGATAAAAACCAATAACTCAAATCCATGAGAAACATTAAAACACTTTTTTCATGATACATCATTAGAATGTTAGTAAAAATTAACTAAATCAAAAGTTTGTTTTAATTTTATTATTATTATTACTAATTATAAAAATAATTAATATATAAATTTAATATACATATATATACATTTTAAAAAACATGTATGCTGGGATATGGTGATATAGGCAGGGGCATGTCACCTAATGAATCAGCTCAATAACATTTAGTTCATATCATGGGGCATGTGTTGTATGCACTCTTGTGCGAAGCTTCAAGGCACTATAGGGTGCTAATTAATTTTTTTAATGCATCTCATTTCGAAGCTTGGTGTTATGTGCAAGAGGTGGGGCTAGTGGTATGTCTAGTGACAAAATATTTATCAATGTAAAATGGGCGGGTTAGTGAAATGTACTAGGTATGCTTGTGTGCCAAGAACTTCTAAAAAATATGGGTGGAGTCCCTTTCTTCCACACAAGTGAGTTGGAAATGTTGTGGGTGATGGCAAGGAGGTAGCGAGATGAAGAAAGCAGAAACGATTCTGAAGAGACTAAGGCAGACAATGGAGCAAGAGTAGAGAAAGGCAGAGGCAGAGGAAGAAAATACGGAGGCAGAAGACATTATCACGACGGTAGAAACGACGAGTGACGAAGCGATAAATGAGGAGCCACGAGATGTCATTAACGGAAGCATGGTTATTCAGAGTATGTTGCCTATATAAATTCAGAGAATATTTTATACATTCGAGCATTACATATAACATTTTGGTAGACAAAATTCTCAAAGGAATCTAGCTTGGACACCCTAGTGAGAAGGAGATTTAGAGCGAGATAAAATGGAAACTTATAAGCAAACTATGTGGTGTCTGACTTTATGAGGAGTGGTGAGACTCTACTATTGTTTCATGCACTCTACATTTTCCCACAGAGTTGTTTTGGGTTATCCACACCAGGTATAAAGCTATAAACATTGATTTACAAATTGAACCTGTTATTTTGTGCTTGCAATGCATCTAGTTTTGTTGTGTATGTTTGGGTGAAGTGGTCATCTGGCATGGTGCGCATTAGCTTGACTTTTATGTTTGCAATAGGGGAGGTGGGGGGTTATTTTATTTTTTGGTAGGTGGTGAAACTCACCCATGGACTCTCCAATGCTATATGAAACTTGGAATCTTGTTATTCATGTGTTTGATGGTTATGGGAGTGGCTGAAGCCCAACTAGCCAATAATTAGTTTGACTCTATAAGCTCTAGGACACTGTTAACACCAATTTAGTGTTCTTATGACCCTCATTGGGAGGTCGGTGCGTGTAATTTTCCTGTGGTTCAACCTAGATAGCGATGGGGAAATGTTATATTTCAAGTTTTTTTTGTTTCTTTGGTCGCTTGTGTGGGTTTGTTTCATTACACCATTGGAAAGAGTCATTTTCACTTAGAGATAGTGAATAATAAGGTTGCAAGCATGAATAAGGGATATCCCGAGATTTTGAGGTGGGCTCCTTGGTGCATGGGAGCTATCTCCTTTCCTGGAAAAGAAGTTGAGAGTAGGGTGGTCATGCATTCGCATAAAATCTAGGTGAATATGCCTCATTATAGACGTTAGTATGAAGAGGAATAGAAGTGATGGGGCTTCTAGCGTGGTTGTAGAAAAATTATTACGGTCAAGGAGAAATTGTCGAGTCGACACCATCATAGTCTATTGCCACAATGTTGAGCGCCTCGTCGACGGAGGAGAGTGCTAGTATTATATGAAAGATGAATGTTTCCATGGACTAGCCCAATCAAGCTTCATAGGATGATAAAAATGACATCATAAACTTTGTGAGTGACATACAAATAAATTTGTGTGAGATGCATGATAAATTGGTGAGTCTCTAGAGAGACTAACATTGCATCTGAGAGAAGCTAGACCATATGGAAACCAAATTCGCTAATATGAAGGGGAATGTTCATTATGACATCAAATCTCCTCCATCCCCTAGCTTGGGTCTAGACCATCCTCCCCCAGTAAATTTTGATGATTTCTTATGATAGTCCTTTGTCTCTTGGTGTTAGCACTTTTTTATTTATCAATCTATGTATGATTTTTGATGATAGTCCTTTGAATCTTGGTGTTAGGATTTTTGGCACTTTTTTCTTTATCAATCTATGTAAATCCTATGAGTATACGGAAACATTTTTCATTTTAAAAATTTTCTATATATTTGAATATGCATTGAATAGTTAGTAAATTTTAATATCCCATAAATATTCTATAAAGACAAATCTTTATCATCCACATTATTATAATTAAACTAATTTAAATGTGAATTTAACTTAAATAGTATAGTGTACAAAATTTTAATTACTTACAAAAAAATTAAAGTGAAAATTTCATTTATATATTAAACAATATTTTAAATAATAAAAATTAAATTTTCATTCAAAACTTATAACTCATTTAAAATTAAAATTGAAATATCAAAATAATTATTAATGGAATCAAACTTTAATTTACTATAAGAAATTCTTGATTGCAATGTGATTTCTCAATGCAATTGTGGAAATAAGTCATGTCTATATATATATATATATATATATATATATATATATATATATATATATATCTAAGTAGGATTGAACTAGAGGCAATGTGGTATGTGTGACCTCTCTCGAAGTCTTTGTTGGAATTATACTCCCAACCATCACCATGAATAAGCAGTGGTACAGCCTGCACTTCAATCAATTTTGTTGCAGAGAAGGACAAGCACAGATCCATAGAGCCGGAGGTTTTTTCACGGAACCATAGCAAACCAAGTACCGCGGCCATCCTCTACTTTTATTTCTTTGAACCACCTCATTTAACTTACCTTTTTCCCACATCACATTTCCTTTACCTTACCTCTTAACGTGTTTGCCACAAATGTTATTCTACCGCCGATACGATATCGGCGAGACCTACCATACACCCAACCACATTGCAAACCATCGTAATTCCTTATTATTTCCGCAAAAATGTTGTATTTTTCATTTCATACTTACAAACCTTTACTGCCCGTAACACCGCACATCGTAACATTTAAACCTTACCTGTTTAAGCCACTTGCAACATATATTATGTCTCCGCCGATGTGATATCGGCGGGACCCACCTTATCCTTACTGCATGGACCAAACCTTGTTTTTCATTCATTTCCTTTGTATATCATCCACCGCACTTACCAATGTTTAGTCGCCCGCAAGCTCACAATCGCAAGTTTTAAACTTTACCTTCCGCTGCTGCAGCGCATGTTAGTTGTTTTACGACGTGATCATGCTATCGCACATCGCACCCACAAAGTTTTATGTTTTTCGTAAATTTTCGTAGTTATGTTATTTTGGGTGTGATGTCATATGTGCCACGTCACTATTGCACATCGCAGCCTCCAAAGTTTAATAGATAATGCATCTGTTAAAGTTTGAAATCGCTGATTTGCGCAAATGCGATGAGGACTCAGAACCACATTGCATAAAATTTGAAGTTTGAGATTTTGTGTTCTAAATGTGTTTTTTATGCATTTCGTGTTTAAACCAAATTGCAAGTCTGAGTGCCATTTTAATGAAAGAATGGATCTTTTGACAACGCAAGGATGAGAAGTTGTTAAACATTCATTCAACAATTGAATTGCATTGATTAAATTTAGTTTTTCAGGCTACGAGCATTATTGTATTAAAAAAATGTAATTTCATTTTGTCACGGTGAAGGAATAAAAAACTAATGTTTTGTTCCTCTCCTGTGTATTACACTGTCTCTATGTATGAATTTTTATTTCCGCAATTTGTTGCATTCTCTATGTTGGGGGGAAACACATTTCCTCTGTTATTGTTTCGTTCAATATTTCCAACAGTCTTGATTCTCCTGGGAATTCCTCGTTACGAGGTGCAAGCCCCAGAAGTGATGATTGACGCTATTTGATTCATTTCACTAGTTTCAATCCCACTTCTTCATCCTTCTGACCATCACCCGATGCAATGAGTGTTAAGTGAGCTATTCAAAAATCATGAGAAATTAGTGAGTTACTACTACCTCTCATATAAATGGTCATAAATAAATGAATTACATAATGCTCTTAAATCCCAAAAAATAATATCTAATATATTTTAGTTGTTTAATATTAATTTGTTGATAAGAATACTTTACAAATCATAATTTAATTTTTGCAACCAAACGGAAACAAACTTTAGAAAATTTATTTATATATATCAACAATAAACATTATTTACAGTTATCCTTGGAAAAAAGTGAAACAACCATATACAGTTCAAAGCTACATGAAAAGAAATATGGGCCTTAATCTGTTGTTGCTCTGCCTACATGACCACCATAGGTTACAATGAGATTGGACAGCGACAATAATTTCCTATTAGGTATTTTATTAACTCTATTGGTATTTTTCCTCATGGAATACTACCAAAAACTTTGTTGCCCTAAATATCCAATCATTACTGAGTGTAATCAGATGTAGATGCAAGAACATTAAAAAAAGTGTCCCTTTATACTGCAATTTACAAAAGTGGAGCCTTGAATCAAATATATAAAACACATATGAGCAAGGTCTCTGCCTAAAAGCAAGCTGGAGGTGATCCAGAACTCCTTGGCCTGCACTATTTAGAAGCATAGAATTGGGTCGATTCCTCTAAGCTCGAATCGCTCTGAATGGCCTCTGGATCGGCATTCTCCAACATCCACACCAAATGCTCAAACATCACTACCTCACAGGCAATTGATAAATCATCCCTAAATCTTTCAGCAATCGGTGACCATAACAAAGGATGCTTGAGGTACTCATCACTTATGAAATATCGTCTCCTGCCCTTACCAACATACACCGTCCTACATCCCTTGGGAACTTGGTGTACTTTGTAATTTTATGCTTGAACAAGACTCAACCGCCTCTTGTTTGCAAAATCCAATGAAATAACTTCATCCCCCTCATTAACATCATCAAGGAATGGATCACGAATGGAACTCAAATTACTGTACGAACGATGGGGAGTGAGATTACTGCACGAACTTCTGACCTTGGGAAAGCTTTGCCATCTCCTCAGAATGTTCTTGATATTTCTCATGTTTCTTACCCTTAATCTTGAATGCCTTTGGCTATGCAGGAAAGGTGCCAAAATTAGTTGTGAAACTTAATTGACAGTCTATTAGAAATTGGAAGAGCAGCCATTACACACAGAAATCACACAAAATAATTGTATTACTGCACAGTAATAAATAGAGATTACATGCATATATATAGTTGGACTCAGATCCAACTAATTCTAATCTTAGAGAGAGAAGTTGAGAGAATCTCTCAACTTCCTCAACAAACCCAAACCAAACTAAGTAAGCATAATCCTAACAAATCCTAATACCCTCCCTTAATGCTTACTTTACAAAACATATAATACTTAATCACAATTACGAAAGAATTATAAAATTTTGAACTTTCGTCTCTTTGTATGATCTGGTCTTCATTAGCAACTCTACCCACTCTGCAGTCTTCTGGACTGTACTCTTTCTTTCTCCACATATTTGAGCCTACCTTCCAACTCATTTAAAGCACACCTGCTTCTGACCAGCAATGCTGAATTTGTAAGATTAAAAATTCTTGACACCACCGAAGAAAAGTTTCGACACTGAACTACCCTATTGAAATATTTCCATATGTGAAATAACCCCGAAGAATAAATTTCAACAGTCATATAGGAAAATATTCTAGGTACAGAATATGATCAGCGATCAATCCTACAAAGTGACCTCTAAATTTGTAAGATTAAAAATTCTTGACACCCCCGAAGAAGAGTCTTGATACTGAACTACCCTATTGAAATATTTCCATCTGTGAAATAACCCCAAAGAATAAATTTCAACAGTCGTATAGAAAAATATTCTAGGTACAAAGTATGATCAGTGATCAATCTCACAAAGTGACCTTTACACAAATATAAACTTAAATCCCACACTATAATGATATATTACACACCACACCACACACTTGCACATCACATCACAAAACTTTCTTCCTCTGCATTACAGGATGAAAACTCTGCTATTTACACATCACGACGCCTTCTCCTCCCTCCATCAAGGCTTTCACGTTCCATCACATCCCACGACAGAAATTGAGCCACAGTAAATACGCCATCTGGAGTAATAAGATCCTCAATTTTTCTAGAGCTCCATCATTAGGCAAATGCCAAAGGCATTACAAATATAACATACATACAAGGCTCTTGCTGAGGACTGAATGTTCCCATCATAACACTATTTTTGGCCACTCTGACTCCACTTTTCCACACGGTATTGATGTAAGTGAGGCTGGACAGAATGTTATTGAGAACCGAGAAACATAATTTCAGACTGTAACGGTTTCCTTCCTTGAGCGTAAATGAGGAAACCTTGGATTAAGCCGCGAACGGAATAGGGAGAATTAGATCGGCTTGGGCTGAGGATAATATTGAAAGGTTCAAGATCTTCACATCTAGCTTCAAGCATTCTCCTTGCCCGTCTTCGTTAGATCCGTGTGGTATACAGTCAGTGACTGCCGAATCTACCCACGGCTTTAGTGTAGAGTACCAGATAATGCAGAAAACAGTGAATTGGAACTTTGATTGGATCTGTGGTGGCCTTCAAAAAATTATTCAAACAAAACTTCACACAAAAAACACTCGAACAAACTAGGTAAGCATAATCCTAAAAAATCCTAATACATTCCTTAGATACAACCCTAAATGACAATACCAGAACGAAAATCTAGTAGGCGTGCCCCAAGGAATTGCTCGGGGTTGATATAAGTTGATTGTGGCTTGGCTCACTCCATAGAAAATGTTTGCAACTCTGACAATTTTGATGCATCAACGCTAATTAGCTTCTCTGCTATGTACCGATTTTCCTAAAGAAGCTTGGCCTTGTATATTAAGATCATTTCCGGTCCACTGAAGGAAGGCTATTAAGGATGAATATAATATTGTGGGAGCTTACTGAAGGAACCAATATACCCATGTCAGCTAAGTGCTAGTTCTGATATGGACCTTAAATAACTTTCGTCACAATCTCTGTTTTCAATAGAGATGGGTTATTACTAAGATGAAGACGACAGAATTTACCAATCTCATCCAAGGTCAATTGTGCAAAAGTATTCAATTGACAAATGAAATGAAATTTATTATATCAAAAAACACATAACAAAAAGATACTTTAGATATGTCTAATTTATAAAACGAAAATAAATTATTATACTTCTAAGTTCTAATAAATATCTTCTAAATTTTATATTACATTATTAATTAAAACATGTTACGCGAAAACGAAGTTGTGAAATATTGAACTCCATATCTCTACAATTTTGCATAGCCCTTCGAAAGGTTACAAAGCCTATATACCTTGACATTCATTTAATAAAAATAAAGGGTTGCCTCATATTTAATAGAAATAAAGGGTTAGTGATAATTATAATTAATTTTATATGAATGGTAAGGATCACATTTACTTTCTAAGATAATATCGCAGCTTACATAACAATCCCTTTGGCGTGATGAACAATTCAAGATATATGTGGAGTCATTAGAAGATTTAGAACATCTATTTTTTAGGATTTAGTTTTCTATATTCGTTTCCTGTGGACAAGCGTCACTTAGCATTTTGCCGTGTTACATGATCAAATTTTATAAATATGTTAGCTGGTTATGTTCGTTAGAGCAATTATAGACATTGAATGGCTATAAAATATCAATTTCTGAGAGCTGGTTATGAGAGAAATTATAGAAATTGAATGGCCATAAAATATTTCTGATATAGGTTAAATAATGATATATTTATCTTTTTAATATTAAAAAACTATCATTAAAAAAATAATTAAATCATGATTTCATTTAAAATATTATAATTTATTTATATTTCGAATAATTATTATAATTTGAATAATTATTATTAGTGTTAAATAAAAAATAATTATAATATAAGGGAAACGTATATCTTTTCAAAAATGTGTAATAAGATTTTTTATTATAAAAATTTATTGGCATTTTATAATGGCTATTTTTAATTTCTAAACAAGCTTTATTATAATATTATGAGAAAATGTCATAATTATCAAAACTATCCACTCCAAAAACCATAATCCATTTCAAAATTATTATTTTTTTAAGCCAAAAAAATGGCATAACTACTGTGTTAAGGTAGGAGGGTTTTTGCAGTATGATCTGAACTCTGGTAAGGACACTCGCAAGGAGCACAGCTATGCTCCAAGATCTGCGGCAGAGAGGGCTAGCTCTGGCCCAGAAAATGGGAAGGTTGGGGGCCCCAGGAGCCCCACTTTTAAGCAAGTTACGATTGCCAATGGAAAAAGGCCGATGAAGGGTGTCAGAATTGCAGGCTCGGCAGCTGCAGGAAATAGGACAAAGGACAACGATAATATCATGGCCAATCGTTCCGCCAATCAGACAAAAGTCACCACAAGAACACAAGAGTCGATTAAAGTGCTTCCCGCACAGGAAACCGATCCTCTAGAAGAAGTTACAGCTCCAGAAAAGGAATAAAATGGTAACCCTGATCTGAGCAGATCGACTTCGAAAGAGTCAGCGGACGACAAAATCCATCAGAAAAACCAAGGCCGCTGCAAACCGAAGACCAAGGAAAGTCTTAGGGTAATCATTAATGACCCAGATCTGCAAGCCTACAGGGATCATATGATCGTTCATGCAGTGATCTGTAAATTCATGGGGTTTTGGCCCAGTGAAAAAGCCCTTTGTCAATGGATCAAGCAAGTCTAGAAGCTGAGGGGGGATGTGCAGTTACACCTGGGAGACAAGGGCTTCTTTACGGTGTTTTTTGCAAATCTGGATGACAAGGACTGGATCTTCGAGGGCGGACCTTACTTTTATGCCTCAGCTGGCCTCTACATGAGGCCCTGGATACCCAACTTCACCCTAGAATAGAAGATGTTCACACAGGTCCCAGTCTCGATCCGGTTACTCTCCCTGCCAATCGTTGGAGACCAGCAGCGCTGGAGTAGATTGGAAACACCCTGGGAACCTTTGTTCGTGTTTCTAAAGCCACTCTTCAAAAAAGGTACACTTCGTATGCCCGTATTTGTGTTGAAATGGATGTATCTGGGTCTCTGCATGAGGGTCTGTGGTTGGAATACAGGGATGAGGTCTATTTTCAAACCATATATTATGAGCGGATACCCTTTAGATTCCGGAAATGCCATGAACATGGCCATTTAATCCGATAATGCCCTCAGAACAAGATTACCGAGAAATCCAAAGAGAAACCCACTTCAGTTTCGGATGGATTTATACGACCCACTCATAAACATTGAGCCAATCGCAAAACTACACCCAAAATGGATGATCAGTTCACCGGAACATTAAACACCTTTGAAGTGCTTGGATAATATCCTCAATCGGAGAAGATAGCTCAAACACCAACTATGGAGCAGGAAACCACCGGGTCAGCAGAGCATGACACCCAGCCAAGGGAGCCGATCACAACTTTGGAACCATTTCAGGAGCACCCGATGACAAAGATGCGAAGGGAGATGAGGAGATGGCCCTTAGTGAACTTGGCACAGAAGATCAGGAATTAGGGGATATCCTTGAGAAAGAAGGGTTAGATCTCAACTCTATAGTTGATCAATGGAAATAGAAAGGAATAGACCAAATACCAGAGGAGGAAATCAACAAGGTCAATTATCTATTCCTCACTAGACATGATGCAGTATTAAAAGGTATGAAACGAAGTAGAGGAGCAACCAAAGGCCTGGGGGTTAAAACACAGAATCTCCACCACACACAAGCCAGTCTCAAGCATAGGAGGAAAAGGGGCAGAAGATCCAACAATGACACATTTCACGAACTGGGTCAGATGCTGATTAATTCTGGAAAGATGAAAGCCCTTGAGGCTTTCTCCTTCTCATATTAAGCACTTTTCAACTATGAAATTCCTCTCATGGAATGCAAGAGGGCTGGGTACCCTAAGAAAATAAAGGCTCCTGGAAAATAAAATTACTCAAGAAAAACCAAACTTGGTTTTCCTCCAGGAAACCAAATGTTCCAGTCAAAGATTAGATGAACTCGGTAAACGCCTAGGTAAACACCTAGAACACTTAGCAGTGGAAGGAAATGGCACTGGTGGAGGTCTGGCTATCTTCTGGAGCCATGGAACCCTTCATCTTCTCAATGCAGAAGCAACTAAGTCCTTTTTGTCCCTTGAGATGCAGATCATAGGGGAAAAAGGCACCTTTCTGTTCACTAGTATTTATAGTCCTCAGCGACAAGAGGAAAAGCTGCTGCTGCTGGAAAATCTCACCAAGCTACATCATAGACACCCCAATTCCAAAGCTATCTATGGGGGGGACTTCAATATGATAACCTCTATTGATGAGAAGAAAGGCGGTATGTGATCACTCAATAATGATGCCAAAGCCTTCAGTTCCTTTATTCGAGCTGCCAACTTGGTGGACATCCCTCGTCGAAATGGCATCTTTACCTGGACCAACCAAAGAGGGGGAGATAAACTTATTGCCTCTATATGGGGGGGACTTCAATATGATAACCTCTCTTGATGAGAAGAAAGGCGGTATGCGATCGCTCAATAATGATGCCAAAGCCTTCAGTTCCTTTATTCGAGTTGCCAACTTGGTGGACATCCCTCCTCGAAATGGCATCTTTACCTGGACCAAAAAAAGAGGGGGACATAAACTTATTGCCTCTAGGCTTGACCGTTTTCTAGTCTCTGACAGCATTCTTATGGAGGGGGTCGCTATTGATTCTGATATCCTCCCCTCTGGGGGCTCAGATCACTGGCCTATCACGCTCTAGGCCTCCATCTTGGGTACTCCCAAAAATAGGCCTTTCCATTTTGAAATATTTTGGCTTACTCACAAGGATTTCTCTGGAAATATCAAGAACTGGTGGAAGGAACCCCTCGCTGTAGAAGGAACGAAGATGTTTAGACTACAAGCTAGACTGAAGTTTATCAAAACCAAGCTAAAGACTTGGAATCGTGAAGTTTTTGGCAACATCTTTGAGGACAAACAAAACCTGGAGCAACAAATGGAAGACATTCACAATAACTCGATTCAAGGAACCATTTCATAGGACTCAATCAACATAGACAGGGAACTGATGAAAAATTGGAATGAAAGATGCAAGCAGGAATAAATTATATGGAAACAAAATCTCGCATTCAATGGCTAACAGAAGGAGAAAGAAATACAAAATTCTTTCACAGATCGGCCATGGATTACAGATGTAATAATAAAATTACCAGGATTGAGGACGAGTAGGGGAATGTCTTCCACTCGCACCAAGACATCACCTGTATTCTTAGAAACCATTTTAAACTCATTGCAACAGAACCGGTCTCTGATCGACAGAAGGCCATCAATGAAGTAGCTTCTTCTATCCCCAACCTTATAACAGAGGAAAAAAAAAGGGTTCTGGATAGACCAGTCTCCCTTCAGGAGGTGGAAGAAGCAGTTAAAGAGATGGCCAATGGGAAAGCCCCAGGTCCAGATGGATTCGCAATGGATTTTTTCAAAGCTTGCTGGGATGTGGTTAAGGAAGACATCTAGGAAGTGGTTGAGGACTCCAGACTCTCCTCTTCCATTCTCAAATCCTTAAACTCCACTTTTATAGCACTTATTCCCAAGGAATAAGGAGCATGCACCCCTTCAAAATTCAGGCCCATAACGCTCTATAATGTATTGTATAAGATCATATCAAAAGTCATGGCCAACAGATTGAAACCTATACTTCCTTTGATTATCTTTGAAGAACAATCAGGCTATGTGGAGGGCAGACAAATTATGGATAATGTCCTTCTAGCTCATGAGACGGTCCACACTCTGCAATCACATAGGAAAGATGGCATGATCATTCAACTGGAGCTCTCAAAAGCCTATGACAAGGTCAGTTAGAGTTATCTACAAGTAGTTCTCAGGGCTTTCAGTTTCAGTCCTAGGTGGATTGCTTGGATCCTAGCTATGGTCAGATCTCCTAGTCACTCCATTCTGGTCAATGGGGCCCCTTATAAACCCTTCTTTCCTTCAAGGGGCATTCGGCAGGGGGATCCCATCTCGCCTTACCTTTTTGTTATTCTCATGGAAGGTCTCAGTCGAATAATTAGATCGGCCAAGGAAAAGAATGTGATAAAAGGTCTTCAGCCCCTCAGCAACATCCCAACTACCACTCATCAACAATTTGTTGATGATACCATGCTGCATAGAAGCCCCACTGTGAAGGAAGCCAGGGGTTTCAAATCTATTTTGAATCTGTTCAGTGAGCCTCTGGCATGGACTTTAACTTCGATAAATCCTTTGTATTCTTCTTTAACACGCATTTTTCTATTCAGAAACATTTGACAGATATCCTGGGTTTCAAAAGAAGCAGTCTTCCTTCCAAATACTTGGTTATTCCCGTCACAGATAAGCCTTGGCAAAAGTATCATTGGGAAAAACTTGTTTCCAAGCTAGAGGACAGATGCAATCACTGGACCAATCGTGTCCTCAATTTGGCTAGCTGATTGGTCATGACAAAGGCTATCCTTCAAGCTATTCTGTAGTACATGCTCTCGATCCTTCCTGCTCCTAAGGGAGTCCTTCAGAAAATCAGAGGAATTCATCGGAACTTTCTGTGGTCTAGTAATTTGGAGAAACCAAAGTGGGCGCTAGCTGCATGGGATCAGCTTTGCAAACCTAAGAGCCTCGGAGGGTTGGGGCTACAAGATCCGAGGTCGGTCAACAAGGCTTGCGGAGCAAAACTCTGGTGGAGATGGCTCTCGGAACCCAATACTACGTGGGTGTGCATCTGGAAAGCCAAATATTTAGAGCACTGGCAGCATGAGGAGCTTGTCAGAATGACAGACACCCCTGCTAGCTCACCAATCTAGAATCTAGCCTGAGCCAACCGGAATATCATACAGGCTCACTACTTCTGGGAGCTCAGGAATTGTAACAATGCCTTGTTTTGGGAGGATGCCTGGCAACAGCTCCTGAAGCTTGAAAGTCCCGATCTGCAACCTTTGCAACAATGGTTTCAGGACAAGGGTAAGCTGAAAGTGCATCAATACTGGGCGAACAGTATGAATCAACAGCATTGGCAGACATGGAGTCTAATCCCCCCCCCCCACCGGATGAGCAAATGTCAAATCTCCTTAATGCCCTCAATACCATTCTTAGGAAAAGACTAATAAGGACCACGCAAGGGCAGGATATCCTTCGCTAGGGAAACCTCAATGGGGGCACATTTAACCTCAAAGTAGCCCGGTCTTATATTGAAAACAGAGAAAGTGAGAATAGGGTAGCCTAGTTCGACAATGTATGGAACTGTAACCTATGGCCCAAGATTAAAACATTTCTATGGCTTATTTTGAACCGGAAGATTCTAACCTGGGAAAATCTAATAAAAAAAGGGTTCACTAGACCATCCCAATGCCCCTTATGCGAGAAGTAGGAGGAAACGTTGAATCATTTTTTCAATGAATGCGTCTGGACTGGCAACCTATGGTAGTGGATAAAAAAGTATATTCAACCAAATGGACCAGAGCAGAAGTTCCATTAACGAAACTATCACCAATTGGCGCTTACATTATTCCAATAGCTTTATGGTCAATAATTTATGGAGGCTAAGCCCTGGTTTCCTGATCTAGACGGTGTGGAAGGAAAGGAATAATCACATCTTTCAAAAACATGGCTTCAGGCAGCTCGATGAAATAAAAACTATCATTATGCAGGGTTTGAAAGAAACGAATCTTACCTGTTGTAAGACCGAGAAACAAAACTCTCTATCTCCAAATGACATCCGGATACTGGCAATTTTTGGCCTCTCCGAAGTGGCAGAGCTCTGTGTGCTTTAAACCACCCTCTGGCCCACTCCCTCTCCCGCAATTTGGCAAAATCCTCCTCTGGGGTACTACAAGCTTAACTTTGACGGGGCATCAAAAGGTAACCCAGGGCCTGCCGGGTTGGGAGGGGTCTTGCGTAACGAGAAGGGAGAAATTCTACATATCTACTACAGAGATTTGGGAGAAACCACTAGCAACGAAGTGGAATTCGCCGCTTTGGAGCAGGGGCTACGGATCCTAATTCGGCTTGGCAAAGGACTAGCCATAGTAGAGGGTGATTCCTAGCTCGCCATTACAGCCATCTGAAAGATACAGAATGGAACGAAGCCCAGCAAGGCCACAAAGCATTGGCGCCTAGCTGTTGTAACTGATCTCATTGTGAATCACCTAACAGCCTTGAGTGGTATCATCCTTCAGGCTGTGCGCAGGAAAGCCAATGTGCTTGCAGATCATCTAGCTAAATACACGGTAGATCACCCAGCTAAGGCCCATGACACGTGCTGGAGGGATCTAATGCAAGGAGAGCTTCAGGATCAGTGTAACATCATATCTAGAAAAGAAATTACTACCGGTACTACTGTGGAGGACAGTCGATTGCTTATCAATCATGAGTAGCTCATGAAATTACCCCAATTGATTAATTATTTCAGATGGCATAGCCTGGAAATGTCACTAGGCCATCTTGGGAATGGCAGCCCACTATTCAAGAGGACAACCGTAGGGTTAACCAATCCTTACAGCGGATCAAATGGAGGTCTCAAGCATGCGAAAGGATCATTCAGCAGCGAGAAATCTCTGCTTGTTGCTCCGGCATTGGTGGTCGTTTTAGCCGATCATAACCTTTACAGTATTAAGGCTTCACAAGCCCTCAAGCGAGCCAAGGACTGCTATGAGGCCTCTATATCCAAGAGAGGGAAGCAGACGATTGACGTGCTATAGGAAGAGGTGGATAGATGTCGGGCCCGGGTTGATGACAGTGCAATCAGTGAGGAGGTCGACTGGCTGGTCGACCGAGGGACGCCTTCTACACGGACTACCCAATTTCTGCAAACCCAGGCAGTTGCCTGGCAGATGAAAACCATGCTGGCAAATGCAATTGAAAGGAAGGGAGCGGCGGTTAAGGAAACCTTTGCTACAACTTATATGGCCTCTGCTAATAACACTGCTCGACTGGACAAGCTTGAAATCGCTCTCAATTCCTTAACAAAAGAGCTACACATGCAAGGCAGGGCTCTGGAGAGCTTCGTTCGCCGCTTTGAGTTATACCTTCGCCATGTCCTCAATGTCTCTATTGAAATTCCAGCAGATGATTCACACACTACCATTATTCGACGTTTTAAGCCACAGATTCAGCCGAAGGGTGGCAGGGAGATGAGTCCAAGTGCTGCGGGTCAATCTGGTGCCTTGAATCCAATTCCGTGATGTCTGTGCTCTCTCTTTGGTTTAATTCCTGTCTGTTTACTATTTCAATCAGTATGTACAAGGCTACTATCATGCCTTCAGTAGGACTTTTGTTAGATCTCTATCTACCACAGCCAACCCTGCGTGGTTGGCCTGGGAGTTGTGTTCTGTGGTCTGTGCTTTTTGAAATAGCTAGGTTTCAAATAGTTCAGCTGTCAGCATGCAAATGAGAAGGCCTGTGACCCTTTATGGTTCTCTGAAAATTTCAGGCCATTTTGTATACCTATGTAACCTCAGTTTTTTGACTTAATATACTACTTCTGACTTACAAAAAAAAAAATGTCAACCTTATAACAGAAATTCCTGATAAATGCCAATAAGTCTAATCCATAAGAAACATTAAAACACTTATTTCATGATACATCATTAGAATATTAGTAAAAATTAACTAAATTAAAAGTTTGTTTTACACTTATTATTATTATTACTAATTATAAAAAGAATTAATATATATATATATATATATATATATATATATCTTTTAAAAAAAGTATATGCTGGGATATGGGGATATAGGTGGGGTATGTCACCCAATGAATCCCCTCAATAATGTTTAGTTCATATCATGGCACATGGGTTGTATGCACTCTTCTGCTAAGCTTCAAGGCACTGTAGGGTGCCAATTAATTTTGTTAATGTATCTTATTTCGAAGCTTGGTGTTATGTGTAAGAGGTGGGGATAGTGGTATGTCTCGTGACAAAATATTTATAAATTCTATATGGGAGGGCTAGTGAAATTTACTGTGTATGATTGTGTGCCAAGAACTTCTAAAAAATATGGGGGAGTTTCTTTGATCCAAACAAGTGATCGTAGACAAAATTCTCAAAGGAATCTAGCTTGGATGCCCTAGTGAGAAAGAGATTTACAGCGAGATCAAATGGAAACTTATAACCGAAATACGTGGTGTGTGAATTTATTAGGAGTGGTGAGACTATACTATTGTAGCATGCACTCCGCGTTTTTCCATAAAGTTGTTTTGGGTTACTCACACCAGATATAAAACTATAAGCCTTGATTTTCAAATTGAACACGTTAATTTCATGCTTGTGGCTTTTAGTTTTGTTGTGTATGTTTAGGTGAAGTGGTCTTTTCGCATGGTGCGCATCAACTTGCCTTTTATGTTTGCAATAGGGGAGGTGGTGGGTCTGTTTATTTTTTGGTAGGTGGTGAAACTCACTCTAATACCCAAATTATTTCTTTAATAGTTCATGTTTAAAATACTTTTACAAAATATATTTGAAACTTTAATGGAGAAAGAGATTAACGAATATGATTATTCATTAATAAACATGAGTTCTATTTTATGAATAAAAGTCACATTCAGTAGTTGGTTAATTGATTTGTAAATAACTCCAAGATTCCGGATTGAAAAGGAAGACGCAGTTTCCAGAAGGGGTTCTGTGAGAAAAGGAAATCCTATGAAGGGGAAGGGGTTCTGTGAGAAAAGAAATAGAAATGGCTAACAATAGAAATGTTCCAAGAACGAGTTTTCCTGAGCTAGCTTAGAGCCAATGGAGCTCTGTAACCCAAAAGGAAATTAGGCTCGACTGAGGTCACGAAGTCTAACTTATGGATATTACTGCTATCTTAGACTTTGGTGTGGAGCATGGGAGGATTTGAGGACGTGATCACTTCTCTCATGGTAGGGTGGAAAAATCAGTTTAAAAACAATTGAGTTAAGTATCTGAGTTACCTAATTTATTTGTAGAAAGGAATTGATAAATTTGTGCTTAATTTATGTACTTAAATTTTTTTCGAGAATAGAGAATTATCTATGAGGATAATGCAATTATAGTGAAAATTTCCATCCTATTATAATAATGAATAACATAAATATTTACTATTACATACAATGAATTATGCTATGAAGAATGAACTAGTAATTTTCTCTACCAAAAGAGTACAGTAATTTTGAATAGAATCTTTAATAGCCAGAAATAGAAATTCTATGACAAAAGAATTATGGAATGTAGAAGCTACAATGTGTGCATTAAGAAGGAAAATAAATAATGAATTGTTCACTATATCAAAAAGTGTAGAGCATAATCAAAATAATGCATGTATCTATATGTGAAAGAAGAAAAGAAAAAAAAACTTTTGTATGCCAGCCTACCTCGAAATAAATTAGTGCATAAGTGGGTGGGAAATCAAATTCATTTACTAATATCACTTAAGCATTCATTGGAAATTAGATACATGCACTGAGGTTTAGGAATCAAGTTCCATGGCTAACGAAACAGAATCCCTTGTCCTCTAGACTCTTGGATATATATAGAATCAGTAACTAAGCATTAAACAATTATGGAAAACTATAAACTCCCAAAGATGCAACATTGTTGTGAGTGGAAGCAATTACAAAATAAAATTTAAATACCGAGACCATATAAACCTAGAAACCGTAATTTGGGTTAAATACCAAAAGATAATAATGCACATTGCATTCTGAAAAGAACCAGAACTTGCATGTTCTTGCACGTAAATAAAATTCCTTACATCATGTAAGAGATCAGAAATAACAATATATATAAATATATGTAAAAAATAATGCAAAATACTCAAAATGTTCACAGTCTTAAGGAGAGACCAGGCCTTATATGGCTGAGTAGTCTGGAGGAATAAACCCTCAAAAACTTAAAGTGGATAAAAACATTATATAGTTATCCAAATGAAAAACTAACCGGGAACACCTTCGAGGATCGAGGAGTAAAGTAGTTGTTCCATTTAACACACCTGACTACATGCAACAATAAATTAAATAAAACCTAGAGCTCAACTCTCAATTTCGGGCCAAGCTTTTGTATAGAGGGATAAGAACCCAGCTGAGGTTCAGTACCTATACATCCAAGGGTTCGACCCTCAGAGATGTAACCCAAAAAGAAGACGCGGAGCGAATAAGAAACTACACCATTGCATATGTAGGGTCATGACTTACATGGATACAGAGGAGACGACCATCAAAGGAAGTTGTTGAGAGTCTCAATGCTACCGAGACTCTGCACGCAAACCCTCGTGAATAATAATAAGAGCTGGGTAAGGATAAGAGCACCATATCACAGAGAAAATGAAACAAAATATTGAAACCCACATTCAAGTTTATTACCTAAAGAGAAGCATCTAGAAGTTTCTCAAATATTCCTCCCACCTTTACAATCCAACCTGAAAAAGGAAGTAAGGCAGAGGAAGTGTTAAACGAACTGGTGAGCCAGGAGAACCTACCAAGCAAGGATATATATAACCTTAAACATTAAAAGAAGACAACACATGAAATAAGGATAAGGGATCACTTACGTTAGTGGAGGAAATCATCAAGGTTGCGTAGTGGGACATCATTGCAGAGAAGAAGCAAACTTCGAACCCTTTCGGATGGAGAATTAACATAGAGGTCACGAAAACCTCATCGAGAAATTAATTGAAAACGAAATCTTAACAAGAGAGCGAATCAAAAGGGAGCAATGAACCAGGGTTGAGTCCTCCACACCACACAGAGGTAGTAAGAGCACTCACTGCCAAAGCAAATCACTACAGAGGTTGCAGACCCATCGAAGAGAAGAGAAAATGAATGACAAAGTGCGGCGTTCGAGGTATGGTTAGTTACCCTAATCCCCTTCCGTTCAATGACTACAGTCAGATCTAAGACCAAGAGGATCGACGAACAACAAAAACTTCCAGATGAACTCAGAAACCAATAGATGTCTTCACCCAACATGTTTTAAGCGGTATTGCGACAGGGAGGTTATCAGATGAGACCGGGTCGAAGGGTGTGGATGATTAAAAATCATATAAAGGAATTTAAATGTAATCCCGAAGGACAAATCCTAAGTACTTGAAAAATCAATCAAAAGTAATTACGAACTTTTTTTTAATTAATGTATAATGTTACAAAATCAAACTTCCAATAATTAAACAATTATCCATAGGAGTATGTCCATAAGTTTTATTATAATGCATGCCATGGTAATTGTAATATAGATAGGACATAGGTAGTAATTTTTTTTAATTTTAACGTAATTTTGTATATGTATGTGACACTCACCCATGGACTCTCTAGTGCAATAGGCAACTTGGACTCTTGCTATGCACGGGTTTGATGATTATGGGAGTGAGCGAAGCCCAACAAGACAACTATTAGTTTCGCCCTATAAGCTCCGGGACACTGTTCACACCAAGTCACTATTCTTATGACCCTCATTGGGAGGTTGGTGGGTGTAATTTTCCTGTGGGTCAACCTAGATAGCGATGGGACAATTGTTATATTTCAATACTTTGTGGTTTATTTGTGGCTTGCGGGGGTTTGTTTCATTACATGGACAATCCCCTTGGAAAGAGTCATTTTCACTTAGGGACAAGGAAGGCTGACGCTTCAAGCATGAAGAAGGGATATCCCGAGCTTTTCAGGTGGGCTCCTTGGTGCATGGGAGCTATCTCTTTTCTTGGAAAATGAACTGAGAGTAGGGTGGGCATGCATTCACCTAAAATCTAGTTGAATATGCCTCATTATAGAGGTTTGGCGTGACGAGGAATAGTGGTGAGGGGATTCCAATGTGGTTGTAGTAAAATTATTACGGCCAAGGAGAAATTGTAGAGTCGACACCCTCATAGCCTATTCCCATAATGTTGAGCACCTCCTCGAAGGAGGAAAGTGCTAGTATTATATGAAAGATGATTGTTTCCATGGACCATCCCAATCGAGCTTGGAATGACGATCAAAATGACATCATAAACTTCAAGAGTCACATACAAATAAATTTATGTGATATGCATGACACACTCGTGAGTCTTCAAAGAGGGAAACATCACATGTAAGAGAAGCTAGACCATATCGAGACCAAATTCGCTAATATGGAGGGGCATATTCATGATGACTTCAAACCTCCTCCATTCCCTAGCTCGGGTCTAGACCACCATGCCCTATTAAGTTCTGATGATAATCCTTTGTCTCTTGGTGTTAAGGTTTTTGGCACTTTTTTCTTGTCAATCTATGTAAATCATGTCACTGTAGGTAAATATTTCTCATTTTAAAAATTTTCTATATATTTAAATATTCATAAAATAAATCTTTATCATCCTATTACTATAATTAAACTAATGTAAAAATAATAATAATAAAAATTAAGTAAAAACAAATTGAAGTGAAAAATCCATTTATCGTTTAAATATTAAATAATATTGGGAGTAATAAAAAAGAAATTTTCATTTAAATTTTATAACTAATTAAAATAAAAAAAGCAAAATATTTATTAATTAAATTAAACTTTAATATACTGTACTAATAATTGATTGTAATGTGATTTCTCAATGCAATGTGGAAACATGTTATTCGATATTTTTTAATATATATATATATATATATATATATATATATATATATGATTTGGAAATATGTTATTCGATATCTTTATGCTAAATACAATGATAAGTTATTCAATATTTTTTATGCTGTTTTATATTTATTTATTGGTGGTTTAATATTAATTTATTGATGAGAATACCTTTACCAAATCACAGTTTATTATTTTGCAAGCGAGTTTAAACAAACTTTACCAAATTTATTTATATATAGACCATAAACATTCTCTACGGTTATCCTCGGAGAAAAGTGAAACAACCATATACAGTTCAAAGCCACATGCAAAGAAAGTTGTTGCTGATCTGCCTACATGACCATTATCGGTTACAGTGAGATTTGGCCGCGAGATTATTCTACAATCGCCCATTTGGTATTTCATTATCTTTATTGGCATTTGTCCGCATCTGGAGTACTACTAAAAACTTCTGAACATCGTCATGGATCCTTATAAGATCAATGGGACTAAAGTGAAAACAAATATCTATAGGATTCAAAAGCTACATATGGTCCTCAAGCTTGCTGCCCTGAATATACGATCATTACTAAGTGTAATCAGATATAGGTGCGAGAACATTAAGCTGGAATCGCTCTGAATGGCTTCTGGATCGGCGTTCTCCAACATCCACACCAAATGCTCGAACAGCACTACCTCAGAGGCAATTGATAAACCATCCCTAAATCTTACTGTATGAACGATGGGGAGTGAGATTACTCCACGAACGTCTCACCCTGGGGAAGCTTTGCCATCTCCTCAGAATGTTCTTGATCTTTCTCATGTTGCTTACCCTGAATCTTGAATGCCTTTGGCTATGCAGGAAAGATGCCAAAATTAGTTGTGCAACTCAATTGACAGTCCTTAGAGACAACCCTAAATGAGAACCAACATGTAGCAGAACGAAAATCTAGCAGGTGTGCCCCAAGGGATTGCTTACTGTTGGTATAAATTGATTGTGGCTTGGTTCACTCGATAGAAAATGTTTGCAACTGTCGCAATTTTGATGGACCAACGCTGATAAGCTTGACTGCTATGGACCGATTTTCCTAAGGAAAGTTGGCCTTGTATAGTAAGACAATTTCCAGTGCAATGAAGGAAGGCTATTAACGATGAATATAATATTGAGGGAGCTTACTGAAGGAAGCAATATACCCATGCCAGCTAAGTGCTAGTTCTGATCTGGACCTACAATAAATTTCTTCACAATCTTTGTTTACAATAGAGATGGCTTATTACTGAGATCAAGATAGAATTTACAAATCTCATCCATGGTCAATTGTGCAAAAAGTATTCAATTGACGAATGAAATTTAATTTATTATATTAAAATACACAGAAAAAAAGATACTTGAAATATGTTTAATTTATAAAATGAAAATAAATTATTATACTTTTCAGCTCTAATAAATATCTTCTAAGTTATATATATATATATATATATATATATTTCTAAGTAATACTAATTTTATTAAGTCGTCAAACAAAGTTTACAAGGCACATCCTCAGAAATGGGGAAATCCATAATGAGGGATTGTACAAAAAAATTCTAGTAAAAAATAAACCGTCCCTGTGGGGAAACCGACCAAAATAGTCCAAATATACTAGGCTACCCTTGGCGGGAAACCAGCCTTTAACATAGTGCAAAAAGAAACTAAAAGAACAAACAAGAGAGGCGTCCAAAACCTGCAAACTAAGGAACTCAACGAGGACATGATAAGGAGAACTTTCATTCTCGATGCTGGTTGGAGGGTCCTCCTCTAGGATACGGCAGATGTAGCCGTAACCCAATGGTTCATTGTCTTCATGCTGCTTGTGAGGGGAGGGTGGAAGTCCGAATCGCTCCGCTGGAGTGTCCTCAGGAGCATTCTCCTGCAAAGAAGTTGAAATGTTCATGGCACTAGTCGCATGGAGGACTTCCTTGCCCTTCATAGAACCCGAAATACTGACACCTGGCAGTTACAACTACTCGGCTGGCTTGAAGTCACTATCGTCCGAAGAGGGGCTAGAGGTGGGTTGCACCGGGAGTGCCTTGAGCTTACAGGGAAAGAATGGAGGCTCCTCTGAGATTTTCGATTTGCGGGCACGCTTCTTGCCGTGGGAGGAGGAGGGTCGAGCAGGAGGAGCCGAGGGCGGAGCAGGAGGGGCCAAGGGGTCAAAGAGCATAGCAGGCGCAAGGGGGAGAGGATGCAAGTCTGCAGGGTCCCATGAGACCGGGAAATTCAACTCCGGAGGGAAGGCCATGGGCAGGGGAGGTCGCGAAGGGAGTCCCCTTCCCCCCGCTCTTCTGCTAGGCTATCGATGGAAACGCGGCATTCTGGTCGGTGTGTATAAGGCTCGAAAAGATGGAGGCGTCGCTGCAGAGGCGGGAGCCCATAGACTTCGCACCAGAGCAAATTAGGGCCGAAGTAGAAGGAGCGATGGGATGACAATTAGGGTGGGCTGGAAAGCCAGAGGCAGAGCGGGAAGATAGAGCAACATGCTGAGAGAAGGAGTAATTAACCAGCTCGCAGAGTACATAGAGTTTAAGATGGTGCATGGGAGTTTAAGGCCCAGCCCACGCGAGTTTTGATGGCGTTGTGCATCCCACGGATAGGGCACATGGGCGCGCCATGTGGTGAACCACATGGCTGCCTCATGGAAATCTGTGTGACTAAATACCACCCGCATCTAGGGGTCTTCTAAATTCTATATTACATTATTAATTAAATCATATTACGATGAAATGAACTTCTGTAATATTGAACTCTATATCTCTACAATTTTTCCTAGCCCTTCGAAAGGTTACAAAGCCTATATCCCTGACATTTATTTAATATAAATAAAAGGTTACGTGATATTTAATAGAAATAAAGGGTTAATGATAATTATAGTAATATTATACTTATCTTTCATATGAGTGGTAAGGATCACATTTTCTTTCAAAGATAATATTGCAGCTTACATAACAATCCCTTTGGCGTGATAAACAATTCAAGACATATGTGGAATCATTAGAAGATTTGGAACATCTATTTCTTAGGATTTATTCTTCTATTTTCGTTCCATGTGGACAAGCGTGACCTAGTATTTTGGCGTGGTACATGATCAGATTTTATAAATATGTTACCTCCTTATGTTCGTTAGAGCAATTATAGAAATTGGATGGCTATAAAATATTTCCGATTTATGATATAGGTTAAATAATGATATATTTATATTTTTAATATTTAAAAACTATTATATAAAAAAATTAATTATAATTTTATTTATTTATGAATAATTAATATTAGTGTTAACTAAAAAATAATTATAATATAATGGAAATGTATATTTTTTAAAAATTATGTAACAAGATTTTTAATTATAAAGATTTATTGGCATTTTATAATGCATATTTTTAATTTCTAAACAAACTTTGTTACAAAATTATGGGTCAATATTATCATTAATCTCAACCTTTTAACATAAATGACTCATAAATGCCAATAAGTCTAATCCATGAGAAACATCCAAACACTTATTTCATGATACATCATTAGAATGTTAGTAAAAATTAACTAAATCAAAAGTTTGTTTTAATTTTTTTATTATTACTACTAATTATAAAAAGTATTAATACATGAATTAAATATACATATATACATTTTAAAAAACATGTGTGCTAAGATATGGGAATATAGGGAGGGGTATGTCACCCAATAAATACGCTCAATAAGGTTTAGTTCATATCGTGGCACATGGGTTATACGAACTCTTGTGCAAAGCTTCAAGGCACTATAGGCCGCCAATTAATTTTGTTAATGCATGTCATTTGGAAGCTTGGTGTTAGGTGCAAGAGGTGAGGCTAGCAGTATTTTTGGTGATAAAATATTTATCAATGTAAAATGGGAGGAGTAGTGAAATGTACTATGTATTCTTGTGTGCCAAGAACTTCTAGAAAATATGGGGGGAGTCTCTTTGTTCCACACAAGTGATGGTAGACAAAATTCTCAGAGGGATCTAGCTTGGATGCCCTAGTGAGAAGGATATTTAGAACAATATCAAATGAAAACTTATAACCAAACGACATGGTGTGTGACTTTGTGTGGAGTGGGGAATCTCTAATGTTGTTGCATGCACTCCACTTTTTACCATTGTAGAGTTGTTTTGGGTTATCCACACCAGGTATAAATCTATAAGCCTTGATTTACAAATTGAATACGTTAATTTTGTGCTTGTAGATTTTAGTTATGTTGTGTATGTTTGGGTGAAGTGGTCATTTGGCATGGTGTGCATTAGCTTGGCTTTTATGTTTGAAATAGGGGAGGTGGGGGGTTTTTTTAGTTTTTGGTAGGTGGTGAAACTCACCCATGGACACTCCAGTGCTATATGCAACTCAGACTCTTGCTATGCATGGGATTGATGGTTATGGGAGCCGATCAAGCCCAACTAGTCAACTATTAATGTGGCCCTATAAGCTCTGGGACACTGTTAACACCATGTTACTATTCTTATGACCCTTATTGGGAGGTTGGTGGGTGTAATTTTCCTGTGGGTCAACTAGATAGTGATGGGGCAGTTGTTATATTTCAAGATCTTGTCGTTTCTTTTATGGCTTGTGGGTGTTTGTTTCATTACATGGAGAGTCGAATTGGAAAGAGTCATTTTTACTTAGTGACACGAAAGACTAAGGCTCCAAGCATGAAGAAGGGATATCCCAAGCTTTTTAGGTGGGCTCCTTGGTCCATGGGAGCTATCTCCTTTCCTGGAAAAGAAGTTGAGAGACGCGTGGTCACACATTCACATAAAATCTAGTTGAATATGTTGCATTATAGAGGTGTCAATATGACAAGGAATAGTGGTGATGGGGCTTCCATCGTGGTTGTAGAAAAATTATTACGGTCAAGAAGAAATTGTAGAGTCGACATCCTCATAGTTTGTTCCCACAGTGTTAAGCACCTCCTCGATGGAGGAAAATGTTAGTATTATATGAAAGATGAATGTTTCCACGGACCAGCCCAATCGAGCTTGGCACAATGATCAGAATGACATCATAAACTTCATGAGTTACATATAAATAAATTTCTAGGAGATGCATGACAAACTGATGAGTTTCTGGAGAGGGAAACATTGCATGTAAGAGAAGCTAAACCATATGAAGACAAAATTAGCTAATATCGAGGTCCATGTTCATTATGACTTCAAACCTCCTCCATCTCCTAGCTTGGGTCTAGATCATCCTCCTCCGACAAATTCTGAGGATTTGTGATGATAGTTCTTTGTCGCTTGGTGTTAGGGTTTTTTGCACTTTTTGATTGTCAATATATGTAAATGGTGTAAGTATATGTAAATCTTATTCCATAAATATTCTATAAAAATAAATATTTATCATTCACATTATTATAATTAAACTAATATAAATATATATTTAACCGGTATATTGTATAAAAATTTAATTACTTACAAACAAATTAAGGTGAAAAATCCATTTATATATTAAAAATATTTTAAATAATTATAAAATTATAAAATGTATTTCGGTGATAATCACATCTAATCAAATTTTGCTCATCTAATCAAATTTTTCCCACGCGGTTCGAGCCAGCGAGTGTGGTTCATCATTAGGATAAGATGAAGAAATATGATCAAGGAACCAATTTAAATAGATGAGAGGCTCCTCGAACTAGCAGTTATGATTAACAACTAGTTTGACTGGAATAAGAAATATAATAATCTTAAGAGATAATAGTTGTATAGTATATAATTTTCATTATTATTATTACTATTATTTTATTTTATTTATTTATTTATATTTAGTTTTTTAATATTTAAAAATAAATGAATTGAATAGTAATTTTAAAATGTTGAATTATAATCTAATAGTTACATTATTTATTAATGTATTTATTTATCTATTTATATTTAGTTATTAATACATATAATAATTTAAAAATTAATTAATTAATTAAATTATCTTTAGTTTTCTAATATTTATAATAATTAAAAGTAAAATAATTAATTAGTAAT
Organism: Pinus albicaulis; assembly: GCA_034641835.2. Classification (NCBI taxonomy): domain Eukaryota; kingdom Viridiplantae; phylum Streptophyta; class Pinopsida; order Pinales; family Pinaceae; genus Pinus; species Pinus albicaulis. The sequence continues at coordinate 671,625,292 of CM076573.1, forward strand.
TTTAAAATTTTTGAATTATAATCCAATAGCTACATTATTTATTTATTAATATATATAATAATTTAAAAATAAATTAATTAATTAGTAATTATAAAATGTTGAATTATAATCTAATAGCTACATTATATATCGAAAATAACTATAAACAAAAAATTAAAATAAAATCTACACTACGGAAAATCTACGGGGAGAAAGAGACCAGGAGCAAGAGGAGCTAAGAAGAGGAGAAGGGACAGGAGAGAGAACACCACGGGAAGAGAAACCTCAACTACGAGTGAAGGGTAAGAATAAAACATCTACTAACTCTCCATCCATCATCTCTGTTTAGGTTAACCAGTCATTTCTCAATTTCCATGGTTTTCCTTAACTTATGGGGGTGGAAATGGTCAATCCTTGCAATAATGTTATTCTCGTCTTCAGATGCAAAATTGTGGAAACAGGATCTCGATACATGAGAATACCAAGCTACCTGATTCACAATATTCCTCATTTCAGTCTAGATGGACAATCTTGTCGCATAAGTGGATAGATTCCTTCATTATCTCCCGTTCCTGTAAAGATTTTGGTTTCCAGTTTTGTTTTTGGTGGTGGCACTGCACAGGATCTTGTTGTTTTTGTTGTTGCCATGTGTAATGTCGATTGTTGATGGTCATTAGTCTCACTAGATATTAGATTCCATGGTTTTCTTTTGAAGGTTATCAGTCTACTTATTTCTCTGTCAATTTCTTTCGCCACCCTGGGTTTTTCGGTGTGTGATAATTTTTCCGATAGTGGAGAATTGTTTCGAATATTGCAATATCTAACATGATTATGCTGGTGGTGACTTGAAAATTTGAATTTGTTAATGCACTTGGATGCGACATGCGTGTTGGGCCTCATATTCTCGAGGTGTTCATAAGCCACCACATTGTACCCAGGCTGGTTATTTGTTGCGATGACGACTTCTCTTTATGACATGAGATTATCCATCTAACAATCATCTGCGCAATCCATTTTCGGACATTAGATGGTGCATGTGACGTTAAATATGGAAGGATGTTTTCCTTTAGGAGTTTCTAAATGATGTCGACAACTTCCTGGATATCTGACATTCCTTTTTGGGACGCCAAATTCTATTTATGGAGGGCCTGATAAATTCTTCTTGAGCAGGACAATGTGGGACATTTCTTGAGCTAGTAATTTAATCTGGGTGGTTGATGCATTTACTGGTGACAGTTTTTTAAAGAAGGTGCTCAATTTTGGGTCTTGATAGGCATGGCGCAGGTTTGTGACATCTTGTCATCTGACACCTTGGGCCATGAAGCACTTATTGTTGCTACGTTGGCAGTGGAAAGGGCCCGTATAGATGAGATTGACAGGAGGCAGGGGGTTGACCCTCTGAATTATACTGGGCCACTAGGGGCCACATCAAATTAGGATGACAACATAGATAAGGGAGCATAAGGCTGGCATCGGGGACATGAAAGTGGGGAAAATCAAAGGTGCCACAAACCTGCTTCTAGAATAAAGCAAGTCATTCTAAAATTTGATGATCTGTGGGGGCGGGTGGCTAGTTTATAGAAGCGGCCTTTGATCAGGAGGTGGTTATTTTCTCATATGCCGGAGGGAGACATGGCGGAATGGGTGAAACTATCTTGGAGCCCCATTTTAGGATACAATCTGAATGTGAGTATGATAATGAATTCATGGTTTGGCATACATTTTATGCACGAAGATGACTGTGCCAAGATCCTGCGGAGGACAAGGGTGAGGGGTAGGATTTTCATGCAGTTATTACCATGGTATTTAGAGTTTAATTTGGTACTCAAGGCTCCTAAAAATAAACTTGTTTGAGTCAAGATGTCGGGGCTTCCTCTAGAATTTTGGATGCTCAAGGCCCTCACGGCCATTAGTGAATCCATTAGCCCCAAGAGTTTGGGTACAAGTGACAAGCGAATTTCATGGTTGCTTGTGGAGGTTAACTTTGCAGGTCGTTTTCCTAGTGATGTGGATTTAATTTGGGGGAAGCGGTGACATAGACAGCGAGTGGAATATTGGGGTGTGCAATTTCGGTGCCTGATTTTCCATCAGACTAGTCATCTTATGGGTCGGTGCCCACAATGACACTAGCATCGGGGGTGGTTCAGGAATGATCAGTGGGGACCCATAAAAGGAATTCACTGGGATCACGTGATCACTATCACTTAGGTAATTTCTCATTTCCCTTTTCTGATTTTGAAGTAAATGAAAAGAATGTTTTTGTACTCAGCTGAATCCCGCAACCTTAATCTGAGTCGGACCTTCATGAGGCTCCTAATAAAACACCTGACTTGATCTTGCATGTCGCTTAGCCTCATCTTCCGTCATCCATCCCAGTCATTACACGCTCTGATAAATTGGCTCGAATTTTGCCTTTTGACAATTCTGAAAAGCCTCCTCCGGACCTGGTTTGACTGGTATACTCACGATATCTCCTTCTATGCCTCCTTTGGAATGGGCATCTCCCCCGCCAATACATGAACCAAATATTGGTGTGCCATTCAACTCCCCACAAAATACGGTGGGGAGTGACATTGAGTTGCTATTAGGGAAACCGGGCCTCGACTTAGATGCCTTGATGGTTTTTGATACAATTCACACAGACCCTCCCATGTCTATCTCCCACGCATCTACCTCCAACATCACTGTCTGGAAAAAATCCAAGTCTGGGTCGCATCGTTTCCGAGGGAGGCTCAAAACCAATTCATTCTAACAAGATGATTTGTATGACTTTCATGATGTTCTGATCTCTGTTATTGATGTCCCACAGGCACTTAGAGCATGAAGACCTGTAAAGGGTTCCAAATGAATTAAATCATCTCGCTTGATGTAAGGGGACTCAACAACCCCTCTAAAGTGTGTTGCCTTAGGGAGCTATTTAATGACACTCATCCTTTTGTGGCTCTATTTCAAGAGACATTGTATCCTCGACTAAAGGCTATTGGTATCATGCTCGAGATATAGGCGGGTTGGAATGCTATAAGTATTGATGTTGTTGGAAGGGCATGGGGTGTGATGGCTATGTGGGATCCTAATATGGCTAAATTCCAAGCATTTTGTTTTTTCGGAGAGATTTTTTTATCGGGTTGTATCAGAGGTTTTACAAAGAAATTTCATATCATCAACCTATCTGTATCTTGTCATGGCCGCTCTGCCTTTTGGGATCATTTTGAATCATCTCAGATATTGGGTGTTTCTAATAACATCGTCATTAGAGACTTTAACGCCACCTTTCATGTATATGAGTCACGGGGGCACAAGACGAGGCCAGATTTATTGGTTGATCGTATTGGTCGTATTTTTAGTGGTTGTCATTTGGTGGGCATCTACCTTGTCCCCTTGGCTCAACCCTAGACCAATCATCGGAAGGGGGATGAGTACATTGGGAACAGACTGGACAGAGCCATGGTTTATGAAGATCTATTGCTGGAATTGGGAAATTCCCGCCCGCAGGTGATAGGTGGATCAATATCTGATCATATGGTGATATCCCTTAATTGGCCAAAATAACTTCTAGTTCAGAGGATTCCTTTTAAATTTAATAGAATATTACTTAATGACCCGCATTTCAATCAAATGGTTATGGACTTCTGGTGGGAGGAGGAACACCATCGGGAGGAGGCAGGATGGCGTCGCTTATCATCCAAGCTTCGTGCTCTTAAATTACGCGCGAAATGGTGGGAAAGGGATAAAAAATCTGAGTTGCAGATGGAGTTAAAGAGCATCTCTGAGATGGTGGTGAAAATATACACCGAGATGTGGAATGCCCCTCCAAATCAGCAGCAATATGATAATATCAAGTAATTGGAGGTTAGAAGGTCGAAAATTCTCGAAATCCAGGAGGTGACATGGAAATTGAAGAGCAGGATTCAATGGCTGAAAGAAGGAGATTCAAACACTAAATTCTTTCACAATGTGACAAATGGTCAGAAGCACATAAATTCTATCTGGCAGTTGGAGTCGGCATTTGGAACTATGGGCTATTCAACTAAGGACATTCAGGAGGAGGTATTCCGTTATTATTCTGCATTTTATAAGGCCAAGAACGAGATTGATTACAGAAGTCAAACTTGGGTATTGGATCATATGCCTGTCATGTTTGATGCGACCTCAAATGAGGTCCTCAGGCAGACGATTTCTAAAGAGGATATTGAATCAGTCTTGAGGTCCTTTGCCCAAGATAAGAGTCCAGGGCCAGATGGATGGCCTGCAAATTTTTTTACTCATTTTTATGAGATATTGGCAGAAGGCTTATTATTGGCTACATAATAGATAAGGCTCAAGGGCTATGTCCTAGGTGACATGAACTCTACATTTATTTCTCTTATCCCGAAATCATCTAATCCAAAGGGGTTCCCTGATTACAAGACGATTGCACTGTGCAATATCATTTATAAGATAACGTTGAAAATCATTGGAAACATGCTCAAAGGTTATTTATCTAAGAACATATCAGAGGAGCAACATGGTTTTCTCCAGGGAAGGTCCATCCATGACATTGTGGCCACAACACAAGAAGAAATACACTCGATCAATTCATGCAAATTAGAGGCATTGATTATGAAGGTGGACCTTTTCAAGGCATATGACCGCATTGAGTGGTCATTCATTAGACTGGTGATTTTAAAGGCTGGGATATCCTTGTAGAATATTAGGTGGATTATGGTACGTATCACATTAGTGAGTTTTGCAGTTCTTATCAATGGAATGCCTTTGCAATTTTTTAAGGCTGAGAGGGGTCTTAGGCAAGGCTGTACGTTGTCACCCCTCATATTTATTCTCATTATGGATATGTACAGGTTCATCTTTCTCCCCCTCTGTTTTTATATCGCATTCCTTATTTGTATATGATTTACTTCTTTTTGGTAGGCTACCTCGGAACCAATGGCTATATCTTCACTATCCTCTTAATCATTTTGGTGCTGCTTCGGGGCTAAACAGTAATAAAGGAAATTCCTTCTTGATATATGGAAGTGGAGAAATTAACGAGATCAATTTTATAGCGGATTTTATGGGGGTTTAGGTTAAGTTACTCTTGGATGGTTTCATATATTTGGGCTTCAAGTTGAAACCTTGTGGATACAAGTCGATGGATTAGATGTGGCTAGTTGACAAGTTCTAATATACAATACTCAAATGGAGCCAGAGATGGTTGTCTTTAGGGGGGAAATTTGTTCTTATACAAGCTGTGTTATTAAAGGTTGTACTTTATCGGGGGCATCTATTGTATTTTCCTAAACAAACTGTTGGTTGCATAAATGTTGTGATCTCACACTTTTTATGGTTTGGTTGCCATAAGCAATAGGAAATTCCATTTATGCAACTGAGCATTATATTGATTCCAAAGGAGTATGGTGGCAGGGGTCTTCTGGATATCTGAGTATTTAAAAATTCCCTACTTATTAAATATTTCTGGAGGGCCATTAATTTCGGCAGCGCATGGTCGAACCTTGTTCTTTTTAAATATGTAAAGGGGGATCCTCTATTACAACTTTACAGGGGATCGATCATTCAGTCAGATTGCGAATCGACTATTTGGAAAAGCTTTCAGAAGGTTATGCTTATGATAGATGTGCGTTTAGTTTGGAGATTTGGTGATGGGCATAATATAATTTTGGGTGGCAATAGAATCATGGGGATTGATAAATATTTCCATTAGAATGTTAGGATTATACATATATTGGCCCATAGGGGTGTTTTTTATTTATCTCAAGTGATTTTCTGTTGGCGCGAGGGTGTTCTGATCTGGAAATTGATGGCGCAGTTGGGGCTTCCCTAAAGGGATGCCCATAATTGGAAGCTATTTACAAATTTCCTTCTAGATGGGGGTATGTGTCTTCACCATAAGGGGGAAAAGGTTTTCTGGGATGGTATTTCGAAGGATGATAGGCTGATTGTGAAGGATATTTACTCATATGCCATATCCATCCGGCACTCTAAGGGGCTCCCTCAACTTTCAGGAGGTACTGGCGATGGAATATACCTACTAAGATTATATTGTTTGGATTGATGGTATAGAAAGTACGTATCTTGACATGGGAGAGACTTATTAAGCATGGCTTTCACGGGCCCGAAAGGTGCACTCTTTGCCTTAAATAGGAGGAGTCAACTTCTCATTTATTTCTTTCATCTGAGATCTCCAGGAAAATATGGTTGTTGTTGTCTCATTGCATCATTGGACCCGATTAGCTCTCAAAAGATTTCTTAAACACTTTCGAGATTTGGGGTGCCACTAATGGTATTTATAAAGCACTGCCTTTTTATTTTATCCGGGAGGTTTGGCTTCCTTGAAATTGACTCATGTTTTATGAGAAGCCTATTAACATCCCCATAATACATGGAGCCATTATGATTTGGATTCATGGCCAAGATAAACATGATCCTACCACAAAAGACCTGTCTCATCGCACTTTACCTCATGCAATCACCTTGCCGGCGGTGTATTTTGACGAGGCCCTATAGGAGGGGTTATGTGGCTGTGGTGCATGCATCAGGATGGAAAAATCAGAACACTATCAGATTTACTGGAATGGTGGGGCTGGATCAAATAGTAAGGCTGAACTTGTTGCCTTATGGAGTGGTTTGTGGGTGGCATATAATATTGGCTTACACTCAATCCATATTTATGGTGATGCAAAGGTCATTATTGATGGGATAAGTGGGAAATCCATATTCCAACCACAAGGGATTCAAGGCTGGATTGACCGAGTACAGGGCCTGGTAATCAAGTTTAATGGCCCTCCTCTCATGCATATTTATCGGGAGAATAATACAAGGGCTGATCAATTTCCTAAGGTGGGTTTATCTGCAAATTCTGGTTGTCTACACATATAACTTTACCGAGGGATGCATGTGATTGATCATCGTGAAATCTCTATTTCTTGAAGTTTTTTTTTACCGTGATGGAATTTTGTTTCAGATCTGTGTTTTGCCCATGTCTATATTTTTTCTAGGAGGGCTATTAGGCTTGTATATTTCTTGCATTTATTCATTTTTACACGCAGCAGTGGCTGCCCTTTTGCATGCGAGCTGGATTTTACTTACAACAACCAGCCCTAGTCATCTTCAAGCGAGCCTACTCATACTCTTGCACTTTAATGATTCTCTCATTTCATTATGGGGGTGTTCCATGTTTATTCTCAATGGCATCCGTTACAGGAAAGATAGTTGTAATATTGTCCATCAGTTTCCTGTTTTTGGTATTTGAGGGGCCTCACTTTCGGCATGTGTTCCGATTTTGATGTTGTTGATGGCTCATGGTCTGGTTAAGACCACTCACGGGACATCTTCAGGATTTATGGCAATGTGATTCATGTGGAAACGTTTATATCTCTCCTAATTGTATAGGTTTCTGGGATGACCTTAATGTCCCCGTGTTTGCTATGTGCTATCTCTTAATTTTTAGAATGATCTATGTAGGTATACATATCCCAGGTTTGATGTTATATGACTAATGTAACTGTTTCTCCCATGGTTTTTTTCTTTATGAAAAAAAGATCAACATGTACCAAAACGAAAATCTAGCAAGTGTACCCCCAAGGAATTGATTGCCGTTGATACCAGAACGAAAATCTAGCAGGTGTGCCCGAAGGAATTTCTTGCGGTTGGAATAAATTGACTGTGGCTTGGCTCACTCCATAGAAAATATTTGCAATTGTGACAGTTTTGATGGATTAACGTTGATAATATTGTCTGCTATGGACCGATTTTCGTAAAGAAGGTTGCCTTTGTATTTTTAGATCATTTCCGGTCAACTGAATGAAGGCTATTAAGGATGAATATAATATTGAGGGAGCTTACTGAAGGAAGCAATATACCAATGCCAACTAAGTGCTCGTTCTGATATGGACCTAAATTAACTTTCGTCATAATCTCTGTTTACAGTAGAGATGGCTTATTACTGAGATCAAGACAGAATTTACAAATCTCACTCATGGTCAATTGTGCAAAAACTATTCAATTGACCAATGAAATTAAATTTATTATATTAAAAAACATAAAACAAAAAGATACTTTAAATATGTTTAATTTATAAAATGAAATAAATTATTATACTTTTCAGCTATAATAAATATCTTCTAAATTTTATGTTACATTATTAATTAAAACATATTACGGTAAAATGAACTTGTGTAATACTGAACTCTATATTTCTACAATTTTGCCGAGCCCTCAGAAAGGTTACAAAGGCTATATACCTAATATTTATTTAATAGAAATATAGGGCTAACTCATCTTTAATAGAAATAAACGGTTAATGACAATTATAATTAATATAATGCTTATCTTTCATATGAATGGTAAGGATCACATTTACTTTCTAGGATAATATTGCAGCTTACATAACATTCTCTTTGGCGTGATTAACAACTGAAGATATATGTGGAGTCATTAGAAGTTTTAGAACATCTATTTCGTAGGATTTAGTCTTCTATTTTCGTTCCATGTGGACAAGCGTCACTTAGTATTTTGGCTTGTTACATGATCAAACTTTATAAATATGTTAGCTGGTTATGTTAGTTAGAGCAATTATAGAAATTGAATGGCTATAAAATATTTATGATATAGGTTAAATAATGATATATTTACATGTTTTATATTTAAAAATTATTAAAAAAAATTAATTAAATTATAATTTCTTTTAAAACGCTATAATTTTTTTATATTTTGAATAATTATTATTAGTGTTAAATGAAAAATAACTATAATATAAGGAAAATGTATATATTTTTTAAAATATGTAACAAGATTTTTAATTTTGAATAATTATTATTAGTGCTAAATAAAAAATGATTATAATATAAGGGAAAAGTATATCTTTTTAAAAATATATAACAAGATTTTTAATTATAAACATTTATTGGCATGTTATAATGGATATTTTTAATTTCTAAACAAACTTTATTATAATATTATTGGCCAATATTATGATTATCAAAACTATAAACTCTAAAAATCATAACCCATTTCAAAATCTTTCTCTCTTTTTTATATATATAATAATAATAATAATCCAATTTTAAGTTTAGCAAGGCATACATACTCTACTCCCCTCTGATTTTAACACTGTGAACTCTTAGGACGAAACACATGCTCTTAACCATTAGGCCCACTCAAGTTGTATATATTTTGGTTGAAGCTAAAAAAATGAAATAATTACTTTTAAGATAAATCTGAACCTTCTAACATAAATGACTAATAAATGGCAATAAGTCTAATCCATGAGAAACATTAAAACACTTATTTCATGATACATCATTAGAATGTTAGTAGAAATTAACTAAATTAAAAGTTTGTTTTAAATTTTATTATTATTATTACTAAATATAAAAACAATTAATATATGAATTAAATATGCATATATATACATTTTAAAAAACGTGTATGCTGGGATATGGGGATATAGGTAGGGGTATGTCACCCAATGAATTTTCTCAATAACATTTAGTTCATATCGTGGCACATGGGTTTTATGCACTCTTGTGCGAAGCTTCAAGGCACTATAAGGTGCCAATTAATTTTTTTAGTGCATCTCATTTTGAAGCTTGGTGTTATGTGCAAGAGGTAGGGCTAGTGGTATGTCTCGTGACAAAAGATTCATCAATGTAAAATGGGAGGGCCAGTGAAATGTACTACGTATGCTTGTGTGCCGATAACTTCTAAAAAATATGGAGGGATTCTCTTTGTTCCACACAAGTGATGGTAGAAAAAATTCTTAGAGGAAACTAGCTTGGACGCCCTAGTGAGAAGGATATTAAGAGCGATATTAAATGGAAACATATAATCGAACTACGTGGTCTGTGACTTTATGAGGAGTGGTCAGACTCTACTATTTTTGCATGTACACCGTGTTTTCCCACATATTTTTTTTGGGTTATCCACACCAGGTATAGAGCTATAAGCCTTGATTTACAAATTGAACACGTTAATTTCATCCTTGTAGCTTTTAGTTTTTTTGTGTATGAATGGGTGAAGTGGTTGTTTAGCATGGTGCGCATTAGCTTGCCTTTTCTATTTGCAATAGGGGAGGTGGGGGGTCTGTTTAATTTTTGGTAGGTGGTGAAACGCACCCACGAACTCTCCAGTGCTATATGCAAGCAACTCAGACTCTTGCTATGCACGGGTTTGATGGTTATGGGATTGGGTGAAGCCCAACTAGCCAACTATTAGTTTTGCCCTATAAGCTCTGGGACACTGTTAACACCAAGTCAGTGTTCTTATGACCCTCATTGGTAGGTTGGTGGGTGTAATTTTCTTGTGGGTCAACCTAGAGAGTGATGGGGCAGTTATTGTATTTCAAGATTTTTCTGTTTCTTTGGTGGCTTGTGGGGGTTTGTTTCATTACACAAAGATTCCCCTTGGAAAGAGTCACTTGCACTTAGGGACAGGGAATATTGAGGCTCCAGGCATGAGGAAGGGATATCCCAAGCTTTTCAAGTGGGCTCCTTGGTTTATGGAAGCTATCTCCTTTCCTGGAAAAGAAGTTGAGAGTAGGGTGGTGATGCATTCACATAAAATCTAGTTGAATATGCCTCATTATAGAGGTTTGGTATGACGAAGAATAGAGGTGAGGGGGCTTCTAAAGTGGTTGTAGAAAAATTATTACGGTCAAGGAGAAATTGTAGAGTCGACACCGTCATAGTCTATTCCCACAGTGTTGAGCACCTCATCGATGAAAGACAGTGCTAGTATTATATGAAAGATGAATGTTTCCACGGACTAGCCCAATTGATCTTGGAAGGATGATCAAAACGACATCATAAAATTCATGAGTCACATACAAATAAATTTGTGAGAGATGCATGACAAACTGGTGAGTATCTAAAGAGGGAAACATTGCATCTGTGAGAAGCTAGACCATATGGAGACCAAATTCGCTCATATGGAGGGGCATCTTCATTATGACTTCGAACCTCCTTCATCCCCTAGCTTGGGTCTAGACCATCCTCCCCCGTTAAATTTTGATGATATTCTTTTGTCTCTTGGTATTAGGGTTTTTGGAAATTTTTTCTTTATCAATCTATGTAAATCCTATGAGTGTATGGAAATATTTTTCATTTTAAAAATTTTCTATATATTTGAATATGCATTGACTCATTAGTAAATTTTAATATCCCATAAATATTCTATAAAGATAAATCTTTATCTTCCACATTATTATAATTAAACTAATGTTAATGTTAATGTTAATGTAAATGTAAATTTAACTTAACTAGTATAGTTTACAAAAAAAAAAAAAATACTTACAAACAACTTAAAGTGAAAAATTCATTTATATATTAAACAATATTTTAAATAATAAAGATTAAATTTCCATTTAAAATTAAAATTAAAAAATAAAAATTATTATTAATGGAGTTAAACTTTAATTTACTATAAGAAATTATTTATTGCAATGTGATTTTTCAATGCAATTGTTGGAATAAGACATATCTATCTATATATATATGTGTGTGTGAATTAGAGAGGATGTGGCATGTGTGACTTTTATGGATGTTTTGGTTTTCTTGGGAAGGTTACCCGCTGCAAACCGTGGAAGTTATGATTGATCCTACATGATTCATTTCACTAGTTTCAATTCCATTTCTTTATTCATCACCTGAAGCAATGGATGTTAAGTGAACTATTCAAAAATCATGAGAAATTATTCATTTACCATTACTTCTCATAAAAATTGTCATAAATGAATAACCTACTTAACACTTTTAAATCCTAAAAAATAATATCTAATATATTTTAGTTGTTTAATGTAAATTTATTGATAGAAATACTTTACCCATCACAATTTAATTTTTGCAACCAAACTTAGACAAAATTTAGCAAATTTATTTATATATATATACTAGCAGTTGCCCCAGGAGGTGCAAGGAGAGGCCGATAGGAGTATCATTTGTTAATTATTAATTTTAAGTAAATGCAGTTTTTGAGATGAAGGAGATTTTGTCAATGTAACAGTGTAGTCAGTTCCTGTTTTGCCATTTTATCTGTTTTAAATAAAAAAAGTTGTACAAGAAAATAGCAATTGATAAATTAATTTTAAGTTAATTTTTTTGCATTTTTTTCTTAATTTTATAATATGTAACTACATTAGAATTGTTTAACAAAAACATTCTCCAATGTCATTAGAACCGCATGGTGGAATATTAAATACTAAATTGATTACATTATATTTTAAAGTAATCTAACTAATAGATGAGATGATATTTTAATTTACAAAAATTGAATGTCTCAAGGATCCATTTATACATAGAGTGGTTCTAAACTTCTAATAGTTAAGAATGCATGCCTTCTTGTAAAAGGTTAAAAGTTCAAATTAAAAAAGGTAGAAAATAGACATCTAGGAATCAAATCACTAGGCAAAGACATGGAATTCATATTTAAGTATAGCTTGCTTCATTTATCATAGCTATATAGCAACAACATGTGGAATTCAACTAATATAATTATCCCAACTTGAAAAAGACGAATTGAAATTTAGTTAGAGTGTAATGGTAAAAAACCCAACTTGGAGAAAGATTCGTGGAAATTCAATTACAATATTATAGAAAAATGTGAAGTAAATCTGGTTAAAATAAATATGTGAATTAAAGATTTATTCATTACTTTATCGTTTAAATATTACTTTATATATTAAATATTAATTAAATATGTGAACTTACTATTTTTTTTTACACAACTCTTACTAGTGACATGTGAGTTCAAATTGAGCAACTTAGAAGTTTATGGTTACTTTCTATAAAGAAAAATAATCTTTTTGGAGAGATCTCTAATTCTATTAAAAAAAATAAGTTACTAGGGAAAATTCCTAAAAATTTAAGAAAATATGTGAACTTTCTATTTTTTTTACATACATGTCTCACTAATAACATGTGTCATTACCAAAATGAATTGATTGACAAAAAAAAAGCAAGTGTATTTGCAAACAACCATGTATATAAGGTACATGAATTGCAAATATTATATATGTATATATAAATCGAGATTAAAAAAATCCCAAATAATACATGAAATTTGAGGAGATTAAGACAAATGGAGACATTTATATATAGATAGTGCGGTTATCAATTTTAGGAATCCTTCACACTAGAAACCACTATATGATATAAGCAGTCCTAATTACATTCTTATCATAATCTTGGTGGCGAATGAAAAAAGAAAAGCAACATTTAAAAAAAAAATCATATTTATATAAATCTTCGGAAAGGTAAAAAATTTACCTACCTCCCTCTTTATAAATCTCAGGAAAAATCCAAAAGTTGCCTATTGGATTTTGGGATTTTTTCTAAAATTTATATAATATGAAAAAATAAAAGCAACATTTAAAAAAAAGCATATTCATATTAATCTTCGAAAAAATGAAAAAAAATACGAAACTTCCTCTTTATGATACAGGTCCAGAGGGTACTTCACATGGACTTCCTATTTTTCATAGGTCGCGTTGACTTCTAATAATCCAGGGAGTCCATCTTCAGAAGGTACGAATTCTAATGGAAAATATAACAAATTGAAGGCCGACCGCAACGTGCATTAGATTTTGAAAAAAAACGATTGGCATTTAAACAAAAGTACAAAGCTATAATGGAAAACTTAATTTACTCTCGTACCACTAATTTCCAAGTTCCCATGCCTTATAAAAGGTTCATGCTGTTTCAGCTTATTCTGCTTCTTTTTTGGACCCCTTCTTCTCGTGATGCTCGTGGAAGGCAAACCCTCGTGCTCCAACGGCAACAGCTGCAGCAATCTCCTCTTCAATCTTGTGCCTGTGCGCGTGCTCTGGATCCTTCTTTGCTTCGTGCTTCTCGTACTACATAAGAATAATTTGATATCAATATGTATGTTCATTCAGAGTTTTGCATACTAAAATACAGATGAACTAATATTATCTTTAAATCTAGAACAATAAAACATTACTTTAATATCGAAATCTGACTTGATCCCTCTCCTCTGAATTACTATGGCTTTATTCTATGACAAATTCTCATAATGCTGAAATTCCAACATAATTATTATATTCCAAAATAAAAATCAGATCCAAAGTAAAAGATTATTTTAATATGAATGCAAACGCTCCAGCTGCTACTGCTCCCAATTCACCCAAATGCTCATCGGGCTTATGCTTCTTCTCCTCCGTCAGTGCTTTCTCGTGCTCCAATTCACTAGAGTTAACATTCTCCAAAGCATAAACATCTGCAGTCTGTGTCACCTGCTCATTACCATACATCGTCTCAGAAGAAACAACCTCCCAGGCAGCAGAATTTCTTCGAATAAGGTCGTATCCTCCACATATAGTATACATCCAATATGAAGAGCTACCTGAATTAGCAAATAAAGCATATTACCAATAATGCATAAATCATATTACCCAAATTAAAAATGGAAACTCAGTGTCATTTTTGGTAAAAAGTTATCATGTTCTTATGCTTTTTTTTAACTTTATATATATATATGATGAAGGTATATTTCTTTTTCAAAAAAATGAGTTATGAGGGAAAATTTCTAAAAATTTAGAGAAATATGTGAACTTGCTATGATGAAGGTATATTTCTTTGTTTTTTTGAACAGTTATATTTTATGATTTTTATGATAAAGCTATAGTATTATTTTATTTTTGGAACTATTATATTTTATGATTTTATGATTTTATGATTTTTTTGCACACCTTTTACTAGTGACATGTGTCATTATCAAAATGAATTGGTTGACGAAAAAGCACCTCTATTAATTCAAAACAGAAGGCCTATCTGCCTAATTAACCATATTACAGAAGGCCTATCTGCCTAATTAACCATAGTTACCAAATTCATCCGAATTGAAACCAAAAAATCCGAAATTCCGGAGTACAATTCGAATGGCGAAGGATTCGAATGGGAGTGTTCTGCATAATACCCTACTCTGGTCGAAACGCGGGCTGGAATCAGAGCCAGGGATGGATGGGTTGGTGCTGGCTTGGTAGTTAGCTTGCTTGCTGCTTGCTGGTCGATAACCCAGGGCCTCCTCGTTTGCTTGCGTTACTTCGACCAACTAACCACTGGATCGTGCTAAACGAATAGTGGCTAATAACAGTGTTTTAGTTAATACTCGTTCTACCCTTAAGAGTGCTTGAAAGCCCGTCTGAAATGGTCAGTTACTCTTTAGGTTTGGGAAAGGGATGGCTTTATTCGAGATTATTGGGTATAAAATCTTCGAGGTTGGAATATATAGATACTTGTGATTATTTAAGACTAAGGTAATGAACTATAAATATTTGTTAAATTGGAAAATTTTTATTTTTTAATTTTATTTGTGATTATTTAAGACTAAGGTAATGAACTATAAATATTTGTTAAATTGGAAAATTTTTATTTTTTAATTTTATTTTGGTTTTTGTTTAGACATTTTTTTTTAAAGGAAATACAAATAATTAGAAAATTGGAAAATTTGTATTTTTATTTTTTTCATAGATTCTAAATTAATAAGTTTAGAACCATGATTTTTGTATTTATTTATTAGATAAGAATTTTGAAAAAATATGTTCTGAAATTAAAAAGCTATTTCTGATTTAAGTATTGGAGGGAAGAAAAATGTAGTTTTTTTAAATTTTAGTTGAATTGTGTTTTAAATATTATTATTATTTTTAGAGTTATTAGAAATTATTCAAAATTTTAAAATGAATTAGAATGAAAAATATCAAAATATCTCATATTAGAAAATATATGTATATATATACCTAAATATTAAAGAGATATACTAAAGAATTTTTTCGAAATTAAAAAAATCTTATTCGAACAATTTTTATAGTATCCTATCGAATTCGAATTCGAATCCGAATTTGAATTCGAATTGGGTAACTATGATATTGACAATAAACATTCTTTACAATTATCCTCGGGAAATATCGTCTCCTACACCTACCAACATACACCGTCCTACATCCCTTGGGCACTTGATATGTATTGTAATTTTCTGCCTGGACAAGACTCGGCCGCCTCTTCTTTGCAAAATCCAATGAAATAACTTCATACCCGTCATTAACATCATCAGGGAATGGATCACGAATGGAACTGGGATTACTGTACGAACGATGGGGAGTGAGATTACTGTACGAACGTCTCACCTTGGGAAAGCTTTGCCATCTCCTCACGTTGTTTTTGATCTTTCTCATCTTGCTTACCCTGAATCTTGAATGCCTCTGCGTATGCAGGAAGATGCCAAAATTAGTTGTGTAACTCAATTGGCAGTCCTTAGAGACAACCCTAAATGAGAACCAACATGTACCAGAACGAAAATCTAGCACGTGTGTCCCAAGGAATTGCTTGAGGTTGGTATAAATTGATTGTGGCTTGGCTCACTCCATAGAAAACATTTGCAAAATTTTGATGGATTAACGCTGATAGGCTTGTCTGCTATGAACCGACTTTCGTATAGAAGCTTGGCCTTGTATACAAATATCATTTCCGATCCACTCAAGGAAGGCTATTAAGGATGAATATAATATTGAGGGAGCTTACTGAAGGAGCTAAAATACCAATGCCAGCTAAGTGCTAGTTCTGATCTGGAGCTAGAATAACTTTCTTCATAATCTCTGTTTACAATAGAGATGGCTTATTACTGAGATCAAGACAGAATTTACAAATTGCATCCATGGTCAATTGTGCAAAAAGTATTTAATTGACCAACGAAATTAAATTTACTATATTAAAACACATAAAACAAAAGACACTTTAAATATGTTTAATTTATAAAATGAAGATAAATGAAAATACGTTTAATTTATAAAAGGAAAATAAATTATTATACTTTTAAGCTATAATAAATATCTTTAAATTTTATATTACATTATTAATTAAAACATATTACGGTAAAATGAATTTGTGAAATATTGAACTCTATTTTTCTACAATTTTGCCGTTCCCTCCGAAAGTTTATAAAGCCTATATACCTGATATTTATTTAAGAGAAACATAAGGTTACCTCATACTTAATAGAAATAAAGGGTTAGTGATAATTATAATTAATATAATACTTATCTTTCATATGAATGTTAAGGATCACATTTACTTTCTAAGATAATATTGCAGCTTACATAACAATCGCTTTGTAGTGATGAACAATTCAAGATATATGTGGAGTCATTTGAAGACTTAGAACATCTATTTCGTAGGATTCAGTCTTCTATATTCGTTTCATGTGGACAAGCGTCACTTAGTATTTTGGCGTGTTACATGATCAAATTTTATAAACATGTTAGCCAATTATTTTCGTAAGCTTAGTAGTTTCTTACTTTTTTCTATTAATATAAAAATTGAGTAAAATAGATACAAAAATTAAACCTCAATCTGTCCAAAGGAAACAAGGTTTATTGGCTATATGAGTGCATTGTACGCCATCGAAAACATGTATTTCCTTAAATTATTATAAAGAGTCTTTAGGTAACTAATATCAGAGTCTACTAATACTAACATTTACATAATGCATAAGTAAAGCTACCCACTAAAAAAACTAGAACTAACTGCTCTAGTCATCATCTGACTCCACTGGGGCCGGATCTTTAACACTGGAACCTGGCATATCAACTTATTGCATAGCCTTTATGTCCTTCTTCATTCTGTCAAGACAAGCATACTGATGCAGTTGATGCAGGTTGATTTCCTGGATGTTTCTATTAATCTCTGCCAGGGTGGAGACTGCCTTAGGCTCCCCTCCTGCTTCCTGGACTGACGTTATGGCCTTAACCAACATGGATTTTACTAGCCAATATGTTCTGATTGAGGGATGAAACAATGAGATTCTCCCTCGGGTATGCCCCGAGTCATTAATCATATGCTGTAATTCTTCCACTGTCAAATCATCCTCCTCTTCCATTTTGGTTCTAGCTTCTATCTCCCATCCATAGATAAGAGATTTTGGAAAACATGGTGTTTCTTCTGCATAGACCTGAATTAAGGGCTCCATGAGCTCTTTGTTGTATTTTCGGCCTCTCTTGGTTAGCGGGCTTGAGATTTTTTCTCTGTCTTTGTCCAATTTGGCATTTCTGCCTCGTTTTTTTTTCACCATATTCGAATGAGGGACTGGGAGGAAAACAATAAACCCTGAAGCAACAACACGATATAAAATATCGAGACAGTTAATGAACAAGACATATACATGACAATGGTTGGGTAATGTAGGTGATGGATAGAAATCATGAACAACTTGACACTTTAGAAGTTTAAAAACATTTTGGCCACCCCCCTTATCCTTCCTGCCAAAATTACTACCTACCCTTGGTCAGAGCAGAGGCAGAGTATTAAGCAAATGTAAACAGGGCCCATAGCAAAACAAGCAAATTCCAACCTTGCCAAAAACTCAAATTTTGCATGTATACCATATATGTAATACCCCAAGTTCCTATTCTTTTGAATTGATAGTTGAATAAGTCCAAAGGGGAAGTGGACCACAATGGAGAACTAGTGTGTGTATTTATTTTATTTTTAATCAATAAAAATAAATAGAAAAGTTATGTGTGCAATGACTAGATTGAGAATTGAGATCTGAAACCTAAATCCATGAGGATGTGAATAAGGTGATGAGACTTTCCTACACCTTCCAGAAATCCTTGGTGTTAGTCATCAGTATTTTTCACCTGTTTTTGTTGACTAGATTCTTAACTGATTTTTCTAGAAGCTAATCTTCATATGTCAATTTGTCATCTAGAAAACACCCCAGAAATTTTTTTATCCTTTTACCTTTTTCCCTGTTAGCCTATGCTCAGAGCAAGTTTCAATTTTCAATTCATGTCTTGTTTCAATAAAATATCCCTGTTTATAGTTGTCTTAGTCTTGCTTGTCTGCTATCATTTTCCCCTTATTTCTCATGAAATTCACTGTCCAATATTTGACAAAGTGTCCCCCTTCCTCTCCCTGATCTTCTTGTGAAAAATAATCAAAATCTATGAAAGTCACCCCTAAGTTAAGTAAGTGGTGTTTAGGAGTCATTTCCTTGGCGAACTATCCTAAGCCAAAAGATCCTCTGTCTAGTACGAACCAGTAATAGATTGCCTTCCTATTCTGCAAAATAAATCTTGATACATCCATAGGTCGCACACCACTAAGAGGTCTTTTGTCTTTGTTCAAGAATAAATTCTACAATGGTCCAAATCAGAAGAAAATGAGCATGTTCACTGTCTAAAAGAATGTGCTTAGATCGGACAAAATTTCCATAAGGCACCCAAGAACCCTTCCAAGGTTCAAAGTCATATTTTCTGCATCTCTGCAGGGGTGTAAGTGAATGATAAATAGTATCCAAACAAGAGCAAAGAGACAAGTCCAAATAAGTCTCTCATGTTGAAGAAATTTGCCATCATGAAGAAAATGGAAAGCTGAAATGAAAAGAGAGCAGGATTGCATGTTTCAAAAGTCAAAAGTTGCCCTAAAAGCTGATACCATCCTTCAAAGCCACATAAATACAAAGGACTGATATAATGTTGATCTGTAGTGTTTCAGTGTTTCCTTCAGGGGTAATGCTGCATAATTTTTCCCAAGGACACCATCATAATACATAAGAAGACCGCTGCTTCTTATGCTGCCTTAAGCTCGGGATAAGAACACTAGTCAAAGAGATAATCCAATGTACCTCTGCAGACACAATCAATAAAGGTTAGTAAATAATGACCAACAAGAAAATAATATACAAATACATGTCATGTGGTTCCTGGTTTAAAAGGTTGACAAAGATATTTTGACAAAGGACACATATCTCAGAACATGCCTCCTATAGCAGATTGTCAAGTGTCACCTTTGTTACATATTTTGATATACTAAGCAGAAATATGTATTGCAGAGAAAGATAACACAGTTTGGAAATGGATGAAATCTCATAACTGTGTTAACCTCCTCCAAACAAGAGCAGATGGTTGGGTGACATGCTGAAAACCTCCTCCTGTATAAGAGCAGATGGTTTGGAAACATTATGTTAACCTCCTTCATTTAAAAGTAGATGGTTGGGAAACATGCTGATAACCTCCTCAAGTTTAAGAGTAGAGGGTCAGGAACAGAGGTACAACCTCATTCAAAGAGCACAAGACTAACAGTTTTTCAAATGGCCTAAAAATTTACTTACACCACTTCATCTAAAGGATGAAACCACTGATACAACATTAGTGTTTGAAGCGGTTTTTAAATGAGTTCACTGTTTAAAGGACAGAATGGAAAAAAAGTGACAAAGCAATGAGTTTGCATAGGTTAAAAACCTATTTCACCTCAAGCAAAGAGATGACTTTTATGTTGTTTACAAAACCCTGTTTCCTCTGTTCATAAAAACTTCCTTTCAAACTGTCATGAGGATAAAACTTGGGCTAAAAACTTTCATGCAAATAGTCAAAGAAAGAAGTTGGATGTGATTTACAATAGTTCTCACGTATAAAAAGGACTGCAAAGGTTAGGATAAATCATGATTGCCAAGAGTTACTTTAAAACGTCTCAGGGGTTATTTCCTTAATAAAAAGGCAGTGAGAAAAATCTTGTTTTTAAGGAGACCTTTTTACTTCAAGAAATTCATGCATATGAGTGTTTGCAAAAGAAGCTAGCCACAGCATTATGTCTATAAGTCTTGTTCGAAAGTGGGTGTTTATAGTATTTTAAAAAGGGTGATATATTACTGAAGGTGGTGAATTGTATTTTTATCTGACAAAAACCTTTCCAAAGGGCATTCAAACCCTTCCAAAGCAAATACAAAGGTATTTGAGCTCATTTGAGTTTTAAAAAGGCAGAAGAGACCATTCTAAAGGCCCATTGTGCAATTTCAAACCACGAAGCAATCGTTTTTTGGCTGCTTACTGAAGAAACAGAGTTTTTTCAAGGCAAATTTCAAGTTTCGGTGCTCAGAAGTCCTCACGATGCACCTGTGAGCGCCTGAACGAAGGATTTGAGCTACAGCACGGCGCACCTGTGCTTTTGGTCACCAGGCGCCTGAAACCGACCCGACAACCTTTTTCAGCGCGGCGCCTTCTACTCCAAACGTGATCCGGATTTATGCAGGAACGCAACAGAATACCGAAATAACCATAAACATAGAGATGCAGTGGAAATAGTGCGTCATTTCATTAATATCAAATAACAGAAATATGCTTACAGACATAATGGAAATAAAATAGCTAGGGTGCTGGTAGCAAATCTCTGAGAAGAGATGTGATGGCTACCGACCTCTGAACTATGTTACAATGAGGTTCGAGGGCCTATTTATTGTTGAGAAACAATGTAGAATCTGAAACATCCAAAAACCTAACCGTAGGAGATGAGGCGCCAAAACTGTGGGCGCATGTTTGGGTAAATTGGTGGTTCAACTTCCCGGGGGCGTAACTTTGGCATCCGATCTCCGTTTGACGCGCTCAATAGCTTGTTAGAAAGATCTATCTGAGGAATTCAATTTTTGAACGAGAAAAATCAATCTATAGACCCATTTGCTCTCCGTTTTCCCAAAAAATGGCGTTTAGGGCCTCAAAACGGCTCCGAAAGTTCAGGACCCGAAAAATTACTAAAAATAGTAAGTTTTCTTGCAACTTGAAAATTGAAAGAACTGAAGATGGGGGTTCAAATGGAATAGGTGGGTGGCCAACAATATCCACCTCGATCATTAAGCCCCCAAAACGGCTCCGAGATTGGAGGACCTGAAAACCTGCTAAAAATAGTAAGTTGTGCTGAATATGAAAAGCTGCAAGAATTGATGGTGCTGGTCCAAATGGAATAGGTGGGTGGCCACTGATATCCACCTGGATCATTCCTCCCTCCTTAGGAAGCAATGGTCCCCATTGCGTTGAGATCCTCCATGAGATGAGGCAAATTCTGTTGAACTGAGTATTAGATTTGTTGAAGATGTCATGGACCTGTGGGTGGACATGCTAGATGCATTTAGTAAATTTGGTTTCTTTATCAGCCTCAGATAGTACATGTTTGGATTCTGTATGTGTAGTTGCAGGATGTATGGAAACATCAGGCAGTGGTGCGTTGGGAGTTAGATTAATGGAGTGCTTGTCCTGACAGTGTGGAGGAACCTCTATGAGTGCAGAGAAATTGTCATCGTATTCCTCCCTCACTTTGTTCATCTGCTGCAGCCGTGCAAGGGAGCCCTGTTTCAAGGTTGTGGCCATAATATTCTTCTTTCCGTGTGAGTGTGTCGTAAGGAAAATGAATTTCCTGGTTTGGGAAACAATCTTACGGCGTTGTTTTGCAGTAGTCAAAGAGATGGCAGGAGGCGGTACTACCTCCGGTATCCTGTACAAGTTATTTCCAAAAGTAATAATAATAGCACGAGGCCTAGACTCATACACAGCATGTCACCTCCACAAGTATGGTTGGCCCAATAATACATCAGCTACATCAAGAGGAGCAACATCACACAATACCTCATCTGTGAATGGCTTGATACTGTACGGAAGGCGGCACTGCTGGTGGATGCGGAGATCTCTGCCTGGGTGGAGTCATCCGATGATATATGGCTGCGGGTGTGCTATGGTTGGTAGGTCGAGCCGCTTCACTACCTCTACTGAAATGAGGTTCTTTTGGCTTCCGCTATCGACGAGAAATTGCAGCGGAGAACCCTTTACCCACATCTGCGACTGGAAGAGGCGTTCCCCCTCCTCTGGATCCTCTGGACTCTCCTTCTGGATCTTGGTGGTGGCAACAATGGCACTGGGATCTGCATCAATGATCTGCTTCCCTTTGTCATTGCCTTTGTCTGGTTCTAACTCAGGATCAGAAAATGCATCTGATTCGAGTGCCTTTAGTTCGGCCACCAAAGACTGTTTAGCCCGACACTCGCTTGTGCTGTGAGTGGGGCTGTTATGAAATTCACACCACTTCCCTGTATCCTTCTTTATATTTGTGGTGTTTTTCTGAGTCACATTTCTTTGGCCTTGCTCCTTGTTCTTCGGTTCGGGGGCACCTTTCGGATTCACAGATCCAAAGTCTCGCTTCTTCTGCTTAAATTTCTACTCGATCTTGGCGGCATAGCGATATGTCGTGCGAAGTGATGTAATGTTGAGGAACTCCATTTCCTCCTGAATTTGTTTGTGCAGACAGCCGCAGTACTTGAGCACCAATTTTTTCTCTGAATCTTTAATACCCAACTTTGTGCGTAGGGTATGGAACAAATTCGTCAGTTCGTGCACATCTTGATCCTTTTGTTGTCGCAGCGTGGTCCATTGGATGTATTTGTCCTCATAGCTCCCCACAAGGTAATATTGTTCCTTGATGCCGTCTCAGAACGAATTCCAAGTGGGTGTGGCCGAGAACAGAGAGGGTTCCCCTTCGCCCTCTTGCTCACGGTAGGTTTCCCCCCAGTCTTTGACATGGGGGGCAGCTTTGAGGAGTGCAAAAATAATCTTTTCTCGGTCAGAGAAGTCATGGACTGAGAAATACCCTTCCAACAAGTTTAACCATCTTTCTACGACATATGCATCTATTTTTCCTTCAAATATAGGAATGTCAAAGTTTACCTGTACCTTGAAGGGATTGGCGCCTCTAGAGTGGCTGTTGGATGCAGATGTGCCATATGTGTGCAGTCGTTGAAGGATTTGAGCAATGTTATCCATCATTGTGTTCCTTTGTTTCTCGAGGGCCTCCTCGAGCAGTAATTTGATAAGATCTCCTGCTCCCTCGTCTTTCTTTTCTTCCGCCATGGGAGGTCGTCGGGGTTTGCGAGGCTGATCTTGCAACGGTTCAACCAGATCGAGCCCTAACTCCTTATACCCCGACCTCATTGGGGACATGCAAAGAAGGATCAAGAAAAAGCAGACCGCTCTGATACCACTGATCTGGATTTATGCAGGAACGCAACAGAATACCCAAATAACCATAAAAATAGAGATGCAGTGGAAATAATGTGTCATTTCATTAATATCAAATAACAGAAATATGCTTACAGACATAATGGAAATAAAATAGCTAGGGTGCTGGTAGCGAATCTCTGAGAAGAGATGTGGTGGCTACCGACCTCTGAACTGTGTTAAAATGAGGCTCGAGGGCCTATTTATTGTTGAGAAACAATGAAGAATCCAAAACGTCCAAAAACCTAACCGTAGGAGATGAGGCGCCAAAACTGTGGGCGCCCGTTTGGGTAAACTGGTGGTTCAACTTCCCGGGGGCGTAGCTTTGGCATTCGATCTTCGTTTGACGCACTCAATAGCTTGTTAGAAAGATCTATCCGAGGACTTCAATTTTTGAATGAGAAACATCAATCTATAGACCCATGTTTCTCTCCTTTTTCCCAAAAAACGGCGTTTAGGGCCTCAAAATTGCTCTGAAAGTTCAGGACCCGAAAAATTACTAAAAATAGTAAGTTTTGTTGCAACTTGAAAATTGAAAGAACTGAAGATGGGGGTTCAAATGGAATAGGTGGGTGGCCACCAATATCCACCTCGATCATTAAGCCCCCAAAATAGCTCCGAGATTGGAGGACCCAAAAACCTGCTAAAAATAGTAAGTTGTGCTGAATATGAAAAGCTGCAAGAATTGATGGTGCTGGTCCAAATGGAATATGTGGGTGGCCACTGATATCTGCCTGTATCATCGGCCCGCTCATCCTCCGGGCTTCCAAAGACTCTTTGAGAGCTGTTTCAAATGATCAAAAATATCCATAAACATTTTTCTAGGTATTTTCCTCACTCCTTGATAAATTTTGAGGTTAAAAAGGGGTGTTTTCTTGCTGTGTTTTCAAGAGAGAAACAGTGATAGAAGATTGGGCCTTTGGTCGAAAATCAAAAGGTTTTGTTGACTGTGGGTATCAAAAATTAACACAGTGATAGGGGAAGGTGTTTTATAAGTTTTAAAGAGCCCTAATTACCTTTAAAAAACAGTGATGACAAAAAGCAGTGTTTGAAGGAAAGGGGGTTTGTGCCAAAACAAAGGGAGATTCCACTTCAAACAAAAAACCACAAACATATCTTGTTTAAAACCTTTTTCTCAAACACAATGATTAAAGGAGATAGTTTGTTTGTCAAATTGAAAAGGGTCTCTTTGTCATGGAAATTAAATGATAAAATAGTGAAAGAAGGGAGGTTTGTTAGGCCAATTTGAAAGCTGTGTTTGTGTTATTAAAAAGCTAAAACTATACACAGTTGCTAGACAGATAAACAGAGGTTGTAGAGGTCTCAAAACATTTTAAAATTCTGAATTAGACAGTGGTAAAATGGATGAAGGCTTGGTCAATATAGAGAGTTCCTTTCTGTGTTGTGAGATAGTGAAATTTGTGCAGCCCCCAGAATTAAAAAAGGTAGAGTCTGTTTTCAAGGTCTTCAAGTCAGCTGAAAGATATCTTGTTTACTTTTTAAAGGGAAATGAATAGCAAAGGGGCAGTGCTTTAGGGGAGGATTTTTTGTGCCAAAACAAAAGAAATCCATTTTAAACAAAGAACAACAAACACAGTGATAAAGTGTTTTTGGTTATCATTTGAAAAATATTTGTTTGCCAGCATCAAAGAAGCACAATGACTTACAAGAAGGACAAGGTGTGGTTTTGGGAAACCATTTCAAATACCATTTGAAACAGCTTGTCTTGGTCAGCCAGCAAAGAGTATCCAAAGCAAAATGCCTCCCAGGCAAGATAGCAGAAGTGGCCCTCACAAAAGGTATGAACCTTTTTCAACTGAGGAAGTAAATGTCTATCCTTTAGTTCTTTTTAACTTTCATGAAGTTGGATGTTTAGAGTTTTGTCAAAGGGTTCAAGAGGTGAAAATTTATCCTCCCTTGACACATCTATTGGCTTTAATACTGCAAGGGAAACATGTTCAACTAGCAGGCTTAGACTTCAAGTTTTCTCCTAGATCCATTTCCAAAGCTACCAAAATTCTGTATGTCGGAGAAAAATTGTTTAAGAAAAGCTACTTAGACTCAGAACAGTACAAACCCTTTTTGAAACCAGAGCATCAGGATGCATGCCCATCTATCTTTCCTTTTTCATATTTGTTGACCAGCTATGCTCCCTTCATGAAGATAATCATGAAATATTTCACATGCGAGGGAAGGTTTTCCTGGGTTTATGTTTACCATATCAGGCTACTCATGCACTTCATAAGAACCTAATTGTTAAACCTACCCTTTTTCCTCCATAGAAGTATTGAAAAGATGGCTTCCACTGTTCAAAAGAGACCTTCCTTTCAGCGTCCAACTTGTCTTTTCCATCATTCCCTTATCAAGATTGTCATTCTTCATCAACTTGAGAAGAAGGAAATCTCTTGGGACACTTTCATTTCACATCTCGATTTTGCCACCGTTTCTTCATCCCATGCATCTCCTTCACCTTCCACTCAGCATCTTTCTCCTTTTTCTAGAAAATCCATTCCTAAGAAGCTAAAATCTCCCATGATTGATCAAGAAGAAGAGCATAATGAGGAAGAACAACACAGTGAGGAAGAAGAGCACAATGATGAAGAGGATCACAGTGAGGAAAGACGGCATAGTGATAAATAACAAAATAGTGAAGAGGATTCAGGTCAAAGGGAGCAAAGTGAAGAAAAACACAGTGATGAAATGCAGCACATTGATGAAGAAGAACACCATGAAGAAGAGAAAAACAGTGAAGAGGGCAATGATGAAGAAATGAAACAGTTTGATGAGGAACACAACAACCACAAAGAGGAGGATATTGGTAGCCCTCACATCAGCAAACATGATGAGGATGAAGCACAAAACCATGAGGATACAGAGCCTAAAAGTCCTGAAGAAAGCAGGGACAAAAGTTAAAAGGGTAGCCTTCAAGGAGACATGCAAGGTGACAGTCAAAGCATTCATGAACAAGGTCAAAATAGTGGCAAGGATGATGAGGGCAGTAGCAAGGGCTAAGAGAAAATACAGCATGTGCTAGCTGCCTCTCCTAGGCAAAGGGCCATGCTTTCTTCTCCAAGTTGATAAAGCCCCAAACATCAAGAAAGAGAGTGCCTCAAACTGTAACTCCAAATGTTACTAGAGCCCTCGGAAGAAAAGGAAAGTTGCCCAATAAATCCATTGTTGAATTACCAAAGAGGAGGAAGACCAAGAAGGCCACCCAAAGCAAGGGAAAGGAGAAGGAAGAAAGTAGCAATGAGAAAGAGAGATATTTTGACATAATTCAGATAAACAGTGATGATAGCGAAAATGAGGCAAGAATCCTAGAGTCTCTCTTGATAAATAGATAAGAACAAATCCGTGATCTAAGAGCGGATCTA
The DNA here is from genome assembly GCA_034641835.2 of Pinus albicaulis. Classification (NCBI taxonomy): domain Eukaryota; kingdom Viridiplantae; phylum Streptophyta; class Pinopsida; order Pinales; family Pinaceae; genus Pinus; species Pinus albicaulis. The sequence goes on from CM076573.1 coordinate 671,652,463, forward strand.
GAGAGGTCTAAAAACCTCATTCACTTTCTGCAAACACAAAACAAGCAGATGAGTGTCCACATGGTGGTATATGAGACATGGGCTATCAAGTATAAAAAATAGGCCTCCAAGGTGCAAATTAAGTTGGAAGAACTCATGGGCGAGTTCAATGATAGTGAAGAAGAAGATCAGCCAAAGAGAAAGAGGCCAAGGACCATTGGACTCAGAAGAGCCTTAGAGAAACAAAAAGACGAAGAGGCTGCCCTTTTCCGATCTTTTCCTCTCACTACTATATTCACCCAAGAGATAGAAAACAATAGATAAGCATGGCTTGAAAGGGTGACTGAACACTTGGAGAAGAAGTTGGAAAAGGCCAATAGAGATTTGGACCTTCAAAGAAGAATGACTAGGCACTATAAGAAGCTTAATTAGTTCGCCCAATGGAAATTGAAGGCCACACAAGAAAATCTCAAGAAGGCTCAAAAGAGGCGCCCGACACCAAAAATGAAGAAAGAAATATCAAGGCTTCAAATATTGGCCTCTGCTTCTCAGCATGCTTCTTAAAACCCATGAAGGTCATGCTCACCAAAATTGGGCAAAATTTGACAAGTTCTGATTTTTTGACATTTTTGGGCTTTTTGCTAAAAATCATGGGCATCGTTATTTCTGTTTGAGACATCCTCAAAGGATGAAAATGGTATCATTGGATGCCATAATTTCGGGGGCATCTACTTAGCAATTTTCAGATCAATTGAAGATTATTTGGTCTCCCCAAAATGGCGAAAACCAGTTACTTTTTCAACACTCTGCCCCGCATATCAGCAAAGGCTATTTTCTGTGTTTTTTCACACAGGTCAGATTTTCACAGGATTCCATTGATCAGTTTTGGGGAAAAAATGCATTTTTAGAAAATAGACATCCAGATCTTTCCAATGAGCCATCACAGAACTCGTTTGGACATCGAAAAGGCCTCCAAAAGTTGCCCGCGAGACAGGGGATTTTCTACTGATATATTTCTTAAGTATTTTTGTGAAAAATGCACTTTTCTGAAGTGGCTTTTCCTAATGTGCGTTTAGCCTTTTTTGGCCATGGTTAATTAGGAAAAGTCAATATAATTCCTTTTTAAATATTTTTAGGATCTTTTTATAGATATTTTGTGCCTTGGGCTTTGCAAAGCCTCAAAGACAAAATCAGATATTTTTTTATGGGCCAATGAGCTTGCTAGTTGCACTAGGAGGTTTTCCCTCATCTTGCCCTATATATTCCAAGAGACTTAATTGTAAATAAGGCTGAACTTGATGATATAGAGCAATATATGGTTATACAAGCTTGAAAGAAATACTTGTCTCATGCATTGGATAGTTTCTTGAATGTTTTGGATGATGAAAGAGGACTGTTGTTGGATTCCTTGACTTGGTAAAATGGTATAGTGTCCCTCTTTGTTATGATTCTTAGTTTTCATTAGCTATTTCATGTGCTTGCTTGCTATAAGATAGTAGAGAATAGATTTGAGACATGCCCTTGGAGGCACCTCAGATTTCCTGTTTCTTTATAGCTTCTATGTTTTCTTCCTTCTTAGTCATACCAAAGAGTCCTTGATTCCTCTTTGATCACTGAAGAAATTTTTTGCTTGTTTCATTTATAGTTTTATGCATGCTAAGTATGATTCACGGTATGTCGTGCTTACTCATGGCTAGTCATAGCTCCACCTCTGAAACCTTTCTTTGAATGTTTGATTGTCCTAGTTGAACCAAGGAGGTCTTGTACTAATCTTGCCCTTTGCCTAAAACTATGCAATCTTACTTCAAAGTGCTCGATAGCTTGAAATACTCTTTCTAGGTGTTTCCTCATAGTGTTTTGAGTTAATTTTTTGTCTTAATTATCTTTCCCTAAAGTCTGATAGAAATTTCCTAGAGTTAGAGGGTCATATATCTCTATGTATTGCTTGAATGTTTATTTCTATGCATTTATCGGTTTGTAGTTACATTCATCATGATTAATGGTTATCCCTACCATGTTTATGTTAGCTATTAAACTATTTACGTTTGAAAGCCTTTGTTCTTCACAAATTTAGTGTGCATCTCACTTCATTTTACCTTGATCAAATTTGCCCTTCAACATACCTTGTATCACCATCTGAGGCTTTCTTGACCTTTTCGGCCCCATAGCCCAGTTGATCTGACAATATTTTTATCTATATTAGTCTTTGATCATTTCCTCCCCCAAAAATCTAAAAGAAAAACCAAAAACCTACTTCATAACTAGCCTAAAATCAGAAACATAAGATTCAAACACATAGATATCCCTTAAACAAATAGAGAGAGCCCTCTTTGAGTCCAGGAAGGCTAGGTCCTTGGGCTCCAAAGGTTGGTTTGATGTTACCCTGTCACTTGGCTTGCCAATCAGCCAAATCACGGGACGCTAAAATAATGGCGATAATGGTGGGACTCTGAGTGATAAACAAACTTAGATTCCCTAAACCTTCATAGACCTTTGAAAATACTATCTTGTGGACTTATCCCACCTCTCACTAACATAATGGTGATCATGGTGGGACCCTGAGTGATAAACAAACTTAGATTCCCTAAACCTTTAGAGACCTTTTAGAATACTATCTTGTGGACTTATCCCACTGCTCACTAACATAATGGCGATCACGGTGGGACCTTCTGAGTTAGTGACAAACTAAGTATACCTTATAACTTCAGAAATATCTCAACCCAGAAGTATTATCAAAGAGTAGAATCTAGTTGTCTCACCATCCTAGAAAAATGATGACCCAACTATAGGACACTCTTATAAACCTTAGGGCTACATGAAACTCAGAAACCCCAAAATACATCCCTAGATTGGCTTTTTATTAGTATTGGTGGTGGACCATACACATATCTCTAAAAACAACTAAAAACAACCACCTGGCGACTCCACTAGCCTCCAGTAGGACTATTACTCCACTAGTCCTTATAAAATCTCCTGGGAATGCATTAAGCAATCCCAATCATGCTGATGGTGGACGGCAAAGTTCAAATCTTCCACCTGGCGACTCCACAACCCTCAATAGACTAAAATACTCCACTGGTAAAGAACTCTAGACTGGTTGAAAAGACACAGTGACCCTTTCTGATTAACGAAAATGGATCCAAGGATGCAAAAGAGATATGCTCCGATGAGCAGAGACCATATCCTTGGATTCCCACACAAAATGTCGAAAATAAATTGGATGAAAAACATACCTATCTTTCGAAATGAAAAGGTTGATGACCCCTTGTTACACCTCATGAAATTTCATATACACATATGGAGGTTGAAGGTTGAATGGCATGAGGACTGCCTCATGAAAATGTTTACGACAACATTAGAACGTAGCGCAAGAAATTGGTATGAATGGTTAGAACCTGGCATCTTGTTTTCTTTGAAGGATTTCCACAAGGCATTCTATAAATAATATATAGGATATTGCCCATCTCTATCATTAGCTGAAAATTGTTGTGATCAATCTCAGGATATCATACAATACCTTATAGATAGTGATGAAAATTTGGAAAATTTGTATGCTGAAGACCTCTTAACATCCATTCATGAATTTCATTCTCAAGATAACTATCATGACAACCTAGTTGAGTTAGTTGAGGAAGAAATAATTCAAGGTAGAGAAGATTGTTGGGAAAAATACTGAGAGGGGGGGGGTGAATCAGTATTTACTGCATATTCAATACTTTCACCTTTTCTTGCTTCTAAAATGCATACGCTACTTTCCTGAACCAGACTTGCGTATATAGGTGGATACCCTTTACGAAACTCGCGTATACACAGATATCTATTTATGTCATTAATTCTTCACTTAAATTATTCCTTCATTTATTCATCAGATATTCAATAAGCAGTAAACATGTGCAGTAAGAACAAAATAAATCATCACACAAAGCATCACACATGAACACCAGGATTTTTAGGTGGAAACCCAAGTCGGGAGAAAACCACCGCTGCAGTTGCTCAGCCTTCAATATTTTATTATAGAGAAACCATATTACAACATATGTGCTGGCGCAGACTTGACCAGCACGCAGGCACCCACCTGCGCTCGTTTACCAGCCTCTCCTGGAAGGGAGCTCCAACCCCCTGACTCGTTTACCAGCCTCTCCCGGAAGGGAGCTACGACCCCCCGATCTCGTTTACCAGCCTCACCTGGAAGGGAGCTACAACCCCCTGACTGAAGGCTACAACCCTCAGCACCACCTTGGACCACGTTTCATCAATTTTCACACTGGATCCAACCACTTCAATAGAACACAACTTGCAGGCCACAATTCATCATATTTTCAGACCGAACCCTTTCCATACTTTTAAGCACAACCATACATCATCAACAGATACATATCAACACAGATCAGATAGCAGAAACACAGCAGAACAGATCAGATATTTCATACCCCTTGCTTCAGCAAACCCTAGTTTGCATACGCGCTTTTACTTCACTGATGTCGCGTATATACGCGCTTCCGTCCACACAAACCAACGTATACCTCAGTGTATATTTTATTGCGCATACGCGCCTTCTCTTCGCTGAAGCTGCGTATATACGCGCTTCCTCCGCGGCGAAGTAGCGTATAGATCTTCAATCATTACATAGCAGCATACTTCATCAGATCAGATATTCAGTTCAGATCTACCCTTTTGCTTCAGACAGATGTTCGCCTAGATGCTCGCCTCATCATAGATCTAAGCCTTCCATAATCATATCTAGCAAATACAAGAGAAATTCAGATCTAGATCCCCTTCTTCATCATTGGTGCATCATACATTCAGATTTATCATTCAAGTGTAACCCTTTCCATTCAGATATACTTCAGAGAGAAGTATTCATTCAAGCTCAGACATCTTCCACCCACACTCATCATTTGCACAATGAATTTCTTCTCCTTATATAGGTTTACCCTTTTCAATACCATGAGACCCCTTTTTTCAATACCATGGACCAAAACAATACCATAAGCCCAAAACTACCTGGACGGGGTCAATTAGGCGGATCATTACCCAATACAATGGGTTAATACCATGGTGGTTACCCTTGGTTTTGCACTTTTTTTTTTAGCGCTTTAGCCCATACGCGACTTGGCACGTTATTTTCCGCGTGCATACGCGACTTCCCCTAGGCCAATCCGCGTATACAAAGGGACATACTCTTTTCATCATATTTTGAGCACATTCTGAATTCCTTTCTTCATTGCCTTCTGTACACACTGTAGAAACATCATATTTTCTTCATCAGGAACATATTCTCTCAAGTACAACTTCATCAAGTAAGTTGTCATCATCTCCATCAAGTGGGTTGCTTTTCAAGGGCAACACTCAGCATCATATTGTCAACAAACATCAGATTTACATCATTTACCAAGTCCATCAAGTCAAGAATAACTTCATCAGGTGGTTCGCCATCAAGGACAACACATGTCAACAGTCGCATGTCTTCATATTCATTTAGTGGGTTGCCATCAAGGACAACACTCTGCATCATATTTCCAACAATCTCCCCCTTTGGACTTGATGGCAACCACGATGGTGTTTGGTTACCACAACAGATAGGTACCATGTCACTCTCCCAAATATGTCATTCTCCCAAATATTTGACATCATTAACTTCTCTTCATTCAAACACCATATCACTCTCCCCCTTTGACATCAAGGGCAAAGGGCGGATCAAAACCAACACTCTCCCCCTTTTCTCCTCATGTGGAAGAAACATTCTGCAGATCTGATATGTGCTGAAGTGGCCAAGCTCCCCCTGAGTTCATGCTGAATCTTCAAACATATTTGTCAATGAAGTAAATGACTCTATGAACTTCCTATCACCAAAGACTCATACTTACATCAATTATCCATCCAAGTGGATTTACATATGAGACTCAGCTACCCAACCAAGTGGGTTTACAAAATTTGACTCAGCTACCCAACCAAGTGGGTTTACAAAATTGATAAGTCCTTACATGACTGAATATTACAATTTTACAACATGGGTCTCCACATGACCTTTTCATCAAAAATGACTTTTCATAACCAATACCAAAAAGACCTCAAGAGAGATCATATATCAGAACCACCATAATGCCAGCAGTGCATTATACTCAACAAAACTAATGCTCCCCCTGAATCTGTGCATCCATGCATCCTTTTCATATGACTAAGGCTCCCCCTTAGTTTGTGCATCCTGAACATTTTCACCAACAAATCATCAAGGCATCTTCATCAAAACATTAGAAACAGAATTATGAGAACTGGAACACCACCAGAGATGCCAAACAGTATCAGAGATACCAGACAGCACTGCAGCTGTGCTGAAGAATGCTGAACCTTCCAAAAAATTGTCAGCAACCAAACATACACGGGTTTATGTGCAGGAACTCGCGTACATACGCGACTGTGTTTCAGGAAACCCGCGTATCCCAAGACATCTTTTAAAATTTATGCAGATTTTTCTTTTGACTGGCAGAGAACACTCCCAGCTTCTGTCTTAAATACTCGAATGCTTCCCTGGGCAGAGGTTTGGTAAAGATATCAGCAACTTGTTCTTTGGAGGTAACATACTCCAACTTCACTTTTTGCTCAAGCACTTGTTCACGTAGAAAATGATATTTGATGGGAATGTGCTTGGTTTTCGAATGCATAACAGGATTCTTTGAGATACTGATGGCACTTGTATTATCACACATAATGGAGATAGGAGTCGCACATTTGATTTGAAAATCTTGCAAGGTTTGCATCATCCATAGGAGTTGAGTGCAACAAGATGCGGCAGCTACATACTCTGCTTCAGCTGTTGATAAGGCAATAGAATTTTGCTTCTTGCTGAACCAAGATACTAACCGGGGCCCCATGTAAAATGCAACACCACTAGTGCTTTTTCGATCATCAACACTTCCAGCCCAATCTGCATCAGTGTAAGCATGAAGAGTAAGATCAACATCCTTTGGATACCATAAACCAAAGTCTTGAGTTCCTTGTAGATATTTGAATATCCTTTTGACGGCCTGAAGGTGAGACTCTTTTGGATTAGCTTGGAATCGTCCAACAATCCCAACAGCATGCATAATGTCTGGTCTGGTCCCAGTGAGATAAATTAGACTTCCAATCATCGATCTGTATTCTGGTTGATTCACAGTGGGAGAATCATCATTAGAACTGAGACTGCATCCGGTTATCATTGGTGTACTTACAGGTTTGCATTCTTCCATTCCATACTTCTTCAGAATTTGCTTAAGATATTTTGCTTGTGATAGAAATATACCATCTGCAGATTGATGCACTTGCAAGCCAAGAAAGAATGTTAGTTTCCCAAGTAAAGACATTTCAAATTCTTGCTGCATGACAGAAGCAAATTTTTGACTCATAGATTCTTCGTTACTCCCAAAAGTGATATCATCAACATATACAACTACAATCAATAGTTTATCATTGTCAACTTTTGTGTATAAGTTGCTATCAGCAGACCCCTTTGAAAATCCTTGTTGATGAAGATATTTGTCAAGACCATAATACCAAGCCCTTGGAGCTTGTTTGAGTCCATACAGAGCCTTTTTAAGTCTACAAACAAGATTTGCATCATTTCCCAAAATGTATCCTTCCGGTTGTTCTATATAAACTTCTTCTTCTAGATCACCATTAAGAAAAGAAGACTTAACATCCATTTGATAAACTTTGATTCGTTGATAGCTTGAGAAAGCAAGAAACATTCTTATGGCTTCAAGTCTAGCTACAGGAGCAAAAGTTTCTTCAAAGTCTATACCTTCTTGTTGAGTATACCCTTTGCAAACTAGTCTAGCTTTGTTTCTTACAACATCCCCATTCTCATTTAACTTGTTCTTGAAGATCCATTTAGTTCCAATGACATTTTTATCATGAGGTCTTGGTACCAAATCCCAAGTGTCATTCTTTTCAATTTTCTCAATTTCTTCATCCATGGCATTATTCCAACATTCATATTTGCTAGCTTCATTGACATTGTGTCGTTCAATTGTGGATAGAAGTGCCAAATTACTAGAAGATCCCGCAAGAGTTCTCCTTGTTCGTACACCCGATTCCTTGTCTCCCAAAATTTGAGATTCAGGATGATTCTTTTGAACATATCTGGATGGAGCCTTTTCAGATAGATCATTTTCAGGTTCTTCATTGGATTCACTGCCTATATCATTTCCATCTAATGTAGAAGGCCATATGTCGCTATCATCTTCTTCTGTTGTTTGTTTTTCTTCTTTAGAAGCTGCAGGAGACTCATCAATAACAACATCAATACATTCAACAACCTTTTGAAGCCTCTTATTGTAACATGTGAATGCTTTGCTTGAAGATGAGTAACCAAGAAGTATCCCTTCATCTGATCTAGGTTCAAACTTGCCAAGCTTTTCATCACTATTTTTGATAAAGCATCTACTTCCAAAAACTTTAAAATGATTTACAGTGGGAGACTTACCATACCAGAGTTCATATGGAGTTTTGTCACTATTTACCCGAACATGAGCTTTGTTGAGAATGTTAACTGCTGTACGTGCTGCTTCACTCCAGAACATGTCGGGAACATTAGAGTCAGCCATCATAGCTCTAGCCATTTGAACAATTGTTCTATTCATTCTTTCTGCTACACCATTTTGTTGTGGAGTGCCTGCTACAGAGAATTGTCTTTTAATGCCATGTTGTTCACAAAATTCAAAGAATTCATTTGATGAATATTCTCCACCTCGATCAGATCTAAGTCACTTGATTTTTGAATCCAATTCATTTTCTACCAGAGCTTTGAACTTCTGAAATTTTTCAAAAGCTTCATCTTTGTGTTTAATAAATGTGATCTCACACATTCTGGAGTAGTCATCGATAAATAGGATATAGTATTCTTCCCCACGTAATGACCTTTTCCTCATAGGTCCACAGATGTCAGTATGAATGAGTTGAAGAGGCTTACTTGATGATCCTTCTTTGGCATTAAATCGAACTTCTGTCCTGCTTACCACCGATGGGATTTGCATGGTGGTTTCTCTGAAGATTGACCTTGGGAAGATCACGAAGGCTTGAGTCCAAGCCATTGTTGATTTGAGAGAAACTCAGATGCCCCAGCCTTCTATGCCATAGCCAATTTTCTTAAGACTTGCTCAAGTAACATTGATCTATGCCGTTTAGTACATACAGGTTGCTTGGATTTCTTTTTCCTTTTATAATGATTTTACCTGTATCAAGATCACGAACCATACATTCTTTGGAACTGAAGACCACTTCTACTCCTTGATCACACATTTGGCTAACACTTAACAGGTTATGCCTTAATCCATCCACATACATGACATCTTTAGCCTTCACCTTTTCTTTTAGAAATACTGACCCTTTTCCTTTAATTACAGTAGGAGTATCATTTCCAAATGTAACTTTCTTTTCTTTTTCTAGAGCATTATAAGTATGAAGTTTGCTTTTGTCACCTGTCATGTGTCTTGAGCACCCACTATCGATGTACCATTGATTTTCTTCACCTTCTGCAAATAATGCTATCCCACAATTTTCAACCGGCGGTTCTTTCTTCCTCCACACTTTGGAGCTTGAGGGAACATGTTCTTTAGGCTGGATCTTGTTCCTGCATTCAGATTCTTCATGGCCAAAGTTATTGCAATAAGTACATTCGACTTCACTTTGAAGAGGAGAAAAATTGTTATAGGTATTCTTCTTTGGTTCAGTATCCAACCTTTTCTTTCTTGTTTCTCTTGTCATGATGGTTTTATATGCCACACATTGAATAGCTTTATGACCAAAATTGTGACAAGTGAAACATTGCCCATTGAAGTAGAAATTTCTGGGATCATGGAATCTTCTATTTGAGTTTACCTGTTGGTTGTAGTGTCTTTGAAAGCTATCCCTATTAGTGTTCCTTGAATTGAGATGGTCCTTCTTTCCCTGTAGAGATCCTCTATTCCCTTGCTGAGTGGCTGAATGTAGTAAACCACCTGTAACTGCTTTTAGATAGTTTGGTGCTGAAGTTTGAGAAGATTCTCCGGTATGTCCCAGACCTGTCTTTATAAGAGGAGAACGTTGTACCTTGATAATCTCATCTAAGGTTTCATATCCTTTAGGAAATCTAAGATTCAAGGTCTTTGCTTTCTCTACTTCTTTTCTTTGAATTACCACTTCACATTCTAGCTTTTCAATATGTTTCTTTGCTTCTTCAAGCTGCTTTTCAACAGTCTCTCTGATCACCTTTTGTTCTTCTAAGAGAATTTTGCAATCTTCTAAGCGAAGTTTGAGTTGATTATTTTCTTCAAGAAAATCATTTTCCTCTAGAGCATCCATAAACATATCCTCTTCTTCCTTTTGTTCAAAGGCCATGAGAAGTCTAAGATCTTCTTCACAATCTTCCTCACTATTAGATGACCCATCACTATCTTCATTAGTATAGTAACTTTTCTTAGAGCTAGATCTGTTCTTATTCCTTCTAACAACTTCTTTTCCTTTATAAGTACATTTTGCAGCATAATGACCAACTTTTCCACACTCAAAACATTTGAAGGGAAGCTTACCTTTGAATCTTCCAGTTCCTAGTTGGAGTTTTCTTACGAAATTTGCTTCTTCTTCATCGGAAATATAGTTGGATTCTTTGAAAACTTCCTTTTCCTTTCCTTTTGTAGAAGCCTTAAACGCAGCTTCTCTTACTTGAGAAGGACCTCCTTGTCTCATTTCAAAAGCAGTCAGAGTCCCATGTAATTGAACAATAGTAAGAGTTTGCAGATCTTTCCTTTCTTCAATAGCGGAGACTTTAGAGTCAAATTTTGGAGTCAAGGATCTTAAGACTTTTTCAACCAGAGTAGTATCAGTTTTAGTTTCACCCAAATTTCTCATTCGATTGACAACATCATCTAGACGAAGGAAGAAACTGGCAACACTTTCATCACTATGCATCTTCAAATTTTCATACTCAATTCTAAGAGTTTGGAGTTTTTCATTTTTTACCTTTGTATCTCCTTCATAGCTCAGACTGATTTTGTCCCATATATCTTTTGCTGAATGTAGCTGCATCACTTTAGCAAATTCTGATTCAGACATGCTTCCCAGCAAAACATTTACTGCTTTGGCATTGGTTTCATACTTCTTTCTTTCTGCTGCATCAGTCGGAATACTTGCCAGGTATTGATAACCTTCTTCCACGATTGCCCATACATCTGCACCAAGACTTTGTAGATATGCTTTTGTACGTACCTTCCAGAATATCATATTGCTTCCATTGAATATAGGTGGCTTTATAGACATTATTCCTTCTTGACTTCCCATTGCGACGGATCTCCTTTAAGCGATCAAGCTTCTCCACAAGGACCTGCTCCGATACCAATTGTTGGGAAAAATACTGAGAGGGGGGGGTGAATCAGTATTTACTGCATATTCAATACTTTCACCTTTTCTTGCTTCTAAAATGCATACGCTACTTTCCTGAACCAGACTTGCGTATATACGCGGATACCCTTTACGAAACTCGCGTATACACAAATATCTATTTATGTCATTAATTCTTCACTTAAATTATTCCTTCATTTATTCATCAGATATTCAATAAGCAGTAAACATGTGCAGTAAGAACAGAATAAATCATCACACAAAGCATCACACATGAACACCGGGATTTTTAGGTGGAAACCCAAGTCGGGAGAAAACCACCGCTGCAGTTGCTCAGCCTTCAATATTTTATTATAGAGAAAACATCTTACAACATATGTGCTGGCGCAGACTTGACCAGCACGCAGGCACCCACCTGCGCTCGTTTACCAGCCTCTCCTGGAAGGGAGCTCCAACCCCCCGACTCGTTTACCAGCCTCTCCTGGAAGGGAGCTACGACCCCCCGATCTCGTTTACCAGCCTCACCTGGAAGGGAGCTACAACCCCCTGACTGAAGGCTACAACCCTCAGCACCACCTTGGACCACGTTTCATCAATTTTCACACTCGATCCAACCACTTCAATAGAACACAACTTGTAGGCCACAATTCATCATATTTCCAGACCGAACCCTTTCCATACTTTTAAGCACAAACATACATCATCAACAGATACATATCAACACAGATCAGATAGCAGAACAGATCAGATATTTCATACCCCTTGCTTCAACAAACCCTAGTTTGCATACGCGCTTTTACTTCACTGATGTCGCGTATATACGCGCTTCCGTCCACACAAACCAGCGTATACCTCAGTGTATATTTTATTGCGCATACGCGCTTTCTCTTCGCTGAAGCTGCGTATATACGCGCTTCCTCCGCAGCGAAGTAGCGTATAGATCTTCAATCATTACAGAGCAGCATACTTCATCAGATCAGATATTCAGTTCAGATCTACCCTTTTGCTTCAGACAGATGTTCGCCTAGATGCTCGCCTCATCACAGATCTAAGCCTTCCATAATCAGATCTAGAAAATACAAGAGCAATTCAGATCTAGATCCCCTTCTTCATCACTGGTGCATCATACATTCAGATTTATCATTCAAGTGTAACCCTTTCCATTCAGATATACTTCAGAGAGAAGTATTCATTCAAGCTCAGACATCTTGCACCCACACATATGATTTGCACAATGAATTTCTTCTCCTTATATAGGTTTACCCTTTTCAATACCATGAGCCCCCCTTTTTCAATACCATGGACCAAAACAATACCATAAGCCCAAAACTACCTGGACGGGGTCAATTAGGCGGATCATTACCCAATACAATGGGTTAATACCATGGTGGTTACCCTTGGTTTTGCACTTTTTGAGCGCTTTTGCCCATACGCGACTTGGAACGTTATTTTCCGCGTGCATATGCGACTTCCCTTAGGCCAATCCGCGTATACAAAGATACATACTCTTTTCATCATATTTGAGCACATTCTGAATTCTTTTCTTCATTTCCTTCTGTACACACTGTAGAAACATCATATTTTCTTCATCAGGAACATATTCTCTCAAGTACAACTTCATCAAGTAAGTTGTCATCATCTCCATCAAGTGGGTTGCTTTTCAAGGGCAGCACTCAGCATCATATTGTCAACAAACATCAGATTTACATCATTTACCAAGTCCATCAAGTCAAGAATAACTTCATCAGGTGGTTTTCCATCAAGGAAAACACATGTCAACAGTCGCATGTCTTCATCTTCATTTAGTGGGTTGCCATCAAGGACAACACTCTGCATCATATTTCCAACAAGAAGAAAACCCACAAGATCTCTCTGAAGGCACAATTGATCATTTATCACCCCCACTAGATGAGGCTCAAGAAGATTTCCAACCTCAGAATCAGTATTCTCTAGAGAAGGAAAACAATTGTTGCCCAATCCAAAGAAAACAGAAAATGCCACCTCCTTTAACTACAAAAGAGGCTGATCAGATGTTGAGAATAAAACCAACCTCTGAACCTTTATATAAGGAAAATATTCTTGTTTTTACCATTCCTACCTTACCTACTAAACAAATTGATCATAAAGAAACAATGGAACAAATTGTTGTTGAGGTTGTAATACCTCCTCAAGAAGACATTCATCCTTGTAAGCAGCCACAAAAGGAAGAGAAACATCATGATTCCATCCAGAGAAAAAGAAAGACACCACCCCTTCTAAAAAGAGAAGAAAACAATAAAATCCTAAGCATATTGCTAGCATCCAAACCTTTTTGTAAAAAATATATGTATGTGTTTTCTATTGCTGGCATATCTACTAATGTATTTTCTCATACTAAAAGTACAAAGCGGATTGATGTTGATACTACAATATATTCTCAAGAAGACCTGGTGCCAAAGAATGGTCTTATTCATCAAGATAGTGGCTCACAAACGGAAATCGTCTCACTAAAACAGGGCATACCAAGATTGCTTGCAGATAGCATAACATTACTTTCTGAAGCTACCAAATCAGATAATCATAAAGAGGGAGAAGAGATTATTTCTCAAAAGAATCCCAAGGTTAGTCAAGTAAAGGAGGGATTAATCCTAAATGAGGTCTATTGTTTGAAGACCCCTTTGTTGTTTCCCTAGAGACCTTTAAACAAGGAGTAGTGTGTTATACCATGAATAGTTTGTTGCAAAGAGTGAGAAAAAGTTTAGACACTACTATTCGAAAACAAGCTAAATTGAAGTGGCCTTTTCATTTCTTCAGCATCATGAAAGAATTGAACCAGAGTCACCCATGCAATCATCTACTTGATTGGTTACATAGGAAAAGAGAGTTCACCAAATAAATGTCTATCGTGTATAGGTTAGATTAGGATAGATATATAGCTGTGAAAAATAAGTTCAGCCTTGTGAGCATCTTTTTAGTTCTAGATTGTTTGAAGAAAAAGTGAAAAAGCAGAAAATACAAAAACAGTAAAAAGTAGAAAAAGAGGGCAGTTTCTAAAGCAATGGTACAGCCCCATACCCAAAAATAGTCATGCTGAAAGCGCGCAAGTCTAAATTCCGCTACTAAGTGCTCAAAATGTCTTGTTCAGTTATCTACCATAATCATAACTGAACATGTTTTAAATCTGTTTGCTGATAAGTTAGTGAGAGAAGATATAGTCAAATTGTGTAAGCTTGAGTTGTCAAATAAAATAGATTAGGAAAAGATACTGGTTCCACATGCTCAAAAGAAAACCAAAGAGGAAAACAGGGATAAAAAACAAACTGTGTATCCTAGCCCTGATTTTTCTAAATTTCATTTTCACGCAAAATAATATTTTTGTGTAGCTTGTCTTTCATGCCACAAGTAACGGACAAATCAGACCGTCTAATCGTGATTTCGTCATTTTTCAATTTCATGTTTTAAATTAGAGAATGAAATCCTGTCAAACTGCTTAATCTTGACAGTCGATCTAGCATAGGTAGAGAATCAAAAGAGTTCATCAGTTTAATCTGAACTCCTGGAAGATATAAGTGTTGAATTAGATAGTTTCTTTTTCCAAAATAGCATGTCAGAAGGTTGCCAATCCAAATGCACCTAAAGAAGAAAAAAATGTTAGGAAATAGAGCTGGGTAGGTAAAGATGACTTTGATGATAATCATGTTGTCAACTTTCAGAAATAGCATCAAGAAAGAATGAAACTTGCAGCAATGGATAAGGCACTGGTCTTCATAAGCCAGAGATCTGCAATTCTGGACACCTCCTGAAAAGGAGCTGCCCTCCCCAAATGGTGCTAGTGTTAGTCATCAATATTTTTCACCTATTGTTGATGACTAGATTCCTAGCTGCTTTTCTAGAAGCTAATCTCCATATGTCAATTTTTCATCTAGAAAACACCCTAGACAATTTTTTATCCTTTTACCTTTTTCCCTGTCAGCCTATGCTCAGAGTGAGTTTCAGTTTTCAAGTCATGTCTTGTTTCAATCAAATATCCCTGTTTATAGTTCTCTTGGTCTTGCTTGTCTACTATCAATTTCCCCTTGTTTCTCATGAAATTCACTATCCAATATTTGACAAAGTGTCCCCCTTTCTCTCCCTGATCTTCTTGTGAAAAACAATCAAAATCTATGAAAGTCACCCCTAAGTTAAGTAAGTGGTTTTTATGAGTCATTTCCTTGGAAAACTATCCTAAGCCAAAAGAGCCTCTGTCTAGTACGAACCAATCATAGATTGCCTTCCTATTCTGCAAAATAAATCTTGATACATCCATAGGTCTCACACAACTAAGAGGTCTTTTTCTTTGTTCAAGAAGAAATTCTACAAAGGTCCAAATCAGAAGAAAATGAGCATGTTCACCGTCTAAAAGAATGTGCTTAGATCGGGAAAAATTTCCATAAGGCACCCAAGAACCCTTCCAAGGTTCAAAGTCATATTTTTTGCATCTCTACAGCGGTGTAAGTGAATGACAAACAAGAGAAAAGGGACAAGTCCAAATAAGTCTCTCATGTTGAAGAAATTTTCCATCATGAAGCAAATGGAGAGTTGAAATGAAAAGAGAGCAAGAGTGCATGTTTCAAAAGTCAAAAGTTTCCCTAAAAGCTGATACCATCCTTCAAAGCCACATAAATACAAAGGACTGATATAATGTTGATCTGCAGTGTTTTAGTGTTTCCTTCAGGGGTAATGCTACATAAGTTTTCCCAAGGACACCATCATAATACATAAGAAGACCGTTGCTTCTTATGATGTCTTAAGCCCAGGATAAGAACACTAGTCAAAGAGAAAATCCAATGTACCTCTGCAAACACAGTCAAGAAAGGTTAGTAAATAATGACCAACAAGAAAATACTCTACAAATACATGTCATGTGGTTCCTGGTTTAAAAGGTTCACAAAGATATTTTGACAAAGGATACATATCTCAGAACATGCCTCATATAGCAGATTGTCAAGTGTCACTTTTGTTACATATTTTGATACACTAAGAAGAAATATGTATTGCAAATAAAGATGACACAATGTTGGAAATGGATGAAATGTCATAACTGTGTTAACCTCCTCCAAGCAAGAGCAGATGGTTAGGTGACATGCTGAAAACCTCCTCCAGTATAAGAGCAGATGGTTTGGAAACATTATGTTAACCTCCTTCATTTAAAAGTAGATGGTTGGGAAACATGCTGATAACCTCCTCTAGTTTAAGAGCAGAGGGTCAAGAATAGAGGTACAACCTCATTCAAAGAGCACAAGACTAACAGTGTTTCAAATGGCCTCAAAACTTGTTTACACCACTTCATCCAAAGGATGAAACCACTGATACAGCAGTAGTGTTTCAAGGGGTGTTTAAATGAGTTCACTGTTTAAAAGACAGAATGGACAAACAATGACAAAGTAATGAGTTTGCATAAGTTAAAAACCTATTTCACCTCAAGCAAAGAGATGACTTTTCTGGTGTTTACAAACCCCTATTTCCTCTGTTCATAAAAAATTCCTTTCAAACTGTCATGAGAATAAAACTTGGGCTAAAAAATTTCATCCAAATAGTCAAAGAAAGAAGCTGGTTGTGATTGACAGTAGTTGTCACATATAAAAAGGCCTGAAAAGGTTAGGATAAATCATGATTGCGAAGAGTTACTTTAAAAGGTCTCAGGGGTTATTTCCTTAATAAAAAGGTAGTGAGAAAAATATTGTTTTTAAGGAGACCTTTTTACTTCAAGAAATTCATGCATATGAGTGTTTGCAAAAGAAGCTAGCCACAACATTATGTCTAGAAGTCTTGTTCGAAAATGGGTGTTTATGGTATTTTAAAAAGGGT
This sequence comes from Pinus albicaulis, assembly GCA_034641835.2. Classification (NCBI taxonomy): domain Eukaryota; kingdom Viridiplantae; phylum Streptophyta; class Pinopsida; order Pinales; family Pinaceae; genus Pinus; species Pinus albicaulis. The sequence continues at coordinate 671,669,623 of CM076573.1, forward strand.
GATATATTACTGAAGGTGGTGAGTTGTATTTTTATATGACAAAAACCTTTTAAAAGGGCATTCAAACCCTTCCAAAGCAAATACAAAGGTATTTGAGCTCATTTGAGTTTTAAAAAGGCGGAAGAGACCGTTCTAAAGGCCCATTGTGCAATTTCAAACCACGAAGCAATCGTCTTTTGGCTGCTCACTGAAGAAACAGATCTTTTTCAAGGCAAATTTCAAGTTTCAGGGCTTAGAAGTCTACGCGGCGCGCCTGTAGGTGTGCACGGCACGCCTATGAGTGCCTGAACAAAGGATTTGAACTACGATGCAATGTGCCTGTGCTTTCGGTCAGCGTGCGCCTGAAACCGACCCGACAACCTTTTTCCGCGCGACGCCTTCTACTTCAAACGGCCTGCTCATCCTCCGGGCTTCCAAAGACTCTTTGAGAGCTGTTTCAAACGATCAACAAGATCCATAAACATTTTTCAAGGTATTTTCCTCACTCCTTGAGAAATTTTGAGGTTAAAAAGGGGTGTTTTCTTGCTGTGTTTTCAAGAGAGAAACAATGATAGAAGATTGGGCCTTTGGTCGAAAATCAGAAGGTTTTGTTGACTGTGGGTATCAAACATTAACACAGTGATAGGGGAAGGTGTTTTATCAATTTTACCTTTCAAAAACAGTGATGACAAAGAGCAGTGTTTGAAGGAAAGGGGGTTTGTGCCAAAACAAAGGGAGATTCCACTTCAAACAAAAAACCACAAACATATCTTGTTTAAAACCTTTTGCTCAAACACAGTGATTAAAGGAGAGAGGTTGTTTGTCAAATTTAAAAGGGTATCTTTGTCATGGAAAGTAAATGATAAAACAGTGAAAGAAGGGAGGTTTGTTAGGCCAATTTGAAAGCCGTGTTTGTGTTATTAAAAAGATAAAACTGTACATAGTTGCTAGACAGATAAACAGAGGTTGCAGAGGTCTCAAAACATTATTAAATGATCATCTAGATAGTGGTAAAAGGGATGAAGGCTTGGTCAATATAAAGAGTTCCTTTATGTGTTGTGAGATAGTGAAATTTGTGCAGCCCCCAAAATTCAGAAAAGCAGAGTCTGTTCTCAAGGTCTTCAAGTCAGTTGAAAGATATCTTGTTTACTTTTTAAAGGGCAGTGAATAGCAAAGGGGCAGTGCTTGAGGGGAGAATTTTTTGTGCCAAAACAAAAGAAATCATTTTTTAAAAAAGAAATACAAACACATCTTTTTCAAGATCTTTGCCCAAACACAGAGATAAAGTTTTTTTGGTTATCATTTGACAAATATTTGTTTGCCAACATCAAAGAAGCATAGTGACTTACAAGGAGGACAAGGTGTGGTGTTGGGAAACCATTTCAAAGACCATTTGAAACAGCTTGTCTTGGTTAGCTAGCAAAGAGTATCCAAAGAAAAATGCCTCCCAGGCAAGACAGCAGAAGTGGCCCTCACAAAAGGTATGAACCTTTTTCAACTGAGGAAGTAAGTGCCCATCCTTCATTTCTTTTTAACTTTCATGAAGTTGGATGTTTAGATTTTTGTCAAAGGGTTCAAGAGGTGAAAATTTATCCTCCCTTGACACATCTATTGGCTTTAAGACTACAAGGAAAACATGTTTAGTTAGCAGGCTTAGACTTCAAGTTTTCTCCTAGATCCATTTCCAAAGCTACCAAAATTCTGTATGTCGGAGAAAAATCGTTTAAGCAGAGCTACCTAGTCTCAAAATAATAAAAACCCTTTTTGAAACCAGAGCAACGGGATGCATGCCCATCCATCTTTCCTTTTTCATATTTTTTGACCAGCTATGCTCCCCTCATGAAGATAATCATAAAATATTTCACATGCCAGGGAAGGTTTTCCCAGATTTATGCTTACCATATTAGGCTACTCATGCACTTCACAAGAACCCAATTGTTAAACCTCCCCTTTTTCGTCCATAGAAGTATTGAAAAGATGGCTTCCACTATTCAAAAGAAACCTTCCTCTCAGTGGCCAGCTTGTATTTTCCATCATTCCCTTATCAATATTGTCATTCTTCATCAACTTGAGAAGAAGGAAATCTCTTGGGACACTTTCATTCCACATCCTGATTTCGCCATTGTTTCTTCATCCCATGCATATCCTTCACCTTCCACTCAGAATATTTCTCCTTCTTCTAGTAAGCCCATTCCTAAGAAGCTAAAATATCCCATGATTGATCAAGAAGAAGAGCATAATGTGGAAGAACAACACAGTGAGGAAGAATAGCACAATGATGAAGAGGAGCACAGTGAGGAAATGCAACATAGTGATAAAGAACATAACAGTAAAGAGGATCCAAGTCAAAGGGAGCAAAGTGAAGAAAAACAAAGTGATGAAAGGTAGCATATTGATGAAGAAGAACACCATGAATAAGAGAAAAATAATGAAGAGGGTAATGGTGAAGAAATGAAACAGTTTGATGAGGAACACAACAGCCACAAAGAGGAGGATATTGGTAGCACTCACAACATCAAACATGATGAGGATGAAGCACAAAACCTTGAGGATACAGAGCCTAAAAGTCCTGAAGAAAGTAGGGACAGAAGTGAAAAGGGCAGCCATCAAGGTGAAATGCAAGGTGATAGTCAAATCATTCATGAAGATGGTCAAAACAGTGGCAAGGATGACGAGGGGAGTAGCAAGGGCAAAGAGAAAATGGAGCATGTGCTAGTTGCCTCTCCTAGGAAAGGGGCCATGGTTTCTTCTCCAAAGGTGACAAAGCCCCGAACATCAAGAAAGAGAGTGCCTCAAACTGTAAATCCAAATGTTACTAGAGCCCTCTGAAGCAAAGGGAAGTTGCCCAAGAAATCTATTGTTGAATTCCCGAAGAGGAGGAAGACCAAGAAGGCCACCCAAAGCAAGGGAAAGGAGAAGGAAGAAAGTAGCCATGAGAAAGAGAGAGACTTTGACATAATTCAGATAAACAATGATGATAACGACAATGAGGCCAGAAACATAGAGTCTCTCTTGATAAATAGAGAAGAACAAATCTATGATCTAAGAGCGGATCTAGAGAGGTCTAAAAACCTCATTCACTTTCTGCAAACAGAAAACAAGCAAATGAGTGTCCACATGGCGGTATATGAGACACGGGATATCAAGTATCAAAAAGAGGCATCCAAGGTGCAAATTAAGTTATAAGAACTCAGGGACAAGTTTAATGATAGTGAAGAAGAAGATCAGCCAAAGAGAAAGAGGCCAAGGACCATGGGACTCAGAAGAGCCTTAGAGAAACAAAAAGAGGAAGAGGCTTCCCTTTTCCAATCTTTTCCTCTCACTACTTTATTCACCCAAGAGATAGAAAACAATAGATAAGCATGGCTTGAAGGGGTGAATGAACACTTGGAGAAGAAGTTGGAAAATACCAATAGAGATTTGGACATTAAAAGAAGAATGACTGGGCACTATAAGAAGCTTAATCAGTTTGCCCGACGGAAATTGAAGGCCACACAAGAAAACATCAAGAAGGCTCAAAAGAGGCGCTCGGCACCAAAAATGAAGAAATAAATATCAAGGCTCCAATTTTTGGTCTCTTCTTCTCAGCATGCTTCTAAAAACCCATGAGGGTCATACTTGCCAAAATTGGGCAAAATTCGACAAGTTTTGGTTTTTTGACATCTTTGGGCTTTTTGCTAAAAATCATGGGCATCGCTATTTTTGTTTGAGACATCCTTAAAGGAGGAAAATGGTATCATTGGATGCCATAATTTCAGGGGCATTTACTCAGCTATTTTCAGATCAATTGAATATGATTTGGTCCCCCAAAATGGCGAAAAACAGTCACTTTTTCAACACTCTGTCCCGCATATCATCAAAGGCTATTTTCTGGGTTTTTTCACACAGGTCAGATTTTCATAGGCTTTCGTTGATCAGTTTGGTGAAAAAAAATATTTTCAGAAAATAGACATCCAGATATTTCCAACAAGCCATCACGGGCCTCGTTTCGACATCAGGAAGGCCTCCAAATGTTGCCCACGAGACAGTGGATTTTCTGCTGATATATTTCTTAAGTATTTTTGTGAAAAATGCACTTTTCTGAAGTGGCTTTTCCTAATGTGCGTTTGGCTTTTTTGGGCCATGGTTAGTTAGGAAAAGTCAATATAATTTCTTTTTTTAGAATTTTTAGGATATTTTTATAGATATTTTGTGCCTTGGGCTTTGCAAAGCCTCAAGGACAAAATCAGATATTTTTTGATGGGCCAATGAGCTTGCTAGTTGCAGTACGAGGTTTTCCCTCATCTTGGCCTATATATTCCAAGAGACTTCATTGTAAATAAGGTTGAACATGATGATATAGAGCAATATATGGTTATACAAGCTTGGAATAAATACTTATCTCATGCATTGGATAGTTTCTTCAATGTTTTGGATGATGAAAGCGGACTACTATTGGATTCCTTGACATGGTAAAATGGTATAGTGTCCTTCTCTGTTATGCTTCTTAGTTTTTATTAAATATTTCATGTGCTTGCTTGCTATAAGACAGTAGAGAATATATTTGAGACATGCCCTTGGAGGCACCTCAGATTTCCTGTTTCTTTATAGCTTCTATGTTTTCTTCCTTCTTAGTCATATCAAAGAATCCTTGATTGCTCTTTGATCACTGAAGAAATTGTTTGCTTGTTTCATTTATGGTTTTATGCATGCTATGTATGATTCACGGTATGCCCTACTTACTCATGGATAGTCATAGCTCCACCTCTGAAAATTTTCTTTGAATGTTTGATTGTCCTAGTTGAACCAAGGAGGTCTTGTACTGATCTTGCCCTTTGCTTGAAACTTTGCAATTCTACTTCAAAGTGCCCGATAGCTTGAAATACTATATCTAGGCATTTCCTCATAGTGTTTTGAGTTATTTGTTTGTATTAATTATCTTTCCCCAAAGTCTGATAGCAATTTCCTAAAGTTAGAGAGTCATATAGCTCTATGTATTACTTGAATGTTTATTTCTATGCATTTATCAGTTTGTAGTTACATTCATCATGATTAATGGTTAGCCCTAGCATGTTTATGTCAGCTACTAAACTATTTATGTTTGAAAGCCTTTGTTCTTCAAAAATTTAGTGTTTATCTCACTTCATTTTACCTTAAGATCCATTTTACCTTGATCAAATCGACCCTTCAACATACTTTGTATTACCATCTGAGGCTTTCTCGATCTTTTCGACCCCATAGCCCAATTGATCTGACAATATTTTTATCTATCTTAGTCTTTGATCATTTCCTCCCTCAAAATCCTAAAAGAAAAACCAAAAACCTACTTCATAACTAGCCTAAAATCAGAAAAATAAGAAGCAAACACATAGATATCCCTTACACAAATAGAGAGAGCCCTCTCTAAGTCTAGGAAGGCTAGGTCCTTGGGCTCCAAAGATTGGTTTGATGTTACCTTGTCACTTGGCTTGACAATCAGCCAAATCACGGGACGCTAACACTTGGAAGGAATATTACCAAAATTAAATTTGGAGATAAACATCTAATTTCCCCAATGAAGATGAAAGTAATTGGGAAGAGGAAGGAAAAGTTGGAAAATCGGAAAAGTCAGCTTTTAAGTCCCTCTATGAGGGAAACCCTAGGCAAAAAAGGAAGAAAGCATCCTGAAATTTCTGGACACAGAAATTGGAAATAGGCTTGAGAAATCACAGCTTAAATAAGATTCTCTAGAATAGAAAAAGGGTTTTCTATCGTTGGGAGCTAAGGTCTCGGCTCGGGGGTGAGTTACGGAGAGAAAAATCTACGGTTGGGTGGAACTAGTTAGAGCAATTGGTATGCACACCTAACGAGAATTATTCTAGTTGATATGGATTTTGCATATATGTTAAATGATATCTGGTTTGGAAAATATTAATGTATATAGGTATGTGAAATTGTTGAAGTTAATACTAGTGGATTTTACTTAGTTAAATTGTTAGTTAATGCATTGTAAGAGGCCATACATTTAACAGATTTTGTTACAGAAGTAACATGGGAATATGTGTTGTTGTATGGATAAAAGTCGAGTTAGCTCCAACAACCAGAATGTCTAAATCTGATTTCAGATTTAAATCTAGAGTTAGGAAGTCTAACCGATAAATTTGCTAGTATAATTTAAATGAAATGGTTATTCTTAGAAAATAATTATCATTTCACATATATTCATGCTACAGATTTGAAAAAAAAATATCCTGAAGAGTGTAAACTAACTAGAGAAATGCATGTACCTAGGTTATCTCTAATTCTAAAAGAATTAAATTCCGATATGAAATAATTCCAAGTTCATGGTAATTATGATATCCTAATTCACTGATATATATATATGTTAATTTCTTCTGTAATAATCATTTATAAATTAATTAAAAGTAAAGATGATAATATAAAGGGTTGCCAGCTCAAATAAAGTTCAATATAGACTTGATTATTTTGTGTTATACATAGAAGTATTACATATACTGTTCTTGTTGAGATTCAACAAGATGATTAGCTTAGTGAAAAGAGTCGCCTTCAATAAGTGGGCCCGCAGGTTATTTTTGGTGCAAATCTATTTTTAGGCTATGTGTATTTTTAGACATGGATATCATATTTCAGAAGTTGCAAGATGTTATTTTTGGATGGTTGGCCAAGTTGGAAAAATAGATGAAATTATATTTTTATAATATTGGGCGAAGTCTATTTATAGATTGTCGATCTAAAAATAGAAGTGTCGATTATTATTAGCTCTTAATAATAATCTGACAATAAATAACAACTTATTCTCTTGGAGCACTTATTTTCAGTGCACAGATTTGGAAAATCAGTGGGCTGAAGGAATTATGCAATTCCTAGGGTTTACTGGTGGTTCATGCATGGAGGACTCAATTAGAAGTGAAGTGGGAAAGTTATGACAGAGTTGGAAGAGTAGTTCATGGAGTTGTTATTCAGTTTAACTCAGTTAATGGAGTTAAACTCAGTTGAGCTAGTTGTATCTGGTCTAACTGAATGATACGCTAGTGAGAATGGAGTGAATTAATTAGTTAATTAATTCACAAATAATAACTCATTAATCAACTGAACAATACAACAATTAACTACAGTACATGGCAGTTCCAGTGGAGACCTAGTGGAGAGATAGGTGAAAGGGGAAGATGGACTATTTGTTGTGACTATAGTGATGCATTGATTGCACCACACACACATTGGAGTTGCCAATGAAGATTGCACAGTCAAGTTAAGGGTATTTCGAATTCAATCTGAGATATTATTTAGCATGGATTGCGCAGTGGAGGCAGGCTAGTAGGTGGCAAGAAATCGGTGCATGGATTTGCAGATTTCTTCTAATTAGTGTGTGACGATTGATTGTACTGAGAGCTTGATGTACTAAGATTTGTATGACATTGTTACATGATCTCCATGATACATAATATATGATAGTTGGGGTTTTAAGCTTCAGGCTTTCCCATTAAACAACTGTGTTATGTGCGATTGTTTTTATTGCTTCATGTGTTTGCAAGTGAATGTTTAATTTCCGCAAAATATTAACAGTGGAAGGATTCTGTATTTAGCAAGAAGATAAATATTGTTAGATTAGGAGAATATGGATATATACATGCATCTTGTATATAATTTCTACATGGTATCGGAGTAGTTTTAATTCTTGAAGATTGCAATTGTGAAGAATTGTTGAGTTTGTACTGGTGGACAATTCGAATTTGCTACATAAAATTCTTGGTGCAGAAGTTGAGTATACATTGAAATGTATTTCAATGGGTTGCGATTGGAGGATGCCCTTGATGGAAGATTGAATTAAATAGCCTAAAAGGATAGGATGGAGGTGGTGCTGGAGGATAATGGATTGAAGGAGTTCATCTATAGTGATGTTCCTAAGCCAGGATCTAGCGATCTTGCATTACTTGACGCATGGAAAAAGAAGATAGCAAAGACAAGAAGAATTCTATTGGAAGGTGTGAAGGACCTTACTGTGTCCAGCCTTCACGGGAAAGCCAATTCATTCTTAATGTGGAAGGCTTTGACAGAATTTTTCCAAAGCAACAGTGACCAGAGGAAGTTGGCGCTGAAAGACAAGCTCAAAAAATTAAAATGGAGAAGGGCGACAGTATTCCAAAATATCTCACGAAGTTTGTCCATTGTAGGGATGAACTCGGATGTGTGGAGATTACTTGGTGAGCTTGTCTCTCCTTGGGCTTCCTAAGAGTTGGCATAGCTACAAAAATTCTGTCAATGGAAGGGAGAAACTGTCGGGATTGGAGCGACTTTGTCAGATCTTGTGCAGGAGGAAATAAGGCGAGGTACCAGGGATGGCTCATCATCGAAGAATGAAGATGAAGAGAACTGTGCTTTGGCTGCCAAAGAAAGAAAGGGAAGGGGAATAAATTTCCTTCAAAATCTGAAGCAAAAGGTAAGAAGCAGGATTTTTCCAAGGTGAAGTGTTTTCACTGTCACGAACATGGGCATTTCGCCACTAACTACCCATAGAAGAAGAAGAACAAGAAGGTTGCTAGAGTTGCAGCTTGCTGCAGCTGGAGAGGCCTTAGCCTCTCAATTTGAACTTGATTTCTCTTTGATCGCATGCTTGGTTTCAAGCTATATGGGATCAGTGTGGTATCTTGATAGTGGTGCGTCTTTCCATATGACGGGAGACAAGGAATTGTTTAGTGACTTGGAGGAGAAGGACCTTCAAATGCATATAGAGATGGGCGGCGATGTTTGATACAGTGCGACTGACATTGGGACCATTACCTTTGAGAGGAAGTCTGGTAATTCATTCTTGTTGAAATATGTTATGCATGTTCCAGGCCTGAAGAGGAACTTGGTCTTGGTCGCAATGTTGGAAGAAAAAGGTTATGATGTTGTTTTCAGTGAGGGAAAAGCCTTCCTTCGACATAAAACAACGGGTCAAACCAAGATGATAGGGATTTGAGTTAAGAATATCTACAAGCTGGAGGCAGATGGTTGCACTTCAATGGTGGGAAAAGGAAAAGAAGTGGTGAGCCGGGATGAGGGCGAATTATGGCATAGGAGATTGGGCCATCTTCAGCATGGTGCTTTGAAGATTTTGCAGCAGATTTATACTGGACTTCCCAAGGGTACTCTTGCGTAGTAAGATCAGTGAAAGGGATGTACTATGGGTAATTTTGTGAAGACCACCTTTCATGAGAAGGAGAACTGTGCTTTTCTAATTCTGAAGAGAATTCACACAATCGTGTGTGGCCCTTTCTCGGTTGCTTCAACAGCAAAAAACAGGTATTATGTTATATTTGTTGATGACTATTCTCGTAGATGCTGGATCTTCTTCATGCAGAAGAAGAGCGAAACATTCTCAAAGTTCTATGAATTTAAAGAATTGGCGGAGAAGGAGTCAGGAAGCAAGTGAAAGCTCCAAGGATCGATAATGGTGGTCAATACATCTCGGGCGAATTCAAAGACTTCTGTAGCAAAGAAGGAATTCGAAGAGAGCTCATAGCACCTCATAACCCACATCAGAATGGGGTCATGGAGAGGAAGAACAGAATGATCGTGGGTGCTACACAAGCTATGCTTGAGAGGGAGCTACACTTGCATGCAAAGGAGGAACTTATTTTTCCCAAAGATGAGCCTCTAGAAGTGGATCAGCCAGAGGAGGAGATTCATGGAGTTGAGGAGTCCACTCATGTAGAACCAAACATTAGACAAGGCATAAAGCGTACCACATAAGCTGAGAGACTTAAGTTTGATGTGACACAGAATGTAGGATTCCCTACATCACAGTGCAGACAGAGATAGTCACCTGGCCTATTTTCTAGATACATGGCTCACATGATCAAGTGTATCATGATAGAGCCATCTTCTTTTGAAGAAGCAGTGTAGGAGCCCACATGGATAGATGCCATGGTGGAGGAGTATGACTCCATTGTCAGAAACAGTGCTTGGGAGATTGCTCCAAGGCTGGTGGGAAAATGAGTTGTAGGATCAAGATGGATCTACAAGGTAAAGCAAGCTGTTGATGGGAGCGTTGAGCAGTATAAGGCAACATTTGTTTCCTGGGGCTTCTCACAGATCAAGGGATTGATTATGAAGAAACGTTTGAACCTGTCACACGATATTCTTCCATAAGGACCATCCTTTCTCTTTCAGCGCAGATGGTTGGCACATTCATCAGATGGATGTGAAGACTGCGTTCCTTAATGGGATCATTGAGGAAGAGGTGTACATTGAGCAGCATGAAGGATTTGAGATCTTCAGTAGCGAGTCAAATGTGTGCAGACTCAAAAGAGTGTTGTATGGGCTGAAGCAAGCACCTCGTGCTTGGTACACTTGGATTGATAGCTATTTCACTGGACTTGGCTTCACCAAGAGTGAGGCAGATCAAAACCTGTATGAAATTTTGGTGGAGGGTAAGATTTTAATCATTGTTCTTTATGTTGATTATTTAATAGTAATGGGTGATGAGCAGTTGATACACTCATGCAAGTAAAATCTTGCAAAGGAGTTTGAGATGAAGGATTTGGGCCTCCTTCATTATTTCCTTAGATTGGAAATATGGCAGCGGGAAGGTGAACTGTTTGTGTCTCAAGGCAAGTATTCCCAGGAGATACTGGAGAAGTTTCACATGCAAGGCTACAAGCCTATTGACACTCCTCTTTCAGGAAATTGGAGGAAAGAGGATGCTACATCAGCAGAGGTAGCGGATGCCACTGTTTATCGATAGTTGGTGGGTTCACTCATGTATTTAGTTAATACAAGACCACACATATGCTATGCGGTGAACCAGCTTTCACAAGCGATGGTTAAGCCTACCAAGCTCTTTTGGAAGGCAGGCAAGCATGTCCTGAGATATCTTAGGGGCACATCTAAGTATGGCTTATTTTATAGACAGACGAATGATGTGAAGTTGCATGGCTTCACGGATGGAGATTGGGCAGGCAGCCCAACAGACAAAAGGAGCACATCAGGAGGGATTTTCAGTATCGGATCTGCGACAGTTTCTTGGTACAATAGGAAACAAAGATCCGTGGCACTCAGTTTAGCGAAAGCAGAATACATGGCAGCAAGTCAAGCTGCATGTGAGGCTATCTGGATGAGGAAGATCCTGGTTGGTTTGTTCGATTCACATCTAGATCCTACAATGATACATTGTGATAATCAAAGTTGCATTAAACTCTTGATTAATCCTATTTTTCATGATAGATCTAAACATATTGATATTCGGTATCATCATATAGAGATTGTGTGCAACGGAAGATCATGTTGCTTCAGTGCATTCCTATGGAAGATCAGGATGTAGACATTCTAACGAAGGTGCTCGGCAGGAGCAAATTCAAATACCATAGAGGCAGGATCAGGGTGAAATATAATCCCTATCTTGTTGAGAGGGAGTGTTGAGATTTAACAAGATGATGAGCTTAGTGAAAAAATTTGCCTTCACTAAGTGGGCCCATAGGGTATTTTTGGCACAAGTATATTTTTAGACTATGTCTATTTTTAGACATGGTGATCATATTTCAAAAGTTGTAGGATGCTATTTTTGGATGGTTGGTCAAGTTGGAAAAATAGATGAAATTCTGTTTTTAGAATATTGGGCGAAGTCTATTTATAGATCGACAATCTAAAAATAGAAGTGTCGATTATTATTAGCTCTTAATAATAATCTGACAATAAATAACAACTTATTCTCTTGGAGAACTTAGTTTCAGTGCACAGATTTGGAAAATCAGTGGGCTGAAGGAATTATGCAATTCCTAGGGTTTACTGGTGGTTCATGAATGGAGGACTCAATTAGAACTGAAGTGGAAAGGTTATGATAGAGTTGGAAGAGTAGTTCATGGAGTTGTTATTCAGTTTAACTCAGTTAATGGAGTTAAACTTAGTTGAGCTAGTTGTATCTAATCTAACTGAATGATACACTAGTGAGAGTGGAGTGAATTAATTCACAAATAATAACTCATTAATCAAATAAACAATACAACAGTTAACTACAGTCCATGGCAGTTCCAGTGGAGACCCAATGGAGAGATAGGTGAAAGGTGAAGATGGACTATCTATTGTGACTATAGTGATGCATTGATTGCACCACACACACATTGGAGTTGCCAATGAGGATTGCGTAGTCAAGGCAAGCGTAATTCAAATTCATTCTAAGCTATTCTTCAGCAGGGATTGCGCAGTGGAGGTAGGCTAGCAGGTGGCAAGAAATTAGTGCATGGATTTGCAGATTTCTTCTGATTAGTGTGTGACGATTGATTGTACTGAGAGCTTGATGTACTAAGATTTGTATGAGATTTTTACATGATCTCCATGATACAAAATATATTATTGTTGGGATTTTCAGCTTCAGGCTTTCCCGTTAAACAACTGTGTTATGTGCGATTGTTTTTATTGCTTCATGTGTTTGCAATTGAATGTTTAATTTCCGCAAAAGATTAACAGTGGAAGGATTATGTATCTAGCAAGAAGATAAATATTGTTAGATCAGGAGAATCTGGATATATACATGCATCTTGTATATAATTTCTACAGTTCTATACATTAAAATGAAATTTAAATACATAATAACTGTATATAGAAAAAGGAGTATTAGAGTAAGCAGATTCAAAGGAGACTTTTGTATGTATAATCTGTACAGCGACATGTAACATGTTGTTTGATAAATTATTCTAAATTTCATACTAGAACAGTTAGAAGATTTCAAAATATGTGACTAGTATGATAAAAAAAAATATGATATAAATATATGATTTAGATATCTAACATAAACGAAACGAAGGTTTCATTAGAGATGCAAATAGGATTATATCCTAACCGAGAAATTATTAAATGATATGAACTAATATTATATTGTCAGGACTAATTATCATAAACATAAAATATTTTTGAGGAACTTAAAGAGTGAATATATCATAACAAAATCATACAAAAGATGAACTTATTCATTTTAATAGAAAAGAAAACATATAATAGACAAAGTTAGTCACAATGCTTCTTATAAAAAGTAATATAGTTCAGAGGGAAAATCTAAAAACCAACCCGGTTTGAAGTTATTACAAATTTTAAATAATTATAATAACAATGTTCTAGTACTTATCTACAGTAACTACAAATCAAGATGTTAAGTGCGCTGTAAGTTCGGCAATACGACCCAAGTAGTCGAGATACGTGAGTATGTTAATACCGACTTGTACATCACCAAATGTATTGTTAGGAACGAATGTTGTCTGAGTAATACGACTTTTATCAACAACTGGGATTATTGAAGCAGGCATTTACCTGTATACACCATAAAAGAAAAGTAAGTAACCTGTTTAAGGAAAACAAAAAATTTTGTCAACAATGGTCAGAAGAAAACAAATATCAATTAGTAAGAGTATACCTTTATGGGGTTCGGTCTTCACATTGGTATACCCTGCAATTCAAAAAAAATCACATGCAGAAACGAGGGGGATTATTAGAGCATCAAGCTAAAGCCAATTGAGTAGATAATCAAAGGGAAAAGAAAAATAAAAATTCCCGAGTCTACCTAGTTATACTCCGAGAAGAAATTAAACTTTGAGGTAGTAGTAGAAATGAAAATTCCTATTCTGGAGAAAGTCGCATGAAAGTCCAACCACAGCCGCAGAAATTCGAGTGGTGCTAACCCATTTTTGTTGGTGATCCCTTACCCAAATCGAATCATGGAAGAGTTCAAGTGAGGAGAAAAACGTGAATAGGTTCATAGAGATGACAGTCAAAACGAAACTCGATTTTTCCAATAAAAATACTAATTGTAAATTCTAAGTTCCAGAAAGTGGAACTAGAGAATTGTAATTAAATTCTCATAGAGAAGATACGCAAAAGAGAAACTAAACCATAGATCACAGCAATTGGAACTTAACTCATATAGAGATGGAACCCTCAAACAATGAATATTTGCAGTAAGCATAAAAATTAAGAAGGTTCCACAGAAATCCATAATCAAAATCAATTCTTCTCAGGCATAAGGTAGTAACTATTAAAAATAAGGATCCATTTAAAACTACTCTTTCATTCATAGATATATGGAAACAAACATGAACGCCAAGCTATTAACTAAACTTAAAATCGAAATTAGAAATAAGAAGGAAACAATTACCTGAGAAAAACAACATTGCTATGAGGAGAGAGGGATGGAATTCTGATGGGTCCTTTCTAGACGAGCTCAAAGGAATACGCCGAAACTATCCCTGTTACTCCTCTTGGGTGAAAGATGAAAAGGAGAAATGAAATTGAACAGTGAAAAGTATAACGTCAAGCGATATACCCTCAGAAAACCCTAAAATTCTTAGTATCTCAACCGTCCACCTGGCAACAGATGTGGGGTGAATGTTGGATTGATGAGATGGACTTGTGAAACGAGGTAAGCATGTCAAAACCTGTGGAGAATCCCGCGAGATAAATGGTAGAGATTGCAATATTTAATAAGTTGTACCAGGTCACATGGGAGGTGACTAGAAAATATTTAATTATTAGTACAACAGGTCTCTTCACCTTGACATATATCAACTTTCGGGTACAATTGATAGACATTGAAAATTAAATTACCATTAAATTCCTCGTAACAAACGAAGAGTTAATGAATGCCAGCTCGTTGATCCCAACATTGAACATAATGCGAGAACCTTCCAGGGTATAACCATAACCTAACTAAATATGTTAGAAAGACTATAGTTAGGGGAAGGCTTGCGGCCAAGTCTAGATGTGAATTTAACGTGCAGAATGTAAGGTTGAAAAATAACTAGGTTAGGGTTGCCCTGGTAAGAGGGCCGATGAAGTGGAATAAAGTGTAAGTCCAATTATCAAAATACATTTCTGAATTAAATACCCATTAAAGGTATGAATGTATAATGGTAACGCAAATATTTTATGTCATACGTTGGATTTGAAAAGGGATAATTATATCAACGTGATGACTGCAGGTTTGATATAGTTATAATAGTATTCATTTTCACTAAAATAAGGTGATTAAATAACCAACAGTTGTACGAGAGTAATGAAGTATCTAGGGCATAAAAGAATCATAGTTATAAAACAAATTAAATTATATATGTTAAGCAATAATGTCTTGTATATATATATATATTTATCTGTCTGTGGTTCAAAGGTTCAAAGTAATACATTCGTAAAGGAATAAAAGAGAAGATAATTTAGGG
This sequence comes from Pinus albicaulis, assembly GCA_034641835.2. Lineage (NCBI taxonomy): Eukaryota > Viridiplantae > Streptophyta > Pinopsida > Pinales > Pinaceae > Pinus > Pinus albicaulis. The sequence goes on from CM076573.1 coordinate 671,684,760, forward strand.
GGTTCTCGAATAAAAGTAAAAAGGAATGTATGTATAGGAGACCTCCTATAGGAGCATATATAAATTTTATCAAAAGAAGTATCAATACAATTGAAGTGAATCGATAGGCTAAATATAGACAATAAGAATTTTCTTTAGCCTTAGTGGTGTATAAGATGTAGGCCAAGAGTATTGTTATCCATAGTCAACTAAATACTAAAACTCAAGAAGAGTAAATAAGGACTTAGTACTAATGGCAGAATCTCGTCGATTTGCGATGAGATGAAATCTAAATGGGAAATAGAATTTCATTAAATGGCTACGAAAACTTATAAAAAGCTATTAATAATCCTTACAATATATATATATATATATATATCTATATATATATGTGTGTGTGTGTGTGTGTGTGTGTGTGTGTGTGTGTGTGAGGTATTACAAATGGTATCAGAGCCAGGTTAAAAAATTGGGAAAATTATGTGCCCACACAGAAAATTAATGTTGCTATAAAATTTTATGAAATTTAAATGTTTCTAATGTTATTTTCCTGTACAGTGAACAATACTAAAGTATACAGCTATGAACCATGACGAAAGGGGACGAGTTGTATGTAGATCTAGGTGATGGAGTAAACACACCAGATCCAAATGCTCCATTGATGGCTATGCTTCATAAAATGCAACAAGAACTGGCACAGCTTAAGAGCCATAATGAAAGGCTATCTTTAGCCAGTGAAGAGTAAGATACACTAATAAGGGAATTGAATTCTTGGAATAGCCAAGAGGGTGAAGGTTTCGAAAGGAAGAGAAAGGGAAGGGTCAATCTCTCAGAATATTCTGAGGAAGATGACACCTCTAGACAACAATCTAGACAAAATAAGGAATTACAGGGTGAATTCCAGAAAATTAAACCTCCCTCCTATGATGGGGAGAAAGAAGAAGATGCTGAAGCATGGCTTTTGAATATGATAACGTACTTTCAGGTTTACGAATATGAAAGTAACTTACGAGCCAGGTTGGCTATTTATCAACTGCAAGGTAAGGCTATCTTGTGGTGAGAAGAAATAAAGATGGTGCATGACATTGATGAGAAAATGGTGACTTGAGAGGATTTTCAAGTCAAGTTTAAAAATTGATACTTGAGTGAACACTACTATGATGAAAAGGCAAAAGAATTTCATGACCTTAGATTGGGACAGCTCACGACTGATGATTTTATAACCAAATTCACAAATTTGTTACGATATGTGCCTTATATCAGAGAGGAGAAGGCAAAGGTATAGAGGTTCCTAAACTGTCTGCCCACTATTTATAAGGAAAAGATAGAATTTGATAACCCAAAAACAATGGATGAGGTAGTGTGGAAGGCGAGATTATGTTACCATCAATTCAAAGGTAGGATGGAACAAGGAAAGAATTGGTCAAACAAAGGTGACTTCAGCAGAAAGAAAACAAAACCATCCTATCTGGAAAACTTTGGGAGAAACCACCAAAGGAAGAAGTTCAGTAAAATGGGTGAAAATCAAGCTGCTCAATCCCAAACTGGGTCTAAACCAATGAATGGAAATAACAAGAGGGAAGGGACTGTTAAAATGAAATAACCTTTGAAGTGTTGGGGTTGTGGAGAACCTCATTTATTGAGGGACTATCCACACCGAAATATTCAGACAATACAAGTACTAAGAGAGGCAACTACAGTTAATGATGTAGCCAGGAACATCCCCAAAATCAGCGTTGCCTTAAAAGATCATCAAGCAGAATACCAATCCACTATGGTCGAAATGGAAGGTATGATTGCTGGCCAATCTGTTACAGTTTTACTAGATCCAGGTGCATGTTTGAGTTATATCAGTCCTCAAATGGTAAAAAAATGTAAATTAAAGTCAGAAAAGTTTCAGCAGTCTTGGTTAGTCCAGTTAGCCACTGGTACCAAACGAAAAGTAACTCATAAGTTACCCCAGCAACGATAAATCTTAATGGATACCAAACATAATTAAATCTAAATATTCTACCATTAGGGTCTTATGATGCACTGATAGGGATGGACTAGTTAGACAAACAAAAGGCTATGATGAATTGTTTAGACAAAACCTTACACTGTATTGATAAGGAGGGAAAATCTGTTATGATAAATGGAATTCCTAAACCCATATCAGTGAGACAAATTTCAGCCCTTCAGTTAAAGAGAATTGCTAGGAAAGGATATCAGGTGTATTCCGTGCATGTAGAGGAATTGGGACAGCAAGCATAGAAAAATCTGTTAGAAAAATTACCAGTGATAAGAGAATTTAAAGATGTTTTCCATGATGAAATTCCTCATCTGCCCCCTAAGGGAGAAATTGATTTAGTACCGAGAGCAACTCCAGTTTCTAGAGCCCCATACAGAATGAGCACTCTAGAATTTATGGAGTTGGAAATGAAACTACAAGAGTTGTTGGACAGAGGTTACATCAGACCGAGTGTATCCCCATGGGGAGCACCAGTGTTGTTTGTGAAAAAGAAAGATGGTACTTTCTTTATGTGTATTGATTACCGTTGATTGAACAAACTGACAATAAAAAACAGATATCCCTTGCCCAGGATATATGACCTCTTCAACCAAGTTAGAGGGGAAAAAATGCTTTCTAAGATTGATTTAAGGTCTGGTTACCATCAGTTAAGGATTAAAGATGAATATATCAGCAAAACAACATTTAGAACCTGATATGGACACTATGAATTTGTGGTTCTACCGTTTGGGTTGACCAATGCACCCACCAATTTTATGTGTTTAATGAATAGCATCTTAAATAAATACTTGGACAATTTTGTGCTAGTATTTATTGATGACATTTTAATCTATTCAAAAAGTTAAGTGGAGCATAAATAACACCTCAGAGTTGTTTTGCAAACTATAAGAGAAAACAAATTGTATGTTAAGTTTAGTAAATGCGAATTTTTCAAAGAGAAAATTCAATAATTAGGGCATATAATTTCAGAAGAAGGGTTGGTTGTAGACCCAGAAAAGATAAAAGAAATCAGAGAGTGGCTTGTACCTATTGATGTATCAGTTGTAAGATCCTTTATGGGAATTGCAAGATACTACCGGAGGTTTGTAGAGAGATTTCTAGCCTTAGCCTACCCCATTACTTCCTTGCAAAGGAAAGGAGTAAAATTTGAATGGACTGAAAAATGTCAAAATATCTTTGAGTAGTTAAAACTAAAACTTACTACAACACTTATTCTAAAGATTGCTGACCCAGATCAGGAGTTTGTAGTATGCACAGATTCTTGTGGAGAAGGATTAGGGGGAGTACTATTACTAGAGAATTCTGTTATAGATTATGAATCCAGAAAACTTAAGAAACATGAGCAGAATTATAGTATTTATGATCTTGACTTAGCGGTTGTAATACACGCTCTCAAGATGTGGAGACATTACCTTCTAGGAAATAAATTTGTGCCGATGACAGATCAAATCAGCCTAAAGTATTTATTCACTCAACCAGACTTGAATGCTAAGCAAGCTAAGTGGTTGTCTTTTCTGAGTGAATGTGACATGGAGATAAAACACATAAAAGGAAAGGAAAACAAGATCGGAGATGCATTAAGCAGAAATTATTGGCAAAGTATGAATAACATTGGAAGTAGTGTCAACTTTGACTTGGAAGGACTAATTCAAGGGGTAGTGAACCAAGACCAAGACTATGAAAAACCTTAGATTCAAATGATGTTAAAAGAAATGAAAGGGTTTACACAAAATCAAAAGGGACTAGTTTTTTACAGAGATAGATTGTACATTCCTAATGTAGACTCCTTAAAGAAAGAAATTTTGGATGAATATCATAAAAGGCCCTATTCTAGACATCCTGGATACCAAAAATTACTCACAGCTTTGAGAAAGAACCTATTTTGGCCCGAAATGAAAAATGATGTAGCAAGTTACTTGGCTAGATGCATTGAATGTCAATAGGTAAAAGTTGAACATCAGTATCCAGTTGGGTTGCTGAATCCTTTACCTATTTCAAAATGGAAATGGGAAACTGTTTCTATGGACTTTATTACTGGTTTACCAAGAACCAAATATTAGCATGACTCTATGATGGTTGTAGTGGATACGTTAACTAAAGCTGCTCATTTTATACCCATTCAGTCTACCTTTGGGACAACTCAAGTAGCAAATGTGTTTATGAAGGAGATTGTAAGACTACATGGGGTTCCTAAAATGATAATTCCAGATAGAGACGCAAAATTTACTGCAGCCTTTTGGAAGAGCTTGTTTCGAGGCATGGGCACTAAATTAAATTTTAGTACTACCTACCATCCCCAAACAGATGGTCAAACCGAAAGAACAAAAAAAAAATTTGGAGGATATGTTAAGAATGTATGTTATGGATAGGCCAACCAAATGGGAAGCCTATTTACACTTAGTAGAATTTGCCTACAAAAGTAGCTACCAAACTTCCATAAATATGAGTCCATTTGAATCACTTTATGGCAGGAAGTGCCATACTCCCTTAAGTTGGAGTCAACATGAAGATAAAATGATGCTTGGACCAGAAGCTTTGCAAGAAATGAAAAAAGTTGTAAAACAGATTCAGAAAAATATCAAGATAGCTGAGGAAAGATAGAAAAGCTATGCAGATAAAAAGAGAGTTCACCGAGAATTCAGTGTGGGTGATCATGTATATCTAAGCATTAAGCCTAAGAAGAGTACTTTGCACACCAGAAGTTGTACAAAATTAGCTCCACGATATTGTGGACCGTTTGAAGTGCTGGAAAGAGTAGGACCAGTAGCCTATAAATTGGCCTTACCCATTCATATTAAGGTTCATGATGCGTTTCATGTTTCTTTATTGAAAAAATATGTACATTATTCTCCTCACGTTATTGATTGGAATGTGATTCATGTGGAACCAGAAGGGGAATTCCTTCCAGATCTGCTTCAAATCTTGGAGTGGGAAGAAATTGAATTTCGGAACCGAAAAGTAGCCACGGTAAAAGTGCAGTGGAAGCATTTTACACCCAAAGAGGCTACCTAGGAACAAGAAGCTGAGATGATGGAAAATATCCCTCACTATTTAGATAGTGAATTAGTTAATTATCTTGTCAACATCGAGGACGGTGTTTGTTTTTAGAGGGGGAATATGAAATACGCCAACTTCCTATGCTTTTTAATTGACAGTTGATTAAGTCCAAAGGGGAAGTGGACCCCAATGGAGAACTAGTGTGTGTATTTATTTTATTTTTAATTAATAAAAATAAATGGAAAAGTTATGTGTGCAATGACTAGATTGAGAATTAAGATCTGAAACCTAAATCCATGAGGATGTGGATAACGTGATGAGACTTTCCCACACCTTCTAGAAATTCTTGGAAGGAATATTACCAAAATTAGATTTGGAGATAAACATCTAATTTCCCCAATGAAGAGGAAAGTAATTGGGAAGAGGAAGAAAACACTGGAAAAGCAGAAAAGACAGCTTTAAAGTCCCTCTATGAGGGAAAGCCTAGGAAAAACAGGAAGAAAGCATCCTGAAATTTCTGGACATAGAAATTGGAAACAGGATTGGAAAAGCAGAGCTTAAATAAGTTTTTCTAGGACAGACAAAGGGTTGTCTATCACTAGGAGCTAAGGTCTTGGTTCGGGGGTGAGTTACGGAGAGAAAATTCTATGGTTGGGTGGAACTAGTCAGAGAAATTGGTATGCACACCTAACAAGCATAATTCTAGTTGATATGGATTTCGCATATATGTTAAATGATATCTGGTTTGGAAATTATTAATGTATATAGGTATGTGAAATTGTTGTAGTTAAGACTAGTGGATTTTACTTAGTTAAAATGTTAGTTAATGCACTATAAAAGGCCATACATTTAATAGATTTTGTTATAGTAGTAACATGGGAATCTGTGTTGTTGTATGGATAAAAGTCCAGTTAGCTCCAACAACAAAAATCTCTAAATCTGATTTCAGATTTAAATCTGGAGTTAGGAAGTCTAACCAATAAGTTTTCTAGTCCCAGTAGTAAATGAAATGGTTATTATCTTAGAAAATAATTATCATTTGACATATATTCATGCTACAGATGTGAAAAAAAAAATATGCTGAAGAGTGTAAACTAACTCTAGAAATGCATGTACCTGAGTTATTTCTAATTCTAAAAGAATTAAATTCTTATATGAAATAATTCCAAGTTTGTGATAATTATGATATCCTAATTCAATGATATATATATATATATATATATATATATATATATATATATATATATATATATATATATATCTTAATTTCTTCTGTAATAATCATTTATAAATTAATTAACAGTAAATATGATAATATAAAGGGTTGACAGCTCAAATAAAGTTCAATTTAGACTTGAGTATTCTTTGTCATACACAGAAGTATTACATATATTGTTCTATACATTAAACTGAAATTTAAATACATAAGAACTGTATATAGAAAAAGGAGTATTAGAGTAAGTGGATTCAAAGGAGACTTTTGTATGTATACTCTATACATGAACATGTAACATGTTGTCTGATAAATTATTCTAAATTTCATACTAGAACAGTTAGAAGATTTCAGAGTATGTGAGTAGTATGATAAAGGAAAAGATGATATAAATCTTTGATTTAGATATGTAACATAAACGAAATAGAGGTTGCATTAGAGATGCAAATAGGATTATATCCTAACCCAAAAATTATGAAATGAGATGAACTGATATTATATTGTCATGACTAATTATCATAAATATAAAATAATTCTGAGGAACTTGAAGAGTGAATATATCATAACGAAATCATACAGAAGTTGAACTTCTTCATTTTAATAGCAAAGAAAACGCATAATAGACAAAGTTATTCACAATGCTTCTTCTAAAAAGTAATATATTCCGGAGGGCGGATATGAAAACCAACCCGGTTTGAAGTTATTACAAATTTTAAATAATTATAATAAAAGTGCTCTAGTACTATCTACAACAACTACAAATCAAGATGTTAAGTGCGTCGACAGTTCGGCAATATGACCCAAGTAGTCGAGAGACATGAGTATGTCAATACCGACCTGTACATCACCGCATGTAGTGTTAGGAACTCATTTTGTCTGATTAATACGAATTTTATCAACAACCAAAATTACTGAAGTAGGAATTTACCTGTATACACCAAAAAATCAGAGTAAGTAACCAGGTTAAAGAAAATGAAAAGTTTATCAACAATGGTCAGAAGAAAACGAATATCATTCAGTAAGAGTATACATTTATGGGGTTCAGTCTTCACATTGGTATACCCTGCAATTCAAAAAAAAATCACATATAGAAACAAGGGGGATTATTAGAGCGTCAAGCTAAAGCCAATTTAATAGAAAATAGAGGGGAAAAGAAAAATAAAAATTCTCGAGTCTACCTGGTTATACTCCGAGAAGAAATTAAACTTGGAGGTAGTAGTATAAATGAAAATTTGTATTCTAGAGAAAGTCACATGAAAGTCCAACCACGGCCGCAGAAATTTGAGTAGGGCTGACCCATTTTTGTTGGGGATCCCTTACCCAAATCAAATCATGGCAGAGTTCAAGTGAGGATAAAAACGTGGATAGGTTCATAGAGATGACAGTCAAAATGAAACTTGATTTTTCCAATAAAAATACTAATTGTAAATTCTGAGTTTCAGACAGTGGAACTAGAGAATCGTAATTAAATTTTCATAGAGAAGATACACAAAAGAGAAACTAAACCACAGATAAAAACAATAGAAACTTAACTCATACAGAGATGGAACCCTCAAACAAATGAATATTTGCAGTAAGCATAAAAATTGAGAAGGTTCCACAGAAATCCATAATCAAAATCAATTCTTCTCAGGCATAAGGTAATAACTATCCAAAATAAAAATCCATTTAAAGCTACTCTTTCATTCACAGAGAAATGGAAACAAACAGGAATGCCAAGCTATTAACTAAACTTAAAATTGAAGTTAGAAACAAGAAGGAAACAATTCCCTGAGAAAAATAATGTCACTATGAGGAGAGAGGGTTGGAATTCTTATGGGTCCTTTCAAGACGAGCTCAAAGGAATACACCAAAACTATCCCTGTTACTCCTCTTGGGTGAACGACGAAAAGGAGAAATTCAGTTGAACAGTGAACCCTGTAACGTCAAGTAATATACCCTCAGCAAAGCCTAAAATTCTTAGTATCTCAACCTTCCACGTGGCAATAGATGTGGGGAGAACGTTGGATCGATGAGATGGACTTGTGAAATGAGGTAAGCATGTCGAAGCCTGTGGAGAATCCCACGAGATCAATTGTAGAGATCAAAATATTTAATAAGTTGTACCAGGTCACATGGGAGGCGACTAGAAAATATTTAATTATTGGTACAACAAGTATCTTCACCTTGGCATATATCAACTTCTGGGTACAACCGATAGACGTTGAAAATTAAATTACCATTAACGTACTCGAACCAAATGAAGAGTTAATGAATGCCAGCTCATTGATCCCAACGTTTAACATAATGTAAGAACCTTCCAGGGTATACCCATAACCTAACTAAATACGTTAGAAAGACTATAGTTAGGGGAAGGCTTGTGGGTGGGTCGAGATGTGAATTCTACGTGTGGAATGTATGAGTGACAACTAACTAGGTTAGGGTTGCCTCGGTAAGAGGGCCCATGAAGTGGAATAAAGTGTAAGTCCAATTATCAAAATACATTTCTAAATTAAAGACCCATTAAGGGTACGAATGTATAATGGTAACGCAAATATTTTACGTCATACGTTGGATTTGGGAAGGGATAATTATATCAACATGATGACTACAGGTTCGATATAGTTATAATAGTATTCATTCTCACTAAAATAAGGTGAATAAATAACCAACAATTGTACGAGAGTAATGAAGTATCTAGGGCATAAAAGAATCATAGTTATAAAACAGATTACAATATATATGTTAAGTAATAAGGTCTTGTATATATATATATATATATATATATATATATATATATATATATCTGTGTGTTTGTGTGTGTGTGTGTGGTTCAAAGGTTCAAAGTAATACATTCGTAAAGGAATAACATAGACGATAATTTAGGGGGTTCTCGAATAAAAGTAAAAAGGAATGTATCTATAGGAGACCTCATGTAGGAGTATATATAAATTGTATCAAAAGAAGTATCAATACAATTGAAGTGAATAGATAGGCTAAATATAGACAATAAGAATTTTCTTTAGCCTTAGTGGTGTATAAGATCTAGGCCAAGAGTATTGTTATCCATAGTCAACTAAATACTAAAAGTCAAGGATAGTAAATAAGGACTTAGTACTGATGGCAGAATCTCATCGATTTGCGACGAGATGGAATCTAAATGGGGAAATAAAATTTCGTCAAATGGCTATGAAAACTTATAAAAAGCTGTCAATAATCCTTAAAAAAAAAATGTGTAAGTCAGAGGTATTGCAATATACCTAAACCCCATAATTCGGAACAACTATCTGCCCTATTCAGCGATAGAGGATCATACAAATACCCATTACTTGAGAGCATGACTCTACCCTCCTGGACTGTACCCTCCCATACATTAACATCATTGACTTGCATGCAAACAATTTCCCAAGCTGACCCAAAGGAAGGGTGGCAGACAATATCCTCATAGCTTCTGTAACCCTGAGGGCTAACTAACGGAGGAATAGATTTTTTTAATTTATCTACCCACATAGAACTATGGTTGTGGTGGTAGTTCAAGCCCATACCACTTCTACAATTGGATTCAAAGAAATTTTTGACATTATAGAATTTACAAACATTAGCAAAACAATTGTATAGATAATCCAAAAAAACCATGATTTTCACCTGCATGCTGCGAAATTCCAACACTATCTTCATCTGAACTATAAGGAGGAATTCAAATACATATCAAGCCACCCACGCAGACCACCAGTGATGTCGACGGTTGCTTCCGGAGTACGCACAGCAGTAACAGGCTTCTTCACAACAGAGCGAGATTATGACAATGGTTAGCATGCCAAAGTTCTTAACCTACCCCGAAACATTCCTCTGGCTCTTATCCCAACGAAACACTGACATCCCAGCTGGATTTTCTAGCCGTGTCTCATGCAAATTTATTGCCTTCATTATGGTATAGCTTGGGAGATGTCCCCTCCATTACCCCATCAGCCAGGATTTCCCTCTCCTTGCGTACGATGGCCACATTGTCATCTTGTCTCTCCACACGACATTCCAATTTCACCACCCTGTCTTCCCGTCATAATCCTTACCGCTAGCCACCCTGATCGAGGGTTGTTATTTTCCTGACCAATTTGGTTACCATCCTGTTGGACTATGCGCCAGAGCTCACTCATGTCTGGTTCCAACTCCTACCTCCATGGTTGATCTAGGATCCGATCTCCATTGTTGCAGGCCCAATTTGCTAGACAATCCGCTGCTTCGTTGCCCACTCTCTTGACGTGGTGAGGAATGATATAATGGATTTCTCCCATTAGTTGCTTAATTTCCTGCACTAGCCTTGCTGCTCTCAAAATTTTACTGATATGTTCCCAACTGCCGCCCTGTTGAAGCTTTCTTAGTATTTTGGTGGCCATAACAGAGTTCCGTCAATTTGTATTATATTGTACTGTTCTCGGCGCGCAAATTCAAGGCCTCTTTTCAATGTTGTAAGTTATGCTTCATTACTCGTTGTATATCCTAGATCAATGGCAAGGATCCTTAGTACTGTCCCTGTGCAATCTTGAAGTATGCCTCCAGCCCCTACTCTTCCTGGGTTCCCTTTGGAGGCCGCATCATAATTAAGTTTGATGAATCCTGGTTGCGGCCGAATAAATACATCGCTTATTGCATACCCTGCAACTCTTTGTTTCTAAGAGGAAGGTGCTAGCATATATTCCTTTAGGTTTAATTGGTGGAGAATTCTAGCTTCAGTTCCCTAGACTATCAAGTCCTCATGAGTCCATTTTTCAGCTACGATGGTTTCTCTTATAACTTTTAAGCTGAGTTGCCATATTTCTCATAGTTTCATATTTAAATTTTGGAAGATTTTTATATTCCTCTCTTTTCATAGGGACCATAGTAAAAATGCCACCGCTAAGGTCCATGATCTATTTACTACTGGACTCTTCTATCCACCCTTTCTCAAATTTTCTATTGTCTGTCATAGACTTTCATTATTTCTATCTGATTGATGAAACAGGCTATTGAGATTAGTCCACATTTGATCTGTTGCTGGGTAGGTATTGAGTAGATGTTCAAGGGTTTCCTCCTGTTCACCACACATCACACACCATGACGGCCCATGCATACCTCGTCTCTGTAGTTGATCTCATGTAAGGGTTCGTCCATGCCCTACAATCCATAAAAAATGTTCTATTTTAGGCCAATGCTTAATGGACCAAATTTTTTTCTAGAGTCCGTACTCAAGCATTTCAACATTATTAGATTTTATTTGATACACTTCCTTTATTGTGAACATTCCTTTCCGGTTATCCCCCACCATAGTATATCATTCCATGTCTGAATGGGTATCTTTATCGTTTTAAGTTCTTTGTCAAAATTTCCCCATTGCTGCGTTTCCAGAGTTGTCTACCATTTTTGTTTGTGTTTCCATCTCATATAGAAGTGATCATTATGATCATCCCAATAGTGTCTCACTTCCTTTACTTGAGGGTGACATGTGAACATGAATATTTCCGCCAGATCTAGTCTAGTAAAGAGTTTTTCCCTCTATTGCCATGAGTCCTCCCAAAATTTGGCAACATTCCCCTCTCTAATTTCCCAGAAACTATGAGCCACGACCAAGTGTTTGTTAGCCGCTGCAAGGTTCCAAATACCTGATCCCCTCTGTATATTAGTCCAGTGCAATTATAAAAATTGAATGGCTATAAAATATTTATGATATAGGTTAAATAATGATATATTTACTTTTTTAATATTTAAAAACTAAAAAAAAAAATTAATTAAATTATAATTTCGTTTAAACTATTATAATTTTATTTATATTTTCAATAATTATTATTAGTGTTAAACAAAAAATAATTATAATATATGGGAAATGTATATATTTTTAAAAATATGTAACAAAGTTTTTAATTATAAAGGTTTATTGGCATTTTATAATGGATATTTTTCATTTCTAAACAAACTTTATTATAATATTATATGTCAATGTCAATATTATCATGATCAAAATTATAGACTCCAAAAACCATAACCTATTTCAATATATATATATATATATATACATATATTATTTGAAGCTAAGAAAATGGCATAACTACTTTTAAGATAAATTTCAAGCTTCTAACATAAATGACTAATAAATCTCAATAAATCTAATCCATGAGAAACATTAAAACACTTATTTCATGATAGATCATTAGAATGTTAGTAAAAATTAACTAAACTAAAACTTTGTTTTAAATTTTTTATTATTATTACTAATTATAAAAAGAATTAATATAGGAATTAAATATACATATGTATACATTTTAGAAAACATGTATGCTGGGATATGGGGATATAGGTAGGGGTGTGTCACCCATGGGATATGGGGATATAGGTAGGGGTGTGTCACCCAATGAATCCACTAAATAAAGTTTAGTTCATATTGGGTCACATGGGTTGTATGCACTCTTGTGCGAAGCATCAAGGCACTATAGGGTGCCAATTAATTTTGTTAATGCATCTCATTTTGAAGCTTGGTGTTATGTGCAAGAGGTGGGGCCAGTGGTATGTCTCGTGATAAAAGATTTATCAATGTATAATGGGAGTGCTAGTGAAATGTACTATGTATGCTTGTGTGCCAACAACTTCTAAAAAATTTGGGGGGAGTCTCTTTGTTCCAGACAAGTGATGGTAGACAAATTTCTGAGAGGAATCTATCTTGGACACCCTAGTGAGAAGGATATTTAGAGCGAGATCAAATGGAAACTTATAACCAAACTACATCGTGTGTGACTTTATGAGCAGCGATGAGACTCTACTATTGTTTGATGCACTCCGCGTTTTCCCATAGAGTTGTTTTGGATTATCCACACCAGGTATAAAGCTATAAGACTTTATTTACAAATTGAACACATTAATTTCATGCTTGTAGCTTTTAGTTTTATTGTGTATGTTTGGGTGAAGTGGTTGTTTGGCACAGTGTACATTAGCTTTCCTTTTATGATTGCAATAGGTGAGGTGGGGGATCTATTTATTTTTTGGTAGGTGGTGAAACTCACCCATGGACTCTCTACTGCTATATGCAACTCAGAGTCTTGCTATGCATCAGTTTGATAGTTATGGGAGTGGGTGAAGTCCAACTAGCCAACTATTATTTCTGCCCTATAAGCTCTGGGACATTGTTAACACCAAGTCAATGTTATTATGGGTGTAATTTTCTTGTGGATCAACCTAGATAGTGATGGGGCAGTTATTATATTTCAAGTTTTCATCGTTTCTTTGGTGCCTTGTGGGGGTTTTTTTCATTACATGGAGAGTCCCCTTGGAAAGAGTCATTTTCACTTAGGGACATCAAATACTAAGGCTCCAAGCATGAATAAGGGATATCTTGAGCTTTTCAAGTGGGCTCCTTGGTGCATGGTAGCTATCTCCTTTCCTGGAAAAGAAGTTGAGAGTAAGGTGGTCATGCATTCACATAACATTTAGTCGAATATACCTCATTATAGAGGTTTGGTATGATGAGGAATAGATGTGAGGGGGGTTCCACTGTGGTTGTGGAAAAATTATTACGATCAAGGAGAAATTGTAGAGTCGACACCCTCATATTCTATTCCCACAGTATTGAGTGCCTCCTCGACGGAGGACATTGCTAGTATTATATGAAAGATGAATGTTTCCACAAACCAGCCCAATCGAGCCTGGTAGGATGATCAGAATGACATCGTAAAATTCATGACTCACATAAAAGTAAATTTGTGGGAGATGCATGACAAACTGGTGAGTATATGAAGAGGGAAACATTGCGTCTGAGAAAATCTAGACCATATGGAGACCAAATTTGCTAATATGGAGGGGCATGTTCATTATGACTTCAAACCTTCTCCATCCCCTAGCTCAGGTCTAGAACATCCTCCCCCAGTAAATTATGATGATTTGTGATGATAATCCTTTGTCTCTTGGTGTTAGGGCTTTTGGCACTTTTTTCTTTATCAATCAATGTTAATCTTGTGAGTATATGTAAATATTTTTCATTTTTTTTTTTAAATATATTTGAATATGCATTGACTAGTTAGTAAATCTAAATATCCCATAAATATTCAATAAAGATCAATTTTTATCATCCACGTTATTATAATTAAACTAATGTAAATGCAAATTTAACTTAACTTAACTTAACTGGTATATGGTATAGTGTACAAAAAAATTAATTACTTACAAACAAATTATAGTGAAAAATCCATTTATATATTAAACAATATTTAAATAATAAAAATTAAATTTTCATTTAAAATTTATAACTAATTAATTAAAAAATAAAATAATTATTAATGGAATTAAACTTTAATTTACTACACCAAATTCTTGATTGCAATGTGGAAATAAGTCATGTCATGTGATATTATATATATATATATATATATATATATATATATATATATATATATATATATATAGAATGGGGTAGCAAGCTAAGTGGGATTTATTGAAGCGAAAAATCCATAGTTAAGGGTGCTTAAGTTAGATGTGATTTGGGATGGGTGACTTCCGAGGAAGTCCTCGTTACCCAGTGCAATCCCCAGAAGTGATGTTGGCGCTATGTGATTCATTTCACTAGTTTCAATCCCACTTCTTCACCCCTCTGAGCATCACTCAATACAATGAGTGTTATGTAGACTATTCAGAAATCATGAGAAATTAGTTAGTTATGACTACCTCTCATTGATTTAGTTATAGATGAATGATTTAATTAACGTTGTTAAATCCCAAAAATCATATCTACTATATTTTGGTTATTTAATATTAATTTATTGATCGAAATACATTTACCAAATCACAATTTAATTTTTGCAATCGAACTGAAACAAAATTTTCCAATTTTATTTTTATATATAGACAATAAACATTATTTACATTCATCCTCGGGAAAAAGTGAAACAACCATGTACAGTTCAAAGCTACATGAAAAGAAATATGTGCCTTAAGTTGTTTCTTCTCTACCTACATGACCACTATTAGTTACAATGAGATTTGGCTGTGAGGTTATTTTCCCATTTGGTATTTAATTACCTCTATTGGCATTTTTCCTCATGGAATACTACTAAAAAATTCTTAACATCATCTGGGCTCGTTGTAAGATCAATGGGAAAAATTGAAAACAAACATCTATAGGGTTCAAAAGCTACATATGGTCTTCAAGTTATTGATGCCCTAAATATATGATCATTAATGAGTTTAATGTCCCATATGAGCAAGGCCCTTAAGAGTGTCAATTTATACTCCAATTTACAAAAGTCGAGCCTTGAATAAAGTATATAACACACATATGAGCAAGGCCTCAGCCTAAAAGTAAGCTGGAGGTGATCTAAAACTCCTTGGCCTGCACTAGTTAGAAACGTAGAATTGGGTCAATTCCTCTAAGCTAGAATCGCTCTGAACGACCTCTGGATCGATGTTCTCCAACATCCACACCAAATTCTTGAACAACACTACCTCACAGGCAATTGATAAACCATCCCTAAATCTTTCAACAATCAGTGACCATAACAAATGGTTGATGGGAAACCAATAAGGACACAAAAAAAAGCAATCTCTCACTGATTGGGAAACCAAGAAAAAGTGCGGTATTTCCTTGGAAACATCTAAGAGTAGAAAAGAGGGAAACATCTGAAAAACTAGGAAAGAAGGAAACACCTCAATATATTGCCTTTATCCAATAATGCATTTTGATTTTATCTTTTGTAATTACAAAATAAGAAATAAGGATGATTATTGCATTGTTTATAAAATTCTCATCTCTTCCACATAATAAAGTTTGTGGTATTCTTTCGAGAGCTGTGCTATTCCTATTTCATGTCTATATTATGTTCTATGATTCTCTGCATTAATTTTTAGATCTGCAAGTAGATCAATTGGTATCGGAGCATAAGATCTTGGAAGCCATCCACCTATTCGAAGAAATCTTTTTGAAGGGTCATACATTTCAATCCATTGGGTGGATGAAAACCATGTAGACCGCCTCGTCAAGAGCGTCAAGAGCCCTCCCCTGCAGACTCGCCAGTAAATGATTTAGCTAGGGCTCTTCAAGAGCTAATTACACTTCTACAACAACAACGTCCTCTAGGAAAAATGTAGCTTGATACATGCTTTCAACTACCCCAATTCTCATGGCAAATGAATTGTGAGACTGTTGATTCTTGGCTCCGTAGTCTCTCCAACTATTTCAGAACCTGTCCAACGATGGAAGAGGAGATGAAACTTCAGATCACTGATATACAATTGGAAGGCCTAGCACAAACATGGTGGGATACTCATCTTGATAATATGTCCTTACTTTTGGAACTTGGAGAACAAGCTGAGACCAGATCAACACCTATCACATCTTGGAATCTCTTTTGCGAGGCCTTATGCGAACGCTTCTATCCTCCAAGATATATATAAAATATCCTTGCTAAATGGTTATAACTTTGAAAAATACCCAATAAATCAGTGCAATCCTACATTGATGTCTTCTGCAAGTTGCACATTCAACTCCATAAATCTGATCCAGAAGTGGCACTAATTATCAAATTTAATTCTTGTTTTCTAATGCTTCTTCACCATGAAGTTGAGTTGTTTGATAGTGCTTCATTAGACAAGGCTTTTATTCAGGCCCTGGCAATGGAACACAAAGTGGGTACTCGAATCCGATATCCTCAAGCTAGAAATGGTCCATCTCCCTCTGATTCTTCTAATGTTGCCTCTGCCTCATCCCCCACACCTCACAATACCCCCTAGTGCGCATCTCACAAGAACAACTCACATGCTTCTGCAGATTGTCGAGTACTGAAAAGTCTCCGGAGGTCGAAAAACCAAATGCCACTACCCCACTTCCACATGTTTCTCTCGAAAATCTGACTGAAGTGGACCCCACTCTCATCCTCATGACTGCTAATGGAACAAACAGCTTTGTTACGCCTTGTTTACCCATAATAGTAAAATCAATCATGAGTTGGCCACGCTTATTCTTGACAATGGGAGTCAAAATAATCTTGTGTCATAGGACTTAGTTGAACACCTTTGCCTTCCCACCACCACTCACCCACACCTGTATTAGCTCAGTTGGGTCAAAAAGGACGGTCCTCATCTTACCATGTCACAATGTTGTTCTCTCACCTTTGCTATTTGACCTTTTCATGATACTGTGGTATGTGATATTTGTTCTCTAGATTGTGTTGATTTATTGCCAGGAATTCCATACCAAGAGGCTCGAAATGTTGTTTATCATGCTACAGATCACCAATACCACTTGCAGCATGATGGGCACACCTATGTGCTCACATCCTCAGCTAGCACATCAACCCAACCTTGCATTGGAAAATCTCCCATTATGAGAGTCAATTTAAAACAAGATGTTTCTTTGTGCTTAGTTCGCCCTGTCAAGCCAGACAACCTCACCAATCTAGTCCCTCCTTCAATGGCTCCTCTACTCCATGAATTTGCAGATGTCTTCACCCAACCCATAGGGCTGCCTCCAGCACGCTCTGTTGAACACCACATCGATCTTATTCCTAGTGCTTCCTTACCCAATACCCAATCTTATCGCCTTGCTCCTCGAGAGGAAGCTTAGATAGAACACCAAATTGAAGAATTACTGACATCCAGTCATATTTAGACTTCATCCTCGCCATGTGCATCTCCAGCTTTTATTATTCCCAAAAAGGATACCTCTAAATGGCGCCTCATGACAGACTATCAAGCCCTTAATAAAGCCACTGTTAAAAACCGCTAGCCCCTTCCCTGCATTGAGGATTTGTTGGACCACTTACACGGGGATTTTTTCTTCAGAAGGATGGATTTAAATACAAGCTACCATCAAGTTCGTAGGCATGCAACCGACACATGGAAAACTGCTTTTAAAACAAATTTTGGGCTATTTGAATGGTTGTTCATGCCATTTGGACTGACCAATGCACTGGTGACCTTTATGAGATTCATTAATGATGTTTTTAGGGCACATTTGGGTAAGTTTGTGGTCATATACCTTGATGACATTTTAGTATTCAGTAAATCTTGGGAATACCATCTTCAGCATGTTCGCACCATACCTGAGTTATTGCGAGCACATCACCTTCAGGTCAAAAAAAATAAATCCTATTTTGGACAAACAACAGTTCAATATTTGGGATTTATTATTGATAGCACAGGGGTTCGCTGAGATCCCTCTCGTGTAAAAGCCTTGGCGCAATGGATAGCCCCTTCCAATGCACATGACCTAAAGAGATTCATGGGAGATATTAATTTCTACAGAACTTTTGTCTCTCATTTCTCGCAGTTGGCTTGCCCTTTGCACCAGTTGTCTCATCAAGAAAATTTTATTTGGGATGCTGAATCTGAGCGACAATTTGCTCAACTCAAGAGTGCCTTATGCTCTGCCCCTGTTCTTAGTTTTCCAGATATGAATCAACCATTTGAGATGGAAACTGATGGCTCTCAATTCACCATAGGAGCTATTCTTAAAAAGGGAGGCCACCCTGTGGCATACCATTCTGAGGCACTTGCAGATGCTAAGCTCATGTGTAGCACCTATGACAAGGAATTCTACAGTTTAGTGCAATATTTGAAGCAATGGCGTCATCACATTCTTGGAAAAGAGACCGTCCTCCATACAGATCATCATCTGCTAATCTTCATCAACTCATAATGAAAGATTCAAGAGCAACAACATTTAAAGTGGGCTTCTTACATTCAACAATTCCATCTGGTGATTAAATATAAGAAGGGAACAAGTAATGAGATGGTTTATTTGTTAATTCGACCACCTACTCAGGTCCTACACATTCTAGAGCTGCATTGTGCTGCATATGATGCTTGGCAAGATATGTATGCAATAGATCCAGTCTTTGGTGAGATATGGGAAGCTCTGCAATAGCCTACAGTCATAAACCAAACTCCCTTTCTTGATTATACCGTTCGTGATGGTTGGTTGTATAAACTGAACCAACTATGTGTGCCACAATATGATGATCGTCTCCTCCTCATCGATGAAGCACACACCTCTTCACGCGGAGGGAATTTTGGCACAGCCAATACCATTCTCAATCTTCAACGCCACTTCTATTGGCCTGCCATACCCAAGAAAGTGGAAAAAATCATTCGTGCATGTTCTCTTTGTTCATAAAGCAAGCCCTCAAACTGTAAGCATGGTTTGTATCAGCCATTACCAATTCCCTCTCATCCTTGGGAATCCATTTCCATGGACTTTTTAAGTGGTATTCCTACTAATTTATGCAAACATGATGCTATCTGGGTAGTGGTATGTCATTTCTCCAAGATGGCTATATTTCTTCCTTGTGATAAGACTACTTCTACTGCTCAGACCGCAGATATCTTCTTCTAGCATGTGTGGCAACACTTTGTTTTGTCGAGTAGCATTATTTCTTATTGTGACTCTCATTTTCTCAATACGTTTTAGCTTACTCTTTGGTCTTTGTTGGGTTTCGAACTTTGTTTCTCCACTGCCTTCCACCCACAAACAAATGGACAAACCGAAGTTGTCAATCGTACTTTGGTTTCCTCACTTCGCAGCTATTTTTGCAAAAAAAAAACAGTGGGATACATATTTTCACATCAGTCAAGATAGTTACAATCAGGAAACACACTCCTCAACTGGTTTCTCACCTTTTGAGGTTTGTTTTGGGTTTCATCCAAGTGCACCCTCTGAGATGACAATGACTATCACCCCTTCTGGGTTTGCACATCAACAATAGAAACAAAAATAACCTCATCATTTTATACACTCTATTTCTCAACGCCAAGCTCAAGTAACTGCTACTTTGCAAGCAGCCCAAGATCGCGCTAAATAGAGGCATGACAAGCAGCGAACACCCTTGTATTTTCAACCTGCAGATCATGTGTGGCTCTTGTTGGACAGGAAACGCTTCAAGGGCTAGCATCATAAGTTGCATCCTCTGCGATATGGCCCGTATATTGTTCTGGAACGCATTGGAGAAAATGCATATCACTTGGACTTGTCTTCCCATCTTGGCATCCACGATGTTCTTAATGTTAATAATCTCAAACTATTTGAACCACCTATCGTTGAGGAATCTATTACAATTCGTCATTCAGTCGATAATATTCCAGGTTTTCAGCCTCCTTTGCTCAAAGATACAATTTTGGACTTCAAGAAACGGAATACATGACAACAACCATACTTCTCATATCTGCTTGGCCGGAAAGGGCACACACCAACGGAGGAAAAATGGATGACTGCAAAACCATTGCAACACATTTTCCTTCATTTTTTGGAGGAATCCGGGACGCTTCCTGATCTAAACAGGGAGGAATTGGGCAACCAAAAAGGACACAAAATTCAGCAACCTCTCATTGATTGGGTAATCAAGAAAAAATGCACTCTTTCCTTGGAAACATCTAAGAGTAGAAAAAAGAAAAACATCTGAAAAACTAGGAAAGAAGGAAACATCTCAATCTATGGGCTTTATCAAATAATGCATTTTGATTTTATTGTTTGTAATTACAAAATAAGAAATAAGCAGAGTGATTGCATTGTTTATAGAATTCTCATGTCTTCCTCATAATAAAATTTGTAGTATTGTTTCCAAAAACTGTGTTATTCTTGTTTCCTATATATATTCTGTTATGTGATTCTCTGCATTAATTTTCAGATTTAAGGTACTCATCACTTATGAAATAGCGTCTCCTACCCTTACCAACATACACCTTCCTACATCCCTTGGGCACTTGTTTTAGTTTGTAATCTTCTGCCTCGACGAGACTCGACCGCCTCTTGTTTGCAAAATCCAATGAAATAACCTCATCCCCGTCATTAACATCATCACGGAATGGATCAAGAATGGAACTGGGATTACTGTACGAACAATGGGGAGTGATATTACTGCACGAACGTCCCACCTTCAGAAAGCTTTGCCATCTCCTCAGAATGTTCTTGATCTTTCTCATGTTGCTTACCCTGAATCTTGGAAGCCTCTGGCTATGCAGGAAAGATGCCAAAATTAGTTGTGCAACTCCGTTGACAGTCCTTAGAGACAACGCTAAATGAGAACCAACATGTACCAGAACGAAAATATAGCAAGTTTACCCTAAGGAATTGCTTGCGGTTGATACCAGAACAAAAATCTAGCAGGTCTGCCCCAAGGAATTGTTTGTGTTTGGTATAAATTGATTGTGGCTTGGCTGACTACATAGAAAATGTTTGCAACTGTGACAATTTCGATGGATCAACGCTGATAAGCTTGTCTGCAATGGATAGATTTTCCTAAAGAAGCTTGAACTTGTATATTAACATCATTTCTGGTCCATTGGAGGAAGGCTGTTGAGGATGAATACAATATTGAGGGAGCTTACTGAAGGAAGCAATATACCCATGCCAGCTAAGTGCCCGGTCTTATCTGGACCTAAATTAACTTTCGTCAGAATCTATGTTTACAATAGAGATGTCTTATTACTGAGATGAAGACAGAATTTACAAATTTCATCCATGGTCAATTATGCAAAAAGTATTCAATTGGCCAATGAAATTAAATTCATTATATTAATAAACATAAATAAAAATTATACTTTAAATATGTTTAATTTATAAATGAAAATAAATTATTATAATTGTTAGCTATAATTAATATCTTCTGAATTTTATATTACATTTTTCATTAAAACATATTACCCTAAAATGAATTTGTGTAATACATAATTCCATATTTCTACAATTTTTCATAGTCTTCTGGAAGTTTTTTTTCTTTTTAAATTTTGGTAGCTTTTCATTTTCTTTTTCTATTTTTTTATATTGGATCTTTATCAACATGTTCAAATGTATTATTCTGATCCGAGAAGGAATTGAATAAGTGTTATAACAGTCTGCCTCATCACTGTTTAACCAAAAACCCTAAAAAATAATTACAAAACCTATATATTCATTTAATAGAAATAAAAAATTAAAAAAAATGAATGATAATTATAATTAATATAATACTTAGCTTTCATATGAACGGTAAGGATCATATTTAAATTATAAGATAATTGCAGCTTACATAAAAATCCCTTTTCCGTGATGAACAATTCGAGATATATGTGGAGTCATTAGAAGATTTAGAACATCTATTTCGTAGGTTTTAGTCTTCTATATTCGTTCCATGTGGACAAAGGTCACTTAGTATTTTAACGTGTTACATAATCAAATTTTATGAATATGTTAGCTGGTTATGTTAGTTAGAGCAATTATGGAAATTGAATTCCTATAAAATATCAATTTCCGATAGCTGGTTATGTTCGTGAGAGAAATTATAGAAATTGAATGGCTATAAAATATTCCTGATATAGGTTAAATAATGATATATTTATCTTTTTAATATTAAAAAACTATCATAAAAAATAATTAATTATAATTTCGTTTAAAATATTATAATTTTATTTATATTTTGAATAATTATTATTAGTGTTAAATATAAATTAATTATAATATAAGGCAACTATATATTTTTTCAAAAATATGTAATAAGATTTTTAATTATAAAGATTTATTAGCATTTTATAATGGATATTTTTAATTTCTAAATAAACTTTATTATAATATTATGGTCCAATATTATTATTATCAAAACTATAGATTCCAAAAGCCATAATTCATTTAAAATTCATTTTTTTTAGCTAAAAAATTTTCATAACTACTTTTAAGATAAATGTCAACTTATAACATAAATGCCTCATAAATGTCAATAAGTCTAATCCATGAGAAACATTAAAACACTTTATTTCATGATATATCATTAGAATGTTAGTAAAAATTAACTAAATTAAAAGATTGTTTTACATTTGTTATTATTATGACTAATTATATATATATATATATATATATATATATATATATATATATATATATATATATATATATATTAAAAAATGTGTATGGTGAGATATGGGGATATAGGTAGGGGTATGTCACCCAATGAATCCCCTCAATAATGTTTAGTTCATATCATGGCACATGGGTTGTATGCACTATTCTACGAAGCTTCAAGGCACTATAGGGTGCCAATTAATTTTGTTAATGCATCTGATTTCGAAGCTTGGTTTTATGTGCAAGAGGTGGGGATAGTGGTATGTCTAGTGACAAAAGATTTATCAATGTAAAATGAGAGGGCTAGTGAAATGTACCATATATTCTTGTGTGTCGAGAACTTCTAAAAAATACGGGGGGGAGTCTCTTTGTTCCAAAAAAGTGATGGTAGAAAAAATTCTCAGAGGAATCTAGCTCGGACGCCCTAGTGAGAAGGAGATTTAGAGTGAGATCAAATGGAAACTTATAACTGAACTACGTGGTGTGTGACTTTATGAGGAGTGGTGAGACTCTACTATTGTAGCACGCACTCCGCATTTTCCCACAGAGTTGTTTTAGCTTATTCACACCAGATATAAAGCTATAGGCCTTGATTCACAAATTGAGCACATTAATTTCATGCTTGTAGCTTTTAGTTTTGTTATGTATGTTTGGGTGATGTGATTGTTTGGCATGGTGCGCATTAGCTTTCCTTTTATGTTTGCAATAGGGGAGGTGGGGGGGTTGTTTATTTTTTGGTAGATGGCCAGCTTATTTCCTTAATATTTTATGTTTAAAATAATTTTACAAAATAGATTTGAAACTTTAATGGAGAAAGAGATTAACTAATGTGATTATTCGTTAATAAACATGAGTTCTATTTTATGAATAAAAGTCAAAATCAGATTGGTAAATAATTCCAAGATTCCAGAGTAAAAAGGAAGAGGAATTTTTGACAGTTACCTTCCCCAAAAGGATAAAATGGAAATCCTAGGAAGGGGAAGGGGTTTTGTGAGAAAAGAAAGAAAAATGGTTAACAACATAAATGTTGCAAGAAAGAGTTTTCTTGAGATAGCTTAGAGCTAGTGGAGCTCTGTACCCAAAAGAATATTAGGCTAAACCGAGGTCTCGAGGTCTAACTTCTGGATATTATTCCTACCTTAGACTTTGGTGTTGAGCATGGGGGGAGTTGAGGAAGTGATCACCTCTCTCATGGTAGGGTGGAAAAATAAGTTTAACAACAATTGAGTTAAGTATATGAGTTACCTGATTTATTTGTAGAAAGGAATTGATAAATTTGTGTTTAATTTATGTGCTTAACTCTTTTTAGAGAATAGAGAATTATCTGCTAGGATAATGCAATTAAAGTGAAAATTTCCATCCTAGAATAATAATTAATAACATAAAGATTTACTATTACATACAATGAATTATGCTGTGAAGAATGAACTAGTAATTTTCTCTATCAAAAGAGTACATTCATTGTGAATAGAATCTTTAATAGTGAGAAACATAAATTCTATGACAAAAGAATTATGGAATGTAGAAAATTCAATGTGTGCATTAACAAGGAAAAGAAGTAATGAATTATTCACTATATAAACAAGTGTAGAGCACAATCAAAATAATGCATGTATCTGTATCTGAAAGAAGAAAAAAAACAAACTTTTGTATACCAACCTACTTCAAAATAAATTAGTGCATAAGTGGGTGGGAAATAAATTTCATTTACTAATATCACTTAAGTATTCATTGGAAATTAGATACAGGCGCCGAGGTTTAGGAATCGGGTTCCATGGCTAACGAAACAGAATCCCCTATCCTCTAGACTCCTGGATATATATAGAATCAGTAACTAAGCATTAAACAAGTATGGAAAACTGCAAACTCTCAAAGATGTAATTTTTTGTGCATGGAATCAATTACAAAATAGAATTTAAATACTAAAACCATATAAACACAGAAATCGTAAGGTGCGTTAAATCCCAAAAGACAATAATGCACATCGCATTCTCAACAGAACCAGAACTTGCATTTTCTTACATGTAAATAGAATTCCTTACATTGTTTAAGAGATCAGAAATAACAATATATATAAATAAATGTAAAAAATTATACAAAATACTCAAAATGTTCACAGTCCCAAGGAGAGATCAAGCCTCATATGACTGAGTAGTCCGTAGGTATAAACCCTCAAAAAGTTAAAGTGGAGAAAAAAATTATACAGTTATCCAAATGAAAAACTATCCGAGAACACCTTCAAGGATCAATAAGGAGTAAAGTAGTTGTTCCATTTTATACACCTCACTACATTCAACAATAAAGAAAATAAAACCCAGAGCTCAACTCTCAACTTTGGGCCAACCTTTTGTATAGAGGGAAAAGAACCTAGCTGAGGTTCAGTACCTATATAGCCAAGGGTTCAACCCTCAGATATTTATCCCAAAAAGAAAACACAGAGTGAATAAGAAACTACACCATTGCGTACGCATGGTCATGACTTACCTAGATGTTGAGGATACGACCATCGAAGGAAGTTGTTGGGAGTCTCGATGCTACCGAGACTCCGCATGCAAACCCTCGTGAAGAATAATAAGAGGTTGGTAAGGATAAGAGCACCCTATCATAGAAAAACAATCAAATGAAATATTGAAACCCACATTCAAGTTTATAACCTAGAGAGAAGCATCTCGAAGTTGCCGAAAGATTCCTCCTGCCTCTGAAATCCAACCTGAACAATGAAGTAAGCCAGAGGAAGTGTTAAACAAACTGGTGAGCTAGGAAAACCTACCAAGCAAGGATATATATAACCCTGAACATTAAACAAATACAATGCATAAAATAAGGATAAGGGATCACCTACGTTAGTGGAGCAAATCATCAAGGTTGGCGCAGTGGGACATCATTGCAAAGAAGAAGCAAACTTCAAACTATTTTACATAGAGAATTAACATAGAGGTCACGAAAACCTCACCGAGAAATGAATTGAAAAAGAAATATTAACAAGAGAGTTAACCAAAGCAGAGATATGAACCAGGGCTCATCCCTCCACACCACACAGAGGTAGTAAGAGCACTCACTGCCAAAGTAAATAGCCATAGAGGTTGCAAAGCGTCCCGATCGAAGAGAAGAGAAAATGAACGACAACGTGTGGCGTTCGAGGTAGGGTTAGTTACCCTAACCCCCTTTCGTTCAATGACTACTGTCAGATCTAAGACCAGGAGGACCGACGGACAACAAAAACTTCCAAATGAACTCAGAAATCGATAGATATCTTTACCCAATATGCTTTAAGTGGTATTGCGACAAGGATGTTCCCGGATGAGACTGGATCGAACTATGTGGATGATTAAAAATCATACAAAGGAATTTTAAATTTAATCCCAAATTACAAATCCTAATTACTTGAAAAATCAATCAAAAGTAATTCCGAACATTTTTTTAGTTAATGTATTATGTTACAAAATCAAAATTCAATAATTAAACAATTATCCATAGAGGTATGTGCATAAGTTGTCTTATAATGCATGACATGGTAATGGTAATATAGATAGGACATAGGTAGTATTTTTTAATTTTAATTTATGGTAATTTTATATATGTACGTGAAACTCACCCATGGACTCTCTAGTGCAATATGCAACTTGGACTCTTGCTATGCATGGGTTTGATGGTTATGGGAGTGGGTGAAGCCCAACTAGCCAATTGTTAGTTTGACCCTATAAGCTCTTGGACACTGTTCACATCAAGTTAGTGTTCTTATGACCCTCATTGGGAGGTTTGTGGGTGTAATTTTCCCGTGGGTCAACTTAGATAACGATGGGACAGTTTCTATATTTCAAGATTTTGAGGTTTACTTGGTTTCTTTTGGGGGTTTGTTTCATTACATGGACAATCCCCTTCGAAAGAGCCATTTTCACTTAGGGATAGGGAAGACTAAGGCTCCAAGCATGAAGAAGGGATATCGTGAGCTTTTCAGGTGGGCTCCTTGGTTCATGGGAGCTATTTCCTTTCCTGGAAAAGACGTTGAGAGTAGGGTTGGCAAGCATCCACATAAAATCTAGATGAATATGCCTCATTATAGAGGTTTTGTGCGACGAGGAATAGAGGTCGTGGTTGTAGTAAAATTATTACGGTCAAGGATAAATTTTAGATTCGACACCCTCATAGTCTATTCCTACAATGTTGAGTGCCTCCTCAAAGGAGGACAATGCTAGTGTTATATGAAAGATGATTGTTTCCACAGATCATCTAAATCGAGCTTGGCACAATGATCAGAATTGCATCATAAACTTCATGAGTCACATACAAATAAATTTTTTGTGTCTCCGAAAAGGGAAACATTGCATGTAAGAGAAGCTAGACCATATCGAGACCAAATTTGCTAATATGGAGGGGCATGTTCATTATGACTTCAAACCTCCTCCATTCCCTAGCTCGGGTCTAGACCATCATGCCCCAGTAAGTTATGATGATAGTCCTTTGTCTCTTGGTGTTAGGGTTTTTGGCACTTTTCCTTCTTAATCTATGTAATTCATGTCACTATATGTAAATATTTCTCATTTTAAAAAATTTCTATATATTTGGATATGCATAAAATAAATCTTTATCATCCATATTATTATAATAAAAAAATTAAAAAATAAAAACAAATTAGGTAAAAACAAATTAAAGTGAAAAATCCATTTATTGTTTATATATTAAAAAATATTTGAAGTAATAAAAGATAAATTTTCATTTAAATTTTCTAACTAATTTAAATTAAAAAATCAAAATATTTATTAATTAAATTAAAATTAAAAAATCCAAATATTTATTAATTAAATTAAACTTTAATATACTGTACTAATAATTGATTGTAATGTGATTTCTCAATGCAATGAGGAAATAAGTTTTATATATGTGTGTGTGGGGCAATGTGATTTCTAAATACAATGATAAGTTACTCAATATTTTTTAACCTGTTTTATATGTATTTATTGGTGGTTTAATATTAATTTATTGATGAGAATACCTTTAGCAAATCACAATTTATTTTTTTGCAAGTGAGCTTAAACAAACTTTACCAAATTTATTTATATATAGATAATAAACATTCTCTACAGTTATCCTCGGAGAAAAGTGAAACAACCATATACAGTTCAAAGCTACATGCAACCGTTATCCTCGGAAAAAAAGGAAACAACCATATACAGTTCAAAGCTACATGGAAAGAAAGTTGTTGCTGATCTGCCTACATGACCATTATCGGTTACAGTGACATTTGGCTGCGAGATTATTCTACATTCGCCCATTTGGTATTTTGATTATCTTTATTGGCATTTGTCCGCATCTGGAGTACTACTAAAAACTTCTGAACATTGTCTGGGATCCTTATAAGATCAATGGGACTAAAGTGAAACAAACACCTATAGGGTTCAAAAGCTACATATGGTCCTGAAGTTATTACTGCCCTGAATATATGATCATTACTGAGTTTAATGTCCCATATGAGCAAGGCCCTTAAGAGAGTCCCTTTATACTCCAATTTACAAAAGTCGAGCCTTCAATAAAGTATATAACACACATATGAGCAAGGCCTCTGCCTAAAAGCAAGATGCAGGTGATCCAGAACTCCTTGGCCTGCACTAGTTAGAAACATAGAATTGGGTCAATTCCTCTAAGCTGGAATCGCTCTGAATGGCTTATGGATCAGCGTTCTCCAACATCCACACCAAATGCTCGAACAGCACTACCTCACAGGCAATTGATAAACCATCCCTAAATCTTTCAGCAATCAGTGACTATAACAAAGAATGGTTTAGGTACTCATCACTTATGAAATATCGTCTCCTACCCTTACCAGCATACACCATGCTACATCCCTTGGGTACTTGGTGTACTTTGTAATATTCTGCCTGGACGAGACTCGACCCCCTCTTGTTTGCAAAATCCAATGAAATAACTTCATCCCCTTAATTAACATCATCAGGGAATCGATCACGAATGGAACTGAGATTACTGTACGAACGATGGGGAGTGAGATTACTGCACGAACGTCTCACCTTGGGAAAGCTTTGCCATCTCCTCAGAATGTTCTTGATCTTTCGCATGTTGCTTACCCTGATTCTTGAATGCGTCTGGCTATGCAGGAAAGATGCCAAAATTAGTTGTGCAACTCTATTGACAGTCCTTAGAGACAACCCTAAATGAGAACCAACATGTACCAGAACGAAAATCTAGCAGGTGTACCCCAAAGAATTGCTTGCGGTTGATAGCAGAACGAAAATCTAGTAGGTATGCCCCAAGGAATTGCTTGCGGTTGGTATAAATTGATTGTGGCTTGGCTCACTCCATAGAAAATCTTGCAATTGTGACAATTTTGATCGATTAACGCTGATAAACTTGTCTTCTATCGACTGATTTTCCTAAAGAAGCTGTTGGAATTTTCAGAAT
The DNA here is from genome assembly GCA_034641835.2 of Pinus albicaulis. Taxonomy (NCBI): domain Eukaryota; kingdom Viridiplantae; phylum Streptophyta; class Pinopsida; order Pinales; family Pinaceae; genus Pinus; species Pinus albicaulis. The sequence goes on from CM076573.1 coordinate 671,714,169, forward strand.
TCCAAAAACAAATAAAACTGCCTTGCCCAACACAGAGAATAATTAAAAAAAATCACTCACAGACAGAGTTCAACTCAGAAAATTTATATTCAATATATAAAAAAAACTGCTGTAACAATTCTTCCTCAAAAGAGGGATTTACAAAAAAAACTCTGACTGCTGCAAACACAGTTCAGAAATATCACTCTGTCTCACTAAAAAATTCGCTGCTGGAATACTCTGTTTTTCTGGAAAATACACTGCTGTGCAATTCCAAATTCACTTCTCTGTCTTTTACAAAATGCACTCTGCTGTGCATAAAACTCTGCTCACTGTGTTCTTCAATACGCTGCTGTGTATCTTTCTCATAATAAACTTATGGCTCTGTTTCTGCATATTACAACACACAAAATATCTCAGCCCTGTTTAATGCAATTAATTGACACACCCACTAAAAATCACCGCTGGAAAAATCTTTAATGGTCTCAATAACTTCGTCGCACCGCTTCAATTTTCATTGATGGAAAATTGACTTTCCGGCATTGTTGTTCTTCTTTCCCGTGACATCGTGCAATGAAACTCGTCTTTTTTTATTTCGCATCAACACAGTGCCTTTCATAGCAAAAACATTATTGTGTCGTGTAAATACAAATAATACAAATGTACTCTTTATTTTCACTTTATGTTTTTAATATATATGTATGCATTGCATATATTAAAAATAAAATAAACAACTGTTAAAAATGCCGTGATTAAAAAAAATTTAACCCGCAATCCTTTTACCATATTACATATGTGGGCCGTATAATCTCAGGACCCCGCCGATGACATCCAGCAATTCCGATGGGGTATGCTGCTCCAGCCACCTATCTTGCCGGACCCCCTCGGACTTCACTTCCGCCCTGTTCTCTGTTGTGCTGGCGTTGAACTTATATTCCAACACTCCCCCTTAATTTCAACTGCTGGGTTTTCCTGCATACCCAAGCATTTCCTGAAATATTCAAAGCTTTTCTGCTGTAGTGGCTTTATGAGGATATCTGCAAATTGATCCTCTGTTCTGCAATGCTGCAAAACAATCTCGCCATTGCTAACCAATTCCCGTATGAAATGAAACTTGGTATCAATGTGTTTTGTCCTTTTATGAAAAACAGAATTTTTTGACAATGCAATAGCTGAGCTATTGTCACAAAATATCACTGTCCCTTTTACATGTTCTTGACATAAGCTTCTCAACATCTTTCTCATCCAAACTGCTTGACACGCTGCTGCTGTAGCTGCCACATATTCTGCTTCTGCTGTAGATAATGCTACAACGGGCTGTTTCTTAGAAGCCCATGAAATGGCTCCTGAACCCATATGAAAAACATAACCGGAAGTGCTCTTCCGATCATCTACACTTCCAGCCCAATCACTGTCCGTGTATCCAACTAAATCTGAACATTCTGAAGTAGTATAAAAAATACCAAATTTCTTTGTACCTTTAACATACCTCAAAATCCTTTTTGCTGCTTGCCAATGTGTATCCTTTGGCTTTTCCATGAACCTGGAAATCAAACTAACAGCATGCATTATGTCCGGCCTAGTTGCAGTCAAATACATGAGGCTGCCAACTATGCTCTTGTACAAACTAGGATCAAAATCCTTGCTGTTGTCCTCTCTGCTGAGTTTTAATCCCATCACCGTGGGAGTGATAGCTGCTTTGCTCTCCTGCATGTTAAATCTTTCAAGCACCTCATTAACATACTTAGCCTGTGAGATAAAAATCCCATTTTTATCTTGCTCTACTTCTATTCCCAAGAAGTATCTCAACAAACCCATGTCAGTCATTTCAAATTCATCCTTCATGACTGTTTTAAAATGTTCAATAAGGCAATCATCATTACCTGTAAAAATAACATCATCAACATACAAGACTACAATCAAGATTTTACCATCTTGTTCCTTGATGTAGAGGGTGGGTTCTCCCTCACACTTTTCAAAACCATTTTCCAGTAGATAGGAATCTATCCTACTGTACCACGCTCTTGGCGCTTGCTTCAGCCCATAAAGAGCTTTCTTCAACTTGCATACTTTGTTCTCTTGGCCTTTCTTTTCATAGCCGAGAGGTTGTTCAATGTAAACCTCTTCCATTAACACTCCATTCAGGAATGCTGACTTCACGTCCATTTGGTAAACTTTCCACTTGTTTTGTGCTGCTATGGACAACACAGCTCTCACGGTTTCCATTCTGGCAACCGGTGCGAAAGTTTCCTCATAATCTATGCCATGCTTCTGCTTATAGCCTTTGACAACAAGCCTTGCCTTGTGTCTCTCTATCTTGCCTTCAGCATTACTCTTGGTCTTGTAGACCCATTTAACACCTATGACATCTTTACCTTTTGGGAGTTCAACCAAATCCCAAGTTTTGTTTCTCTCGATGGCATTTATTTCCTCATCCATAGCTTCTATCCATTTCCTATCCTTGATAGCTTCTTCGAAATGAACAGGATCATCAACATGACAATATAAAGCAAACAAAGAATTGATACCTTCATTAGCTATATCTTGTTCATAAATGTCTTTCAAACTTCTGAATTTCTTACCTCTTTCAGTAGGTGTACAAGTACTTGAAGAAGTACTTGAATTTCCTCCTTGTGGTGTGCTTGGAGAAGCACTTTCATTTCTCCTCAAGGGTGTACTTTGCGGTGTTGGTGTTGCTGTTTGGGGATGTATTTCAGCCACCTCATCATCATTCTCATCATGAGATAAACAGTGCTTAACATTCACTGTTTTCTCTATGCTTCCATCCCAAGCTTCCTCTTCAATGAACTGTACGTCCCTGCTCACAAGAAACTTCTTGCTGGATGGGTTATATAACCTGTATGCCTTGGATTCCTCACTGTATCCAATGAAAATACATTTCTCCCCCTTGCTGTCCAACTTCTTCCTTAGCTGATCCGAAATGTGTGCATAAGCCACACATCCGAAAACCTTCATGTGTGTGACACTTTGCTTTGTGCCACTCCATGCCTCTTCCGGCACTTTGTTCATAACTGCTTTTGTAGGGCACCTATTCAAAATATACGCTGCACAATGTACAGCTTCAGCCCAATAATCATTAGGCAAATGCTTTGCCTTTAACATACTCCTCGCCATGTCCATTATGGTTCGGTTCTTCCTTTCGGCTACTCCATTTTGCTGCGGTGTATATCTAGTTGTAAACTGCTTATGAATACCATTTTCTCTACAAAACCGTAGAAAATCTTTAGATATATACTCACCTCCTCTATCAGTCCTTAAGACCTTGATATGCAGCCCACTCTGATTCTCAACAAGTGATTTGAAATTGCGGAATTTTTCAAACACTTCACTTTTATTTTTCAAAAAGTAAACCCAAGTTTTTCTTGTCAAATCATCTATAAATGTTAAGACATAGTGGCTGCTTGCAAGTGATGGAGTTTGCATCGGTCCACACACATCTGAGTGGACAATCTCTAAGGGTGCTTTCGCCCTTATGCTTTTCCCGGAAGGAAAACTTTCTCTGTGTTGTTTCCCAAGAATACAACCTTCACAAAGGCTGTCCGGTTTCTCTATCAATGGTAAACCACTTACCATCCCTTTTTTGTTCAACAAGTTAAGACCTCCAAAGTTGAGATGACCGAATCTCAAGTGCCACAACCAATTTTCATCCTTTGGTTCGCTTTGGAAAGTCTCTTGTGCAACTGCTGCTTTCTCTTCACCATTCTTCAAGTCTGCTCTCATTATGAGAGGGAACATCCTGTTCCTTGTCATCTTCACTTCAGCAATACATTGTTTGCTGGGTGGTTTATCCATGATGGTACAAACATCATTATCAAAGAAAACATTATACCCCTTATGGACAAGCTGTCCAACACTTAAGAGGTTACACTTCATTCCTGGAACATAATAAACATCTGCTATGGTCTTCCTTGCACCTAATCTTGTAAAAACATTTACATCTCCTTTTCCCATAACATAAACTTTGCTATGAGTTCCTAGTGTGACTTGTGACTGCACACTTTCATCTAACATAGAAAACATTGCAAAGTTTCCTGTCATATGGTTACTACAACCGGAGTCTAGAAACCATATATCCTCATTCTTTTCTTCAGCCATGTTACAAACTAAAAACAAATTACTTTGGCTGCTATTTTCTTTTGTGAAATTTGCACTAGTTTCACTTCTCATGTCTTGCTTCTTCTTTCTACATTCATTAGCATAATGACCATATTTCTTACAATTATAACATTGGACATTGGACTTGTCATACCTTTGTCCTTGTGCATTCTGCTGACCATTCTGTTGGCTGCTGCCTTGGCCTTGATGCTGATTTGGATTGCTGCCCCTTCCTTGAGCATTCGCTGGACTGTTCCTTCCACCTCTGTTTTGGCTTCTGCCTCTTCCTCTTCTGCCTTGCCCTCTTCCTCTTCCGAAAGACATCTGGGACTTAAAAGCATGTTCTAGAGATGAGTTTTCACTCCTACCCAATCTCTGTTCATGGGTAATCAGTGATGCATGAAGTTCATCCACTGAAAACTTTGTGAGATCCCTAGTCTCTTCTATGGTGGTGACAATCACATCAAATCTTGAGGGTAAACTTCTCAAGAGTTTCTCCACAATCCTCTTGTCTTCAAGAGTCTCTCCATGAGATCTGATTTGTGTGACCATTCCAATCACATGAGTGAAGAATGAGTCAATATTATCTGACTCCTTCATGCAGAGAGTCTCAAAGTCTCTCCTCAGCAACTGAAGTTTTGCTGTCTTCACTCTCTCCATACCCTGATAGGCTGTCTTGAGAGTTTCCCATGCTTCACTGGATTTCTTAGCTGCTGCTATCCTTGGAAACACACTCTCATGCACTGCTTGATATAAGAAGAAAAGAGCCTTGGCATCTTTCTTCTTATTGTTCTTCAACTGTTCTCTTCCTGCTTGATTTAACATTAAAAAATCTGCTTCATCTGCTGGCTCTTCAAAGCCATCCTCAACTAATTCCCACAATTCTTGTGAGGTAAATAAAGCTTTCATGGTTATTGACCAATAATCATAATTCTTTCCATTGAATTGTGGGAGATGGACACTTCCCAAACTTATACCTGTGCTAGAACCAGCCATTCTGCACTTCTAACTATGTTTTAAAAACACTTGACTGTGTATTAAAATAGTTCACTGTACTGCAACAGTAACACAACAAATTTTATAGAGAAATACCTTTGGATTCCTTTGGCTGAGTCTTCACACTGCTGGAGAAGCTGCTGGAACTAAGAACCCCTTTCCTTAAGCTTATTTGACCTTCAAATAGCCTGGATTGGCTCTGATACCATGTTGGAATTTTCAGAATTCCAAAAACAAATAAAACTGCCTTGCCCAACACAGAGAATAATTAAAAAAAATCACTCACAGACAGAGTTCAACTCAGAAAATTTATATTCAATATATAAAAAAAACTGCTGTAACAATTCTTCCTCAAAAGAGGGATTTACAAAAAAAACTCTGACTGCTGCAAACACAGTTCAGAAATATCACTCTGTCTCACTAAAAAATTCGCTGCTGGAATACTCTGTTTTTCTGGAAAATACACTGCCGTGCAATTCCAAATTCACTTCTCTGTCTTTTACAAAATGCACTCTGCTGTGCATAAAACTCTGCTCACTGTGTTCTTCAATACGCTGCTGTGTATCTTTCTCATAATAAACTTATGGCTCTGTTTCTGCATATTACAACACACAAAATATCTCAGCCCTGTTTAATGCAATTAATTGACACACCCACTAAAAATCACCGCTTGGAAAATCTTTAATGGTCTCAATAACTTCTGTCAGCACCGCTTCAATTCTCATTGATGGAAAATTGACTTTCTGGCATTGTTGTTCTTTCTTCCCGCATTACTGTGCAATGAAACTCTGTCTTTTTTTTATTTCTGCACTGCCGTGCCTTTCATATAAAAACATTATTGTGCTGTGTAAATACAAATAATACAACAGCCCTTTCATTTTCACTTTACGGGCCTTTTAATATATGTTTCACATATATTAAAAATAAAAACAAAAAACTGTTAAAAAAAATGCCGTGATAAAAAAAACATTTAACCCGCAATCCTTTTAACATATAACATATGTGTGGCCGTATAACTTGTGGACCCCGCTGATGACATCAGCAATTCCGACGGGGTATGATCCTCCGCCTGCCTATCTTGCCGGACCCCGCGGACATACTCTGCCGTATGGTCTCTGCGCTGTTTGGTTAAACAGCAGTTGGAAATTAATTCCAACAGAAGCTTGGCCTTGTATACAAAGATCATTTCCAGTCCACTGAAGGAAGGATATTAACTATGAATATAATCTTGAGGGAGCTTACTGAAGGAAGCGAATATACCCATGCCAGCTAAGTGCTAATTTTTATGTGGACCTAAATTAACTTTCGTCACAATCTCCGTTTACAATAGAGATGGCTTATTACGTAGATCAAGATAGACACTACAAATTTCATCCATAGTCAATTGTGCAAAAAGTATTCAATTGACCAATTAAATTGAATTTATTTTATTAAAAAACATAAAACAAAAATATACTTTAAATATGTTTAATTTATAAAATTATAATACTTTTAAGCTATAATAATATCTTCTAAATTTTATATTGCAATTTTTCCGAGCCCTCCGAAAGGTTACAAACCCTATATACCTGATATTTATTTAATAGAAATAAAGGGTTACCTCATATTTAGGAATTGGGTTAATAATAATTATAATTAATATAAAATTATTATATTATTTTAATGTGTATCTTTTATACTATGAGTAAGAATCACAGTTATTTTCTAAGATAATACTTATGTATTACAATCAACCAATTTCTCTTTTTAATCATCTCAAATTTAAAATTTTATCTTCATATTAATTTATTAATATTAATATTTTAATTTTTTCACATATAGTATATTATTATTTATATATTACTAATATTATATTGTTAAAAATAAAATTATTTAATTTTAATATTTATGTTTAAAATAAATTGAAACTAATTAATTTGATATTGTTTTTATATTATATTATATATAATTCAAAATGTGAATATTAAAAAATAAATGCAATTAAATTACATTATTTGTAAATTTGTAACTTAAAATATTAATATTAAAAAAAACAACTAAATTACTCGTAAATATATATATTATTTATTTCCATATAAAATAATAAAATACAGTTTTATTAGTTATTGGAATCAAGTAGTGAGTGTAAATGTTAATAATATATCATTATTCTTTATTTATGATAAAATGTAAAGTAAAATATTTTCTAATTGTTAAATGTTTTAGAGTTTTTGTTTGGTATTAGGCTAAATAATTGATAGTCTTATTTATAATGATTTTTTATTGCATATATGAATTCAATATCTTGAAAATCTTTGAATTCCAACAAATCTTTAAAAGAATTTTAAGCAAAGAAAAACTCCAAAATTTATAATAATTAAATTACAATGTAAATAATAGTGCCATTATCATAAATACATCTAATTCTAGATTTTTCATACCTCCACAAAGGCCAAATGTATTGAGTCATTGTGTTAAAATGAATTGTATTTTGTATATTTATACTTTTATTTAATTCCAAGCTTTACAGATACACTAATAAACCCAAAATAGCTTAAACTTCCAATAACAAACTTCTTTAATTATAATGAATGCTAACCAAAAAAATAAATGTTAACTGAGAAAAGAGAGATAATAAAACAAAATGTTATCAAGTCGACCAAGCCACCTTCTTACAGTACATAATCCACATACCTTCCTTTTATGTGCTAATGTTAATTGACAAAATTTTCGTTTTATACACTACATCTATCACATTAATATTGTAAAATGCATAAATAGTGGAACAATTGAATTTTGGTGGACAAGGAGACATAATGAAGATATTTGGTAAAATTTGTTTGGGGATGAATCCTTATCTTGAAGCAAATATGTCTGGTCAATCCAGCTAAGAAAAATAAAAAGGGAGGCCATGATATATTTAGTTAATTGTTTATTATTAAATTGACATCTCACCCGCCAAAAAGACCACAAGAATTCTAATTTTTTACATTTCCACTAGCTTTTAGACCAGGATGGCACCTGTGCTCCCATCCTTACACACAGGATTACCTTTCTCAAGATTTTCCTGGCCGTAATGGTTCCTCTCTGACATAAAATAGACCTTCTAACAGAAGATGCGACTGCCACTGCGCTGCCCTCTACATAATGAACAGCATTAAAAGGCGAGGATATTGGGCAAGATGTCCACATTATTAACCTTTTATGCCCATAGCAGTCGTTGAATTTTAATGGCGGTCGTTCTTTTCGTAAAGTCAGCTACTAATATTAAACAGACGAGTAAGAAAATCAAATTAATACATCTAGATTGTTACGCAACACAATTTTGTATGACAATGACAAGAGACTTGATTATAAAATGCGTTACTTGTGGAAGTAGCTATTTGCCATCTCCTCTGATCTTGCTTACTCTGAATCTTGAATGCCTTTGGGGATGCAGAAACGATGCCAAAATTAAATGTGTAACTCAATTGATAGTCCTTAGATAAAACCTTAAATGAGAACCAAGAGGTGACAGAACGAAATTCTAGCAGGTGTGCCAAAAGGAATTGCTTGCGGTTGATGTAAAGAGATTCGGGCTTGGCTCACTCCATAGAAAATGTTTGCAACTGTGACAACATTGATGGACCAACGCTGATCAGCTTGTCTGCTATGACAATTTTTCTAAAGAAGCTTGCCATTGTGTAATGAGATCATTTCCAGTCAACCTAAGGAAGCCAGCTAAGTGCTAGTTCTGATCTGGACCTAAATAAGCTTTCGTCAGAATCTCTCTCTTTACAATGGAGATGAGATATCATAATTACCAAGTTCGAATTCGAATTCCGAATTCGATAAGATAAAAATTCCAATGAAAAATTTTCAATTTGAAAAAAATTCTATACTAATATTAATACATTGTATTTTTTTTTTTTTTAATTTTTAATAATTATAAAAAAATTACAAACACCAAAAAACATGCCTTTTTTTCAAAATTTCTATTAAATTTAAATTGAATGGATATTTTATTTTTAGAAACTTAATCTTAATAAATAGATATTTAAAATATAAGTATTCAAGATTTATTTTTGTAAATTAATAAAAACAATAAATATATATTTAAAAAATCAATTCTCAAATTTTATATTTTTTAACTCTATCCATAAAAATAATAAATATATATTTAAAATTCACTTTTCAAAACTTATTTTCTATAAATAAAAATATATTATATAAAATCAATTTCTCTTGATAAATTTATTTACTCATTTTTAATATTTATTTTTAATTCTTTCCTTCACAGTTTTATCAAATTTCTATGTTTTTAAAGAGAAATAAAGTCAAAATAAAAAAAAATCGACATATATAATAACCTTTCCATTCTTTCACTTTTAGTAGGTTTTTCCAATTCTTTCCTTCACAATTTTATCAACTATCCATGTTTATAAAAAAAAAAAAAAAAGCATTCCGCATATATAATAAACTTTCCCTTCCTTTCCACTTTAAATGTCCATGTTTAAATTTCTTCGTTCAAAGTTTTGTCAACTTTCGAGGCTTTACAGGAGGAAAGAAAAAAAAAAAATCAAAATAGCTTTTCTTTTCAAATATATATCTACTTTCACATTCCTTTCCTTCCACCTGCACGCCATGCACAAGGTTCCGGCTATCTTCTTGCAACCGATACAGTATTACCTTCAGCATTATATGAAAAGACGCGTGGATAAACTAGAAACCATTCGATTAAGCTCCTGTTTGGCGAATCGTTTCGAATTTCATCGAACTGTTCGCTGTACGAATTGAACTATTGTATTTCCTTATTTTTCGCTTTAATTCGGGCGAATTTGGTAACTATCTGGCATATTACCGAGATCACGGCATAGAATTTATAAAATTTCGTCCATAATCAATAGTAAAAAAGTATTTAATGACCACTGAAATTAAATTTATTATATTAAAAAACATAGAAAAAATCTTTTAAATACGTTTAATTATATTATATTAATAATTAAAATGGTAATATATATTTACACAAATATAAAATCGATGATTGTATTTTAAACTATTGTAAAATGTCTTTAATTTTTTTTTTACATTATTAATTGAAATATATCTTTACACTATGGAAAAAAGGCTCTCTCTCCTAAGAGATCTTAAATCCCTCGCCGAGGCTAGGATTTTGCTCTAGTCAACCGATCTATGTCTAGATTGAGAGGTTTTCTTCTTGTAGATTAATGTGGCTTCTGGAATAATGGTGAAACGTGGTGATTTTATTATGGAGAAAGTCCATATTGGTGATATGCCGACTGGAATGGCAGGTTCATCTTCTGCCTCTTATAGCTACATTTTTAACTTAGCCTCTGCTATCCCGAAAGTTCAAGAAATTTCTTATTTATTCTTTTGAGATGAATCTCGACTCGATCTCGACAAGGAAGCATGTAACAAGGAAATGTTTTTTTTAGAGCAAAGATTGGTTTGTTGGTTCAATGAATTTGGGTTGCCGCTAACAGATTTATATTCGTTGTTCTCTTTCATCGAAGATAAAAAGGTTATTGACAAATCTATTTCGTGGTTTTGGACTAGTATTGGCTTATTCATTCATCCATTATCTCCAACTTTTGATCTAGTAATAGTTTTAGTCTTTACTACTTTAGTTTGGGTAAGACTCTTGAACTTCCCATTACATTTGTGGAAGATTCAAAGGTTAACATTTATTTGGAACATTTTTGAAAAAAAATGTTGTTGTCGTTTAGATATTGAGTATTATTATAAAAAAACTTATGCCCACATTTTTGTGGAGATCGATATGGGTTTAGCTTTTCTTGCTTAAATAAATTTGAAGGCCTCAAACTATGTTTGATCAAAATTTAGAATATGAAAACATTACTTTCATATGCAGAACATGTTATAAAACACAACCATTGTTTAAAAATTTCAGAAAGAAAATATTGGAGGACAAATTACTGGGAAGGAGCGAAGACTATCACTATATTGTATATAAAGATGTACCAAAAATGAAACAGGGAGACACACAAGAGGATATTCCATAATCAAATTGTGTGGAAAATGGTCTCTAAGAGGAAGAAAAGACGTGAAAAGTTGGAGAGACGACCTCTTGGGTAAGCCAGGTAGATGAATAAGATCTAAAAAAATCAAAACCTGAATGTCCAGCCAAAATCAACAGGAAACACTTACGGATACAAATGGGGAAGAAAGAGAAAATATCTCACCAAGAAAAAGTAGAAAAATAAAATCGAATGAACTATTAATTTATCTATTTCCAATACATAAATATTTTCGGAACTTTTTGGGCGAGTGTGTACATATAACAGTTTATATAGAAAAATGTGCTCCTCAAGAAAGGAGATGAGTAGTTTTAGAAATCTTGAACAATAGAACATGTAAATGAAAAAATTGATGCAACCAATTCTAGCCTGCGACCACATCCCTTATAACATAAAACCCCATAACAATTCTATATATAAAAATTTTAGTAAAATTGAAATCTATATTTTTACCTAGATACCTTATATTTATGTAAAAGACCACAATGTCATTTAAAGAAAGTTCCCTCATATTTTTTAATTTATTAATGTTACTGATAATTAATTAAAATTTAATAACATGAGTTATAATTGATATAAACTTAATATGTATCATTCATAGTAACAATAACATTTATCTTCTAAAATAATATCTATATATGAACCCCATCTAATTTTACTTAAATTTGAAATTTGCTTAAAATTTTTATGATTCATAACTAATGGTATTCATGTTATATATATATATAGTGTTAATATTATATTCTTGAATGTTTTACCATTAGAAAATGAAAATTATTTAATATCAATATCATTTTTGAAATAAATTGAGATTAATTACAATATTATTTGTATATTACATTATTTGTAAGTTGTTATTTTATTCTTTAATATCAATGAATTTCTAATTTCAAATAATAATATAAAAAAATAAAATGAAATGAAGTTACCCTTAAATCTATATATTATTAATTTTGTGTGTAAAATATAGTTTTATTATTAAAATCAAATAAGATAGTGAGTGTAAATGTAAATAATATGGCTAACTCAAATAAATCTTTTTTATTATCAATGGAAGATATCAATAAAAAGTTTATTTGAATCAGAGTTGGTTTAGGTTAGTTACTTGAATCAGAGTTGGTTTAGGTTAGTTATTTGTTTTGAATTAGAGTTAGGTTTTTTTTTTTTTTTTAAGGTCAGCGTTATATTCTGTATTAGTATGATGAAATGTAAAATAAAACATTTTCTAATTATTATATTGTTTGGATTTTTTGTTTTAAGTATTTGGCTATATAATTTGTGGATAAATTATGATTTTTTGGTATTTAATATGTGTTTTGATTTTATATTTGATTTCAACAAATTGAAAAACTTTTGAGACACTAAGGTTGTGGAGAATTCACAATTTAAACTTGTGATTGCAACAAATTTTTTCTACAATTTTAGTCCAGAAAAACACAAAAACACATAATAATTAGACTACTATGTGAAATAATAGTTCCACCCTAGATCCATCTAACTCAATATCTATCATGCATCTATAGGGATCAAACTAAAATTTTACATTCATTTTATTTTTGTTCAAACTAAAATTTTCTTATTAATTATTTTTTTAATTAATTTTAAAAAGACATTGTTATGCAGAATTATGGATTACGGATAAAACACATTCGCTAAATGTGGTGCTATTAATTTAGAACAACATATCAAAGACTTTGTAGGCACTTTTCGTAAGAGTAAATAGACACACAAAAAGATGGAGAAACCTAAAGTACAAGGAAAAGACCCTCTAGCGGAGGTTATAAAGGAGGTTTTTAGTGTCATAAAATTGGCAAAAATTGTCAAAAAAACATTTGCTACAACATCCATTTATGGTTACAGAGGTTTTGGCGGAGCTTTTGATAGAAATTCAACATAACTAAAAAAAATTGGGTGATTGGAGGTTATTATGGATTTTTTTTTCATCGGTGTGCTACTCTTGCTTTAACACACCGATGCGTACATATAGAAGGTGCCCCAGGGTGGTCGAAGGAGAATGCAATGGGCCGTTAAAGTATACAACTGCACTGGCCATAGTGTTGGTGATACAACGCACAAGGTATATCTAATTGGTCTTGGGATTTGTGCGGTGCCCATAGGTTGTATCAATGCACCGGTGCGTAGATTTATAGAAAGACACTGGTGTGCAGTATCACACAAATGCACCGAGATTTATAATTGGTATCGGTATTCATGCGGTTCCCATAGGTTATACAAATGCACTGGTGATTATAGACACATAAACACCCCCGTGTGCAGTATCACTCAAACGCACTGAGTTTTATAATTTGTATCAGTATTCGTGCGATGCCCATAGATTGTACAACAACAGTAGTGCGTATAGACACATAAACGCACTGGTGCACTGTACCGCACAAATGCACCGATATTTTTAATTGGTTTTGGTACTTTTTCAATGCCCATAGGTCATAGAAACGCACTGGTGTGCTTCATAATACAAACACACTGGTGTACAGTTACTAACATGCACCGATTTTCATTTTTTATTTCTTAGAAACATTGACCTGTGAAAGTAAAATTATTGTGATTGTTTTAAATTTATTCTTCATCAAAAGTCGACACATATATATCTTATAACAATATTCATGTGAATTAAATTTTTATTAGTGCATTTGAGAACGATAATGGAGAAAGAAATAACGACAATGGAGAATGCAATAGAATAAATTAAAACATATATATATATATATATATATATATATATATATATATATAAGACACTCTTAATCATACAAAATGGGACAGTTATTGGTATCCCTTTGTCTTTCAATTTGGACACTATGTCGATTACATTAAACAAAATGTCTCATTTCACAGACATATTTCAAAAAATACAACACCTTGCTTTGATATCCAAACATAGTGATCATCATTCTTCGCTTGAACTGCTGTCACCGCTAGAGCTACTTCCAAGATCGATAGATACTTACAAATTCCACAAGTAATTTCTGATATGCCAACATATGCTCACAACCCATATTTAGCCCAATTTCGATAAAATCGTCTCATGGTTCTTCTTTTTATGTTAGCACCTGTTTGAAGACATTCAATGATGATTTTTGTAAAACAACTTAAAAAATACAAAACTGAAATCTAGTTAAGTTGTAAAAATTACTCACAAACATAGATATCAACCCTTTTCTTCCCTGTCGTCCTGTTTTATGTGCTGAATGGGTTCCATTTTTTTTCCTTTTCTACAAGAAAATTCTTGAAAATTAATATTTAATGCTAAATTGTTTATATATTGTACCTAATGATCAAAAAATTCAATGATTACATATGACATTTGAAGCACGTTGTTGTTGAGATGGCTCCTACCGCGATGCAATTTTGTCCATTTCTTTGACCATCTCCTTGTACACCTTTTTGGACATTCCTACTGGAATATTTCTGATATCAGCTCGTTCATCTTTTGAGATTTTCATAATCTTCCTGAAAATGTAACATGACAATAAAATATTTAATTTTTATATTAATATATGAAAATTAAGTATAACAAAAGCGATATTTAGAAATAATTATAGACAAACATTAAAGGAACATTACTTTTTCATTCCTTTTTTTTTGTTGTACATTTTTTATATTAAAAGTCTGACATGTGTCATTGACCAATTCTCTGGAAACTCTTCCTGTAGTTTATATAAAATTTGGTTCTTGGAATCATTGGATTGATTTTTGTATTGTAAGTGGAAAGAACGTCTATACATTCGTTCCACTAGATCCCTCAAACTTTTGTAAAATCTTTCCCCCTTTCATTAACCTCCAACACCACTCCAGATGAGCTAAGGAGAAATTCATTTTCATTTGCATGTTCTATGATTTTTCTTTTCTTAGAACAACATTCCTTTTATGAGTTGTTGGTCCCTGTAGAACATTAAACAAATGTGAATTATAGTTTGTTTGACACATGTTATCTAATAATTTTAAGTATATTATTAATGATAATTAACAAGAGAAACTCATATTGGATTGAGAGTATTTTTTCATTCACCTGATTCATCCTTTTGCAATTTTTCCATCAAGATTTTACGCTCCTCTGGTCCTAGATCAGAAATAATCTTATCAAGCTTTGTCATTTTGTGGCTTTGCATGATACACAGTAAACAATACATATTAGTTAAACTTACATATAGTTCAAAAATAATATTTTTTATAAATAATTTACAAAGAACTTTCTTTTTTTGCTTTTCATGATGTGTTATCAGTATTTTTGTTACCTGATCTCTTGTCAGTCATTTCTTTATCAATCTAAAACCTATACCATATCATTCATTAATATATTTTTAAATAAATTGTCAACATTTTAGGTAAAAAATAAATCTCAAGAAACCGGTGCGCCTTTCATGATGTAAGCACCGTCGTTGGTGCATGGGGGTATTAAAAACACACCACAAAAATAGTATAATAGATCGTACGGTGCGTGGGAGTATTATAAACACACCGCACAAACATTGTAATAGACTGTATGGTGCTATCCTCGTAACATGGAGCACTGGTGCCCTATTTCAGATATGGCGCACTGATTTAAAAAAATTGTTTTCGATTTTTTTTATTACAGTATTTGTGCGATGCACTGTATAGTACAACGCACTAGTGCGCTAGGTTACGCAGGGCGCACCGATAAAAAAAATCCATTTTTTGAAAAAATTCACGCAATGGCCAAATGGATTAGGATCCGATTATGGAAGTCTTCCCGTGGGTTGGATGTCAATCTAAAATGAAAAACCCAAATTCTGAAATCATAGAAACAGGGAGAAGAAAGCGAAAAAAAAAATGAAGGGTTTAGGGTAAAAATGGATAAAACTGTAGAAAATAGTAAAAAATACTACAGAAAAAGTAAAAAAATTAATCAAATTTAATCATGACATGGTTTGAAATTATATTATACAGGGTTTGAATCACTAGAGTTTTGGTTTTTGATTGTCTGAATACTTATGTTCGAATGTATTTTGCTGCTCCACTGTGCTCTCATGCTCTCTTGCTCCAGGTATGTCTCCTAGAAATCTTTGGCTGAAACTTTTAGCAAAAATAGTGAAATAATGAAAAGTGTTGAGTATTTAAAGAATTATTTTATGAAATTATATTTTCGAAAATATTTTTCCACCCATTTTTTAATGATTCGCTTTTTTTCAAATAAAGAAAATAGAGTTACACTTTTTTTTTTTTTCATTTATTCATCATTGGTGCGTCACTTAATAGAACATCACCAGTGAGTCCTTAGGTAACACAGGCACCGGTGCATAGTAACAAAAATGCACCGGTATGGTTATATGTACAGTAGCACCGATTTGCTGTTAAGGCACCGAAATTACTTTTAGGTGTGTCCACCAAAATTTAGTGAACTCCAACCATAGAATTTGAGAATTATAATTTTGTTTATTCTTGAGAATTAGAATTAGAATTAGAATTGGATAAATTCTTGATGGAAATAACTATTATTCCAATACATTTTGTTAATTGCAGGAGGTCCCCACTGATTATGTGGAGAGAATGCAATGTGGGGCATGTGAAGTTGCAATACTACAGGGCACAAGTGGGTAATTGTAGCATGTGAACCTGTGCTATGCTAAGTCATGGGTGGTTTTCAAAAATGGTTGGGAAAGTTTTGTTTCTGAGAAATTTATTGAAATTGCAAATATTTTAGTTCTTACACATGTTAGAAATGTACATTTTTCTGTGAAAATATTTGGGCCATTTCTTTTCAAAAATACACCTCTTCTTCTTTCAGAAAAATAAACTTGAACCTTTCCATAACCTGCCACAAGAAAAGGTACCCCATGATCTGCTTGCTCATTTGTAAGTTCCTCATCCATCTTGGCATCCAATTTCCTCTTTTCTCCTTTGTGCTTTCTATCTTGATCTTAACAAAATTTATACAATCTTTGTTTTTATGAGAAAATGACCTTGAATGTTCTCGGATTAATGATAACTAGTCCTTCATTCTGCATTTGTTAGCATAAGAAGACCGATTTTCGACTAGATGATGCAGTTATTACATGTGGAGGAAATGGTTTCCCATAGAAAATTAGTATAAGGTTGAGCAGAGGAAAGACATTGAAAAATGGGCTATTACATTAGCTTTTCCAATGTGAAAACGATTTGTAGGTGGAAATATGGTAGCTGCATGTATCTATGCTTTTCTTCCCACAGAAATGGTCACTGGATTTCCATTTATAATACAAGTAGACTTTTTACTGGTTTCATCCACAAGACCACAACTCAGACAAGTTAGAGATGTAATTTAGTTTTAATTGAAAGTCGAATATGTGATTTTATGCGACGTCAGATGTACCAGTAAAATTTTATGTAAGCCAACCAAAGCTCGAACAATATTCCTAGCTACTTTTAAACACATTATGGAGAATATTTTCCTTCATGGGACCTACCAGCCCGGTCAACAATGTCAATTGATCTTTCTCTGTTGTCCTTAAGGGAATGAGAATCCTTCCCTTTCTCAGAAAAATTCTTTCCCGCGATTCGAACCCTCCGCTTCTCCAATAATGCACTTTATAGAATAACCATGTTCCCATGCATGGGGTTTTATAGGCACACCGGTGCGGTTTGTAAGATCGAGGTTTATGTTTTGGTGTTGTGTTTTATGACGCATCGGTGCGGAAGAGTTGCGAAGCACTGGTGCGTCTTTGTACTAAGACGCATCGGTGCGTGTTATGATGATAAGTGCACCGGATTGTATAAAGTTATTTTTTTGTATGTAAGATCATAATAGAATAATGATAATTATAAAGTACAAGAATTTATTTTCATTATTTTCTAAACTTTATTTTGTTACAAAATTTCATATTATTCTAGATTTATTATTTTACAATTATTTACAAATTTACAAATTTAAATATTTAAAAAAAATCATTTCACATTAATACAATTAAAATTTTACAAATATTTTACATACAATTACAATTAAAGTTAGAATTAGAATTAGAATTACAATTACAATTACAATTTTACAATTTCACATACACTTAGGATTAGAATTACTATTACAATTTTAACTTTACATACAATTACATTTACAATTAAAATTTTACAATTACAATCATTTCAAAGTAATACAATTAAAATCTTAAAAATATTTTACATACAATTAGAATGAGAATTAGAATTAAATTTACAATTACAATTACAATTTTAAACATATTTTGCATACAATTACAATTAAAATTACAATTACAATTTTAGAATTTTACATACAATTAGAATTACAATTACAATTTTACAATTTGTCATATATACAATTACAATAATTTCACAATAAATTTAAATATTACAATTACAATCTTTTCACAATAAATTGAATATTACAATTACAATTAAAATTTTACATTAATAAATATTTTACATATAATTACAGTTAAAATTACAATTACAATTACAAATAAAATTACAATTACAATCATTTCACAATAAATTAAATATTAGAATTACAATTAAAATTTTACATTAAATATTTTACATACAATTACAGTTAAAATTACAATTACAAATACAAATACAATTTTACAATTTTACATACAATTAAAATTTAAATTTAAATTACAATCACGACATAATTTCAATAAATATCATGGTCATTTAATATTAAATTAATTGATAAACGTCACGATCATGATAAACATCATACTAACATCATATTCGACTAAAAAACAAATTCAAACATCAAATTAACATTATATATTAACATCATCACAACACAAACATCAAATATACATATGATGTCAAATAACTCATGCTATCACATACACATCTATCTGCAAGCTGCACATTAAATGAACATATCTAACATGACCTAACAATATACACATCATGATGATCACTAACATGCAAATTAAGTACAACCACAACATGAACATACAATACATAGACCATATATATATATATAACTGAATAATGTTAAAAATATACAACTATAATATAAATGTCATGGATCAGCTGGTGGTAGTACAACATCAATAGCAGTACTAGTGGAGGCATGCTCATTCATGATGCAGCCTCGATGGGCAATGGTCCAGCATGCTCATGATCATGACTAGTACGGATGGATGCTGCACGATGCTAACTGGACGTGGCTGATGGTCCAGCCTCATCTCCATGGTGACTGCTAGATGGTAGTGGAGCCTCATGCTCATCAGGCGCGGTGCGGGGTGAATGATCATGATATGATGAGTCGCTACTCACAGACTGTCCATCATGTGTTGCGTCTTGACCATGCCTATAATGTGCAACAATCCTCCTTAGTCACGTAACAGCTGTCGTAGCTCCTACGACATGCCGCATCAGGCTGTACATGTCACACGGCATGCCTCTCCACATCCGTAATAGCCTATCATCAGCCTGTATGTCTATGTTATGAGCGGGCCTGATGCCCACCTCAACATTCAATGCACTGAGTTGGTCTCCCAACTCCATCCTATATCTACTATCAGGTCGACCGCGCCTAGAAAACGGTGGTACCGGCGCACCAGTAGGAGCATGTTTCTCTGCACTGGCCTCTTGATCATGATCCTCAGCATCTGCCATGCCTTGAGCATCATCAGGATCTATACTGGGATCATGTGGTGGTTCCGACATCTTGTCGCCATCAAACGAGACAAGTTCTGCAAAATATATACAAGTACACAACAATAATTAGACACTTTCATTACAAAATTTAATAAAAACAAGTTAAAGAACATGTTAGAATAAATATAAATAAAACATTAATATTACATCTATCATCTAGCAGCTCATCATCTGTGAAGAGGATGCTGGCACACCCTCGTCAATATAATCCAGTATAAGGATAGGGGACCATAATGAAGGGATTCAACTCGTCAACAGTGGCTAGTAAGTACAGTGCATCATGCGATATCCTAGCTAGAAACTTAGTCTCTCCCCTCTTGGGCATCATCTGCCCCCACATGTGCATCCGGGCCTCCAACATCAGCCTACGAGGCTGCCAAAAAAAATAGGCCTCATATTTGGAAACCTCTCAAAAAATAAACAAAAAATATCTGAGGCAAAATGGAAGCTGACCCTCCTCTGTGAATGAGCATGACATCTATCTAAGGCCGTACAGAACTGCCGCGAAAAAATGGCAGACCACCTGACAAGTCGTGGCTCTTGTACTAAAGAATCAACATAACATAGAAATGGAAAATTAATGTGTTTCCCGTCACTGGTGTTGTGTGAAATGGTCTAAATGAGAAGTGAGAGGCACTGAACGTCCTATCTACCAAATGCACCAATACGTAGCTGACCTCAAGGGACTTGAAACTTTAAAGGAGATAGTACATCTGCTCCAATGTATCTCTGGGAGTAAACTAACTGACTCCCCGTTACAAAACCAGCTCGAACCTCCGGGAAAGAGGGAAAATCCACCCCTCTCCTCGATAACCCTGTAATGGAATATATATCCTCCTTAGTGGGTCTGTACCACTGGTTAGGACTAAACTGGAAAGCCTGTTGGTGGGCATTCCACTTGTGGATAAGATGTCTCAAAAACACACTATGGGCCTTTAGGGAAGTAGCATCCTCATAGAAATTGAGGAGGCCTCCTTGCATTAGGAGCCCCTGGGTATCCGCTGTAATAGGGTGAGGGTACGCATCTCTCTCCTTCTCTCGTGCCTCCCATTGGCGAAGCATGTCATACTGCTCTGCCTATTGTTGCTTTTGTTCCTCCTCTTCTCTCTGAATCATTGACATATTAAATATTTTGTTTTTATTAAATCACACATGTATTTAGGAATATACATATATAAATTTTTTTGAAAAAAAAAAACAGAGCAATCGGTGCACCACAAAAATAGTCAGGCACTGGTTCCGGTGCAGATTTTGTTTGTAGAGCATCACAGGCGGTGCCCCAGATGACATAAAACGCACCATATGCGGTGCACCTGAATTTGTTTTAAGCACCCTTGACTATATATGGTGTCAGAAGAGCGGTGCATTGACTAAAATATATGCCCTGACACATATATCATGTGAGTGCACTGACTTCCTGAAAAACAAAATATTCAACGGTGAGGTCTTTTACCCGGCTGCACTATTGACCCTGTTTAAATGTCGAATTTTGTGTGCTAACAGACACCGGGGCAGATATTTCCGTCAATGCACCGCATTTCTATTCCCATGGTCAACGGTGTGATCGGCTAAATGACCACACCACACCTTTTTTTAAATTTTAAAATAATGCGGGACGCCTTTCAGTACTGCCCTAGACCTGGTGCTGATAACGTTTGCACCAGTTATGGTGCGACCTTTAAATTTTATAGGAATCACTGCTTACCGGTGCGAGCCGAATGGCTCGTGCGCACCGTGCGACAAAAAAAAATCTTTAAAAATGGTTAATTTTAAGGTTATTTCAAATTCTAATCCGCTAAAAATATTAACTATGGAAAAACAAAAAAAATACCTATACATTTCGTCGTCAAGGAGGCATATTAGCTGTAGAATTTGCAAAATAAAATTTGCCCACCGTTTTGAAAAATGCTAGCTAGAGATTGGTGGCCAATCCATAGCAATAATGCATGCAATGGTTGCAATGGGAGGACCAATGTCAGGGCGGCTCAAAGAAAGAGAAATTGCACCAATGTTTGAGAGCTCTGGAGCACTGAGAAAGGTGAACAATGCAGTTTTTTGGCAGCAAATTTTTTTATATTTAACCTTGTTCTGGTGCACGGGGTTTTATAGCCATACCAGTGCAGTTTCTTAAGACCGCACCGGGTGGTTTCAGATTTGGCATGGTGTTTTATGATGCACTGGGGTTGTTCCTTAACACCGCACTAGGCTGTTTGTGTTTTGGTGTGATGTTTTATGATGCACCAGGGCAGAATAGTTGTGAAGCACTGGTGCTTTACAGTAATAGGACGCACTAGGAGGGTGTGTACGGAGCACACTGTATTCGGTGTGCCAATTTTTTGTGCAACCGATCCTTTCTCTTGTACAGCGCACCGGTGATTTAGTGTAGAAAAGTGAAAAATGCGGTTTTTTGGCCGTAATTTTTTTTATTTAACCATGTTTCGGTGCGTGCATTTTATAGGTGCACCGGTGTTGTTTCATATGAACAAACCATTCCATTTCTATTTTGGCACGATGTTTTATCATGCACCGGTGCAATTTCTTAACACCGCACCAGGCGGTTTATATTTTGGCACGGTGTTTTATGATGCACCGACACGGAAGAGTTATGAAGCACTAGTGCATTATAGTAATAGGACACACCAGGCAGGTGTGTACGAAGCACAGGGTGTCCAGTGTACCAATGTTTTGTGCACACCAGTGCTTTCATTATAGAGCGCACCAGTAATTGAGAGTTCTGAAGCACTGAAAAAAATGAAAAATCTGGTTTTTTTGCCGTAAATTTTTTTATTTAACCCTTTTCTGGTGTGCATGGTTTATATGCGCACGGGTGCTATTTCTTATGAACGCACTGGTCAGTTTCTATTTTGGCGCATTTTTTTATGATGCATCGGTGCAGATTCTTGATACCACACCGGGCGGTTTCGGTTTTATGATGCACCGGTGTGCAATAGTTGTGAAGCGTCGGTGCTCTACAGTAATATGATGCACCAAGTGGGTGTGTACAGAGTGAACTCTGTCTGATGTGCCAATTTTTTGTGTGCACCGGTGATTTCTCATATAAGGAGAACCGGTGCGATGTTGGATGATAAGCGCACCGAGAATAAAAACATCCGAAAAACCCTTTGCCTGCCAACCTTCTCTAGTCACCTCCACTAGAAACAGATGTATGGGGTATTTTTATAATGGTTTCCTCAAAAACATCTGCTAGAGGGTTTTTTCCTTGTAGTGCTACTTGGGGTCAAAGCACCTCCTATTATCCTTCTGTCGCTCTTGGTGTAGTTTCCAATCCAACTTTGATTGCCAAACTAGTTCCTGTAAGTATAAGCACTAAAAAACAAAGATATTGCAATGTATCGATGGTTATTTATCTTAATCAGTTAAATTAGTGAAACATGAAACATATACATCAGCTAAGAATCCATAATATGAAATATAGAAGCTTATACATATACATATGTGGGAAAATGAGAAACAATATTTATTAATGGATAGAAGGGGGAGGTTACAACCAACGATTGATTTGATGTCACCAACTCCAACATCATCCCAGCCTCATCACAACGAACATCTCTCCAAAAACATATAACTCAAATCAAACACTCAATTAAGAATCCAAGAGCATTTCTCCAACAAATTTATTCCTCTTCAAGCATTAGGATCTGTGCTAAATTTATAGATGAGATTAAGGTAGTTTCACAATGAATGACTTTCTAATAATAGGCAAGACATGTTCCCAAGTTAAGAGGTTTTAAATGGACACATGGATTCGAAGTTTGACACATATGCATTGTTCTAGAAGGCAATGGCCATGTGGAGATTCAGGAACAATGAGAATTTCGATCCTAACTCACAAACGCACTATTAAATGTTGAGAAGTGCTTTGCAGAGCACCCTTGAATGGAGGTAACTGCATATGCAAAGCAGTTAGTCTCTTGAGAGGCTGCGTTGGTGAGCTCATAGGTGATATAACATGTACTTCAAATCTTGGAAACCTTGCAATGGAAGTCATGGATGATTTGTTCTTGTTCTTTGTCTTAGGGCATGTAGCAGCTGAAATTATAGGGGATGATTGACCCTATTCAGTGGTTCTAGGGATGATGTCCAGTTTAACCAAGTCATTGGGAATGGTGCCCAAATTGACCTATAACGATTTCCCCCTAAAGCATGAAGTCAAAATAATAATAACAATAATTTTTGAATGAGATGATTTACACTATGATGGGCTGGAGCTGAAGCGTAGTGGCGACTTGCATCAATCTTACAATACATTACATCTTGATATGACCTCTTGATCACGAATTACTGAGGGAAATAATTCATATGCTCAACACATAAACTATCTACTAACATGTACATAGTGTAGAAATTCGTCTACATTGGAATATTTCCCAATACAAACATGTCTATAGATATAGGCCCATGTTCGGATAACGATCTGTATGTAAGTTCATTGTACAGATGATGTGTACAACAATCCTGAAATTGCAGCCTGGATGGATGAAACTAGATTTAGGGTCTTCTTATCTCATTCACTCGATTGTTCGGGTATAATTCTAGCAATGAAAATATATGATTTGTAGTCAAACATGGTAAGACATCGTTCTATTACCAGCCAATGATGTGAGTTGTTAAAAAACATGAGAGAACCTCCATTGATGTTAATGGCCCTCAAGGTACTGTAGTACATTTTGTAAGGCATGAATAGATGATTTGATGTCGAATTCCAAACAAAATATTTCGATCAAAAGTCCTCAAGCGAGGATCTTGTTGATGCTGTAACAAGCCTCATGGTACTAGAATATGATGTTTCTAAGGAAACTACTTGGATGATGATTTGATGACGACAGGAAGTCACTTTACTATGAAATGGGAGATACTGATTTCGGAGACAAATTATGACTTGATATATAATTTTTGGGGATGAATATCATGAGAATAAAGGTTTATGAGTATTCCAAAAGGATGAGTATTCACTGGATGACTTCTCTTGAACATATCAGACACACTGAGATGAGTTGTCAGCATTGACCCAGAACCGAAGTGAAGGTATGATGAACCATATGTATGAATGAACTGTCAAGAATATTACCCAACCTAAACAATCACAATGATGGAGTGAAGTGTTATGTTTAAGAGCGACTTGCTACTGTAAAAATTTCTGTTCACTTTCCCAAATTTTCCTTGGTCATTTTTCGACCAATACCTCTTTATTTTTTAACAAGCTTGAGGCGGATAACATATTCTTGATCTATAATTTAACCCTTCACGTGAATACTGTATCACTATTTAATAATTTAACGAGTCTAGCAATGAATGAAATTCGATTCTTGCTATGATCGACAAGCTCATCACTATTTTATGTTTTAACGAGCCTAACGATAGTGACAACCCGGACACTTTTCATATTTAGAGAGTTTGAAAAAGAGGATGAAAGAAAAATCCATAAGTACTTTTTTGTAAAGTTGTCACTCGGATCCGAAAAAGTGTAAAATAATATCTGAGAGAACCTCTTATCCATGTTCGACTAAGGCATTCCTTTTTCGTAAATAATATATCTCAGTCAAGAAAACGGTTATACTTATACTGAGTAGATATCAATTCATTTACTTTTACGATCTCGAAAATACAAGTGCTTGGAAATATTTTCAAATTATCGGAGTCTGAGAAAAGCTAAAAGAAGACTCTAGGAGTTTATTTTTCGTTTTTATCGAAGCTCGAAAAAGAGATAAAAGTGCACTTCAAGTCCTTTTTCATTTTTAACAAAGCTCGAAAAATAAGGATAAAAGTATGTTTTTTGGTCAAATCATTCTTGAAATAAATCTGCATGACTAATCTGTTCATCAGTTGTAAAACGTGTTCAAAACAACATCAAATGGATTAAAAATACCCTGTTTCATGATAAAAATTGAATAAAACCATAGTCACCGCAATAAATATGATTTTCAAATAATCAAATGACTAATAAAAAGAGTTTTACTATTCATTTTTACCATTTTAAAGTTACTATTTGCATTTTGTAGCTCTGAACTTGTTTTTTCCCGTGAAATTTAGGCATTGATTGCGATTAATTCTATGGATGGATTTCATCGCTGTTTGATCCAGGTTGGTGCCATAAACCCTATCTTTCTTTTAGTAGTCAATTCATTTCCTTTCATTGCAAATTTTTAGGGATTTGGGCCCCTTAGGGTAAATTATTTTTCCAAATAGGGCAACGCACCCTTGATCATCGAAAACTATGTTGTGGAGCACCTAAATTGAAGCCTAGGTGCATATGCAACACATTGGCCCTTGTTTAAGAATGTGTTGGGCGTAATTCACATTTTGTATTCTTGCATTGTACAAAAAATTTCCTAATTTTTTGCATGAAAAGGAGTCTAATGAGTCTTATCGTTATGTTTCAAAATTTGATTAGACTATATTGGTGATTTCTTTGAGAGAAAGAGAGCATGAAGAACAAAATATGATTGCCCTAAATGATCCTGGTATAGTAAGAGTCCTAAGAGATTGTGGGTTATTAAATTACTTCCGCTTGTCAGGGATGAGACAACATATAGAACTATTGGAGTTCTTAGTTCAAGCATGGGATATGGATATTAAGGCATTTCACATTAGGAACAAAGTGGTTCCTATTACAGTGGAGGATGTATATTTTCTTACAGGCTTGTCGAGGAGAGGCTTGCCTATTTCTCTCTTAGTGTCTGCTCTCGGAGGAGAGATAGTGAGACATTATGTTCTGCAATATTTCTATCCAGGGGCAGAGCCAAGCAAGGATGGTAGAATAAACATTCATGACGTTTGACATTTTCCTTTGAGAACCATTATTTTCATGATCATAAAACTTTCTGTCACCGTTACACTACATGTAGTGAATAGATCATATATGTAGTATGAGCTAGAGTGCATGGAGCCAATAGTTTTCAACTGGTCTGAAGCTATACTTTATCAGATAAAATAAAAACTGAATAAGGAAAAGGGAGGAAGGAATCAAAACTTTAGTTATGGTTCGATCCTAATTTCATTTTCCTTAGAGTGGATTCCATTGATGCAGCTTCAACATGTAACACTGGGTGTGTCTAACCCTAGAGATCTGAGAATGCAGAGATGGGTATAACTAATGGCTAGGCATGCAGGCCAATCGTCCATTGTGTTCTCGACTGCATTATTAATGTTGTTCAGGTGATAGGTCATCACTATTGATGAGTATGGAAATGCAAGCATAGATTTCCAAGGTGATCCAGACTTAGATTTACTAGAAGACGTTGAATGGGTTGCAATAGGTAAGAATGTTATGACCATTTTTTTTATTTTTATAAGGTATATACAATGTTTTTTTATTTTGATGTTTTCTCAAGACCAAACTAAAGTTTGAATGTAATGAAGATGTTGGTCGAGTTCAACCAGTGGAGGAACCAGAGCATCGAGAGGATGAGCCAGTAGAGAGGGTTGTTGGGAGAGAAATCCTTCAGGATTTAGACATGGATGAGACTATGTTTGAGCTTCGGCAGCACATAGAGGGGTTGACCTTGGGGATTCTGGATTTCTGGATTGAAGAGTTACCCATGTGACTGCAGCGCCACAGTATAGGCATTCCTAACTGCTGGATACGGTTACTACATAGGATAGCTATATATATATATATATATATATATATATATATAGAATGTTACCATGAGCATCACTATTAATTTTGATATGTTGCATAAATTTTTAGGTCGTCAGATGACCAATGTGTCTTGGGCACAAATTTTGGTAAAAACCTATAACTATCTATCTATTTGATTTCAGTGTTTTCCTATGTTTATTGTGTAATCATATTCAAGTATGTGAATGTATCTTTACATGTGTTGCACATTTCTGCCTAAAACATGATTAGCTAAAGAATCAATCAATGTGTTCAAGTTTTTGGAAATGTGTTGATATTGAATAAAATCAAAGTGTCTTTCCAAAGTTCAAACTCTTAGGAAAAAACAATGCAGTGTTGGATTTATAACAGTATAAACACTAATACGTTGTAATACCACAAGTTGTGAGTCTAACCTAATTGTGATGTGGTTAATACCAAATGAAATGGCATCAGATAGAAGTTCAATTAATTGACTATACTCGACGATATTGTTTGTCGATCTATCGATACAAACCCCTTGAAAACTCACTAAATTGTCGTTTGGAGCGAAAATGGCCCACGCTGCAGAGGATAGATTATACATACTATGACTAGCACCATCATCATATCCAAAAAATGGTTCCAAATATTCAGACATCTGTGATGATATGTAAAGTGGATTACTAACATCAAGAAAAATCCAAAAAACAAACTAAGACAGTGAACGTAAATCAATAACATATATATACAATATAATACAAAAATTTACTATGCTCATGATTAAGCATAGTAACATTTCAGATACAACACATTTCGAGGCTACGTCAATGGAATTCGATCGTAATCCACCAACCCATAGGCACCCTTAGCAAGAAATCTTTTGACAATAAAGGGGCCATGCCATAATGGTTCAAATTTCCCTGTACCTATTACACCAACTTCTTGATCATAAAGAAGAACCAAGTCACCCTCTCAGAAAATGCAAGGCTCGACATTTTTGTCGTATTTCTCCTTTATACGTCTCTTATGCGATTCGTTGGAAAATTGGGCTTCACGACGCATTTCATCAATATGGATGAGGTTAAAAAGACATGCTTCTTCTTCTAAGGTGTCAGGTAACAAGTTGATTGTGAGTCTCAATGAAGGTATTTCACATTGGATTGGAAAGATAGCTTCCAAACCATACACCAATTGAAAGGGAGTAAATCCAGTTGCGTTTCTCACCGAGGTTCACTATGCCTGCAAGGCCAACTACAGGATCAAATGCTAGTTTCTTTTAAGAACTCGTATCATTCATTGAGGCATATGTTTAATGATCTTGTTGATAGTTTCAACTTGTCCATTTGATTGTGGATAATAAGGAGTAGAATTATCATGTGACAATCCTAACTTGGCAGTCAATTCAGTCATAATACGATTGTGGAAATGCTTCCCATGATTTATAATTATAGCCTGTGGGACCCCAAACTGTGCAATGACATGAATTAAAAAAAAATGCAGTTGTTTTTCATGTATTGTTGATGTAGGCATCACTTCGGCCCACTTGGTAAAGTAGCCTAATGCGACAATAATATAACCATGCCCCCTGGCCGAACGAGGTCTACAGGTCATGAAGTAAGTTCCCCATTTTGAAAAAGGTCCCACAGGAACAACATGACGCATTGGCACTGGCGGTTTGTGGATTTTATGATCAAATATATGGCACACATGACACTTCTGACTGCGAGGATGTAATCGTGAAATATCGTAGGCCAAAAGTAACCAACGTGGAGTATCTTCTGCGCGGTAGCATATCTAGACAAGTGTTTACCACAAGACCCAACATGACAATCATTTAAAAACTTTTCGGATTTCTAATGAGTGAGGCACCTTCTTAAAATTGTATCAACACCACCACGATAAAGTGTATTGCCGACGATCATATAATATTTGTCTTGGTATCGAATACGTCACTGGTCAGAGCGAGAGGTGTGAGGACGAAAAGTCTAGGTCTAGAGATAAATGATAAAATGACCATACCAAGGATACGATGATCTGATTAGAAACAAAGACTTGTCAAGAATAGCTCTAACATAGTAGCAGTACTATCAGAGGGAAGGCTACAGAGAAGCTCAGCCAAAACTAAAGACTTTTTTTACTTGGATTTTATGAATTCCAAATCAAATTCTTGCAAAATGACAATCCATTCTGAATACCTAGCCCCAATAGTTGACGTGATAATATATAAGTCATGGGGTTGAAATCCGAAATGACAATGGTCTTCTGGAACAGGATATAGTGGTGAAATCTTTAGACAGCTTGAACAATTTCCAAGGCAAGATTTGCTACTTAAAAATACTTCACTTCCGTATCATTGAGATTATGAGACAAATAATAGATTGAAGGTTTTATCCCATTTTCTACTTGGACCAATACCATAGAAATGGTTGTATCAGTTGTGGTGATATATAAGAAATAATAACTTTTCTAATTGGGGGGATACATTAATGATGTCCGGACAAGAATATCCTTGACAACATCAAAAGAAGCTTGCGCAACTTGGTCCCAATGGAAGGGAATCCCATTTTTCAAGAGTCGAGTAAATCGTTTAGCCATTTCAGCGTAGTTGGGTATTGACCTCCTTAGGAAGTTAGCCTTTCCTTGAATTTTTCGTGTCTGACGTAAATTTGATGGTGCAGGCAAATCAAGAATGGCTTGGACCTTCAATGGGTTGATTCAAATTCCTTCTTTTGAGACAACGAATACAAGAAAATGACCAGAACCAACACAAAACACACATTTACGTGGATTGAGACGTATTTGGTAGTGTCGACAACATAAAAATATGGCTCTCAAATGCATCGGGTGATCAGTTCAATTTTGTGAATGCACGGGTAAATCATCTAGATAGGTTTAAAAAATGTGCTTGATGTCATTGAAATCATAATCCATTACTCTTTGAAAATGTTTCCCAACGTTATTTAAACCAAATGGTAGTTTCTGATAAGCAAATGTGCCCAGGGATAGATTAATGTTGTCTTATATTCATCCTTTTGGCTGATATTGATTTGATGTAGCCGAAAAATCCATCCATGAATGAAAAGATTTCGCATCTCGCAAAATCATCAATAATCTGGTCGATAAAGGGAGTAGAATAGTTGTCTTTTGGACAATAAATATTGACATCCCTGTAATTGATGCACACTCTGCTGGTTCCTTGTTTTTCAATAGCAGGAATGGTGCTGGAAACCCACTCAATTAGAAGAACAAGGTAAATGAAAGAAGCACGCAAAAAATTTCCAACTTCTACTTTAATGGCAACGGCCTTCTTCGGATGAATAGGATGAAGGCATTGACATACTGGTTTGACATAAGGGTACATATTAATAGCATGTTCAATGATACTAGTATCTATGTTTGTAATTCCCTCGTAACACCAAGCAAATACATCATGGAATTCATGAAAGAGAGAGCGATATGTTTCAGGTTCTAATGGAGAACAAGATACGCTGACATGAATATTCTCTACAACATGGGGTTTGGTCGAAATATTGATAGAAATGGTTTCTTCAATATTTGACAAGTTGCTCTCAGAATCGATTGCATTAATAGGAAAAAAATTCAAAGAGAAATTTTTAATTAATGGGTGATATAGTTCACTGAGATTATTTTCTTCATAATTAGGAAGATGGGAATGATGATGATAATATTCCCATGTTTCTCCTTCTGACATCATGGTTTCCAAAATATTCTCATTTTTCAAGAAAGTTAAGAAAAAAGGATCAGATGTAGTACCAAAATGTAAGGAACGATCAACCCAAACAACCGACGATGATTCTTTTGGATTCACTGCCCAAGCCATATAGATTGATTGCTATGCCAACTCAATAGGGCTAGGTGGTAGAAACTCATCAAATGTAACAATTTCAGAATCACCTGTACTCTTCCTTAAGCCAGATGGAGTTGAAGATATCATGTAGAAAGTCTCTATAATTGCAATTTCTACCGACGTAGGAGGCGGTAGTAATGAAAAGGTTCCCATGAGAGTGGAATATTTTAAGAGTCCTACACCAATGTTCTAAAGTGCAAGTTGAGGTGCGTGAACAAACGAAACACTTCTAGTTACCTATGAAGTGGAAGCAAAGAATGATATCTCATTGATGATTGTGATAGCACCTTTATATGGAAAGGCGATCATTCTAAAATATGTAGAAACAATTACAGTCATAGCATATACCCATGGCCTTCCAAGTAAAATATCGTGGTCAAGGGGTCCGTCAACAACCTCTACATCAACATTCATTTTTTTCCCCCTAGTTCAACATGTAGTTTATTAATAAAACCGCAAGGCTTATATGTACATCCATCAAAAGCCTTCAACATCGTTTATGATTGATATAGGAGTGGCGAGCCAAGTGATTTCCAACAGTTTAGAGACATAATGCACATAGATTCTCCCTCATTAATAATAGTATGATGAACAAGGTGATTGAGAACATTTAATTGTATGGACAATGCCAATTATGTTGGTAATTGCAGCACATAGCTTGTATGATTAAAGACTACGAGATTAGAATTAGTCGGATTAATTCCACCAATAGGCGACAATAAAGCCTTTTTCTGGGGGGGACAATTTTGTAATACCTCAAGAGCTGACATAGTTGAAGGAGATTGAGCCAAATTTTCAACTATATTATAATTTTGAGCAGCTCTCACTGGAGGATTATATGTCGATTTATGAACGACCCCTTTTGGTGGCTTGATTGTCAATTCAGGAATAGTAGGTGGCAGTAGCGATTCCGTAGACGGATTCGTGGTCGAGGTAGTAGGTTGATCAATGGCCTGACTACCATAATATTTATTATGCATTGACACCAAAATATTTGTTGAAGGTTTTGTGATAGATAGCATAAGCACTTGGGAACTAGAAGCGGGATCCATAGCAACCAAATTTGTGTCTGGATTCGGAAAAAGATCTGTCAACATAGCTGACGCATCTAAAGTCTTAACCATTTTTGAGACCGGAGCGCAGTGAGGAAAATCCCGAAAAAAGTGTTCCCCATTACAGATTATGTGTGGATAATGAGGTTTCTTATTTCCAAACAATTGATCGGATGATATTTCCTGTGGGTTAGAAGTTTTTTTTCTTAGATTTCCATTTTTTCTTAATTCTAGATTGCTTGTCACTTTTGCCTTTTTCAAATGACATGACATTAATTTCGAAAGAAGGTGTAGGATCAGATGCAGTAGTATGATGTGTGCTTGCAGTACCAATCATACCATATTCGCCGTGAGAGTCCTTTGATGGAGGAGGAACAATAAAATTAGATCGCTGTGCGTTAGGAATTTTTTCATAGAGCATGCAAGACTAAGTATAAATCAAGTCTAAATATTGGGCATGACCAATGACCTACTCTTCAGTGACGACAACACCCTTATCCACATCCTCAGTTATAGATGGTAACAGGGACTTAATGAACCACTTAGTAAGGAGTTGATCAGGAACAAATGTCTTAACCATTCTACGACGATGACGCCACTCATGAATATGATCGGAAATGTGAGTAGCATTAGTCTATTTAAAATTAGTCAATATTTCCATTCTAGTTTCATAGTCAAGATTTCCATTCCAGTTTCATATCTTATGGGTAACTGGAAGTGATTCAAAAAGGCAGTAGCTAGGGAAGTGAAACTATCAAAATAATCTCTAGGTAACTCAATGTACCATTTTGCAGCCGGACCAGTGAGCGTACCCTAGAAGAGACGTAGTCGAACATGGTCATCATTCAAGGAGCTTAATTAACACCGCAAATGATAAGTCATAACATGATTTAACGGCTCTTCCCCAGGGTTTCAATTGAACTTAGGAATATCCAAGGGTAATTTATGAGGTATCATCAACCACCAAGGAGCATAGTTCATTGGATCATTGGTGAGCTGATTTAAATCTGGTAACTCTAAAGTTGTAAGAAAGGGAAACTGTCAGTTAAGGTCAGGTTGAGCATAGCTAGGGTATGATGGAATTGATTGGGAAATAGGCCTTTGAGCACCAACATAAGGAATCTGCTGCCGGTAACCCAGATAGGGGATATTTTGACAGGCAAACGCTTGAGGATTCTATTGATCAAAACTTGGGTACGATACTTTTTTAAAATGAAGGTTGAGGCATTTGCGCCTGAGGTTGCCAAGGGGCCCGTCCACCAATGTTATAACCCAAATTAGAATAACTTGGATTCGGTTGATGATAGGTATAACCTGGTTGTGGTAGCGACATCCCATAATATGGTAATCCAACTTTTGAATACATGATTCCGGGTATAGGTTGTTGTTCTAAATTAACCAAAGGAGTTGGAGTCTAAGGGCCCAATACTTGAGGGTATTGAGTTGAAGGACCCACCTGAAAGAATTTTTGTACAATAGTTTGATTCTGTAACAGGGGTAAATATGTATTAACAAGTGGAAATGATGTGGGTGCAACAAGTTGAACTGGTTGATATGAATGTACAACCGTTTGTGGTTGGATAGGCAGAGTGGGTTGCCATTGAAAAAATTCATTTCAACATTAGGTTGACCAAAAAACAACGGAGTAATGTCAAAGTGGGTGACCGTAGGTTTCCCCCTAGCATGAGGAGTATAATAAGATGGAAAATATTGTTCTCCAAATGCATGGAATCCAGTTGAGATGATACTGGATGGAATAGACCCAGATGGACCAGCTTGATATTTCCCTGATGATGTATATAAAATATCAAGACGTTCAGTAGTCACTATAGGTTTACTAGTTACAATACTAGACGATGAAATTGGTGAAGTCAATGGGTTTGCAGATGCACTAGAGGAAATTCTAGATAAAGTTTTTTAGCTTGATGGGACCAAAGGGCCACCATGTAAATATGACTCTGGTGCAGTAGTGAACATCAACATGGTAGCGAGAGCATGTGCTGAAGCAATCAGAACAGATGGTCCAATCGAAGATGTTGGTTCAAGCGTGGTTACTTGACAAAATGTATACCTTTTTTAATCGACAGGAATTTGAATATGAACAGGATCAACAAAATCATAGGATGGTGATTGAGGAAAAGAATCGTACAGGTAAATATCCTGGCCAAAATGGGCTGGAGTTAAAGGTGTTTTGTCTTGTGGGATTTCTTTAATCGAAATTAAACCAGGTGAAAGGATTTCACTGTCAGGCCCAAAGTATATTTCAAGAGGTTGACTATGCGACATGGGAGACTCAATGGCTACAATATATTATGGGGGAACCGATACAGGAACAACTTCATGTTTTTTGACTTCGGGATACAGATGTTCTGGCAAAAGAGAGAAAGTATCTGGATCAATTTCCAGTTGAACAACGTTGGGTTCACGAGGTATGTTCTCACTGATTAGATGGATCGTGACCATGGGTAGCTATGAGGACTCCGTCTCGACAACAGTAGATGAACCAGGATTTGTAGAAACAACTTGTGTCGACTTTGGTATATGGGAAGATGATGCTTCATCAGAGGTACTAATGGTACTGGTTTTGGTAGAGAGATGTTTCCTTCACCGACAAGAAGTGACTTCCGGTGGTAAACATGGTTTCAAAGAAAGTCTACACGAACGAAAGGGAGAGGGATTTTATCCTTCCACGATGACTAATCCATTAGGGGAATTTTGAGGTCTAAAATGGGCCTTCTAAGGAAAATGTATAATCAAAATTCACTTTATGAGAATCAATCACATTTTAGAGGATGACACCATCCCTAATGGTTGAGGTGGTATTACTTGAGTTAAAGATACTTACTTTTCACATTTTCAATGGTGGATAAAAACTCCAGGGTAACCATGGTATTGCTCTAAGTACTTTTAAAGTCAAATTAAAGTACTCATAATAAATTTCATTTCACACTTTTTGAATAAAAATATATTATTGTCATTTCATATTTCTTGAAAGAAACAATGCATATCCCTATACATTTATTATATTATATTATATTATTTTTATATAGTATATTAATTACATGTTATTATACAATTTAAATAATAAAATTTTTAATTAATAGCATATAATATAATTAAGAATTTATAAATTTATATTTATATTTATTTTAAGTTATTTAAGTAAAAAGGACAAATGCATTAGTTGTTCAATGATAATGACTTTTTCTTGAAAAGCTCATTCTTATTTATAGTCACACCAATAAAATAAATTTATTAATCTTATTTTGGTACAACTTTTGAATTGAATTTAACTATGGTTACATGGATTGTGCTGCAAAAAGTGAATTGAAAATTCATAAATATTATTATATTGGTTTAGCTATTATTTTATTATTTCCTTAGGAGGCCCATTTTAGACCTCAAAATTCCCCTAATGTATTTTATGACCAAAAAAATAAAAATAAATAAAAGGGTAATGCTAGGAAAAAGGTTTACCAAGAAACTGTGAACTGCAAAATACCTCCTGGCAAACCAAGAAGTACGAGCAGGAAATATCCTCGAATGTTGTGTTCGGTGTATCACAATTTACAAGGAGGCCGACTCAGTCCACTATGGAAGGATAGAAACCTAAAGTTGTATTCCCAAATATACCCAAAGTTACATGGAGGCCCAAGTCTGTATTAGCATTGTCTGATGCGAAACCGCACAATGAGAGCACCCCTTTATACTTTTCGTACTGTAACATCGCCCGATATACCCGAAGCTATGTGGGTGAGCTACGATATAATTAAATTAGTGGAGTGAGGTATCACACTCGGAATGTATCACAGAAAATTAATGACAACTGCTATGTTTTATGACATCGGAACATGTCTCTAGCCTAGACCTTCTAAATGCTATCATTATGGTTCCAATGCTTTGTTAGGTAAATTGATGTAATTTTAAGTTTATCTTGTTTATCAATTTTCATTTCAAGGTTCACTGCGATGATGTGATGGGAATTCCTAAAATGCAAGCTAAAATTATAATCAAACTTTACAATTTTAGCTTTTTCAATGAAAATCTTAGCTACTAAAGGGAAAGAGAAATCAATTTTGAGAGAAAACAACAAAGAGCACAAAATAATATGTAGTTTTCCTAATTTTTTCCTATGCAAAACACATAATCCACTATATGCAAATGAAGGTTTTTCTTTTCAGTCTCTTAATGTTAATGCAAAAATGAAACTGTATGCATGAAAAAAAAAAAAAAAAAAATCTTTCCTCTTTGAAAAATGATGAATTTAACAACAATTTCTCTTTTAGGAAATATTAAGAATGAAACTATAATTTTTCCCACAGGAAATGAAGAATTTAACGACAATTTCTTTTATGAAAACAAATGGATCTAATGCAAAAATAAAAATACTTTGAATTTGATTTTTCAATGATAAAGAAAAACACTTAAAGAGACATTGAACAAACTTAGTTTTCAAAGGAGGAAGATTCAGGTAAATTCACTGGTCTCTATGAGGCATCAGAAATTTGAAAGCACAACAACAAAAAAGGTTGAAAGTGATGGAAAATTCAAATTCAAAGGGAATTTGGTTGGCTTAGGGGGCAACGCAGTCTCTAAGGGGAGACAATGCATTGCAACGCACCCCTGAGTGGGGGACAGTGCTATGCAAAGCACTATGTCTTGACCAACAGTGCGTTGGGCACAGTAGAGAACAAAAAAATCAAGCTACTGACACAATTCTAATGCAATTATTTGTTTCAAAAGCCTAATGATTGAGAATAGATGCTACTGGGTGGATAAGCAGAGGTAAAATACACCAAGGATTAAGGTAAATTCTACAGCGGAGTTGCCAATTTGTTATGCATAATTTTATATTACGGATAAAACACATTCGATAAATGTGGTGCTATGCATTTATATCAACAGATGAAAGACTTTGTAGACACTTTTCCTAAGAGATAATAGACACACAAAAATATGGAGAAACCTACTTGGGTCCAAACACTTCCTATTCTCCTTTTGTCGCTCTTGCTATAGCTTCCAATCCAACTTTTATCACCAAACTAGTTACTGTAAGTATAATAACTAAACAACAAAGAGATCGAAATGTGCGGATGGATATTTATCTTAATCAGTTAAATCAATGAAACATGAAACATATACATCAGCTAAGAATCCATAATATGAAATATAGAAGCTTATACAGATACATATGTGGGAAAATGAGAAACAATCTTTATTAATAGATAGAAGGGGGAGGTTACAACCAGCGATTGATTTGATTTCACCAACTCTAGCATCATCCTAGCCTAATGACAATGAAAATCTCTAAAATAGCATATCACTCAAATCAAACTCAATTGCGAATCCAACAACATTTCTCTACCAAATTTCTTCCTCTTCAAGCACTAGGATCTGTTCTCAATTTATAGATGAGCTAAAGGTATTTTCATAATCAATGAATTTCTAATAATATGCAAGAAATTTTCCCAAGCTCAGAGGTGTTGAATGGACATATGGATTCGAATTTTGACACATATGCACTCTTCTAGAGGGCACTGGCCATGTGGAGATTCCGGAACAATGAGAATTTTTCTTCTGATTGACCAACACACTCTTCAATGTCAGGAGGTGATTTTTAGAGCACCCTTGAATGGAGGTAACTAAATATTAAAAGCATTTATTCCCTTGAGAGGATGCGTTGGTGAGCTCATAGGTGATATAACATGTACTTCAAATCTTGGAAACCTTGTAATGGAAGTCATGGATGATTTTTTCTTGTTCGTTGTCTTAGGGAATGTAGCAACTGAAATGATAGGGGATGATAGACCCTATTCACTGGTTCTGGGGATGATGTCCAGTTTAACCAGGTCATTGGGAATGGTGCCAAAAATGACCTATAATAGAGATTATTTAAATTTATTTTGTGTCTTGTTCAAACTAAAGTTTTCTTATTAAATAGTTTTTTTAATTAATTTTAAAAATACATGTGGCAACTCCACATTGAGCATGGGTGAAATCACAAATAGCCTTTAGTAATATAATGTGCACCTTGGTGCAATTATAAATTCTTATTTTTATTGAAATATATAAAAAATAATGAAAAATAAAGATTTTTAAATTTATATAAAAAAATTAAATTACTAATATTTTTATAAATAATGTGTAAGTATAGTAATGTTTATGATAAATTTTCATACAGGGTAGACTTAATGGTAGAAAGTAATAATTTTGTTTTTCTTGAATAAGATTCAATTATAAATTTTTGGGGCAACATGAGGTAGTGGTGGAATTTTTGGTTGCACCAAGCTAGACATTTGGTTGTACTAAGAGAAATTATATTAAATGGTTTTGAGAAAAACACATATAAGTGGCTCAAAGAAAAACAAAATGTCCATAATTGAAAAAGGCTAGTGTCACTACCACTACTGGATTTTGAAAATTTTCTTTGTAAAAGAGTCAAAATTTACAATGGCTATGGTACCTATATGATTTTGATAGCCTGGATATCATTAACTCATGGTTTTCTAAACCACAAAGTAGTTCCAAGACTTACAAACACACTAGTAAACTCAAAATGACTAGAATTCCCAATAATAAATATCATTAGCTATCATAAATATTAGCTCTATGATGAAAAGTATTATCAAGTTCAGTGAGTCTCAATGTCCGGTCCCTTTTAAAATACATTGTTAAATAAACAAACTTAAATAATTAGACTTTCAATGTATCTAGTGATGTTAAATTGACCAAATTTTGGATTTATGAAATTAATTAATCACATTACTATTGTAAAATAGATAAATAGTGAAACAATTGTATTTTTGTGGACAGGGAGACAACCTAGTTATTAGTTAAAAAATTTTAAGAGATAACTACCAAATATGTCTAGCCAATTCAGATTAAAAAATTAAAAAAATATATATTTATTCATTTATTTATTAAAGAATTGATATCTCACCATTCAAAAGACCACAAGAATTTTATTTTAAAAATTGGACTAGCTTTTATCCCGTGGATGGCACGTATGCTCCCATCCTTGCACACATGATTGCATTTTCAAGATCTTTGAGGCGATAATGGTTCCTTCCTGACATCAAATAGCCTCCCTAACACATGATGCGGCTGCCACTGCGTTTCCCTCCGCATAATTAATAGCATTAAAAAGTGAGCGTATTGGGAAAGATGTCACATTATTAACATTATATGTCACATGTTAATTTTTGCAAGACTACTAGAACAAAAATCTAGCAGGTGCGCCCAAAGCAATTGCTTGCGGTTGGTACCAGAATAAAAATCTAGAAGGTGTGCCCCGAGGAATTGGCTATGGTTCGTACCAGAATGGAAATCTAGCAGGTGTGCCCCAAGGAATTTCTT
Source organism: Pinus albicaulis (assembly GCA_034641835.2). NCBI lineage: Eukaryota > Viridiplantae > Streptophyta > Pinopsida > Pinales > Pinaceae > Pinus > Pinus albicaulis. The sequence goes on from CM076573.1 coordinate 671,753,772, forward strand.
TTGGTTGGTATAAATTTATTGTGGCTTTGCTCACTCCATAGAAAATGTTTTCAACTGTGACAATTTTGAAGGATCAACGCTGATAAGCTTGTCTGCTATTGACCGATTTTCCTAAAGAAGCATGGCCTTGTATACTAAGAAAATTTCATGTCCATTGAAGGAAGGCTATTAGGGATGAATATAATCTTCTGGGAGGTTACTGAAGGAAGTGATTATATCCATGGTGGGTAAGGGCTAGTTATGATATGGACCTAGATTAACTTCCATCAGAATCTCTCTTTACAATAGAGATGACTACTTTTTAATATCAAGAGAGAATTTACATAGTAAATTATGCAAACAGTATTCAATTTACTAGTGAAAATAAATTTATTATATTTAAAAAAAAAAACTTTAAATATGTTTAATTTTTACTATATTAATATTTTTAAATAATACTAATATATTAATATAATATAGAATAAACTATAAATTGTGCCACATGTGGAAAAGGAGACGTTTTAAAGCCTTAGCATAAGAAAAAATAACCCACAATAAGGAAGATGTGCTATGTTATGCAATTTAATTGAATATTTAAATTATAAACATCAATTATTACATCGTAAGGCGTCACTATTTGAAAACAGCTCTCCTATGTGCATCGTGTCATAACCTGGAACTATTAGATTATATGTTAGACAACTAAAACATATTCATCTGTTGGATGAAAATGAAAAAGTAGTTGCAAATATTTAGTTTCCTACACGTTTTTTCTGCTCAGTCGTAGATTTGGCTATGTGGAATCAGAGGGATCCGTTAGGATAACAATACTCTGTCTACTGCCACAATTGCGACAATCATATGCTTCATGCTTGATCCAAAACGAGCTATGAAAACCAGAATAATGGCTCTCTTCTCTCCTTCATTAAGTTCTACAGTGATCGATCTATGGCTTGCACTCCTTTGCCTCTTGCCTCTCTTAACCCTCACCAATAAATGCCTCATGAAAAAGAACAATACCCTCTTCACTACAGAGGAGTCAAACATCTAGTCAACAATGGTAGCCAAACTCTCCCTCAGATTTATGTCAAGCCCCTGGAGAAGCGTCACATCATTGATGCTCATGAACAACAATTCCCCCTGATAAACCTTTCAGAGCTCGAAGGTGTGGGTTGAACTGCGATGGTGGAAGCAATCGGCTTGGCATATCAAGATTGGGGCTTTTTCTTAGTAAATCCTCAACTGGAGAGACTTTATCTTCTACTCTTGTAAACCCCTGGAAGAGATGTTGCCCCTTTGGCGAGAGAAGCCCACAAATTTCAGGTATTTAGGGGCAATTGAATTTTGACACTTTTATAGAACTGGCAAGGTGATCTAGGAATTATTTCAATAGTTATTAACTAGGTTTATTATCAATATTATGTATTTCTTTAATTTCAGAAAATTAAAGAGAAAAAACCCTCAACTCGAGAGGCTTTAAAGAACCATGGGCGTTCAGAAACCTAATTCAATGTGCTTTCAATGTGTTATATAAATTTTCCCAATTCGGCCTTTATTGCCATCACTCCCCGCTTCATTTTTGCATCTATTATACACACGATAACTGGCTCCTGATTCTTCCTTGCAGGAGTTCATTTTGGGGGAACTGAGGAAGAGGTATGTGATATGTGATCCCTCATTCAATTTTTCTTTGGTGTATTGTTTTGGTGTATACACTTTAATTGCTATAGTTGTTTCCACTTTGGTTTTATTCCCTAGTACTTACTATTTATTTTTTCCTTTCAGAACTGAACATCTCTGCTTTCCTCGATGATCATATTTCTTTCCACGACAATCAGATTGTGTTGTCCAATCACACTAACTTTATATAGTGGAATTGTTTTTCTCTTGTACATGGGTTTGCACGGATCATCCATATATCAAGGGCGAGCGTACGGAACGAAAATTATGCAACAGATTGGAATCCATGAATGAATCTATGAAGATGGCTATATAAGACGATAGGTACTTAGTATTTCACATCAATTCGGTAGGAAAAAATCCCTAATTTTTCCAATCTAGTATGGAAGTTATGGCAATTTCGTCCCCCAGATACCTGAAATTCTCTGAGATTTCACCCTTGAGCAATAATCCTGTCAAATCTCCTCTTAGGTCTCTAAATTAAGGGCATATCCGATACCCTTTTTTGCATTACAAGCGACTCATGTACCCACCTTCTAGGGATTTAATGGGTTTTGTAGAGTGATCTTCAAAATTTTATGAGCTACTGGGGATTTCCAAGGACGTGGGTCTGACGGATATAAAACAAGCCCATAGACAGTTGGCTAGAAAATATCACCATGATGTCTGCCCTCGAGAATAGACTAAAGATTGCATGAGAAGGTTCATTGAAGTGCAGGAGGCCTATGAGACCTTCTCTAGAATCAGAAGGAATAATATGTATGAAAATTATCTTGAAAAAGGAATCCACTCTTGGGTCACGGGGATTAAGCAGTGAGATTACACAGAAGAGGTAAGGCAAAATATTTTACTCTTTTCCTTGGAAAATCACAAGAAAATATATGTATATATGTATATGTATATTTTTTAGGACCAAAATTTGATTGAATTGATGTTATTAATTTCCAATGCCCCTTTTATTTTCTGAACCTATTATTATGGAAAGTGTGTATGTATGTCTGCCTTGCTTTGGTCTAGTGGTAATTTGGGCTGGTGTTGTGAAAAATATCCATGTTCAGATCTTCACAAATTTATCTATATGTATATGTCTGTTTTGTTGTGATCTAGTGGAATTTTGGGGAGATGTTGTGACCCAAGTTCAAATTTGGGTATGTTTGCCCCATCCTGCATGGTGGATGGCCAAATGTGGCCCATTTGGTGGACTTAGCCTTGGAAGTAGATGTGAGATCGACCTAGCCCTTGATGATTATTATCCTTCAGGCCAACTAATCTTTTGCATGGCCAGTAAACCATTCAACCAATGCCTTCCCTCTTGGCAAGTACCTGTTTTAGTAATTCCTTGTTGGGGGACGAGAAGTATGTTTGTAATTGAAAGCATTTTCGATTTGTGTGAACGTTTGAAACTTTCTTTCCCTTTATAATTATTGGTAGTACATCCAATATCTAGACCATTTACTATTATGAAGCATCTCTAATTCAAACTTATTATTTTTCCTGTTTGTTCGATTTGTTGCAATAAATATGCCCCAGGGGTCTGCACCATAATAAACTTCCTTAGTTACCAAGTCTGAGGGATATCTATTTTGCCAAATTGACCTAAGATTTGTACATGGGCTCATTCCCTTTCTGAAACTCGTGTCATATGGATCAGGAAGAGCACAACAAGAATGGAACAGGAGCAGCTTAAACCTTGTTCAATTTCATGAGTGCTCCAACACAAGTGGAAAAAAATATGACTAATTTACTATGTGTGTGTGTGTTTCCTTTTTGTGGGATTTTGGAAGGATTGTTGGGGGACAACAATCAAGCTCAGATTGTCAGTGAGTGAAATCATGTTAGTGTTGTAAATGGTTTTTTTATGGGCCTCTTCATAATAAAATTTAGTGGAAATATGTATTTTAGGGGAGTCAAGTTTTGGGTCTATAGCCACATCGATTTTTAATTGGTGAAGACTGCATTCTGTTTAGCAAACATTTCCGACTACTTCTGTCAATTTCATAAAGTTTGATCTCTATGGAAATAGACAAAATTTGTAGTGTCCAAACATCTTCATCCTAATATTTTGAATACACTTCGTCAACAATTTTGAGGTGATAAAAAATAAAAGCACTCCAGGTTGTTTAGTATGCCTAACATAGTAGTTTTATTTGTTTAGATGTATTTCCAAGATTTGGCAGACATTTATGTTGCACTTGTTGTGAGTTGTTAACGGTTTCAAATGTGGTTTAGGATTAAATAGATATTGAATGAAATGCTATGGTATGCTGGATTTCATTTCAAATATTTGTTTGGTGTACCTTAATTTGATGTTGAATTTGTGTATCTTTCGATCTCACAATCTGGAACTATCTTATGTTAGGTTTGTATTATAAACAATGAATAGAAAATTGCATTCACCCTTTTATATGCATGTCATGGCGGGGGTGTTGGTTGGTATTGTGTTGTGATCCATGACTAATATAATGTGATAACCTGGGGTTGCTTTAGCATGATAAATGTGTGGATGACACATAAAAGGTTGCTATTTTGGTTTGACTATTTTAATTTTCCTCTAGAAGGAACTTGCAAAAGAAGAATGGAGATCAAGATGGGAATACCATCTCTAAAATTTAAAGAAGAGAGCTAATTCTGGAGATGCGGGTCAAGAATCATATTGTGGTGCGAGGATGCTCCAGCGGAACTGTTCAACTTGCAGTCGACCAATCTGCTAGCTTTTCTAGATGTACTTATCATACAACGGACAAAGTGAAGAAACGCACTGAAGCCAAGAAAATTTGCATCATCTTCATACCTTTTATGTTGTGGCCTACACTGTTTATACTTACCCTATTAAACTATAAGCTTGAAGATATGCAACTTAATAATTGATAATAATTTGAAATTGATTTCAAAGTACGAGTTTAGTGAATTTCATGTACTAAAGTTTATTATGTCCATTCTATTTAGAGATATCTTAGGCTAAGGACGTGTTGACACTTTAGCCTTCAGGTGAATGTTTATCTTCCAAATATCATATTGTGGCTACACTTTCTTTGTATCATAAATATGTGGTTTCACTAAGATCAATAATTTTTATAATGGAGCAATGACAACACCTTTGGGACTTTATAGCCTGAATTTTAGCAATTACCTTTGCAGATTTGATATTTCAGGCATTAGGCCATCCAAACCAACTTTCATATTTAGTTACAACTTTATAATTTTCCTTAGGACTGTAAATGAATGGAGTTTCAACTAAAGCAGGAGGCTTATGGGACTATACTAGAGTCTCTTGGTTTCCTCCTTAAAGAATATATGTTATATAACAATAAAAAATTGATAAAATGAGTTCAACCAGACCATCAGGCTTGCAGTATTGCATTAAAATTTTATGCTTGCGTCCTTTTAGAAAATATATGTCATATAAGCATCATAAATATATAGAATGAACTATTAGCAATGGAGTTGAATTAAACATGTAGGCTACAATGATTCTGATATAATGGACTTCTTGTGTACTGGTGTTTAGATATGATTTGATGTGCTACAAGTGTAATAATGATTATTGTCATTGTAAGTAAGGTGATTATACCATCAATTCTTTTAATAAATTGGCAAAAAATGTGGCCTTTCCATGTATGGGAATAATAAAATGAAATGTTGTTGACTATCACCATTGAAAACAACCCACGGTACCTCTTTGAAACTCATCTGCTACAACTAATAGTGATTACTAACATTGGTTAATTTTATTGGGGAGAGGGGAAGTTGATGTATGGTAAAGTAAGAACTTATATAAATATTCCCATTCAAGAGTTATTTGTCTATGATGAAAGTTCACAATGTCGAGAAAATGACTTGAATGATCTGTGCTAACCAAACAACCCTTGCAATTTGTTGTCCCCCTTCTAACCAAACAACCCTTGCAATTTGTTGTCCCACTTTAAATAATGATTTGGTCATAGTGGGATGCCATGAACACTCACCAGAAGGGTCTCTTTGTGATGAGTTGTGAAACATTGCAAAAATGTTGCAAGTGGATACAACCTGCAAACTATTGAAGACAAAACCTTAAATCCATGCCACTGGAATTTATATCAGCTCTTCCATGCACCAAAACACAACACCAACAAATGGCATGACATGTAATATTGAGCTTGAATCTACTCTTTTGCCTGGGCTACAAGATGATATTGATAAGCATTGTTTGGCACTGATGCCGCACATTTATTTCCAGTCTTTGGGGTTCGTTTCTAAGCTATGGAGGAAATTCCTTCAGAGTAAGAAATTCTATGTGGTGAGAAAACTGGCAGGTACTGTGGAAGAATGGATTTATGTACTGAAAACTGACGCAGATGCCGAAAAAACACATTGGTAGGTTCTTAATGTTGTTCATGGTAAATGACAATCACTTCCACCAATTGCTGGTCCCATGAAGACAGGATTCAGCTATGTTGTGATTGATAGGAAAATTTTGGCCATGGTAGGTTTGTTTGATGATGATTCTGGTACTGCTAAGGCTTAAACAAATGTTTATATGTATGACTGTACATTGAACAAGTACATTACTATTCCATTTTGTAACTGCATTAGGTCTGACTCAATTGAATGTTAAGCGTACATCCTTTAGTATAACTTAATTTGCATTTGAAAATTTCATAAACATCAGTTTTTATCAGTTGAGAGTAGTATATTGGTAGAGTCTAATACATTGGAGACGTACATAATGTTCAAAGTTTGAACCTTTTGGAAAAATTTATTTGGTTTCCTACAATTCGTTCTATGTGTATTCTCATTTTTTTTCCTGTTATTTGTATACTTTGTTTAGAAATGCCTTTGCTTGAAGAAGGAAACATCAAGCCTTTGCTTTGCCTCGCCATTGACTTGGATAAAAACAACTAAACTGTGATTTTTTTAAGTGTTTTCCCATGAAAATTGGATAATACTTTTGCCTCGCCATTGTCTTGGATAAAAACAACTAACCTGTGATTTTTTAAAGTGTTTTCCCATGAAAATTGGATAATACTTTTTTATCAGATAATAAAATTCTATTATTTGAATGGAATAGAATATTAGTTATCATTTGAACATTTAGTTATTTGTTCCAATCTCATGTTTGGAAAAATTTAGTAAAAAATTCAATGATAAAAATACAAACTTTAATGAAAAAATGGAAAATAAAATCTCCCAATACCAAATACATTTTTCAGCATGTTCAAATCCTCATAGTACAAACCATTACCAATTTCAATGTGGTTGAATAGTTTGAAAAAATGCACCTGAGACACGTTCAATTTTGAATAGAAGACACCAACCATGGTTCAATTACAAGTAAAATTTGATAAGTAGACTTCAATTTTATTAAATATTTAAGCACTTACAATTTTACAATTACAGGTACAAATATGCGCAAAATTTTGTTCCACTATGCTCACAGATAAATACATTCCATGATAAAGCATAAGTTGGACTAATGATTCAGGATTGGAGAAACTTAGGAGGTAGAGATAGCACAATGCAGACTTAGTATACATTTTGATAAGCGAAAAGGCCACAACAAAAGCCAAGGGGGCTAAAGAAAAGCTCAGAGAGTTTCAAGAGATAAAAGCAAGCTAACCACAGCGAAGATCTTTACCAATCGGATTTCAATCACCTTTTTGAATTCATCTTCTAAATACCTATTGATATATTTATGAAAATAAAACTTGCAATTTTAAGCTAAAGAGAAATGATGAAGGCCTAGAGAAATGAAGACATGGCTCAAGGGCATGTAATCAACTTTATTTATTGACCAAATTTTTTTTTCGAAAGAAGCAAATATCAAAAATAACTATTGATATATTTATGAAAATAAAACTTGCAATTTTAAGCTAAAAAGAAATGATGAAGGCTTAGAGAAATGAAAACATGGCTCAAGGGCTTGTAATCAACTTTATTTATTGACCAAAAGAATTGTCGAAAGAAGCAAACATGCAAATTTATAGGTTACTACAAAAGGGAAATGATAAATATGGCATTCCGTGGAAACAACCAACAGTTGAATACAACCTACTTACTCCATAGGCACACATTATTTTACATATGGTGCCTCTAAATGTTTGGAATATTGAAGGATCTTGGAAAGAAAAGGAAGTGCCCAAAACAGGGAGCTTGGCAGGCAATTTCAATATCACGAAATCAATTTATTGCATTGTGTGAGAACGGTTGATAGGAAACACATTATTCAATGATATTCAACACATTATGTATCCACAGATTATAAAGGAAATTAACTGGTTCTCATTGCTTGGATTTCTCCTCAAGATAATTACACATTAGATCAAAAAATAAGAGTAAAAAAATAAAATGTGAAAAATACACCACTTGGTTACAAAATTTCTCTGTAATCTCCGGAACATTAATATCAAATTGAATGCATTCAAACTACAAGAAGTCAATATGAGATTACATGCATTATAATTTCATTTTGGTTTTCTTTCATATATTTATGAATCGAAAAAAAATTGAACTCATGTCAATACCTAAAGGGTTAAAAGATATAAAATCTTAAACCATGCATTGATTTTTGAGTAATTCATTGCAAAATTCAGTAAAAGGACATCAAAATACATACAAAAACCTTGAATTTTGTACAAGACGAGAGGCCTTTGAATGCCACATGGATAACTGGTCTTCCGGCATTTTTAAAGATAATTGTGACCTTTTAAATTCTTTAGGAACTCTAGCAAACTTTTAAAAAAAATGATATTTGGGAAAATTGTAAACATATAAAATGCCAAAAATACACCAGCGGGTTACAAGGTTCTTTGTAATCTCCAGCACGTCAATATCAAATTGAACGCATCCAAACTGTATCAAGTTCAATATCAAATTAAATGAATTTAAATTTCATTTGGTTTAACTTCCATATATTTATGAATCGAAAACAAAACCTAATCTCAAGGATAAAAAGGTATCAACTCTTAAACTATTGATTTTTCTTTAGAAAGCTCATGATTCTAGCCCTAAAACCCTAAGTATCTCCGATAAAAATCAAGATAGAGACTTATCTTGAACACTTTCGCCACATAGTGAATGCATTAGGTAGAGTAGAATCAGGTGTATCATTGCCACGACAAGAAATAGAAAACAACAACCCATCCTCTATCAAGCACAAAAGACTCGATTGCACGGTTCCTGTAAGATCACAGGACCTTAGAGAAAAGAAATCGTTGACCATAAAGATCATAGTAGGGTTGGAAAACACGACCACATTGGAATTTCCACCTTGGAAAGATAAAATAAAATAATCGTTGTTTAGCTCATGGAAAAACTAGAACAAACCTTCTCTAAAATCATAGAGGACCAAATTTCTACAAAATTCAGAAGAAAATGCGAAAAAGTACTTATAACACTCACCTCATGTCTCTGAAAAGGAGAGGACTAAACTTATGAAAAACACAGAAGAAAATGTGAAAAAAGTGAACCCAAGAAACAAAAGAATGGGAACAATATTTATGTTATTTAGGTACTTAGACAGTTATTTAGTCCTTATCAAGATAGCATAAATGTTGGAGTTGATAGCAGGCATTGCCAAGCATGACACATGTTGGTGGTAGACAGGTGTATGCAGAATGGTGTAGCAAGGTAACCAACGACCATAAAAAATTTAATCGTCTAACACAAAAATTGCACTACCATCGCATTGCGAGAGTAAAAAAAAAAAAAGCTCTCCTCATATAAAAATGATTTACAACATAATAATAAAAAAAAATTATTATAATTTTAAAATATATTAAATATCTTCGAAAATATATATATATATAAATTGAGCTCTATATTTCTTCCAAGCCCTCTGTTGGAATATTGAGAATTCCAAACAATAGAAATGGAGAGAATAATCTCCCTTCTACAACACAGAGAAATTATACAATTTGACAGGAAACAGAGTTTTTCACAATCTGAAGAGAACTTCTATTCCTTAAAAATAAACTGTTACAAGTTCTTCCTTAATACAGAGGGATAATCAAAAGAGTGACTGCTACAGACGCAGTGCACAGAACAACTCTATTCTTTCAAAACAATGCTCTCTGTCTCATGAAATCCACACTGTTGTGTATCTCTGTTGTTTCCGCGCTGCTGTGCGAAACAATAAAACAATACAATACCACAATGTACAGGCTCACGGGCCTTTTTTGGCTTTTATATACCACGCATATATGTTAAAACATTACAAAACATGTATGAAACTTAATACAAAGAAATAAAACCAAAATACAAAGAGAAACTTTGCAAAACTTTAAAAATAAAATGCACGACATGCGAGTGGGGACCACATCATTGTCGGCGGATCGACGGTGTCAAACAGGAACTTGCGATTGCGATTGAGGACTCGGATGTGATGGCGCATTCAACTGCACTTTATAAACCTCATTGGTTCTGTGCTTTACAAAAAACAAACCACAAACAAAAGTTTCGATTGTGATTCAAGCACCGGATGTGATTCTTATTAACAAACTGTGGTATATTATGTGATCGGGTCCGGCCTTTGATCGGAGCACAAAACAAAGGACATGTGATCAATCGAAAAGTTCCGATTGTGATTAAGAACCAGACGCGATTGAACTTTATCAACTCCACTGTATAAGCTGGATCGGGTCCGCCATTTGATAGTGAAATCGGGCCCAACTTATTAAACCTTCCGATTGCGATTGGAGAGCGGATGCAATGGCGCATTAAACTGTAATGTATAACTATATTGGGTCCGGCCTTCAATCGAGGCTCATAACAAAAGACCGCCGATTAATCCTTGCGATTGAAACTTGCGATTCCATTTGGTTTCCGCCACGTGGTCAAGTGGGCCCACGGGCCTCCGTTACTGTGGGGGGCGATTTTAATATATGTTTCTGTTGTATTGTGTACAACCGTTCCTCTGCGGAACTCTGCCACATCAACAAGACACTCGGGCTATGTATTGTTTGTATGTTGCGATTTGCAATTGCAATTTGATCGCATCACATCACAAACTCTTCATCAACAAGACACTGCTTCAAAAAGAAAATTTGGCTGTTGAGAGCTTTAAAGCCCGAAATGACTGTCTTAATTGCTCTGCTCCTTTGTAGAACAAATCTACAGGAAATATTTGTTCCTCTGTTAAAATGACTTCGCCCATCATCCATTTTAATTCTCTTCTGCAATCTGTGGCTGCGGCCCATCACAATTAATTCATCCTTATGGATTCTCCGTTCCTCTTTAGTACAAAGTGCTGTGCACTCAAAATTCTGATTATGCTGCCTTTTACTCTTTTTCTTCTTGCCCAAGGCTGGCAGTGACTTTAATATTTCAACACTCCCCCTTAAAGTCAGCTGCTGGGTTATCAAACATGCCCTAAAATTTTCTTAAAAATTCAAAGGTCTTCTGTCCCAATGGTTTAGTTAAAATATCTGCATATTGCTCCTCTGTTTTACAATGCTGTAAAACAACATTCACCATTGTTTACCAATTCTATGATATAATGAAACTTTGTATATATGTGTTTCGTTCTTTTGTGAAGCACAGAATTCTTTGACAATGCAATAACTGAGCTATTGTCACAATAAATCACAGTGCCCTTTACCTGTTTTTGGCACAAACTTCTTAACATTCTTCTCATCCAAACTGCTTGACACGCTGCTGCTATAGCTGCCACATATTCTGCCTCTGTTGTAGATAATGCTACAATCGGCTGTTTCTTAGAAGCCCATGAAATGGCTCCTGAACCCATATGAAAAACATAATAGGAAGTTCTCTTCTGATCATCTACACTTCCAGCCCAATCACTGTCAGTGTATCCAACTAATTCTGAATTTTTTGAAGCTGTATACAGAATACCAAATATTTTTGTTCCTTTCACATACCTCAGAATTCTCTTTGCTGCTTGCCAATGTGCTTCTTTTGGCTTCTCCATAAATATGGAAATTAAACTAACAGACAGTAGACATTCAATATTGTACTAAATACATGAGGCTGCCAACTATGCATTTATACAAACTTGGATCAACATCCTTGCTGCTATCATCTTTACTCAACTTCAATCCCATTACTGTGGGAGTAATTGCAGCTTTGCACTCCTGCATGTTAAATCCTTCTAGAACTTGATTCACATACTTTGCTTGAGATATAAAAATCCCTTTCTCACCTTGCTCCACTTCTATTCCCAAGAAGTATCTTAATAAACCCATATCAGTCATTTCAAATTCATCTTTCATGACTGTTTTAAAATTCTCAACAAGGTAATCATCATTACCTGTAAAAATTAAATCATCAACATATAAAACAACAATCAACAGCTTACCATCTTTTTCTTTGATGTAGAGGGTGGGTTCTCCCTCACACTTTTCAAATCCATTTTCCAGTAGATAGGAGTCTATCCTACTGTACCATGCTCTTGGATCTTGCTTCAGCCCATAAAGAGCTTTCTTCAATTTGCAGACCTTATGCTCTTGGCCTTTCTTCTCATATCTGAGAGGTTGTTCCAGATATACCTCTTCCATTAAAACTCCATTTAAGAATGCAGATTTTACATCCATCTGATATACTTTCCATTTGTTTTGTGATGCTATGGACAACACTGCTCTTATTGTCTCCATTCTTGCAACTGGTGCAAAGGTTTCTTCATAATCAATCCCTTGCTTCTGCTTATATCCTTTGACAACAAGTTTGGCCTTGTGTCTTTCTATTTTTCCTTCAGCATTGCTTTTGGTCTTATAGACCCATTTAACTCCAATGACTTCTTTACCTTCTGGGAGATCAACTAGCTCCCAAGTTTTTTTCTTCTCTATGGCTTTAATTTCATCATCCATAGCTTCTATCCATTTTCTATCTTTAATTGCTTCTTCAAAATGAATAGAATCATCAACTTGACAATACAAAGAAAATAAAGAATTCATACCTTCATCTGCTACTCCTTGCTCATAGATTTCTCTAAGACTTCTGAACTTTGTTCCTCTTTCACTTGGTGTAGCAGTGCTTGATGAAGCACTCAATTTTGCTCCATGTGGTGTGCTCGGTGAACCACTGCCGCTTCTTCTCAAGGGTGTTCTCGCTGCTTCTTGAGGCGTCCCTTGCTGTCCTTGCGTTGTTGGAGGTTGTACAACGGATGGGTTGTTGATCTCAACCACATCTCCCTCATCTTCATCATGAGATAAACAGTTTTTAACATTGACTGTTTTCTCAATACTTCCATCCCACACTTCTTCTTCAATGAATTGTACATCTCTGCTTATCACAAACTTCTTTTTGGATGGGTTATACAATTTATATCCTTTGGAATCTTCACAATATCCAAGGAAAATGCACTTCTCCCCCTTACTATCCAACTTCTTTCTCAATTTGTCTAGAATGTGTGCATACGCCACACATCCAAAAACTCTCATGTGGGTGACTCCCTGTTTTCTGCCACTCCACGCTTCTTCTGGAACTTTGTTCATTACAGCTTTTGTGGGGAATCTATTCAAAATATATACAGCACAGTTTGCTACTTCTGCCCAATACTCATTCGTCAAATGTTTTTCCTTCAGCATGCTTCTCACCATCTCTATTATGGTTTGATTCTTCCATTCAGCGACTCCATTCTGTTGCGGCGTGTACCTGGTGATAAATTGCTTGTGTATGCCGTTCTCTATGCAAAACCGCATAAATTATTTTGATATATATTCTCCTCCTTTGTCAGTTCTGAGAAATTTTATATGTTGTCCGCTTTGTTTCTCTACAAGAGCTTTAAAATGGAATTTTTTTTGAAAGACTTCACTCTTATATTTTAAGAAATAAACCCACATTTTTCTTGTGAAATCATCTATAAAGGTCAGCATGTAACTGCTGCCTGAAACAGATGCTGTTTGCATCGGCCCACATAAATCTGAGTGGATTATCTCCAAAGGTGCTTTCGCCCTTATGCTTTTCTCTGAAGGAAAATTTTCTCTGTGATGCTTTCCCAAGATGCAGCCTTCATATAGGCTGTCAGGCTTCTCAATCAATGGAAAACCTCTTACCATTCCTTTTCTATGTAGCAAATTTAATCCTCCGAAATTGAGTTGTCCAAATCTCAGATGCCATAACCAATTTTCATCCTTTACTTCCTTCTGAAAGGCTTCTTGTGTTACGGCTGCAATGCTTTTTCCTTTTCCCTTCAAGTTAGTGTTGAGCTTGAGAGGAAACATTCTATTGCTGGTCATTTGTATTTCAGCAATAATTTTCTTGCTTGGAGGTATATATTTTATTGTGCACACATCATCTTTGAAAACTACATTGTAACCTTTGTTTATGAGCTGCCCAATGCTCAAAAGATTACATTTCAGACCTAGAACATAATACACATCAGGAAAAAATTTCTTCTCATCATTTCTTGCTCAAATACTAACTCTTCCTTTTTCTTTGACAGAGATCTTAGTATCAGTCCTTGTGGTCACTTCAGATTTAATCTCTTCATCTAGATTGGAAAACATTGCTCTGTTTCCAGTCATATGATTACTACATCCTGAATCTAAGAACCAAACATCATCTTCTCTATCCTGTGCTACATTACAAGCTAACAACACATTACTTGGGGTCTTTTCTTCTTTTGCTACATTAGCATTCTACTTATTTTTCATGTCATTTTGCTTCTTTCTACATTAATTGGCATAGTGCCCATATTTTTTGCAATAATGACATTGGAAATTGGATTTGTCATACCTTTGTCCATGAGCATGTTGGTGTTAATGTCCACCTTGCTGGTTGTTGCATTGGCTGTGGCTCTAATTCTGACTGTTGCCCCTTCCATGTGAATGTGAAGGGTTGTTCCTTCCACCTCTATTTTGGCTTCTGCCTCTTCCTCTTCCTTTTCCTTGACCTCTTCCTCTTCCTGAAGGCATCTGGGTCTTGAAGGTGTGCTCAAGAGATGAATGTTCATCTCTGCTCAATCTCTATTCATGAGTTATAAGCGAGGCATGAAGTTCATCCACTGTGAACTATGAGAGATCTTTGGTCTCTTCTATGGTGGTTACTATAACATCAAACTTTGAGGGTAAGCTCCTCAAAAGTTTCTCCACAATCCTTCTTTCTTCAAGAGTTTCTCCGTGGGATCTTATCTGATTTACAATCCCAATCACATGTGTAAAAAATGTGTCTACACTGTCTGAATCTTTCATGCAAAGAGTTTCAAAATCTCTTCTCAGCAACTGAAGTTTTTCTGTCTTAACTTTCTCCATACCTTGATTAGCTACTTTCAGAGTTTCCCATGCCTCCTTGGATTTCTTGGCTACTGCTATCCTTAGAAACACACTCTCATTAACAGCTTGATAAAATAAGAGGAGAGCTTTAGCATCTTTCTTCCTATTGCTCTTTAATAAGTCCTTCTCTACTTGAGTTAAGGCATTAAAAGCCTGCTCATCATCTGGTTCAACAAAACCATCTTCTACAAACTCCCATAAGTCTTGTGAGACGAACAGGGCTTTCATGGTAATGGCCCAATAATCATAGTTCTTTCCATTAAATTGAGGAAGCTGAACATTTCCAATGTTCATTCCTGTACTTGGTCCAGCCATTGCTCTTAAACTGACCACTGAACTTATACAAGCTGTCTTTCCTTATCTGGAAGAACAAACTCTTTTAAACAGAAAACAACAACTCTGTTTTCTTTGAGAAATACCTAAACTTTTGACTTCTGTTGAGCTTTCACTCTGCTGGAGAAAACGCTGCAACAAGTCTTCTTCTTCTTCAGCTTCTTTGAAACCTTCAAAGAGCCTGAACTAGCTCCGATACCATGTTGGAATATTGAGAATTCCAAACAATAGAAATGGAGAGAATAATCTCCCCTCTACAACACAGAGAAATTATACAATTTGACATGAGACAGAGGTTTTCACAATCTGAAGAGAACTTCTATTCCTTAAAAATAAACTGTTACAAGTTCTTCCTTAATACAGAGGGATAATCAAAAGAGTGACTGCTACAGACGCAATGCACAGAACAACTCTTTTCTTTCAAAACAATGCTCTCTGTCTCATAAAATCCACACTACTGTGTATCTCTGTTGTTTCCGCGCTGCTGTGCGAAACAATAAAACAATACAATACCACAATGTACAGGCTCGCGGGCTTTTTTTTTCTTTTATATACCACGCATATATGTTAAAACATTACAAAACATGTATGAAACTTAATACAAAGAAATAAAACCAAAATACAAAGAGAAACTTTGCAAAACTTTAAAAATCAAATGCACGACGTGCGAGTGGGGACCACATCGCAGTCAGTGGATCGGCGATGTCAAACAGGAACTTGCAATTGCGATTGAGGACTTGGATGCGATGGCGCATTCAACTCCACTTTATAAACCTCATCGGGTTCGTGCTTTCAATCGGGGCTCATAACAAAAGACCGCCGATTAATCCTTGTGATTGAAACTTGCGATTCCATTTGGTTTCTGCCACGTGGTCAAGTGGGCCCACGGGCCTCCGCTGCTGTGGGGGGCGATTTTAATATATGTTTTAGTTGTATTGTGTACAACCGTTCCTCTGCAGAACTCTGCCACATCAACAAGACACTCGGGCTATGTATTGTTTGTATGTTGTGATTTGCGATTGCGATTTGATCGCATCGCATCACAAACTCTTCATCAACAAGACACTACTTCAAAAAGAAAATTTGGTTGTTGAGAGCTTTAAAGCCCGAAATGACTGTCTTAATTTCTCTGCTCCTCCGTAGAACAGATCTACGGGAAATATTTGTTCCTCTGTTAAAATGACTTCGCCCATCATCCATTTTAATTCTCTTCTGCAATTTGTGGCTGCGGCCCATCACAATTAATTCATCCTTACGGATTCTCCGTTCCTCTTTAATACAAAGTGCTATGCACTCAAAATTCTGATTCTGCTGCCTTGTACTCTTTTTCTTCTTGCCGAAGGCTGACAGTGACTTTAATATTTCAACACCCTCCGAAAAGCTACAAAGCCTATCTACCTGATATTTATGTAATAGAAATGAAGGGTTCCCTCATATTTATGAATTGAATTAATGGCCATTATAATTACTATAAAAATATTATATTATCTTAACGTTTATCATTCCTAGGAAGTATCAAAATTTATTTTCTACTATGATATTTATATATTACGATGGTGTAATTTCACTTATTAATCATTTCAAATTTGTTTTTTTGGTTTAAATCAATTTTATTTTGTTAATATTAATATTTTATCTTTCACGTGTATTATAATCTTGATTTTATTTATATATTACTAATATTATATAATTTATATAGAAAATAAAAATTATAATTAGAAAAAACAAATTAGAAAAATTGGCTATTTTATAATTAGAAAATGAAAATTATTTAATATTAATATTTTTGTTTAAAATAAATTGAAACTCGTTATATTTATTTCCTAAATTGATATTATTTAAATATTTGTAATTCAAAATGTTAATAAAACATAATTAAATTACGTTATGTGTAAATTTGTAATTCATAATGTTAATATCAAAAAATAAAATGTACTTAAATTACCTATATATAATGTAAAATACAATTTTATTATTTGAATGAAATAAAGTAACTTGTATACATGTTAATAATATACTTGTAAAAGATATTTTATTATTTGAATGAAATCAAGTAGCTAGTGTAAATGTTAATAATATATTAGTAAAAGATATTTGATTATTTGAATGGAATCAATTAGTGAGTATAAATGTTAATAATATATGAGTGAAAAATATTAAATAAAAGGTGTTTTGAATTAGAGCTTGTTAAGTTAAGCTTTTTATTTTTCAACATTTTTCATATTATGATAAATGTAAAATATAATGTTGTTGGTTGCGATTGACTCAAATAATATGTGGTCAAATTATTGGGTCTTGTTATACAAAATATTTTTTTAATTCTATATAATGGAAAATTTTAGGGCTAATATTCGCAAGTGGGCTAATTTTCCATAGCTTTTCCAAAAGAAAGATTCGCCAATTTCCATTTTTTTATAAAGCTGATTCGCCCAAATTTTACAATATAAAATTATTTTACATTAAAATTCGCCAAAATTATATAGACAATATATATTATATCATTATAAATTTGAATAATTTTACAAATACATCAATAAACATTTTATAGTTTGCATATTAGGGACTAGTGAGATTCGCCAATTTTTTAAACTTCAAGATAATTTTCCATCCTTAAAATTATCTCTGAATCTATATATGGATTCAAAACCTTGAAAAATCTTGCAATCACTGACTTGTGATTGCAGCAAATTCTGAAGCGAATTTTGATCTGAAAGTATACCACAAAAACTCCAAAACATATAATAGTTAGACTTATTGGAAGTAATGCTTCCATGTGTCATTTTGGGTCCCTTTGTGTCAATCACGAAGTAGTTTTTTCCTACCTGTGAGTTGTATTAGCTATCTAGATCCACTTTCTTAGGATCTAGATTTGTCAAAATAAGTGATCTATATACAATATATATGTAACCATTATGATCAATAAAATATAAATTGTGTATAATTTGGGTTGTGTGTAATCACTCTATGCTTAATTTCAATTTTTTGACATGGTATCAAAGCCTATGATGGTTTGATTTCCTTACGGGAAGGCCAGGAACATGACAACCTTGAGGAGTAAATCTCTATATAAATTAACATAGAGCGTGTGAAAATAATTTGCAATGATGACATTAAATTTGGATGGCATAAAACTCATGTTGTTAGACAAGCTTTGGGGAGACCACCGGCCTGGGAGGAAGAAAATAAAAACTAAGGATGGTAAGTTATTCCCTCCGTGGATGTCTATTGAGCAGGTAGTCGGACAAAAGGTTGGTGAGAAGGTGAAGGAATTGGTAGTAGTTGTGCGTCTCTTCCCCAGGTATGTTCTTAGTCTCCTTCTTAGTATGACAGTCTCTGTGGTGAAATAAGGCCTTGGTCCATTTGTTTCATTTATTTTCTCTACATTATGAATGGAAGTGACTCATCCCGGTTTTAATAATATGTATGTTTCTAGTGAAGCTCAATTAAATTCTGCATGGGATGTTATGTATGTTATCCCATAGATGCCTGCCAGCTATGGGTATTGGGTTTTAAGTTTTCATGGAAATTCTGTTGTGGTCCTCCATAGCTTTAAGTTTTCTTGCAATCTCTGTTTTTCTCTCGCTGGTCATGTTAATTCAAAAATTTTGTGCATGAAGTATGCATGCGAGGTGGTAGGAGAAAGTGTGGGGGAAACCTTGAATCGCGACTCGTCTTTTCTTTTAAATTTATTGAATGACCTGGCATGTTTCTTAATTAGCCTTGCATGTCAATATTACAAAGTCGTTTATCAATTCTAGGAATCTGCTTGTCAAATTATCATCTTAGTATAACTAATTCATAGTTTTGGAAGTCAAATTATGGGTCTTCTATCTCAGTTTCATAGCATAGACATAATTTTTTGGAATTATGCCAGTCATGGCCATAGTGATGTAGGTAAATCTCTTTTCCATGTTTTCCAATTCCATAGTTCGGCACGACAATTTCATGAAATTGCATGCATGGAATATAATGATACTTTGGGGGGTAGAGTTCTGTATGTAAATGTTGATAGCATCAAAGGAAAATAGCATGGTAAGATAAACTCCTGGTTGTCTTTTGGGGGAGCTAATTCTATTTCCATGCATAGGGAGGTTTCATTCTCTGGTTGCATATGTGACACTTATCAGGTTTCAGTCTCGGGTTGCATGTGTGAAGCTTATCATTTTTTGTTTTGGGGTCATTGTCTAGTCTCTTTCTCAGTGTTTTTGGTGAATGGGAACATATCATTTTTGCATTGCCTGCTCTTGCATGTTAAGAATGTAACTCCTTTTTGGAAGGTTGATATATGGCCATGTTATATAAATTGAAAGAAACAAGACCTTTACAATGCTCTTAGGTGAGCCCAATGAGCTTTCGCGGTTTGCAACTTTTATAATGCTCAAGGATAAAAGAAGAGGGATAGAGGAATCACCACAAACGATTAAGATTGGGTTGGTGACCCTCAATAAGGAGGATATTATCTTCTGTAATCTTACTAAACCTAATATTGCAATTTTGTTGCCTTCTACAGGTCTTCTTAATACATCTACATGTTTTCTTAGAACCCCGGTGTGGCCCAGGAAGACAATCCAGTTTCTCGCCGAACATCACTAAGGAAAAATGGTGAAAAGGAAATTTGCGAAAAAGAGGTTAAGGATAAAGGAAAGCCAAAAGTAGGGAGAATTAGGAGGGGAAGGAAGTATGGGAAATAAATTATGGAGAACCTTTTCCATGCCTATGGGGTAGGTACACCTGGCCACGTGAAATCTTTGATTTTAGGATGGGAGCAAGATAAATAAAAAGTGGAAGAAGAAATGTATGAGGAAGATATGGAAATGCTGACAGATTCGGGGAATACTAGGGGCAGAATATCTTTATTTAAACAGTCCCTGCATATATACTAAAAAATGAAATTCTTATTGGCCAAGTCGATTGAAATAGGTGGAGATCTGAAAGAAACCTCTATTTTAGCTGAAATGCATAGGGACATCCTGGAAATCCATCTCCTGCAACACTATGAGAAATTTTTTCCTTGGCTGAATGGAATTCCAACTTTAGAGTATGAACCAAGTCAACATGCATGGGTCAAGCGTCAACGACCCGACACTCATCGAATCATTAGATGACTAATTCATATGGTTCCTTGTTTTTTTCGGGGATGCAACATACGAATAACATTTATTTTTTGGTTAAGTCTTTAGATATACTAGATAATAGACCTATTAAGGTAACTAGATAAAAATTTAAACTTTATGAATTGTGGATGGGCTATAACTCCTTGAGGTGACCAACAGACCTGGTTTCCTACGGGCAGGTTGAGGACATCAAGTGTATGTTATGATTGTAACCTATTATGTTGATGTAATGAATCAATAGGGAGGCACTAACAAATTTACCAAAAAAAAAAAAAAAAATATTGTGTGAGTGTTTTGACTGAATATTTGGTTTCCATTGGATTTTCATTCCTATGTGTAGATTGTTTTCTTTGTGTGAGTATAGTGTGTTTCTGTGGATATTTATGTGAGATGTTTGAATAAAAAGTTGTGCATCCTGTTTTTAAAGGAATAAGGGCCACAACATTTTCACTGTTGCTATGAGAGAAAGATTTTGCAGGGCACTGCCTTGCTATTAAGCCCACATGTAAAGCTTGAATCCCCTTTCCCTTGAAATGGAGGTTGAAAAGCTCGAATTGCATCTAGAAAATCTAGATTGTGTGTTGCAATGTGCAATGGTACCAGACCCATGAGGGTTTTCAAAAATTTGGACTAAAATATGCAGTTGAAAAAATGAAAAAAAAACACAATGCTAATGTTGTGCAGTGGGTGGTTATATTTTATATACTGCGTCAATTTGGAATTCTTGGCACAATGAATAATTCATCCATCTCTATTTGCAAATATTATATCTCTTTAATTCAATGATTGTGTGCTGGTGCATGTAAATTATGTTAGTTGTGTGACCTAGAGTGGCAATGCTTTAAAGGTTTGAACTTGGTTGGTTGTGGTGATGATGACTTGTTTAAAAAAGGGTAACAACCCACCTCTAAATTGTTGGGCATAGCACAAGGTCTCTACGCTGCCACATGCAAAGATATCAATTTTATGATTTATTGCAAGAAATCTAATATTATGGTATAGTAATTCATCATACCAATTCTAGTGTGATTATAATTAAATGACACCAAGATGCACATATTCAAAATGGTTTTTGGCATAAATATTGTTATTTATTTTTATGTGAAAAATATTGTTTTTGTTTTCATCATGATTTTCTCCTCTATTTTTTTGTTTCTTTTCTAAATTGATGTGTAAAATTTATATTATAAAGAATAAAAAATAATATACCAACTATTGAACATATTAATGTGACATGTCCTGCTCCAAGAGAATTAGTTACAGTTTGTTCTTACTAAGGTCAAGCTCATGTGACGCATCATGTTCTAGGAGTGTTAGTAAAATTTATTCTATACAAGTTCAAGTTGTAGAATTGTTTTTTGAATGCATTCTATACCCATAATGTTATCCTAGATAATTGATGAAGATTGCAGAGGGTCGTGGATTGAACAAATGGTGGTAGTTCCATAGGATGGTTAAATATCAAGACTGACCCGTCGTGCTTTGCGAGGTTGAGAAGCATATATTCTGCAAAGACAAAGATCATTCTTGTTTTCATAATATGTTTTTTCAATCTTTGTTACATGTAGTCACTAACAGAGGTATTCAACGTAATGGTTCCATTTTTTATTGTGAGTATCGAGGTGTCAATATAGACGTAGTTGTTTTCCTATGTGTGAGTTGTATTAGCTATCAAGATCCTCTTTCTTAGGATCTAAATTTGTATAAGCCAATGATCTATATAATATATATATATGTAACCATTATGATCAATAAAATAAAAAGTGTGTGTGATTTATGTTGTGTGAAATTTCTCTTTGTCCTCAATTTCAATTTTCTAACAAGACTATGATGTAAAGTAATGGTACCATCCTAGATATATCGAACTTTGGAATTATCGTGTGTTGAGAAATTGTGTTAAATTAATTGTATTTTGTATTCTGAAATACATTTCTTCTTTCTTTTATTCTAGCCAACCTTGTTTTCTTATTAACTAAATATTTTTTAATTAATTTTAAAAGAACATGTGGACTACGGATTACTAGGGATAAAATCAAACATTATAGTCATATTGGATGGTAAGATAAACCTCTTGAGAAAATCGTAATTTTTTATTTTTATTAAAATATATACAAAAGTTATGAAATATAAATATATTTATATTTATAAAAAATAAATAAATAAATTTTATTTATAAAAATATGTAATTATAATAATAATATAAATTCTAAACTTTTACATAGGGTAGATTTAATGCGTAGTTCCAAATAATTCCAAGCCTCACAAACAAACGAACAAGCCCAAAATGGCTTGCAATCCCATTAAAAAACTTATTTAGTTATCCTAAATGTTACATCTTTAGTTATCCTAAATGTTAACTGAATGATGAAAGAAAAGGATATGATGAAACAAAATGTTATCTAAGTACACCCAACCTCTTCCCTATTAGAACACATTGTTAAATAGACACACTAACACACTTTCAATGAATGTGCATATGTTAAA
Organism: Pinus albicaulis; assembly: GCA_034641835.2. Taxonomy (NCBI): domain Eukaryota; kingdom Viridiplantae; phylum Streptophyta; class Pinopsida; order Pinales; family Pinaceae; genus Pinus; species Pinus albicaulis. Next base: position 671,776,567 of record CM076573.1, read on the forward strand.
ATGATAAACTTATGGTTGCATGTGTCATTGTGAGTACCTAGGTGTCAATATAGACGTAGTTGTTTTCCTATGTGTGAGTTGTATTAGCTAACAATATCCTTTTTCTTAGGATCTAGATTTTTCGAAGCCACTAATCTATATACATATATATGTAACCATTATTATCAATAAAATAAAAAGTGAGTGTGATTTGTGTTGTATGTAATCACTCTCTGGGATCAATTTCAATTTTCTAAGAGTACTATGATGTAAAATACTGGTAACACCCTAGATATATCTAACTATTTATCATGGGTGAACAAGGATCAAATCCTTTGAGTGATTGTGTCAAAATTAATTGTATTTTGTATTCTTAAATACATTTATTCTTTGTTTTGTTCTAACAAACCTTGTTTTCTTATTAACTAAATATTGTTTAATTAATTTTGAAAGGACATGTGTCAACTTCATGTTGACTAGGATAGAATCGAACATTACACTTATATTGAGTGGTAGAATAAACCTCTTGAAGCAATTATAAATTTTTATTTTTATTAAAATATATTAAAAAATTTATGAAATATAAATATATTTATATTTATAAAAAAATAAAATAAAATAATTTTGTTTATAAAAATGTGTTAATATAATAATGTAAATCATAAACGTTTCCATAGAGTAGATTTAATGGAAACAAATAAAATAATTCCAAGTAATTCTAAACCTCACAGACAAACTAGCTAACAAACCCAAAATAATTTGAACTTCCAATAAGAAACATCTTTAGTAATCCTAAATGTAACATCTTTAGTTATCCTAAATACGAACTCAATGATGAAACAAAATGTTTTCAAATCCACCGAAGCTCTTCCCTCTTAAAACGCATTGTTAAATAAAGACACTAAGCACACTTTCAATGTATGTGCTGATGTTAAATTGACAAACGTTTGGATTTACGCAATCCAGCTATCACATTATTATTATTGTAATTTAGATAAATAGTAGAACAATTGGATTTTGGTGGACAAGGAGGCATGAAGTAGATATTAGGTAAATTTGTTAGGTGATGAATCGTTATGGGACCAAATATGTCTGGCAAATACAGTTAAGAAAAAGAAAAAAGAGAGGTAGTGATATTAGAAAATTGACATCTCACCAGCCGAAAAAGACTCCAATAATTCTGTTTTAGGCATTTGCACTAGCTTTTAGGCCGTGATGCAACCTGTGCTCCCATCCTTTGTCACCTCCATCTACTCTATTCATCATAAATAAAGAAAGAAATTTACTTAATCTTACACGCTCCCACACTTCACAGCATTCTAATCCATATATTTATACAAATTAATAATAAATAAAAGAACAATTATATGACATGGCAACGTCGACAATTGAAATGCAAGATTCACATATCACATTGTTTCATTGTTTGACTATGGAATAATCGTATGCATAGTTTAATTTGTCAGTGATGTTAAAGGAGGATTCAATTACAACATCAAGCTGGTGTCTGCTTCTTAACTCAAAGAGTCGTGATTTATTCAAGCCTTTCGCCAATTAAATCTATTCGTGTTTTATCATATATATACTCTTAAATGCGAATCCCATTGAAAATTTGAACGTTCGGCATGTGGCACCTTGCTCCATTCTGCAAGGCACAAGTGTCATCCGTCAGGCACCTGGCTGTACGTGGGTTTTTAATTCTGCAACCAGCTGTACCCTTGAGCCTCGATCCCCTGGAAAAAAAGTGAGGGTAAACCGCCGAAGGAAATATTGCCACTCGACCTGGTCTCAGTTAGTGGCCTGTTCGTTCCTCGTGCGCCAATCTACTCGGCGGCCTTCTGATTACCCGGCTTTTCTAGGCTTACAGGTAGATGCTTCCATCTTATCTATCGTTCTTCTTGCAGGGGTTTCGTTATAAGAATGCTTACAACGTTTCTTTGGTTTTCAACAATTCCTCTGTGCGTAGCTCTAAGGCATGAAGTTTTGTGTGCTCCTCTGTTTTTCAGGTTATCCCTAACCAGTTCAAGGTGCTGGATTAAATCTTCTACTCGCGGCTTGGTTCCTTCGAACAATTCCGCCAGCTTTCAGCAGGTAAGACCACCTTCCGCATCATTTAATCTATCATAGCCTTCCCTTAAGGGTGGTAATCTTTCAATATCAATCTGCCTCGGATTCAGTTTGTTTGTTCATATTGCAGGTGAGAGTGTTCGCTGAATTCCTTCTTTTGATTGTGCGAAGTCTCAACTTGTTCTGGTGCCGAAATGACTAATTTCTCCTTGTTCAGGTATTTCGACGCACATGACTGCATGATGTCGAAGCGTGTGCTTTGGCAGTGTATCGTTTTGCTACTGAGATTCTATACCCAGGGTTTAGCTTAGCCACATAGAGTCTTTTACTATTTCTCCTCTGAGCCTTGACTCAGTGTTATATAATGAGTTCTAGCCACTCGTCCTACTTCAGGAACAACGGATTTATTCCTTCATTACCAATGTTATGGCCACAACTCTAGGCCGTCGATTTGATACACCAGTATTCACTATGCTATGATAATTTAGTTTTCTTTGGTGTTCAATGAACAGACCCTTCCTTCTATCGATCTTATCTATATACATGATTTGTTTACTATTTTCTTATGCATGTTCTTGTTATGGGTTTTAAATGAAACTGCCAGAAATCTTATTTGGGCTATTTTTTTCTGAATTATGTAAACCGAGACTAACAAAAGGTTATTATTAGAATATTGGTTCTCATTCTTCCCTGCTAGGGTTGCACACAAGACTCTGTGAATTTGTCGCTTTCTTTTGGTTAAACTAACTACCGGCCCCGACCAAGTCTTTACAGGCCGTGAAACCCTATGCTACAGTTGACATGAGATAAGTATGATTTTTCTTGAAGAGTACCTCATTTTAAGTCGACATCTATTTTTATCTGTGAATAATTTTCATAGTGACGTTACGACTCCTGTAAACAAGTAATGGAGATGTCAGTATGATATGATTCAAGACAACGGGTTTGGGTTCTGACCATCACGACTATCTCTGTTATATAATTTTCTTATACACTATGTTTAAGTCTTTCGGTACTGGCCACCAGTTTCCAAAGCCCAAGTATAGTTCTTTGTAGAGGAACAAGAGCGGAGTAGGGTTTTCAACCCAACTCGACTCCACAAGTTCGGTTTGTGTTTTCTTTCAACCCTGCAATGTCTGAATAGTATCACTGTATGGCAATACATAAATTCTTGCTTCTATTGCGTAAATATCCATTTCAACTACTGCATTTCTTTCTTTTCTTTTATCATACTAAAGTGATCAACTATGGTTCGATGTCTATTCTTACGCCATTGCCATTAAAAATTCCTATAAAGAACCCTTGTCGTACCTTCTTTTAAATTTCTAGAATAAACAAGGTATACACATTTCTTCACATTTCTGCTAATATCCATACCGAGATTATTTCACAACATAGAAAAGTATAATTCCACAATAAATACACTTTTCAGACTATTTTATTATTATTGAACAGATACCATAATAAAATTCTTGCATACAGAGTCTGCTTGCAGAAAATCTTCCCTAGTCAGTTAACTAAGAATCAGAGTAGTCTAAATTTTCTCAGCGAAATCTAGCACAATAATTAATTGTTCAGTAACATAAACTTTAAGTCATTCTGAAGTACTTATCTGGTAGGGAATAATAGCTCTTAAACTGTGGTCCTCCCAACCATCAAGGGAGGCAATGACGTCCTCCTCTTGCCCCCTAGCTCCAGAATATCAGTAGGTGCCACGGAAACAGTGGATAAATCTTCTGTCGTGACCTCAGGATGATCAATCCAGCCACAGATAGACAAACTGGCTACAAGGTTTGCAGAAACTGTTCTCAACTGGTCTTCCACCCAGCTCTAGAGAATACTGCACCTTACACTTTTCCATAAACTTACAGAACCCCTATCCCTCTCCTAGGATTTTCTTTTATCCCTGGAGGGTAGGTAACTGTCTTCCAATTGTTCCCAACCACCCCTATTCTTAGAAACTTACCAACAGTTTAAGAGATTCTCTTTTCATTTACTAACTCAGTAATTCCAAGTAAAATGATTTTTTTTTTTTTTGAGTTTCTTTTACCAAAATAAAATAAAGTAAACAAATAATAAAATAAACAAAATGTCTTTTCAACTTATTTATGCTAACTAACTCTTAATGAGGTTGTCACATCTGCCCCCCCTGGAAGTAACACCGTCCTCGGTGTTTTTCAGCCCAACTCTGCAAAGAGTTCCGGGTAGGCTTCCTGTACAAAATTTTCATCCTCCCAAGTAGCTTTGTCAGGTCCAAAGTGCTTCCACTGCACTTTCACCTGGGTAACTACTCTTTTACGTAGTTGAATTTCCCTTCGATCAAGTATGCGTAGCGGCTCTACCAGAAATTCTCCGTCTGGTTCTACTTGAAAGGAAACAACAGGATTACCAATCAATAGGTTCAAATTTTGATTCAAACTTTAGTCAGAATTTATTTCCATTCTTTCTTCCTACCTATATGTTTTGCCAATGAATTACATGTTTTTCATCATGCACATATCACTTTAACAAAGACACGTGGAACACATTGTGTACTTTAATATGACTAGGCAAAGCCAGCCTATAGGCTACTGGTCCCACCCTTTCCAGAATTTAGAAGGGTCCGCAGTAACGAGGGGCTAACTTGGCGCAAGAAGTCCACCTTAAGGTACTTCTTTTAGGCTTAATCCTTACATACACGTGGTCCCCCACTCCGAATTCACGATAAGATCTTTTCTTGTCTGCAAAGACCTTTTGTCGGTCTTACGCAGCCTTCAAATTTTTCCTTATTTTTTTTACTTCAGCTTCTAGCTCAGCCAACATTTCTGGCCCCAACATTAATTTTGTCACCGGACTGCTCCAGTTTATTGGTGTACGACACTGTCATCCGTACAACGCTTCAAAGGGACTCATTTTTAGAGATTCCTGATATCCTTTGTTATATGAAAAGTCCACTAGGTGCAGGTAATCCTCCCATTTCGCTGGCTGCCGCATTACATACATGCGCAACATATCCTCCAAGACTTGGTTTACCCGCTCGGTCTGCCCATCAGTTTGAGGGTGATAGGCAGTACTGAAGTGTATCTAAGTACCTAAACCCGAAAACAAGGTTTTCCAAATTGCGGAGGTAAACTTAACATCTCGGTCTGAAATCAAGGTCTTAGGTATGCCATGCAACCTAAAGATTTCCCTCATGAATATGTCTGCAATCTGCACTGTCTTGTAAGTGGATTGCACAGGTATGAAATTGGCAGATTTACTCAATCTGTCCGCCACTACCATGATTGAATCATTCTGCTTCCTTGTTCGGGGTAAGCCCGTGATGAAATCTAAGGAGATTACTTCCCATTTCCATTCAAGAATGGGTATGGGCTGCAGTAGCCCTGCTGGGTGCCGATGCTCCACTTTAACCTGCTGGCATTCTAAACACTTACTCAAATATTCTGCAATGTCTCTGCGCATACCTGGCCAATAGTATATCTTTCTAATTGCTGAAAGAATCTTCTGATAACCAGGATGACCAGCGTAATTGCTGCGATGGTACTCATCCAGGATTAACTCCTTGAGACTTGCACGATTAGGAACATAGGTCCTTCCGCGAAAAGTTAACATTTGTTCTTCTTTGCTTCCATACTCGGATGGCTTACCTTGTTTCTTATATTTTTCCATCTGCTGCCACAAAAAATTGTATTCTGGGTCCTTCCGTGCCTCTTCCCTTATTTTTTATGATCGCTGGCTTACAGGTTGGCTGTAGTACATTGCATAGATCCCATGAAATTTCCTGCTCACGACATCTGCAACTAGGTTTTCTTTTCCTTTAACATGTTTTATATCCATGTCAAATTCACTCAAAAAGGCATTCCGCCTTGCTTTCCTAGAGTTTAAATTTGCTTGCTTAAAATAGTTAGTTAAACTGCTATGGTCTGTTTTAAGTACAAACCTTTTGCCCAGTAGATAATGCCTCCATACTCGGAGAGTATGCACTACTGCTGTGAGTTCTAGATCATAAGCAGTGTATTTTTATTCATGTTCTTTCAATTTTCTGGACTCATAGGCTATTAACTTGCCTTCTTGTGTTAGTATTGCACCAACTCCCTCCTTGATGGCATCCGTACACACCACATAATCTTTTTTGGGGTCAGCTACCTTCAGCACGGGTGCTGTGGTTAAAATTTTTTTCAGCTTTTCAAAGCTGAATTGACATTCATTCTTCCATTTGAAAGGTTTTCCTTTCTTTTCTAAGGATGTAATAGGATAAGAAATCTTAGAAAACCCTTCGATGAACCGCCTGTAATATCCTGCCAGACCCATAAATGATCTGATATCTGCCACATTCTGGGGTACTTGCCATTCCATAATAGTTTTAATCTTTTCACGGTCCACCGCTATTCCTTCAGCTATCACAACATGACCCAAATACTGGATTTCTGATTTAAAGAAATCGCACTTGCTGAATTTAGCGTACAGCTGATGCTTCCTCAGCATTTCCAATACTATTCTCAAATTCTCCTTATGTTCTTCCTCGCTCTTTGAGTAAATCAATATGTCATCTATGAAGATCAGTACAAAGTGATCTAAAAACTTATGGAAAATGCCATTCACCAACCTCATAAAGGTTGCTGGTGCATTTGTTAATCCGAAGGGCAATACCACAAACTCATACTGCCCATATCTGGTGCGGAATGCTGTTTTGCAAATATCTTCATCCTTGATTCGAATCTGATGATATCCAAACCTCAAATCTATTTTAGAGAACACCTTGGCACCTCTCACCTGATCGAATAAATCATCGATTCTGGGTAGAGGGTATTTATTCTTAACTGTCAGCTTGTTGAGTTGTCGGTAGTCCATACACATACGTAAGGTTCCATCCTTCTTTTTAACAAAAAGGACTCGTGCTCCCCAAGGTGACACGCTTGGGCAGATATATCCTTTATCTAACAACTCTTGCAACTGCATCTTTAACTCTGTTAATTCTGGTATACTCATTCTGTAAGTTGCTCTTGACACATGAGAGGCTCCAGTTAGTAATTCAATAGTGAAATCAATATCTCTTTTAGGTCGCAACCCTGGAATGTTTTCTGGAAATACATCCAGGGATTCCTGTACTACAGGGATATCTTTTTTATCTGCATCCTTTCCCTTAGATTCAGCATACCCTACTTGAATTGCGTACAACTAAAATCCCTTTCGGATACACTTACTCATCTAAGACACTGTTATGGGGCGTAATTGCACAGGTTTTTTAGTTCCTTTAATTTCCTTACGCGTACCATCTAGCGCTCTATAATAAATTGCCTTTTCCTTACAGTCCACTAAGGTCCAATGTTTTTCCATCTAGTCCATTCCTAGTAACACATCATACGACCCCAATGGTAGAATATTTAAGTCTACCTGCAACTGCTGTTTTGCAACTTCCAGTATGCAATCAGCAATTTTCGCAGTCACTTTGTGTTTTGCTCTGGTGGCTAGTTGAACTAACCAGGAGTTTTTAAATTTCTGTTCTTTTAAATTGCACATTTCCATTAGTTTAGTACTTACATAACTTAAACTAGCGCCAGGATCTATTAAAATCGAAACAGGTTTAGATAATATAGTACCTTCCAATTCAATCATTGTGGGTTGAAAATCAGCCCGTCGATCCTCCAAGGCTGCGTTTATACGTGGTATGTTTCGCGCCACGTCCCCCACTGTTGATGCCTCCTGAAAGTTTGCCACAGTTTCACTCTTATTCCATTGTTGACAGTTCTTGTAGTAGTGTACTTCCCCACAGCCCCAACACTGTAGGGGAGGTTTAGAATTCTGCCCCTGCTCTGGTTTGCTTGATGCTTCTGTGGGTTTTTCTTCAACTGGCCACTTGATCCTTTTATGGTTCCTATTAAACTGTTTGTTGCCAGCGTTCCGTCCTACCCCTTTAAAGTGGCTGCTTTTACTGCTTTTAAAAGTAGAGGAAGTCCTTTGATTCTTCTTGGGCTGCCAACCCTTTCCTCCATCCCCCTTGGTCTTATACTGCTGGTAACACATGCGTGCTTTCCGGACAGCTTCATCCATAGTTTGGGGGTTAACAAACTCTATTCGTTCCCTCACGGGAGCAGACAAACTTCTCAAAAACCTCTGTACCTTGGCTTTTTCCTCTCTGAGGTAAGGTACATAGCATAGCAGGGAGGTAAATTTCGTGACATACTCATCCATGGTCATCTGGCCCAGCTAAAGATCATGGAATTCCTTGCCCTTATCATCATAAAATATTTTTGTTAGATATTTATCTTTGAAATACTGCTGGAATAATTCCCATGTAATGTCTCGTTCATCAATGCTGCGAACATTCTTTACCTGCTCCCACCACAGGGTGTCTTTCTCTCGCAGCTGGTATATAGCCAATCTGGCCTTCAGATTGCTGCTATACTCATATACCTGAAAATATTTATTGATGTTAATTAACCATGCTTCAGCTGCCTCTTCTGCCTCGCCATCAAACATAGGTGGCTTAATCTTACGAAACTCCCCCTGCAGTTCAACTTTCAGCCTCTTATGATCCTGCTGGTCAGACAGATTTCTCGATTCTACCTCATTATAATTACGACTTTTTCTCCTGTGGGAGAAACTCTTTTCTGTCTTTCTGGTGGTGTTGTTTTTGGTTTGCTGGTCCTCTGGTTCCGTTGAATATTCTCTTTCTGCACTGGGTTTCCGCATCGCATGATTTTGTTTATCATATATACTCTTAAAATCTTTTCCTGGTCTTGCAACAACTTTTCATTGTCCTTTCGGACTCTAATCATTTCCTCCTGTAACTGTTGTATTGTATTTAGTAGAAAATTAGTTTGTTTCTGCTGTTCTTCCAGCAGTTTCCTCATTTTTTGGTGCTGCTCCACAGTTAGTTGAACCCACATCTTTGGGTCCATAACTGTTGGACCTTGAGTCTCGTTCGGTTATGACTGAGATGCCATATATTTCTTTTTCTTCTCAGTTCACTAATACACACACAACTTTGTTAGTAGACCCTCAGGTCGCCAGTGTAGTAACTTGCCTCTCATACCACTTGTCACCTCCATCTACTCTATTTATCATAAATCAAAAAAACAATTTACTTAATCTTACACGCTCCCACACTTCACAGCATTCTAATCCATATATTTATACAAATTAATAATAAATAAAAGAACAATTATATGACATGGAAACGTCGACAATTGAAATGCAAGATTCACATATCACATTGTTTCATTGTTTGACTATGGAATAATCATACGCATAGTTTAATTTGTCAGTGATGTTAAACGAGCATTCAATTACAGCATCAAGGTGGCGTCTGCTTATTAACTCAAACAGTCATGATTTATTCAAGCCTTTCGCCAATTAAGTCTATTCGTGTTTTATCATATCTATACTCTTAAATGCGAATCCCATTGAAAATTTGAATGTCCGGCATGTGGCACCTTGCTCCATTCTGCAAGGCACAAGTGTCATCCGTTAGGCGCCTCGCTGTACGTGGGTTTTTAATTCTGCAACCAGTTGTACCCTCGAGCCTCGATCCCCTGGAAAAAAAGCGAGGGTAAACCACCGAAGGAAAACTGCCACTTGACCTGGTCTCATTTACTGGCCTGTTCGTTCCTTGCGCGCCAATCTACTCGGCGGCCTTCTGATTACCCGGCTTTTCTAGGCTTACAGGTAGATGCTTCCGTCTTATCTATCGTTCTTCTTGCAGGGGTTTCGTTATAAGAATGCCTACAGCTTTTCTTTGGTTTTCAACAATTCCTCTGTGCGTAATTTTGAGGCATGAAGTTTTGTGTGCTCCTCTGTTTTTCAGGTTATCCCTGACCAGTTCATGGTGCTGGATTGAATCTTCTACTCGCGGCTTGGTTCCTTCGAACAATTCCGCCAGCTTTCGGCAAGTAAGACCGCCTTCCGCATCATTTAATCTATCTTAGCCTTCCCTTAAGGGTGGTAATATTTCAATATCAATCTGGCTCGAATTCGGTTTGTTTGTTCATATTGTAGGTGAGAGTGTTCGCTAAATTCCTTCTTTTGATTGTGCGATGTCTCAGCTTGTTTTGGTGCCGAAATGACTAATTTCTCCTTGTTCAGGTATTCCGACGCACATGACTGCATGATGTCGAAGCGTGTGCTTTGGCAGTGTATCGTTTTGCTACTGAGATTCTATACCCAGGGTTTAGCTTAGCCACATAGAGTCTTTTACTATTTCTCCTCTGAGCCTTGACTCAGTGTTATATAATGAGTTCTAGCCACTTGTCCTACCTCAGGAATGGCAGATTTATTCCTTCATCACCAATGTTATGGCCACGACTTTGGGCCATCGATTTGATACACCAGTATTCACTATGCTATGATAATTTAATTTGCTTTGTTGTTCGATGAACAGACCCTTCCTTCTACTGTTATCGATCTTATCTATATACATGATTTGTTTACTATTTTCTTATGCATGTTCTTGTTATGGGTTTTAAATGAAACTGCCAGAAATATTATTTGGGCTATTTTTTTCTGAATTATGTAAACCGAGACTAACAAAAGGTTATTATTAGAATATTGGTTCTCATTCTTCCCTGCTAGGGTTGCGCACAAGACTCTGTGAATTTGTCACTTTCTTTTGGTTAAACTAACTACCGGCCTCGGCCAATTTTTTACAGGCCCTGAAACCCTATGCTACAGTTGACATGAGATAAGTATGATTTTTCTTGAAGAGTACCTCATTTTAAGTCGACATCTATTTTTATCTGTCAATAATTTTCATAGTGACATTACGGCTCCTGTAAACAAGTAATGGAGATGTCAGTATGATATGATTCAAGACAGCGGGTTTGGGTTCTGACCATCACGACTATCTCTGTTATATAATTTGCTTATACACTATGTTTAAGTCTTTCGGTACTGGACACCAGTTTCCAAAGGCCGAGTATAGTTATTTGCAGAGGAACAGGAGCGGAGTAGGGTTTTCAACCCAACTCAACTCCACAAGTTCGGTTTGTGTTTTCTTTCAACCCTGCAATGTCTGAATAGTATCACTGTATGGCAATACATAAATTCTTGCTTCTATTGCGTAAATATCCATTTCAACTACTGCATTTCTTTCTTTTATTTTATCATACTAAAGTGATCAACTATGGTTCGATGTTTTTTCTTACGCCATTTCCATTAAAAATTCCTATAAAGAACCCTTGTCGTACCTTCTTTTAAATTTCTAGAATAAACAAGGTATACACATTTCTTCACATTTCTGCTAATATCCATACCGAGATTATTTCACAACATAGAAAAGTATAATTCCACAATAAATACACTTTTCAGACTATTTTATTATTATTGAACAGATACTATAGACAAAATTCTCTATTGCCGTAGTCCGCTTTGTATGTAAATTCTCCTAGTCAAGATCCAAGAACGTAGTAGTCTAAATTTTCTCAGCTAAATCTAGCACAATAATTAATTGTTCAGTAACATAAAATTTAAGTCATTCTGAAGTACTTATCTGGTAGGGAATAATAGCTCTTAAACTGTGGTCCTTTCAACCATCAAGGGAGGCAATGACGTCCTCCTCTTGCCCCCTAGCTCCAGAATATCAGTAGGTGCCACGGAAATAGTGGATAAATCTTCTGTGGTGACCTCAGGATGATCAATCCAGCCACAGACAGACAAACTGGCTACAAGGTTTGCAGAAACTGTTCTCAACTGGTCTTCCACCCAGCTCTAGAGAATACTGCACCTTACACTTTTCCATAAACTTACAGAACCCCTATCCCTCTCCTGGGATTTTCTTTTATCCCTGGAGGGTAGGTAACTGTCTTCCAACTGTTCCCAACCACCTCTATTCTTAGAAACTTACCAACAGTTTAAGAGATTCTCTTTTCATTTACTAACTCAGTGATTCCAAGTAAAATGATGTTTTTTTTTTAGTTTCTTTTACCAAAATAAAATAAAGTAAACAAATAATAAAATAAACAAATTGTCTTTTCAGCTTATTTATGCTAACTAACTCTTAATGAGGCTATCACATCCTTACAGACAGGATTGCCTTTTTCAAGATTTCCCCATCCGTAATGGTTCCTGTGTGACATAAAATAGACTCCCTAACAGAAGATGCGACTGACACTGCCCTGCACTCTGCATAATTAACAGCATTAAAAGGCGAGGGTACTGGGCAAGATGTCCAAATAATTAACCTTTTATGCCCATAGCACTAGTTGAATTTTAATGGCCGTCGTCATTTTCGTAAAGCGAGCTACTAATGTTGAACAGTGGGATCTTTCACTTTGGAAAAATATGACTGGCCACTACAGAACGGCGTGGGCATACAAGAATGGAATCTCCAAATACATGCCCGTCGTGATCAGTTTTTATTACATGTACGTGCCCGTCGTAGATTGTTACGCAACACATTTTTTGTATGACAATGACAAGGAACATGATGATAAAATGCGTTCCTTGTGGAAGTAGCTATTTTCCATCTCCTCATAATGTTCTTGATCTTGCTCATCTTGCTTACTCTGAATCTTGATCTTGCTCATCTTGCTTACTCTGAATCTTGAATGCCTCTAGCAATGCAGGAAAGATGCCAAATTTAAATGTGTAACTCAATTGATAGTGAATTGACAGCCCTTACAGACAAACCTAAATGAGAACCAATAGGTACCAGAACTAAAATCTAGCAGGTGTGCCCCCAAGGAATTGCTTGCGGTTGATGTGAAGGGATTATGCCTTGGCTCATTCCATAGAAAATGTTTGCAAGTGTGACAACATTGATGGATCAATGCTGATAAGTTTGTCTGCTATGGACTGATTTTCCTAAACAAGCTTGGCATTGTATACTAAGATCGTTTCCGATCAACAAAAGGAAGGCTACTCAGGGGGAGTATAATCTTGAGGGTGCTTACTAAAGGAAGCCGATAAATCCATGCCAGCTAAGTGCTAGTTCTGATCTGGACCTAAATTAAGTTTCGTCAGAATCTCTCTTTACTATTCGTGCGATCAAGACAGAAATTTATAATTTCGTCGTTGGCCATTTGTGAATTGTGCAAGAAGTATTCAATTTACCAATGAAATTAATTTTATTATATTAAAAAACATAAAACAAAAGAATACTTTCCATATGTTTAATTTATAGTATATTAATAATTAAAATATTAATATATGTTTATGTTAATAAATTATTGTACTTTTAAATTATAATAAATATTTTTGTAAATTTTATATTAAGTTATTAATTAAAATATATATTTAACCTAAAATGAGCTTTTGTAAAAATGAATTTTATGGTTATATTTTCGCACTCACCTTGTTTGGAATGGAATGAGTGAAATATGTTTAATTTATATTATATTAATAATTAAAATATTAATATAAGTTTATGTTAATAAATTAGTGTACTTTTAAATTATAATAAATATTTTTATAAATTTTATATTAAATTATTAATTAAAATATATATATAACTTAGAATAAGTTTTTGTAAAATTGAGTTTTATGGTTATATTTTCACAATAGACTTAATATTCATTTATTCAATCATAATTATAATTAATATAAAAGTATCATATTATCTACCTATTATCTTAATGTATATGTTTCATATGAATAGTAAGAATCATATTTAATTTTTTTCAATAGTATTTATATATTATAATTATCTGATTCCACTTATTGATTATCTAAATTTGATTTTTTTTCTAATTTTATTTTAATATTAATATTTTATCTTTCACTGTATCATAATCTATATTCAGTTATGTTTTTTTTTTTTAAAATTTAGTAATTCTTTATCATTTTCTATTTATCAAAAAAGAGGTAGGTTGCAACATATACAGATTCAGTGACCTCAACCTGCTCAGAGGAAACTAGGTCCGTTGGCCACCTTAAAGCGTTAAATGCCATCCAAAATTGAAATTGTTTCTTTCTTTTACTAGTCGCTATGGCCATTTTGCTGTTTAAAATGAAGTCAATTTGACAATATAAAACATAAAAGCTATCCACAAAAATCATAAAAACTTACAGCATGATATGTTAGCCATCTGAAGAGTCAATCGGTGCCGGATCTTTTGCTGTAGAGTCGGGCATGTCCACTTGCTGCATCTGTTGAAGTTGCCTTTCGATTCTGCCAATTCGGGTTGTTGCATGGTACTATGACACCTTGATGTATTGGATTTATATTTTTATTTCCTTAAGGATTGAAATGACTTCGGGTCTGCCATCGATTGGTTGTAAGCTTTGAAATGCTTTGGAAAGCACACATTTCAAATTCCAGTATGTATGGATGGTTTGATGAAAGAGAGAAAGACGTCCTCTGGTATTTCCAGGATCAAATACAAAATCCATTTTATCCTCCTGGTCCTCTATGTCTTATTCATCACTATTTCTTTCTCTCTCCCATCCCCGAATAACATTTCAAATCTGTGGGGGATTACCAACAAAGTAAGCTTCCAAGAGATTCTCCATTATCTCTTTCTTCATCTTTCTGCTTCGCTTGCTTGGCTCAGCCATGTTTTTTGAAAGCTGTTGCTTTCCTTTATCTTTGGGCTGACGCTTTGCGGATTTCCTTTTAGCCATTGCTATAATCAGGCTGGGTTCAAACAACTGTTGAGTTAAACCTGTATTTATTGATAGAGAGTCTATAGAAAGTGTCACATTAGCTACTGAGAACCCAAGAATTGTAAGGGGACTTTCTGCCATAGTGGAGTAAACCAAGGAGATATGAATGCATGTCCCTTTACAGAGACAGAGATGGGTTGACAAACATAACTGACCCAATCTATCATTACCAGTATAAAACTTCTTATCTATCTTACCACCGACAAAAATTACCCAGTTGGTGTGGATATGAACGAAACTAAAATATTGACTGACCCAATTACGAGAATAACGGGTTTTAAAACCTTGACAAAGGCCTTTCAGCTTGTCTTGGCGTTCCATACATGATATTTCATAAAATTGAGATGCCTAACCATGATTTTTCACTAGACCATGAATAATATAAGCCAAGAAGCTTTGAATGAACCGCAAAAGTGAATTTCTACAAGGATTTCTAAAGAACGGCTGTACAACTTTATGAGGGATGAGAAAATTCAGATTTATAATCATGCTACTGGTGAAATCAATGCAAGAGATTTCATGAAAAACCTTGGGAGCAGAGCGATTGTGATTCCTACCCATTCCTCCACTACTCAGATCTATACAGAAACTGTTGGGTAATTTAACAAGGATGGGTACAAGAAACAATACATACCACTGAACCTGAGTGAAAAATAGTGTTTGCGAAGCGTGTTCTATAACAATTCCTTCCAAGCCTCCACAACTGCTCCTGAGAGGAAGAATTTTTTGCCTTCGGCCATTTGTTTCTTTCCTTAAACCCCTCCTCTGCTTTTTCCTATGTCGCTCTAACAAGGTTGGTTGGAATTCCATTTCTTGCATTATTAAACGGCATGCTGAGTACCGCCCTTCTCTCTGATTGCTAATTAATGATGGAAAACATTCCCTCGCCATCATCACATGCCACCATTTGTCTGCCGTCCTCAACCTGTATCACAGCGTTTGATGTTGGGCACCTCGATCGGCAGTCCCATATTCATGTATGTTATTAATATTACATTGTTGAGTATTTTATAATTTGAAAATTAAAATTATTTAATATTAATTTACGTTTAAAATAAACTGAAACTAACTACATGATTTTCTAAGTGGATATTACTTTTATGTTACCTTATTAGTAAATTTGTAATTCCAAATGTTAATATTAAAAAAAAAAATTGAATTAAATATTATTTCTTTTAGATGTAAAATACAATTTAATTATTTAAATGAAATTATGTAGTGATTGTAAATTTTAATAATGTGGCTAACACAAGTAATTCTTTTATAATATCCGTGAAAGATATTGATTAAAAGGTATTTTGAACAGAGCTAGTTTGATGCCAGGGTACCCCTGCTTATTCACATTCCCACTCTCAAAGCTGCATATAAAATGCATTCAAATTCATGCCCCAAATAAATTCACAGTCTGGGCAAATTCAATATTCTATTCTCTGAACTAGAAATTTAAATCAATATATCTGGAAGTTTTAATATCTCAAGTCTGATATTTGAGATATTAAATTAAAATTCTCTTGTGGTTATAAAACCCAACAAAAACCCAGATCTAAATTCTTTTATGTGGAAGCTTTAATTTCAATCCTTAACTCTAAGGTCAAAACCATTTCATTAATCCATCTCAAGAATATGTGGAACAATATTCCACCTCATACCTGAATATATATACTTCGCCTCGCCTCATAGGTTTTAAACCATCATTCGAGTTTTAACCAAAAATCAATCTCTTATAAGCCCCACGCTTACCTTTCACATATATCTATAATATTTCCAATGTGAAAATCCTTTTATACAAGGTCCGGCCTTATCGTCCAGCATAATACGTATATCAACATATATATAAAATCCACAAATAAAATGTTAAGAACGTTTAATAAACCTTGGACCTTAGGTGGAGACCCAATTCACAATATTTATATTCATTAACTCAGACTTTCGCTAAAACCCAATGCCGACTTAAAATGACAATTGGGCCCACAGCTTACCTGCGTTATCATTCACACAACTTCAGAATGCGAAGGTCATTGGATCTTAGCTGATCCAAATCTGACGACAATCACACTTTTTTCTCCCTGTACTTTAACACCAAAAAAAAGAGAAAAATGGGTGGTAATTGAATACCACCGTCAACCACGTGTCAAGCACCAGATGCTATCGCATTTTTTGTCCCAAAACAGCTTATTGGTTTCAAACAATGTGAAAACCATAAATGTTTTTCGATTTTTTCCCTCTATCGGCTCACTGTTCTGGTTCTCTTTTCAACTTTCCATTGAACTCGCCATTTCTTTGACTTCGCCCTTAACTCAAGGTTCCGCTCCAACTCTTTAGTGCCTTTGTTATATATGGACTCTGCCTTCGCTCCTGCTTATTCTCTCCTCACCACTATTATGCTTCCAATTAACACACAATTTTGTCTTCCGACTTTTCAACACGGCTCTACATATTTAATTTCTTGAACATTGCGGCTCTATAATACCGATTTCCACTTCACCAAAACCCAGATACAATTTCGACACCCAGGTCTTGCTATACTAGTTATGTATAACTGAGTTTATAAACATTTCTCTTTAATATTCAGATTAACAAAGAATGTATATATCTCAGGAATCTCAAAAGGAACCGAAGTCTCCTTCATACAGCGAACAAATACATCCAATGTACAGTCAATATCCTACTCATTTGTTTATTGAAGTTCAAATTACTCTCTTCGCGGAGTTAACTCAAATAATACTCATATAATCCTTAATCTCATAATCAACCCTTCATGCATTCAGCCCAACCCATGATCATTGACATCGATTCTTTCATTTAAAACAAAGCACCATCTAAACCTTATCACAGAGCCTTATTCACACATATTTCATGGAGATTCAAAGCGTTCTCACACAAAAATTAATCAACCAATACACATACATTCAGGATCAAATTCCTTCATTTATATAGACAAATAAATTCACTTACAATATTGTTTGTCCTGGCCAGATCATCAAAATCAATGGCCCTTCTACCGCGCATAGGCTTACAGAACTCTAGTTTCTGTACCTACTCTAACTCTGTCCTTCCAGTCTCCAGACCTATATTCTTAATGCCTTTTTGGCTTACACTTATATAAGAAAATAATGAATCACTTCAGCTCCTTTAATAGCTCAACAAAACTCCTAAAATTTCATATTTGAAAATTTAGACTAAGTCCCAAGATTTGTGGAAACTGATTCCAACTCATTCCTACTCTGCAGTTTTTCTGAATCTCTCATCTCTTCATATGCCCAGCTAATCATTCGAGGGCAGTTACAATTCTCTCCACATTTAACTAAAATTAATTAAAACCCACTAAATTCACTACATAAAATCTAACTCTCTTGGGACCTAAAAACCCCTAAGTCTAACAAAAATGTATAGAATTTGTTTTAGCCTAATTCCCCTGCATAAGACTCCTAAGATTAAAATAATTCATGATCTCCTGATCATGTGCTTTCATCCCTGTCTTCTTGGATCCCACACTTTGTTCTGCAACTGGTCATCTGTTGCAATATTCTTCTTTTGCACTTCTCCAGGCTTCCATACTTTATGTTGCATCTCCCCACTTGTTATGCTTTCACAGTCTGTGACTGTCTTTCTCTTGTTGCTGTTGTTTCTCTGCTTCTTGCTGCTATCTTCTTCTGAGACACCTTCACACTCAGATTTATCATAAATTCAATTTCTTTATCTAATATGTCTTCTGACTGTTGGGTACTATTCCATATTGGTTACTAAACTTCTACTTCTGCTTCTGCTTGCTGAGTTCTTATTTGTTGAACTCTTACTGCCACCTTTGCTGTAGCTTTAGCCCTAGCTTTAACTTGCTCAGTACTTACTTTTTTAGTTCTTACTGCTACCCTAGTTGTACCTTTAACTGCCACCCTATCATCCATACCCTCTTGTTCTCTACAACAGTAAAACTCTTCTTGATTGTCATTCATGACAATTTCTTCATTCTCTAACTTCATCAATTCTCCGGACTGGTAATTAAATTGCCAGTCACTGTCATCATCTCTTTTCTTCTTCTCCTGGACCAAACATCCTTTAGTCCCTCATCAGTACCTGCAATCATAAAACAAACACCGAAATTACAAAATCCTCGTATCTCTTCCTTCTCTGGCAACACTTCAAATTGTTGCTCTAACATTTCCTCTGGAAACACTTCAATCTGTTTCTCTGCCATTTCATTCTCGTCTCTAAATGGTTTCAGCAAACAATTCAGCCATCTATTTTCAAGCATTTCATCAATATGCTGCAAAATTTTTTCAACATATTCTTTCTCTTCTTCCTTGACAATCTTCAGTAATTGTCTTCCATCTTCTTGATTGATTCTGGCAATCAATTCAAGTTCTTCAAGTATTGTGTCCTCCTCTCCTATCAGAGTAAAATTATGATTCTCCACCACTGTAGCAGTTCCAAAAATCTGCCTTCTAGTCTTCTCTTTGTCTATCAAACAAATCAGTTCCCTTTTGTCATTAACACTAACAACAAGTTCCTTTACAGGAGGCATGATAGCCTCACCTTCCTTCAACAACCCATCTTCATTCAAGACAACTCCAAGAGATGGATTGTATTCTGCAATACCTGTCAACATAACAAACTTGTCAATTTTAAAATCACAAGACCCAATGGTCTCAATTGATGATCCAGTCAGCAATTCTTTCCTCAGCAATCCTAAGTCTCTTCCAAGACTCGAAAAATCTTCCTTGTCATCATTCTCTTGCATCTTCACATTCCGCAAACCCCAATTTTGAAATTGAGGTTCTCCTTCTTGTACTGAATCCTGGTTGTTTATCATAATCTCCAACAACTTAATTTCTTCATTCCATGGATTAAAAATTTCCACAGAATATTTTTCCTCCTCTATTTGACTATCTAACTGTGTCAAATTCTCTCCAGCATCAACAAAATCTACGTTCATAAAACAATTGTTAACACAAAACTCATAAGGCCTCAGTGCCTTTCTTTCCTCTACCAACATTTCAGTATGTTGTCCTGAAATTCCTTCCCCCTCTATCAACACATCAGTATGTTGATTCACTTTTAACAAGGAATTCTCTGAAGAATTCCCAAGACTGCCAACAAGTCTTTCATCCACACCATATGCCTCCATGATGTTTTCCTGTTCACTGTAATGAAATCTACCTTCTACAATCTCCCTTTCATACTATGAATTCTCCAACAAATATTCCAGCAATGCAATTTCTTTATGGCATTGTTGAAGTATTTCATCATCATTTACTATCCCTGCATTCATACACAAACCTTCAGTTTGTAACCCACAAGATTCAATAGCCTCAACTAGTGTTTCACATATCAGTTCTTCAAATTGATCCCCTCCTTCTTCATTCACAAGAATTTCTTCTTGTGCTACAACAGTTTCCATCATAAATGTATTATCGCTTCCTTTAGTCAAGATACATTCTCCAACATTGCATTTTTATCCAGAGTATCCATCTTTTGAGAGATAATTCTTCATACTTGTGACTGCTTCACCAGATTTCTCATCCTCCTCTGCAAAACCTGTAATCACATCACAATTATCAGTTACAAAAATACAAGGCTCTACATCATCTAGTTGATCTGGGTTTGCCCAATAAATCAAGAAATCATTAATGATTTATTCTTCATCAAGACAAACTTCTTGCTGTCTTAAACCTCCACCATGATTCACAAGATCTTTTACAGATCTCCATCCTTCACCTGTACTATGTTCTGCTTCACAAACAAAAACTTCTCTTCTCAACTCAGTTGCTTTGAGTTCTGCACATCTCAACTGTACATCCATCCTCTGTTCAAGCTTCCTCACCTTTTATGCTAACATACAAAAATCATCAGATGTAAAGTCATTTGACCTCTTGGTCTCACTTGAAGTTTCAGTCTTCAAGTCCTTCTCCAAATACTCAATCATCCTGAGTAATCTCTCTCTCCACTGAGCATTTATCATCTACTCTTTCTTCATCTGTAGCCTTTGACACTTTACCTTCTTCTTCATGAGCCAACCAACTCTCTGGCTTTCCTCTATCATCATCTTTAGTTTGTTAAACTGTTCTTTGATCTTAGCTAGCTCTTTCCAATATTCTGGATCAGTCAATTTCTTCCTCATGCCAATTTTCCTGGCATCTTCTTCCTCCTTTATGTTGTGGCCTCTCTTAGAACCTCTGCTATCCCCTCTATGAATTTTGGAAGTCATCTTATTTTCCATGAGTTCCTCACTCATCAGCTTTACCAAGCCTCTGCAACAGCAAGCTCTCCTGCTGTCACTTACCTCACCAATCCTTTCCTTCGGATTTGTTCTTTTGAAAAGTATTGGTTCCCTATCTGCTGGAACTTTCTGAGCACTCTCTTCTGCTCTCTCTAGGCTTCACTCTGCAAATTTTAGAACTCATTCAACCTCTGTTGAATCTCTTCAGGTCCTGCCACACTTTCCTCTTCACTTTAGAATCCTCTGTTGGACCCTTTCATCACTGCTCTCAAAGTTGTGATCTTCTTTTGCTGAGATTTCTTCAATTTCCTACAATCTAAATTCTACAAACAATTCTTCAAACCAGAGTTAAACACTGCTCATCAACTCACCTTCAAGATTCTATATAATTATTGCTTCTTCTTTCACCTGCACTACATCTCTGTATGCTGTAATCCTTATCAGTTTCAAAAAATCTAATCTTACTTCACTTCACATGCATTAAATCAAAAACTTAATTTTTTTTAAAAAGAGCTATTCCAACTCTGATACCACATGATTCTGGGGTACCCCTGCTTATTCACATTCCCACTCTCAAAGATTCATATAAAATGCATTCAAATTCATGCCCCAAATAAATTCACAATCTGGGAAAATTCAATATTCTATTCTCTGAACTGGAAATTTAAATAAATATATCTGGAAGTTTTAATATCTCAAGTCTGAGATTTGAGATGTTAAATTAAAATTCTCTTGTGGTTATAAAACCCAACAAAAACCCAGATCTCAATTCTTCTATGCAGAAGCTTTAATTTCAATCCTTAACTCTAAGGTCAAGACCATTTCATTAATCCATCTCAAGAATATGTGGAACAATATTCCACCTCATACCTGAATATATATACTTTGCCTCGCCTCATAGGTTTTAAACCATCATTCGAGTTTTAACCAAAACTCAATCTATTATAAGCCCCATGCTTACCTTCCACATGTATCTATAATATGTCCAGCGTGCAAATCCTTTTATACAAGGTCCGACCTTATCGCCCAACATAATACGTATATCAACAGATATATATACTCCACAAATAAAATGTTAAGAACATTTAATAAACCTTGGACCTTAGGTGGAGACCCAATTCACAATATTTATATTTATTAACTCAGACTTTTGCTAAAACCCAATGCCAACTTAAAATGACAATTGGGCCCACAGCTTACCTGCGTTATCATTCGCACAACTTCAGAATGCGAAGGTCGTTGGATCTTAGTCGATCCAAATCTGATGACAAAAGCACTTTTTTTCTCCCTGTGCTTTAACATGAAAAAAAGTGTGAAATGGGTGGTAATTGAATACCACCATGAACCACGTGTCAAGCGCCAGACGCTATCACAGTTATTTTCCCAAAACAGCTTATCGGTTTTAAACAATGTGAAAACCATAAATGGTTTTCGATTTCTGCCCTCTATTGACTCACTGTTTCGGTTCTCTTTTCAACGTTTTGTTGAACTCGCCATTTCTTTGACTTCACCCTTAACTCAAGGTTCTACTCCAACTCTTCAGCGCCTTTGTTATATATGGACTCTGCCTTCGCTCCTGCTTATTCTCTCCTCACCACTGTTCTGCTTCCAATTAACGCACATTTTTGTCTTCCAAATTTTCAACACGGCTCTACATATTTAATTTCTTGAACATTCCGGCTCTATAATACCGATTTCCACTTCACCAAAACCTAAATACAATTTTGAGACCCAGGTCTTGCTATACTGGTTATGTATAACTAAGTTTATAAACATTTCTCCTTTAGCATTCAGATTAACATAGAATGTATATATCTCAGGAATCTCAAAAGGAACCGACGTCTCCTTCATACAACGAACACATTCATTCAATGCACGGTCAATATCCTACTCAATTTTTTATTGAAGCTCAAATTACTGTCTTCGCAGAGTTAACTCAAATAATACTCATATAATCCTTAATCTCATAATAAACCCTTCATGCATTCAGCCCAACCCATGATCATTGACATCGACTCTTTCATTTAAAATAGAGCACCATCTAAACCTTATCACAGAGACTTATTCACACATAGTTCATGGAGATTCAAAGCATTCTCACACAGAAATTAATCAACCAATACACATACATTTAGGATCAAATTCCTTCATTCATATAAACAAATGAATTCACTTACAAGACTGCTTGTCCTGGCCAAATCTTCAAAATCAATGGCCCTTCTACTACCCGTACGCTTATAGAACTCTAGTTTCTATACCTACTGTAATTCGATCCTCCCAGTCTCCAGACCTATATGCTTAGTTCCTTTTTGGCTTACACTTACACAAGAAAATAATGAATCTCTTCAGCTCCTCTAACAGCTCAACAAAACTCCTAAAATTCCAGATTTCCTAAATTTAGACTAAGTCCCTAGATTTGTGGAAAATGATTCCAACTCATTCCTACTCTATATTTTTTCTAAATCTCTCATCTCTTCATATGCCCAGCTAATCATTCGAGGGCAGTTACAATTCTCTCCACATTTAAGTAAAATTAATTAAAACCCACTAAATTCACTACATAAAATCTAACTTTCTTGGGAACTAGAAACCCCTAAGTCGAACAAAAATGTATAGAATTTGTTTTAGCCTAATGCCCTTGCATCATAGTTAAAATTAGCTCTTTGTTTGACATCATCCTTAGTAAAACTACAAAATGTAAGGTAAAGTGTTGTCTAACTATTATATGTTTTGGAGTTTTTGGTTGGTATTAGGTGAATTAATTGGTGGTCAGATTATGTTCTTATATTACTTAAAATTTGTTTTTGATTGTATATATGGATTTAACACCCACAAAAAAACCCTCGAGACCACTTAGATTATAGAGACCTCACAATTTAAATTTATGATTCCAACAAATCCTTATGGCATTTTGAGCAAATCCCATCAAACAATATTTCAGAAAAACCAACCTAGATCCATCTAACTCTTAGCATACAACAATCAGATCCCTTGAGTGATTATGTTAATATTAATTGTATTTTATATAATTATACATTTATTATTAATTTTATTATGAAATATAAATATTTGTAAATTAAAAAAAAATCAAATTAGAAATTTTATTAATAATGTTTAATTATAATAATATAAATTATAAATGATGAGAAATGATAGATTTAATGACACAAAGTAAGGTTTTTTTTTTTTTTTTTTTTTTTCTGATTATTGGGCAAGGTTTAATAATAAATTCATGGAGGAAACATGAGTAGTGGTGGAACATGTGGTTGCACTAAGAGAGACATGTGGTTATACCTAGAGAGATTATATTAAATGGTCTCTTAAAAAATACATATATAACTTGATCAAAGCCCAACATGATGTTTGTTAATTCATAAAGTTAAGGCTCACTAGCACTATTGGATTTTGAGGATTTGACTTTTCAAAATAGCCAAGGTGATAGATTCAATGACACAAAGTAAGGTTTTTTCTGATTATTGGGCAAGGTTTAATAATAAAGTCATGGAGGAAACATGAGCACTGGTGGAACATGTGGTTGCACTAAAAGAGACATGTGGTTAAATGGTATCTTAAAAAATACATATATAACTAGATCAAAGCCCAACATGATGTTTGTCAATTCAAAAAGTTAAGGCTCACTAGCACTATTGGATTTTGAGGATTTGACTTTGAAAAATAGCCAAGGTTAAAAGTAACTATGGTCCCTAGTTGATTTTGATGTCGTAAACACCTTTGAATCATAGTTTCTTAAACCATAAGGTAGTTTGAAGCATGAGAAACACACCAGTAAACCTAAAATAACTTTAATTTCGAATAACAAACATCTTTAATTATCATTTTTTTTACTAGTAAACCTAAAATAACTTGAATTTCGAATAACAACCATCTTTAATTATCATTTTTTTTTTTTTTTATAATGGTGAATAAACATCTTATGGGAGAGCCTACTCCTTGCACCGAGATCATAGCAGGACAATATACTCAATGGGGTTTGAACCTGGGTCTCATAGGTTTCACCAAGCGAAACTTACGATTAAGCCACATATCATTGTATTAATTATCATAAATATTAACCCTATAATGAACAAAAAATATTATGATAAAACAAAATGTTTCCAATTCTATTGGGATTCTTCCCTCTTGGGAATACATTGTTCAACCTAAGACTTTAAATATATATATTAATATTAAGTTTGTCAATTTTTTTTATTTATGCAATCAATATATTACATTATAGACTTTTAATGTATATATTAATATTAAGTTTGTCAAACTTTTTGATTTATGCAATCAATCTATCACATTATTATGGTAGAATAGGAATGTAGATATTACATAAAATTGGTTAGCGGATGAATATGTGTTTTCTCGTAAATTAAATTAAAAAGAATTACTATATATTTAAACATATTTAAGCCAAGGCTTTTTTTTTAGAAAGTTGGGTAGACAAACACTATTCAGTCCACCCAATCACAAAGCTTTATCATCGCCCTTCAAACGAACGAATTATATTTTGACATATTATGAAACCATCAACGTACATTCCATCATCCTTCATCCTGTCATGGATTCAGACCTAGACACAGTGATCATAGGACCTTTGGGGACATGCTGTCGTCAACCTGCGAAAATTGAAAACCAATTTTGTGAGTAAAATGTTTTTGGAAAATACCAAAACTAATTTCAAGATAATGCAAAATTTAAACTAGGTTCTAGTTCTGAAAATAGAAAAAATGAGAAAATTACACACCAGAAACAGGTTAAACTCTGCATAAGTTACTCTTTTCATTAGGTCAATCTAAGTCCATCAAATGCATGAATCTTCGGTAAAAACAATTTAGCAAACTCACCTTATCAGTGAATTATGCATGAACTTTTCTGAAACTTTTGCAAAGTAGTGCTCGCGCTCATGATATGTATTTCGGCTCATATCACAAACAGGCGTTCATGATATGGGTTCTTGTGCATATCTTTTATAGGTAAATGAATAATTCGAACAAGATGAAGTAAATTCTTTCTGATGAATAATAGTAACATTAAGATTTTCTCTTACCAATTCGATATCAAATTAATGCACTCCAAGCTGTAGATTTCTTCTCGCCATGACATGATCGAAATAAAAATAATAATAATAAAAAATGAAAAATAATAATAATAAAAAAGGAAAAAAGCGGTGCACTGCACATACATGGAAACATATTGCATAACGACCATACTAGAAAATTCCAGAAAAAATATCATTTCAATAGCCGAAAATAAATTTAAGAGACAATTAAAATAGAATCACTGACATACATGGAGGCAACGCTTAAATTTAGCGAAAATGGTAACAGAGCATAAATGTAAGGAAAACAATTAAAATAAAATCACTTCCATACATGGAGGCAACCCATAAAATTGAGGAAAATGGAAAATGCCCGAAGAAAAATGAATGGAACCTTTCTATGAGTATTAAGACAAGCTCTGGAATGACGGAAACATCCACTGAAACCCAAGTTTTATATAAAAGATGGAATGACCGTTGATGGGGATGGAGCGGCTGCTTTTCTATTTTTAGAAATTGAAGCGGCTTCTTTTTCGTGATCTGAACTTAATCGGAAAAGCAGTCTTCGGGAATAATCTCGTCGTGCCCAGAATTTGAACGTTGCGGTGCGGTTATATGGGTTCCTCAAGGTGAATGGGATGGACAGGAGTCGAGTCTAGTTGGAGCGTTGCATCACTACTCGTTACATTACCTTCACTACTCGCGTCTAGTTTGAGAGGGGCAATCATTGTCGTCAGATGAAATTTTTACACCATATATGATATAAGGATTAAATAAGTTAATGATATAATTGTATAGGTACGGTTTGAGGAGGTAGAAAAAAATATATTAGGGGTATTGTTTTACCATCTATATAATTTAATTATAGAATTTTCATATGTTTAAAAAAATTTGTTTATTTTTAATAAAAAAAATTAATATAAATGTATTTCTATTATAAGGTAATTAATGGGTTTTTTTAAAGGAGATATATAACTTAAAAACAAGAAGGGTGATGAGTATTAAATATTTATTATAAGTTGTGATTAATATATAAAATTATTTTATTTTATAATGGGAATGTTAAGGTAAATTATATTTGATTGATATGTACACTGAGATAAGAATCTACTTATATTATTGAGATACATAGAAGTTACTAAAATCTGAATTCATTTAAATTAATGACTACTGTAGAGAGTAGGGTCTTGATAAAAAAATGAGGTAGTTAGTTCAACATTAATTCTTTGGAATCCAAAATTAATTACTTTACATGATCAAGGGGAATAGTTTTCAATTTGCAGTTGGCATCAATATGTATAATGTATATAGAGGATGGGTATGGGGAGCCCATTTCCTTCATTCTAAATAGGGGAGGGGCATGAGTAGCATGTTTCTTTGACTTGTTCCAAACTACTTTGCACATGGTTATTCAATGTGGTATGGTTATTCTTGCTTTGCAAGACATTTGGGACAATGAATTTCTTCTGTATGTCAGGACTTGCTCAGGGATTGTGGATGCCTCTATTTGGAAGAGACTATTTAGAAGAGAAGCACTTCTCATAAGCAAAAGGGTGCATTTGGTCAGTGTATACATATATTAACAATTTAAATTACTATTATTATACATTTACTTTTCTTTTATTTCTTTCTAGAAAAAAATCGTAACTTTGTTCAACCTCAAAAATTAAGGACAATGTTACATTATGCAGGTGCCCAATTAAGGACAATGCTACATTATGCAAGTGCCAAAGCCTGTCATTCAAATGCTTAATCTCTAAGCTTTGACCTCAAACCCCCCTCATTATTTTTTTAAATTACAAATTAATTCTTTTTTCCCCTACTTCTTTGTTATGTATCTTGTGCCTGCAAAGATTGTCATTGTTATGAGACATTTATGTTAGTCTAACTTTTTTCTTACATTTAACTTCCTTTTATATTTTTTTAGAAGATATATAAAAACTGGTATTTCATTGTCCACATACTTATCTTGATTATTGCCTTCCACATTTCTCTACTCTTTTTACCCATGTACTTTGCACCTTTATATATAATTGTTACTTAGATATTTGTTATTTGTTTATTGTAAAATTGACATCTCACCAGCGAAAAAAAACCACAAGATTTATATTTAAGACATTTCGACTAGCTTTTAGCCCCCTGGATGGCACCTCTGCTCCCATCCTTGCATACAGGATTGCCTTTTTCAAGATTTTTCCGGCCGTAATGGTTCCTATCCGACATCAAATAGTGTCCCTAACACATGATGCGATTGCCACTGCGCTGCCCTCTGCATAATTAACAGCATTAAAATGCGAGAGTATTGGGCAAGATGTCCACATTTTTTACCCTTATATGCCCATAGCAGTAGTTAAATTTTAATGGCGGTCGTCCTTTTCATAAAGGTATACATTAAAAGGATAGAGTATTGGGCAAGATGTCCGCATTATTAACCTTCTATATATGCCTATAGGAGTGGGTAAATTTTAATGGCGGTCGTCCTTTTTTTTATGCAAGCTACTGATATCGCACAGTGGAATCTGTTTCCTTCACTGCGACAACAGAAAATCGATTACACCACATAATCGTGGGCATACAAGAATGGAATCTCCAAATACCCGCAGCCCTCGCCGCCCTGTGTACGAGCAGAAGAAATCCAAAAATGTTTAATGTATCCCTCTTGATCACTTTTTATTGCGTGTACGTTCCTCACTAACGGAAAACACGAAGACTAAGCAAATCAAATTCATACATCTAGATTGTTACGCAACACAGTTTTGTATGAAAATGACAAGGACCATGACTACAAAATGTATTCCACTAAAATCAAATTCATACATCTAGATTGTTACGCAACACATTTTTGTATGAAAATGACAAGGACCATGACTACAAAATGTATTCCTTGTGGAAGTAGCCATTTTCTGGAGTAATATATCTTCACTCCCTTTTTAAGCCTGAATCTTGCTGGCGTAAATGTCATTTTTTTTTAAATGCTATTTTGTTTTTTTATTTAGCCCAAAGTCTCATTTTACTATTGGGATGTGTAAATATGTTAGTTCTCAAGTTGTAGTTGATAAGTGTCTTCTTAAAATAAAAGTAAAATGTTTTCTCAATAAATAAAAAAAATATTTCTACTATAATTAAAATAATGAATATGTTTTGTATGTTTGTTTAATTTTTCATATGACATAATATAATTTCATCAAAATTAATTAGAAGTAAAAAAATGTGTGAGTAAGATGTTTAACATTATGTAATCTTACATCTAAGACTTTTGTGATCCATAAATTAGATAAATGTCTTTAGGATTAATCACATTGTTAGAAATTGGTCGAGCTTTAAACCAACTAATGTGGTTGATCCTCATGACAAGGATCAACCACATTAGTTGGTTCTATACCTCGACCAAATATAACAATGTGATTAATCCAAAAGACATTTATCTAATTATGTAATCTACATAAAATTCAAAAATATAATTTAAACAATGAAAATTACATGTTGCATCTTTCACTCTAAAAAAAGGTGAAAGTATTTTGCACTCTAAAATAAGTTTTCACTTGAAGAAATTTGATCCCTCGACTCATGTTAGATTCATCATTAGATAGATCCAAGTTAATGATTAACTTGAACAAGGCTTGGGACTGGAGATCAGGTAATTCAAGCCAAACTTAGTCATGCTCCTTTACCTTACTTCCCCAATGCTCCATTATAACATTTAGAATGAATGGATCTCCTTCATGCATCATTGTTGTGCTATTTGGAGAGAAAATACTTCAACGCTATAACAGTTTGAAAGATGCAAATACTGCAGCGTGCAGATATTGGCAAATTTTTCCTCCAAGCTAATCAAATTGAAGAAATTGCGCAAATTCAAATATTTAAATCAAATTAAATTGTTGAAGCTATATGGAGGCCTATACAAAGTCATCAAATTTGAGAGAACGAGGTGTTTTTTTTTCATAAAGGAAAAAAATGTTGCTTATATTAAGAAGATAAATATTACATAGTCTTATGGATGTGTCAAATGGTCTCAACCCAGATCTTAGGATTGAACCCCATCCACATATATATGATCTTTACATTGATCAGTCCATAATCATCCTCCAGAGAGGTAGGAGAGTGGAAAGGTATAAACATTTACATGGATCATCCCAGTAGCTTCATCCAAATAAGATTAGAGAGAGGAAAAGATAAAATCTACCTATGTCCACATGACAAGTCTATATAAGAGCACAAACGATATTAATAAACTATAAGATATGTGCAGCGAAAATGTGGAATCTAGGCAAAATGAACTAGAATGAGAGGCTCATGAGCCATAGTTGGAAACTTGCAGAATGGATAGATAAGATTCAGGCTTGCTTGATGATAACATCGGCTCGCTGGCAGAGACCTAGGTTGACTTGCAGAGAATACATATACTAATAACAGAAACTTCTACAAATTAGAAAGATAATAAACAAGCTCGCTTGATGGGAAGATCGACCCACTTGCAGAGACACGGGTTCGCCTACAGAAAGTGCATATACCAAAAACCATACTTTCAGCATACATCCTGGTCACTTTATAGAAAATGAAAATTCCATGTCAGGTCATGAATGAAACCACTTAGACAAAACCTGCAACAATAAATTGTAGCGATCATGGTAGAGGTACATCAAAATTCTGAAGAAAATGAGTGCCACGGAAATGAGTAATATGCATATTGCCAAAAGAAGCAGCGAGGCCCTTCTTTGAGAGGCGATTTGCACGGGTGGTGTTATCTCTATATATGTGATGCATAGGAGGGTCATTGAGCTTGATAAGGATATATTTTATATGAAAAATGCAGCCCTGCAAGACTATTGGATGAAAGATATACTTCCCATAAATCCCATCTATGATAATATTTGCATCACCATAGATATTAACTCATCACATCCTTAAATTAAAAGCCACCCATAGCCTGCTCCGCAAGGAAATGAGTTATGAATTATTGTTGGTTCCCCTCCCACCATTCCAATCGATATGATATCTTTTTGAATTCTCAAGCTTAATCCATGCTCCACAACCACAACATCCCCCCTGTTGAGCCCCATCAAATAATACCACCAGAAAGGATATTGGGTGTGGCCTAATGCGGTAAGAAATATCCATTGTAGACGATACAGAAGGTGTTTGGGCAACAATCCATGCCATAATGTCCCCATGGATTTGGGCAATGATTGCAGCCCTTCCATAAAAAATAAGATGATTGTGAGCAAGCCAAACCTCCCAAAACAAATAGAAGGCCATAGATTTGTATTTACCTTTGGTGGCTCCCCATGCCTCAAGAGTATTGATCATATGACCCATGCTCCACTTCGGATCAATGAGATAGTGAGAGAATAGGGACCATATCTTGTGTGTAAATGAGCAAGATAAAGATAGGTGAGAAGTCGATTCATCATGAGCATGATAGAGGGTACACCATCCAGGCGTGTGAGTACCTCATTTGTTAAGATTTTCCCATGTCAAGATTCTTCCCTTCCATACTAACCATCCAAACAGTAATATCTTTTGCAGGATTTTCAAGCTTCAATAGATCCTAAAGGGAGAGGGATTCATGTCTCCAAGTTGATTGTAGATAATGTGATAGTATAGTTCTTTAACCACTAACCCATCCTCAATCATATTCCGATCCCAAACGATCCGATGACCTTCATGCTGATGGCATAGTCCCCCGCCTATAAACTAGCCACATAACACTACCAAGAGCTAGCATCTGGATCCTACAGCTCCAACTAAGAAGAAAACTTCCATTTAGGGGATCCATGTTTCTAGAAAAAAATCACCTGAGAAAGGTAAAAAACGCCTCTGTGAGACAACCTGTGAATGAGCATATCCTCCAGCTATTGTCCACCACCGAGACCTAGGACTCTATCACAACTCAAAGTTATACTTTGACCATTTCAAAAATTCAATACCAATATATCTATAGCTAGAAACATTACTTTCTTGAAGCTCTTCCATATATGGGATTCGTTTTTCGATCTGAGCATAGAATCCCTCTAAAGCTGCAATAAAGGATATTCCACAACCTATTTGATTCGGATTATTTTCGAGCAAATTCCAAAGCCTTTTAAT
Organism: Pinus albicaulis; assembly: GCA_034641835.2. Lineage (NCBI taxonomy): Eukaryota > Viridiplantae > Streptophyta > Pinopsida > Pinales > Pinaceae > Pinus > Pinus albicaulis. The sequence continues at coordinate 671,808,543 of CM076573.1, forward strand.
GCTCTCTAAAGGGATTTAATTATAACTTCATTCAAAAAGGAGCAGGCATTCAGGAGCCCCCATCCCCCAAACTCCTTCAGAATTGAAATATTGTCCAACTTACACATACGATATTTCTTTATCTTATAAGCCCCAGTCCATAATAAATGAGAGATGGAAGCATTTATTAGAGCAACCGTATGCTCAAGAAAGTAAAATAGATGAGCCTAATAAACCACTAACTGCAATAAGACTTCTTGTACAAGGATGTATCTCCCTCCTAATGACAACCATCTATGAGACCATTTAATAATTCTACCTTTAAACTTGTCAACAAGCCATGTCCAATCCCCTATATTATAACCACAACGCTTCACCTTAAAACTGAGATATGATATACCCCCTAATAAGTGCTTGGTTTTTACCCCCACAAAATCAGCAATGAAATTGATCTCATCTATGTCACCATGAGGATAAATTAGGAAATATTTTTCTTTTTCAATATGTAGTCTAGAGGCAGCACCAAAACGGAGGATATAATGAAAATAAAACCATTTGTTTCGTAGGAGCTTGACAAAGACAAGTCATTTATAAACAAGGAGTGAGAAATACTAACAAAAGGAGAGAAAGATATTCCCAGAAAGTAACCAGCTGGTTTAGCCATCTTTAATAGATTTATAAATCCATCCATAATGAGTATGGAAGTTAAGGGTGACAGAGCACACCCCTCTCCAAGACCCCGACCTGCCACAAAAAATTCAGAAGGCATATTGTTGATGATGAGAGCGTGCCTGAAAAAAGAAATACAGGCCATGATCCACCTTATGTTTTTCACTGTGATACCAAACCTTAAGAGAACCACTCTAGTAAAATACCATTCCACACAGTCATAGATCAACTTTCATAATAAGCGCCTCCAATTTCCGAGAATGTATAGAATGTAACACTTCTTGAGCAGATTCCACGACATCATGAATTGACCGGCCTTGTAGGAAACCAAAATTTTCCACATAAATGGATCTAGATAGAACCCATTCAATTCCTAAAGTAATGATTTTAGATGATATCTTGTATATGAAATTAGATAAGGCAATCAGCCTAAAATCTGAAAAGGACTTGGGCGCCGATGATTTAGGAATAAGTGTTGTAAAGGTAGAATTCATATCGTCGAGAATGAAACCCGATAGCCTCACCTACTTATTAACTCATTGTAATTCATCTGGCATCAACTCAAAAAAATCAATGAAAAAATCTGTTGGCCATCCATCCAAGATAGGACTCTTGTCTTGAGAAAAATATTTGAGAACAACCCCAATCTCATCGTTGGAGATGACTTTCCCCAACACCTGATCTGCAACATCGTCAAACAAAATACGCATATGGTCTAGGACCCTCTTCTGGCTTCTATAATCAATTCCATCCTTTGCTCGATAGAACTCATAGAAAATTGTATATGCATCCTTCTCTATATCCATAGTGGAGCATAACTTATTGCAATCCGTCTAGTTGATTTGTCAAATTTAGAATATCTTCCTTCGCCATTTTTCCATCTAATTAAAGTATTGGGTGTTCAAGTCACCTTCCTTTAGCCATTGAACGTGGCTCTTGAGCTTCCAGGTCACCTCTTGAATCTTTATGATTTCCATCCTTCTTTTCTCCAACACTTCCAGATTGTCATATGTTTCTTGGTTCATAGAAACATATTTCATTCCTTCATAAATTTTAGCCACCTTAACAGAGATGGCATTCAACTCCATCCACAACTCATTATTGTTTCCCCGTTCCCATTTTTTTGTGCAGAGTTTTAATCTGTGAAGCTTCTCCAGTAACTTTCTCCAACTATCCTGCCTGGAATTTGAATCATCCTCCTTCCAGAAATCAATAAACAATTGATTGTATTGAGGTTCATTAAACTATATTATGTTGAACTTAAAAGGCATACCATGTCTAGCTTGTTCCTTATGCCAAGAGAGGAAATCACCATGTGGTTAGATAAAGAGGCAGTAACCACCTCTGATCGCAGGTTGCCCAAAAATTATGGAAGATTCCCATGGACCATGGCACTATCAAGGCGCTTCCCAATAAACTCATATATCAAACATCGATTGGTCCAAGTCGGGACAAGAGGAGTAGGATGAATGTCCAAAATATGATGGTCATTAAAAAATATGACCAATTCGGTTGGCCAAAGGGTCCTGCCGAGATCTTTGTCCCCAGATTTCACAAGATGCCAAGGTGGAATTAAAATCCCCAATTACTATGAGGTTGTCGACACATAGAATCTCTGACGAATCTAGGTGTTCCCAAAAATATGAACAATGTTGGAAAGGTGCATATAATTTAATCAGATGTAATTTCTCTGAAGAACCCCTAAAAGTTTCGGATAGAATTATACCCCCAAAGAACCTAAAATCTAGAAATTTTGCTAATCTAGGGTTCCACATAGCCAGCATACCCCTGAACCTTCCAATTGAATTGATTCCAACCGCATGCCATCATGGTTGGATTTTAATAAGAGAACTGATAGCTTTAGAATGAGAGCACATGGTCTCTTGAAAAATAGAAACATAGGGCTGAAATTCAACAAATAAATCTCGAAGGAGGAGATGTTTCGAGGGGTCGCCTATCCCCCTAATATTGAGATATATTATTGAGTTCATTTGGGAACCTGTTTAGGGCTACCTACTCTAAGTGTCTGGAGTTCATCAACCGAAGAGATTGGAGCATCACGAAAGTCATACAAGTCATCTCTGAATAAGGATTTTGTCTTGAGGCGGCCTCTAAAATGTTTGGATCTAGATTTGGATTTTTTCCTCACAGTAATGTTTGAAGTTGAAGCAAAAGAGATGGCAAAGTTAAATCATAAATGTTAAGGTTCAGGCTATGAAGAAAGGACTCAATGTCACTCCTGATCATCTTCCTCGGGGAATTACAGGGGTTTCCTACCTCCAGGTCATGAGGGGATGGGGATGAAGCCCATTCAAGTGGAGGCATGGATGGTTAAACAATCGTCATGGCCACCAAACTCTGGTCCGATGGAGGTCCTTCCGAGTTTTTGGAAGGGCAAGTATCGACCACCTTGTGGATAGGAGAGAGAGCAATGGATGCAGGCATAGGTAAGGTGTACGAGTCGAGGAGCATGGGGTCAGCATGAGGCTCAGGGGAAAAATGAGGTGAAGGATGTATGTTAGGTAGATAAGTGGAAGTACCATAAAAATTAAAATCAGACAAAGGAAGAGACGACTTACCCGAGAGGCCACGGTCAAGAGAGCAAAGATATTACTTTCCTTTGTGTGAATTGCACTAGTTATTTTTTAAGTGTCCTACTTTCCAATGCCTCGAGGGGCATATTTTCATGAGATGACTAGTTTGGTGGCAGATTTGACATTTTAAAGGAAGCCCCCATAAATCCAACCTTTGCATGTGTCGCCGCAGACCCCATATCAGATCCACATCTCCGAGAAACCCACCAGCAAAGCTGACCTCCGCCAGAAGCCAGGAAATAAACTTACCACTTGTGCCTAGAAATATGGGATCAAGATATTTAGTGCACCCAATTGAGTTTATGATAGCAGTCGAAGCCTTAAGAGTCAAAAATTCAAGAGGGAGGTTTGTCGGCTTAACCCATACCATTTTGTTTTTTTATGCCTCCATGACAAGATTAAATCCAAGTTACCATGGTAGTAGCTAAATAAAAATTATACCCTGCGCCCATGTGCACCTGAGAATTTTGATACAATCATCCTCATGCATGAAGTGAATGTTGAACCATTTATTCATCATGAAGGTTACCTTCGGGTTATATCCCAATATGGGATTCCATGTGGTATTAACCCACTCTACCATATTACACCATGTTCAAGAGTGACTATCGACTGATTAGAGCCCGTTTTTGGAGGCTTTCCACCCGACTCCAGAGATCATCATACTCCAATATTACCTATTTGATCTAAGCTGCAGGTTTATGGCAATTTTTTGTGGATATACCATTTCTACTTTTTTTGCTATAGGAGACTTGTCGAGAGTGCTTCAGACCTCCATGTGGCATCGTGTGGTTCTTATCAACATGGTCTGAAATGATGCCAGACAACCCCACAAAGGACTGTGATTGCAATCCCAAATTCATGCCCAAGTAAGCTTTGTGAGACCTTTCCGCCTCCAGCATGGTAGCAATTAGAGCGTCATGAGCCAATGTGTCCGAAGAGAGGATGTTGAAGACCTCCAAAATCCGTTTCCAAAACCAAAGGTCAGAACACTTTGTAGACTTGTCACCACCTAAAATACTCCACCCACCTGATTAAAACATTTTTCACAGGCATAGATCCAAGTGTGGCTGGATCAGGAGAGAATTTGAGAAGAGATATAACCTTCCTTAATGAGGAGCCCCCGTCCTTAAAGGGAATAAACTAGAATGTTTGATACTGCGCCATAAGGACTTCCTATTGTTCCAAACCACCCACTTACGTGTGCAGACAGATCGAGGTGTTGTGGCTTCTTTAATCTCATGAAAGAAGCAAGGAGTCACTTTGTACAATGTTGGCAACTCAGGTTTAGGTATTTAAGTGAACAGAGATTACAAATATCCTCTGGAAAAGCTTTTGGATGATCAATTCCATGCTAATCCATCACAATATTTTCTATATGCTTCAATTGTCAAATATACTTGGGGAACTTTGAAAGAAGAGTGGAAAGGCTTAAATCATGCAACGCCAGTGATGTGTGAAACACAATGTTTTATATTTCCACTCGATAAAATAGAGATTAGATATCATAAAGTTTTAAACAATCAAAGCCCGCAAAAACCCTTGAGAGATGAGATATCATAATTTTTTAAAGGACAAAAGCTCTCACAAACCATTCAGTTGCGTTGGAGCCTCGTCGGCACTTGAGCTGAAAAAAAATACATCAATCTTGGCTTGGAGCTTTAACTACCACAGCAAGTGACTTGGGTTCTAATGCGGTAATGCGGTAATGTAGCAGTGGATCAAATTTAATATCCATGGGAAAAACAAAACCAAAGTCTAACCTACAAATATTTCTATGATCCAAAAAAATCTCTGTAAGAGCTAAATAATACAAAAATCCTCATCTTATATGTCAAGCAGTGAGTGCTTGATAGAACAAGGGAAAAACTATTATTATGTAGTTGTTACACTACTACACTACAAGGGGTTTTAAGATGTAAATTTGAGACGAAATTTCAATTTCATATTAAGTTTCACTTTTTCTATTTCTTACTTATTTTTTTTTGTTTGTCTAGCGACATTTTTTTCTAGAATTAGAAGATGGCGTCGTGGTTCGCGATTAGCTATTTTTGTTTCTCTCTAAGGACATTTGGTGAAGGGGTGGATGATTATTTATTTTAATTTGTCTCTATAGAAACATTTTTCTTTTGTGGAATGGTGGATATATTAGTTAGGGGAGTTACCGAGTTTATTAGAAATGGATTTCTCTAAAACTCTTTGTTTTCTCTTCGTATGTGCTTGGTCATTGTCTTAGGTAGTGGGAGTGTCTGGGTCAAACTGCTAGTCTAACCATCCATCGATTCATTCAATTCGAGAAACATCGACATTTACAGGTATATGATCCATGTCAAAATTAAGGGGATCAATTAGGTGAAGAGGTTCATCCTTCCATTCGTTCAATTCGAGCAGCATCAACATTTATAGATATGCAATTCATCTCGGAAGGAAGAGGATCAAGTAGGTGAAGAGGGTCCTTATGAACTACCCTATTTACCACTCTGTCAATGTAATGTTGGTCTCAGTAAGGTGTGGGCGAGGAAAATATACTTGTGTTATGAAACACCCTTGTTCTCTAGAATAAAATAAATGAATGAATGGAGGATGGTGCCGTATCAATTGATTGATTCGGTAAATGGGAGTACATATTTTGTTAAAGAAAGGGGAAAAGTGGTGAGCAATATGGAGATTACTAGAATCCACAACATAATGTTGTCCCTCATCTTGACATGGCTATCGGGACCGCAAGATCTACTCTCAATATCCATGGAATGTAGACTCTCCAAGAATGCAGGATCTGCTCTCGGCATCCATGGTGTGCAGAGTCTTGAACGAAGTGTTACTGGAGGAAGCCCAAAAGCTTACAATTAGATCATATGCACTCCTCCCTTCTCTCATTTCTCGCTTCAAACATGTCACACACTTAAATCTCATCTCTCTAAGTGCATAGACCAATTGCAGGACCAATATCTCCCATTTGTCTCCAAATCCTTTAAAAATGTAGTTACTTTATCATTAGGGAACTTCACCAACTACTAGAATGAATTCAAATTTAGGGCTTGTAGGGTTTTTAAACAATTGTACTTTGTTGGAGGATTTTTTTTTGACTTCCATACCCCATTTACAAGATTCAATTATTAAGGCCTTAACAAGGTTTTGTAAAGTATTAACCCTATTGATAGCTTGAAAACCATCAAATTTCCCTCCTTGTTCTCCTTCTCAGACTTTGAATACACTTTGTAGTCTTCTACGCAACTCTTCAACACATAAGATCCTCAATGCTTCCTAATTTCCCTCTTATGGTAGCGATTTCCACAGGAATTTGGTCATGGCCCTTTGCATTTCCCTCTGCTTAAGTTTTATCATCAGGGTTTTCATTCTTCCATTGTGTTCTCATCCCTCTAATATTTCCAGTTTCCAAACACATGACAAGTCTTTCTTAGATAAAAATTTATGGTCTCACACAAGATAAATAAAAAGACTTGGCTATGGTTTTAGCATAGCACTAGTAGGGGAATTTTGAGGTCTAAAATGGGCCTCCTAAGAAAAATGTACAACCAAAATAAAATTAATAAGAACCAATAGTATTCAATAAAATGATGTCAACCATGGGGGATGATTCACCATTTTTGGAGTTAAAAAGTAGAAATATTAAAAAATAATAAAATTATAAAACTACTTTTTCAACTCATATTTTCAACTTATCTTCGTAAGTCTTTACTCAAATTTTGAGCGGGAGTACTCGTTGGATGAAAATTTTAATTCCTCATCCAATGAGTACCCATATTGCATACTTTTGATGGACCTTGATACACAAAAAATGAGAAATACATGAAAACATGTGATTGCAACCACATTTTTCATGTATTTTTTATTTTTCGTGTAGAAGGGTGCATCAAAATTATGAAAAATGCGTACTCCTAGGATGAGGAATCAAGTTCTACATCCAAAGAGTGTTTCATCTCGAAATTTGAGTAAACCCATAGGGAGATGAGTTGAAAAAAAGAGTTCAAAAAATAGTTTTTTCTTTTCTCCCTTTAAAATTTTGTGACGTAATCTAACATTATTTTATTATTTCCACTATTATTTTATAATTTCCTTAGGAGGCCCATTCTAGACCTCAAATTTCACCTAATTCAGTCTCTCAATAGTTCTGAGTTCAATGATCAATCCTTTTAGCAGCTAATGTGGAGATTTGCTCATTATAATAGCTCTATGTTGCTTATTATTGGGTCAACAGTTCATATGGAATCCCAATATCAAAGCTCAATCCAATTAAACATCATTATACATCACACCCAATTTCATATACATATACAGGTCTAGTGACTCCTCATATGAAGGATCCCTCTAATAGGACGGTAATGGATAGACATTATTCTATGAAAAAAATTCACAAGTCACAAGAAGCCAACACAAGGCCAATTGCATGTGAGACTCTCATGATCAAATCTTGGAGATTCCATTGGGGATATCAGCTTGTATTTTGGTAGAAAGTTACTATTTCCCTCCAAAAATGTCGAGGAAAAGGCAGGAAATCCATCGGGAGATGTCAAGGTACCAACATCCTCACTTGGAACGTCTAATATGTGTGTGAGAGACAATGTTTTTTTGGAGAAAATAATGATTATAATAATGTTACATAGAATAATGAGAAGAATTCATTACTTTTATATTTACAAGGAATGATTGTGCATCTTTTTCGTGTTTTATACGTATTTCAAGGTTATTTGGTAAGAATATATACCAACCAATATGAAAGTCGTTGATCCTTCATGATTAACTGTAGTCATTCTTATAGTTTCACTGAAATTTCGTTGCACTTACTAACAGGATAATCCTTCAAATAAATATGTAAACCAAGGTACACTTGTGGTGTTCAACCTCAATCCATCTATTTCAAGTGATGATCTCTAGCAGATATTTGGTGTCCATGGTGAAATCAAAGAGGTTAACTTGCGAGGACTCGTAAGAATACAAAAAATATGTATTTTTTACCGTTAATTTTGAGAGATGTCAAACATGCATTGTTTTTTTCTAAATAAAGATAAGACATTATTTTACAACTTTTTATTGTTAGGTTGACAGTGCATGTGACAATGATAATCTTCATTTTCCTAACTACATAGAGTTACTTTTACAGATCAGAGAAACTCCACATAAGGGTTGCCACAAATTTATCGAGTTCTATGATGTAAGGGCTGCTGAAAAATCCCTAAAGGTGTTGAAGATAGCAAGAGAAATTTTTTTATAACCAATTCACCCCAGTGGTGCCAGATGATGGCATTATCAGATGTCATGACCATTTCTTTTCAGAGTTGATATTGATATCGAATTTATTTTTTCCTTCTTCTTTCTGCAATGATTATTTTAAATTTTCACATGCTCCCTTCACATAGTAGTAAGTAGCCATGAAAAATAGTAAACATTGCCCCACATACAAAACAAGGTTAGAAAAATGATTATTATAGTAGAGGGTATTATGAGTAAACATCTCTCTTATGACTTGTAAAGATACATGGTTCCTTTTGCTTGTAATTATTCATTATTATATAGGTGTATAGATCATCTCTCAATTATTGAGATGTTCCTTTCGATAACCATGTACATTGACCAAGTCCATATTTATTGAAAACAACCTAATGCAATAGTTGTATCAAGAGCTGGAGCAAGAAGAAGTGCACACATACGGGAAACAAGGAGTTTCATTTGCAAATAATTCACCATCTCGTTTGTGTCTCAGTAGGTCATGAAGCTTGAAGCAATAGTATTTTGCAATGTCCAAAGTGTCATGATTTCCAATTAATGTTGTTTTTTATTTTATGCTTCGGTGTAGCCCAATTATTGTGGTGTTTTTATGAATTATTGAGAATATTAATAAAATTGCATGGTTTTTCCATATGGTTGTAGGACCCGACACACATTGGGAAATGCTAAGAAGTTATATTGATAGTGGAGCTCTAAAGACATTTCATTCTAGTAGCCATGGACCACCGAGTTCTTTTAGGGAGGGTTGACTGTTTGGAGCATCATCAAGTGTTCCCCAAAATTTGTCATATCCTATCAGAGTTGCATCTATTGTGAACCATGGAGGTCAAGTTGTTCAAGGAGAACTTGGTAATTCCTTATTTTGTAAGAACCTCAGGATACAAATATTGCCATCAGTACACCCTCAGTCACTTCCAGAGTATACCAATGGTGTTATCAATTGTGGCTTACAATCCATTTTCTACAATTTCATCAATGACAACATCCATGGCTTCAAGGCTAGCTGAAATAATTTTAATCCAGGTCTTTGATCGTAATGATAATGGTGAGTTTATTCTTTCACAATTTTTTGGGTTTATTTATGTTTAGAAAAATCCAAGGCGAACCAAAGGATTGTTGATTCAATTACTTCTATATTGTTTGCAATTTTTAATTATAGTATGAAAATATTAAGGAAATTATCAGAGTTGAAGGGAATGGTTCCTTGTTGAATCCACATTCTAGTCCAAGTGGAAATGGATATTTAGATGCCCACCACTTTATTCATGGTAATATTAATTCCTACAATCATATTCTATACAATCCAATTATGTGGCCATCTTCATATTGATATGCACATGGTGTGGATGTATGGCCTCAACCATAGTAAAAACCACAACTACATTGTTTCTAGGTAGTTAGAATCATCTGATTAATGAAAAATTGCATTCACAACATCACCGTGTTGGTTCGGCTCCAAATAACAATCTCTCACATCTAAAAAGAAATCATGGATATATTAGGGAGTCTCATCAAACATATATTTTCTCTACTCGATCACTTGGAGGTATTTGATTATGTGGTACACACAGAATGCATATGTTGAAATTTGGCACTCACACTCTTATGTTTCAGATGAGTGTCAATGGTGTTGTAGTTCCTTCTCTTTCTTCTCCAAGTTTGGGAGAGATGTCTCCACAACAAATATTTCTCATCTTTCCTAACAATGTGTAGCCAATGTCCATAAATAGATCCTTTCATAATGCTAATGAATTCTAATGTCCATACCTTATTCTACGAAAATTTTTCACAAGCCACATGAAACCAAAACAAGGCCAATTGCATGTGAAACTCTAAGGATTAAATCTAGTTGAGTTCGTTGGGGATATCATCTAGTATTTAGGTGGGAAGTTACTATTTCCCTCCAAAAAAGATAGGGAAAAGGAAGGAAATAAATGGGGTGTTGGAAAGGTAGGAGCATCCTTACTTGGAACATATAATATGCATTTGAGGAATATATTTATTTGGAAAAAATAATCTTATCATATTATAATTATGTTACATAGAATAATTATAAGAATTCATTTATTTTCTCCTTGCAAGTAATGAATATGCATTTTATTTCATGTTTTCTATGTATTGCAAAGTTTTTTGGTAAAATATCTATCAAACAATATCAAAGCAGTTGATCCGTCATGATTAATTATAGTCATTATGATAGTTTCACTTAAAATTTGTTACACTTACTAATAGGATAATCCTTCAGATAAAGATGTAAACAAAGGCACACTTATGGTGCTCAACCTCGATCCATCTATGACAAATCATGATCTCCAACACATATTTAGTGTTCATGGTGAAATCAATGAGGTGAGATTTCCAGGAGTGGTAAAAATACCAGAAGTATGTATTTTTTGACTGTTAATTTTGAGAGATGTCAAACATGAATTTTTTTTTTGCTAAATAATGATAAGACATTATCTCACAGTTATTTATTTTTAAGCTAACACTGAATGTGACAATTATAATCTTCATTTTCCTAAATAAATCGAGGTTCTTTTATAGATAAGAGTGTTAGTTCCCTATATTAATAGTGGAGTCCCTTATTTTTGTTAGTATAGCCCCCTTATTTTTATTTTTGTACCCCTTTAACCCCCATATTGTTATTATTGTGCACTTACATTATTATTGTTAGGTTGGCTAGGATTATATTGTGACCCCATCGACTCCTATATATAGAAAGGAGGCTTTGTCATTTGTATCATCCAAAAATTGTTCATTTATGTAATGTAAAGGAGGTTTCCCCCTTGAAGTGGCTGATTTATAGGTCATTTATCTCTCTTTTTTTCTATTTTTGGAGTTGGTTTCATAACATTTGGTATAAAAACTTTGGATTCTAGGGTTTTTCTACTCGAAATGGGTCATCCTAGAATTTGTGCTATAAAAATTTTTTCTACGAAGGTTCAGAAGCTGAAATTTTTATCACGAGAAGAAAAAATCCTGAGGAACTTCGTGTAAAAATTTTAGATCTTTGTTTGCAATATTTGCGGAGATATGATCTGTGGAAGTTACAATTTTCACAGGCTCCTAAATTTCATCTAAAAGAGGTGACCTTGTGAAAATCATCATAACTCTCTCTCTGAGCATTGAATTGGAATTATGTAAAAAATGACCGAAAGTACACAGACTGTAGTTTCGTGTCTATCAATTTCAGATCTGAAGGATGAACCAGTGACATGTGCCATGCCGTACAAGTTCTCTCTATTGAACGAGTCTATAATCAGGGCATTCTGGGAGATTGAGCATAAATTTCTCTTGAAGCATCCAAATCAGGTCAAACCTGTGGCATTCAAAATATGATTTAGAGCACTACTACAAGACTGAATTGTAGATACTGAAGATCCAAAATCACAGAGATAATCCAGTTTCAGTATCGAGCTCCTAAAAATCAAGAAAAAAGTGTGTATTTTTTTTCAAATTGCACAAGTCTTGTCTGAAAAGTCAGTTTGAAGTGATTCCAAGGGCATATTGAAACACAAATATTAGTATTGGGTTCTAAAATCCCCCCTAAAATAATTCAACAATCATTAAGCCCTCATAATACTCTACAATTACCCATGAAGAGGAAGAAGTGCAATATGATATATCAAAATTACAAGAGCAAGTGCACCAAATTCCCCTCTCATAGAGAGCATCAAAAAATGAAACGGAAGTTTCAAATAATGGCATGGAAGCTAAGAGGGATGGTTTAAAGAAATGCATGGAAGATACTATGAATGACATTGAAGCTAATATGGATGAAATCGATGAAGAATTGAAAGACAACACGAAAGATATGAAGAATGATCTAAAAGCAGACATGGAAGGTTTGAAGGAAGTTTTGAAAAAGTTGATACATGAAATTATTCTTAATGGAGAAAAGATAGTAGAGGAAACACATGATGAGAAAAAATAAAATTAATCGTAATTTCATAAACTCTAATTTTGGATGGAAGACCCAACATATTCCAAATATGGATATGAGGAAGTTTGATGGAAAGGATCCTATAACATGGATACTACAAATGGAGCAATATTTTGATCTCTATAATGTGCAAAATTCACAAAAGGTACACATTAAAATTTTACATTTAGAACAAAATACATTGTATGGTATCAATGGTTTTTCTCTTGTAAAAATATTGTCACCTGGTCAATTTTTATGGAGTAAATGATAGGACATTATGAGGATACAAAGAGAAACACCTTGTTTAGCAAATAGATAGGTATCAAACAAAAGGATTCAAGGGCAGAGCACATTGAGGACTTCCAAAAATTTAATATACGGGTAGTTGATATTATAGAGAAACACAAGATTAATGTCTTCATAGTGACTTTAAAGGATAACATCCAATATGAAGTTCGCCTTTGGAAACCTAATCCATTGGAGAAGGCATTCACGTTGGCAAGAAAAATTGAATGTAAAATTATGGCGACAAGGAATCCTACCACTCACATATATAAAGCTGGAAGTGTTGCTACTCATAGAGTTCCACAACCTACAAGGTTGACACCACAACAATTCGAAGAAAAAATAGCAAAAGGGATTTTCTACATTTATGATAGAAAATACACTAAAGGTCATCAGTGTGCTGAGAAGAAATTATTTTACATAGATTGTCAAGAGGAGGAAGAAACTGAATAAGAAAATTCAAAATAAGAGGATATACACCAGGAAATAACCCTAGAGAAAGAAGAAATGAGTCTGACCATACCTTGTAATGCATTGGAAGGAATTACCACTCCTGAAACTCTCAATATAGAAGGACATATCAAGAAGAAAAAGGTAATAGTGTTGATTGAATCAGGTAGTCCCCATAATTTTATTCATTGTAAGGTAGACAAGGAATTGAATTTCTTCCTATACCCAACACCAGAATGTCAAGTGATGGTTTCCAATGGAGGAACTATAAATCACTCTAGAAAATGAAATAATATCAAGATAACCATGGGGGAATATGTATTGAATAGTCCAATGATTTCCATTCCAATTGGAGGTGCTTATGTTGTACTAGGAGTACTATGGTTAGAATCTTTGGGGACGGTAGCTTTTAATTTTCAAGAGATTTTCTTGAATTTTTTTTCAAAAGGAAAGAAAGTTGAATTACAGGGTATCACAAGGAAGCCAGGAAGATAATAAGCTCTAATTTCATGACAAATCTTCTGAAAAAATAACAATGAGGCATAATTGCACAATTATGCTCACTAGAAGCTCCAACCTAAAAATAATCTATTTCTCGAGATCCCCAAAAAATCTTGGATAATCGTTCAAAGGTGTTTGAAACTCCCATCATGCTATTCATTTGATTCCAGGAAGTGTTCCTCCAAACATTAGGCCTTATAGTTATCCATATGTCCAAAAGAGCGAAATTCAACATACGATTGCAGAAATGTTAGAGGCTGGTGTAATTCAAATGAGCCAAAGTTCTTTCTCTACAGCAGTAGTATTGGTGTACAAAAAGGATGGATCATGGCACATGTGTATGAATTATAGGGAGCTCAATAAGTTCATTGTTAAAGATAAATTTCCCATTCCTGTGATTGATGAATTATTGGATGAATTACATGGATCAATTTATTTTACGAAGTTGGATCTTCATTCATGATATCATCAAAATAGAATGAAGACTAAAGATATACCAAAAAAAATATTTTGAACTCATGAGGGTCATTATGAATTTTTGGTCATGCCTTTTGGCCTTACTAATGCACCTTCTACATTTGAAGGGTTGATGAATTCCATTTTCAAACCCTTAGAAAATTTGTGTTAGTATTTTTTGATGATATAATAATCTACAAAAGGTATTGGAAGGATCATGTCCAACATGTTGATAAGGTGCTCAAACTATTGGAGGAGAAACAATTATATGCAAAAACCTCGAAATGTTTCTTTGGAGTACAAGAGGTGGAACATTTGGTTCATATTGTATATCATGAGGGTGTTAAGGTAGACCCTAAAAAATTTAAAGCCACTAAGGAATGGAAAGTCCCCACAACCATAAAGCAGTTGGGAGGATTTCTCGGGTAAACAGGGTATTATCGCAAGTTTGTTTAGAATTATGGCAGAATAGCAGCACCTCTAACAACATTATTGAAGAAAGATGCATTTTCATGGACTCCTGAGGAAACCAAGGCCTTTGAACATATTAAAGAGGCAATGTGCCTAGTACTGGTCTTAACTATGCCAAACATCACAAAAACCTTTATTGTGGAATGTGATACCTCAGGAAACGGAATTGGTGTTGCTTTAATGCAATAAGGAAGACCCATTGCTTTTGAAAGTCGTCCAATCAAAGGAAAGTATTTATAGAAAGCTATTTGTGATAAGGAAATGTTGGAAATACTGCATGAACTAAAGAAATGGCAACCTTACCTAATGGTAAGACACTTCAAGGTAGAAAGCTGATGATGATAGTCTTAAATACTTTTTGGAACAAAGACTATCTTCATAATAGTAGCAAAAATAGGTCACAAAGGTGTTGGGTTATGACTTTGAAATCATCTACAAAAAGGGAAGATAAATGTTTTTGTAGATGCACTCTCAATAAAGGATGAAGCGGTGGCAGAATTTCTTTGTGCCATTTCTACTATCCAACTAGATTGGATAACCGAAGCAAGGGATGAATGGAAAAAAGACAAAGAAGTGTGGACACAAATTCAAAATTTGTAGCAAGATCCTACAATATATGATACATTTAGTTGGAAAAATTATTCCTTATGGTATAAATATCGTTGATATCTTTGTAATAATTCTCAACTAAAACAAAATATTCTTTTGGAATTGTACACTTATCCCTTAGGAGGATACTGAATAATTTTAAAATTTTACCACAGGGTGAAGAAATTTTTTTTTTTGGGATGACATTAAATTTGACATTGAAAATTTTGTTATGGAATGTTTGGTTTTCCAGCAAAATAAAGTTGAGAAAATTAATACCCCGAGTCTTTTACAACCTTTATCCATTCGAAGTCAAAGCTAGGATGATATTTCAATGTATTTTATCACATGTTTACCTAAATCCGAAGGAAAGAGTGTCATCATGGTGGTAGTTGATATTCTTACCAAGTATGCACACTTTTGTGAATGATCTCATCCATTTAAAGAAAATACAGTTGCTATTGCATTTATGGAAACAATTCAAAAGCTACATGGAAACCCAAATATTATTGTTAGCAACATAGATCCCATTTTAACTGGAACATTTTGGATGGAATTATTTTCTTGTTTGGGTACTAAACTAGCTCATAACTCATCCTATCATCCTCAATCCGATGGGAACACTATGATAGTGAACAAATGTTTGGAAGAATATCTTCATTGTTTTTTATCTCATAAACAAACACAATGGTTCAAGTGGTTACCTCTAGCTAAATTCTCATATAAGAATTCCTTCCATACTGTACCAAAAATGACCCCATTTATGACAATTTATGGATATCATCCACCGTCCATCACATCATATTTAAGATAAAATTCTAAGGTTCAAGCAGTGGAACATCACATTGAGCATCAACAACAAGTTCTCTAACTCTTAAAGGATAACCTAAATTTGGCACAAAATCGAATGAAATAATAGGAAAATCAACATCACAGCGAGAGAAGTTTTGATGTAGGAGACATGGTATTTTTATGGCTACAACTATACAAAAAATGTCCCTCAAGCAAGCTAAGAAGGATAATAAATTATCGCCAAAGTGCTATGGTCCTTACAAGTTGTTGCAAAATATTGGTACTACGACATAGAAATTGGAGCTTCCTACTTCTTCTCGAGTGCATCCAGTTTTTGATGTTTCACGCTTAAAGAAGGGTATAGGTGAAAAACTTCCATTTCAAACAATATTGCCAGAACTTGACGAGGAAGGAAAAATCATATTGGGACCTGAAACTATCAAAGAAAAAAGAACTTGAAAGCTACAGAATCGATCAATTTCAGGGTATCTCATCAAGTGGAAGAACTTACCGACTAAATATTCTACATGGGAGGAGAAGAATTTTATATATAAGCATCCAGAGCTACTTAAGCATTAAGGACAACACTCTTTTGAGGAGATGCACATTTTAGGTCCTTATATTACTATTGTCGTCCCTTAACATTGTTAGTATAGCCCCCTTATCGTTATTGCTGTACCTTTGTAACCCCCATATTGTTATTATTGTGTGTTTACATTATTATTGTTAGGTTGGCTAGGGTTATATTGTGACCCCATGGAATCCTATGTAGAAGGGAGGTTTTTTCATTTGTATCATCCAAGAATTGTTCAATTATGTAATGTAAAGGAGGTTTCACCCTCGAGGTGGCTAATTTATAAGGTGTTAATCTCTCTTTTATTCTATTTTTGGAGCTGGTTTCATAGCATAGAGAAATTCCACATAATTTCCACCACAAATCTATTGAGCTCTACGACGATAGAGCTGCTGAAAACTCCCTAAAGGTGTTGAATAAAAGTGATAATGTTTGCAAGAGAAACAAAGTTAGAACCAATTTTTTATGGTGGTGTAAGACGATGGTATTATCAGACACAATTACCATTTATTTTTGTAGTTGAAATTGATTTATATTTTATTTTTTTCTTATTATTTATTTAATTTCATTATGAATCTACAAATGAGCTGCTTTTGGAATTTTACAAGTTCCCTGTGACATAGTTGTAAGTTCCTAGGAAAAATATTTATGCATTGGCCCACATACAAAATAAGCTCACAAAAATGGATTATTAGAATAAAAGGGTATTGTGAGTAAACATGTATCTTTTTATTTGTAAATATACATGGTGCCTTCTGCTCATAATTATTCATTATTCTATAGCCCTATAAATCATTTATTAATTTTTGAGATGTTCCTTTCGATAACCATGTACATTGACCAGAGTCCATATTTATTGCAAACAACCCAATGCAACAGTTGTATCAAGTGTTGAATCAAGAAGAAGTGCACACATACTAGCAACCAGGAGCATTATTTGTAAGTAATTCACCATATGGTTTCTATCTCACTAGACCATGAATATCGAAGTAGTAATATTTTGCAATGTCGAGAGTGCCATAATTGTGAATTAATATTGTCATTTCTTTTATGCTTTGTAATAGCCTAACTATTGTGTTGTTTATATGAATAAATGAGGATATTACTAAACTTCCATGGGTTTTCCATATGGTTCAAGTATGTGACACACATAGGGGAATGCCAAGAAATTTTATTGATAGTGGAGATATATAGGAATTACATTCTAGTAGTCATGGATCATCGATTTTATGTATGGAGACTTAATTTCATGGAGCATAATCAAGTGTTCCCCTCCATTTTCCATCTCCTAATAGAGTTACAACTATTTTGAGTCATGGAGGTGAATTTGTTCAAGGATAACCTGGTAATTCATTAAGTTGTATGAGCCTCATGATACAAATATTGCCATATTTCCATCCTTAGTCACTTCTAGAGTATACCAGTGTTGTTATCAATTCTATCTTACAAACATTTGTCATAGTTTCATCAATGACAATAGCCATGGATTCAAGGCCAATTGAATCAATTGAATCCAGGTCTTTGCATAGAGTCAATTCTAATAACATGAATAACCTATCTTTTGATCATAATGATAGCGTATAGTTTATTATTTTAGTTTTTTTTTTTTGGTTTCTTTTCTATGTAGAACAAATATAAGGTGAAGAAGGGGATTTTTAATTTAGTTACTAGTATATTTATTGTAACTTTTAATTCTATTTTCAAAATCTTATGGCAATTTTTGGAGTAGCAAGGAATGGTTCCTTGTTGAATCCACATTCTAGTCCAAGTGGAAATGAATTTTTAGATTCCCACCATTTTGGTTAGTGCAATTATGTCGATAGGCGTCTCCTTGTTATAATTGGACACTTTAATATTTTTTTTTAATTAATTTTTTGATCGGATGGTTTAAATTGAATATGTGTGTATCTTGTCGTCGTCACCACTCCATTACTGAATAAAATTGAAAGTTATAACTTGCATATCTAAATCAAATGTTTAAACCCTATTTAAATTATTTTTTACCAAATTATGATTAAAAAATTACTATGCCATTAATAATTGACCACGTACCAGAATTAATTAAAATAAATTCACTAAATTTCTTTGTAAAACATGCATAATGTTGAAACTCGACCTCACTGTCGAAAGAAGTATTGGTTCTAAAACTTTGTTTTACTGCCACATGTCCAATTCCTAATTTGAATGTTTCATTGTACTTAAAAAATATTTTAACTGTTGGAAATGTGGAACCTCAGATTATGTAATGCTATTCTATTTTCACACAAAAACGTCTCTCCTACCACATGTCTAATGCATGACTTGAATGCCTTTTCACTTATGAAACATTTACCATTGTTAGCAACGTGGAACCTTCTGATGTAACTCTATTCTATTTGAAATAAAAAACGAGTCATGTAACTCATTATTTCCACTCATTAGAATCACTAAATTCATTTATCTACCCCTTCCCATAATATTTACATTTCCAAAACATTTAGTTATTGTTTACAGTACGCGCAGAGTTTTAGAGCAGAAATATAGTTTTAATTGTTTTACTCAAATGGTGGAGCATGACAAAAACCAACTGGTTGTTATTCATAAGTTTTCTTAATGGATTATTATGGAATTATTCCATTTATTTATTCATAATAACATTGTTAAAATTATTCATATTGCTTTGAACAAAACATGTATATTCAAAATAAATTTTCACTTCAGCAATGTGCGCTCCCAATTATAGCTCTTTTGATGCATATTATGTAGAGATAAAAGGGAGGACCAAGGAGATGGAATTATGGAGAATATAGTTCATTCAAATAAAACAAACTTTGAGTAAATTAGTAGAATCTCCTTCAAAACCATGATATTGTTGGCGGACCAATTTTAAGATAGAAGAGGTACAAAAATTATTTCGATTGGTTTGTTATTTTCCTTGATGTTTTACCTTTCAAATTTGTGTTGTGACAGTAAATTCTCAAGGCTTATTGTTTATACTAATGTTTCTTTTTTTCATATTTTCTTAAGAATTCAATTCTCCTCTCTGGCATGGCTAATTTCTTTTCTGAATTATTAAAATATACAATCGAACATAATGATGCCCATTAGCTTTAACTTGAATCCAAATAGTTGATTCGAATATGTCAAAAACCCTTTGAATTGACTCATAAATTCCAATGACTTAAAGTTATATTTATTGGGATAGTATTTCTTGGGCGAACATATATATATATATAAATATATTTTTTTTTTTCCAATTTTACCATTACTAGAGATTATTGTTATTCACTCTTTGAATTGGTAACTATGGTTTTTCATACCAAACTCTCTGAAGATCCTACACTTTAGCCCTTTAGTATTGCTGTTTTCCTCCCTTCTCTCGTAGTCTATGGTAGCAACACAGACCTTGATATTATATTTTATATTTTTTAGATATCATTTTCTCAAACATTTACTGCACAACATGGTTACTAATACTTTCTTAAAGACAAACATAAGGTACCTAGTCTTTTATGGCACAAGGGTTACCCAGAATTTCTTAAACACGAACAAAGGTTAGATTTCAATTTAAAAATTATGGATAGAAGACATAGATTTCAATGGCTTTAAATAATGATGTCCATAAAAAAAGAAATTAATTAATTAATTAATATATTATATTTTGCTTATATTTTAATTAGCTTATTGTCGTCGCATTTATTATTGAATTTTAACATTTTAAAATAAATTTATAAATAATATAAAAAAAATTCCATTTAAAATTTAATATTTAAATATCGAATATAATATTTCTCTCTTGACTCAATGCAACAATTATTCCTTATTTTTAATATTGCAGTATCTAGAATATGGTTAGTTCAAATACAATAAATGTTGTGACATGTTAGAAAATTTTTAAGGCTTATTGTTGGTATAAATGTTTCTTGTTTTTTTTTTTATGAATTAAACTTTTATTCTAGATATCACTAATTTCTTTCTAGAATGGTCATGTAAGCATGCAGAGAAAATGAATCATCTCAATATAGAGTGGTTGAACATATTGTTAGATTTAAGCACAACGGAAGCTAATTGAAATTGACAAACACAACATAAAGAAAGAGACAAAATTTAACGTGGTTCACCCAACCAATCTGGGCTACATCCACCAAACAGAGGTATCGAAATTATTATTAATCAACAAGAGATTACATCAGCAGATTTTCACATCTACACTTCCTCTTCCTCACCCTCATATCTCATATGTTCTGCCTCTACAGGCTTACAATTTATAGATGTAGAGAAGAAACTGAATAATAAATTCTATTCCATCCTATAAAAATGAAATAGGATATAATATCTCCTCTTGCTGATTTGATGCCATTATTTTTGCAACAAAACCTATTGTTGGCATTATCCATGAGATTTTAGCCAAAAAATAATATGAAAAAATCTCAACAATCTCCACCTTGACAACAATTAGCCTGATACCTTGTTTCTTTATTATATTCATTTGTTCTACAAGCCAAGAGAATCTAGACACCATCGTAGCTTCTCTAATAAAATTGGTTTCGTGAACATGTCTGCATAGTTTTCCTTTGTATGCACTTTTTCAAGAGAGATTCTCCATTCAGTGATAACCTGTCTTACAAAATGGTACTTTATAGGTATATACTTTGATTTACTATGATAGGCCGGATTTTTAGCCAAATGAATTGAACTTTGACTATCACAAAATTACTTTATGTTGTCTTGTAGCCTACCAAACTCACCAAACAAACCTTTCAACCAAACCACTTCTTTGCAAGCATGTGAAGCAGCTATGTATTCTGCTTCTGTAGTGGATAAAGAAACAACATTTTGTAGCTTTGACATCCAGCTAATAGCTCCACCTGCAAGAGTAAAGACATATCCTAAAGCTGACCTTCTCTTATCCAAATCACCTGCAAAATCGAAACCAACATATCCGCAAAAAAATTCACTACTTCTGTCATAAGTGATACAATAATCAGTTGTGCCTCTCAAATACCGAAGCACCCATTTCATTGATGCCCAGTGTTCTTTTCCTGGATTTTCCATATACCTACTGACAACCCAAACTTCATATGAAATATCTGGTCGTGTACAAACCATCGCATACATCAAAGTTCCTACTGCATGAGCATAAGGTATTCGAGACATATATTCCTTTTCTTCATTTGTATTAGGAAATAAACTTGGAGAAATATTAAAATGGGAAGCTAAAGGGACTAAAACTAGCTTCACATTATTCATACCAAACCTTAATTGTATTTTCTCAATATACTTCAGTTGTGATAACCACAACTTACCATTGCTCCTGTCTCTGAAAATCTCCATGACCAAAATCTGTGTTGCTGCTCCTAGATATTTCATATCAAACGTCCTAGCCATTTGAGCCTTTAACCTATTGATCTCATTTATGATTTTGCTTGCTAAAAGCATATCGTCAACATATAATACTAAGATAATGAATATGCCACTAAATTTCTTAAAGTAAACAAAATGATCATATTCACTTCTTATATATTTTTGACTCATCATGAAAGAATCAAATTTCTTGTACCATTGTCTCGGCGACTGCTTTAGACCATACAATGATTTCTTCAGCCTGCAGAAAAATTTCTTGTTGCGATTTTGAACAAACCCTTTAGGTCGTTCCATATAAATCTCTTCATCTAAATCTCCATGTAAGAATGCAGTCTTAACATCTAGTTGCTGTAATTCTAAATCAAGTAAAGAAACTAATGCTAACACAATCCAAATTGAAACAATCTTAACAACTGGTTAAAATATCTCATGAAAGTCAATTCCTTCTTTCTGAGAAAAACCTTTCGCAACCAGCCTCGCTTTTTTCCTATCTTCTCTATCATCAACACCCCTTTTCAATTTGTAAACCCATTTACATCCTACAATTTTTCTATCTTTAGGAAGTTCTACCAGGTCCCATGTGGCATTCTTGTCTACTGCCTTCATCTCATCCTTCATAGCTTCTTTCCACTTATCACTGTTAGAACCTTCTATAGCTTCCTGATAGCATAAAGGTTCATCATCATTAGTGGTTAAAGCAACTGAAGTAACATAATCATCATACCTTTTAGGAGGATGTCTGATTCTCATGGACCTTCTTAAAGATGTTTCTGGTTCTTCCAAAATTTGTTGATTATTATTTGTAGGAACTTATTCATGATCTTCATCTGAAACTTGTTCATCTCTAATATCATCAGTATTTGAACTGGTTTCAAACTGAATATGTTGAAACTTAGGTACATTTTCCTGTTTCAATTTATCATCTACATCTGGATTATCAAATGAAGATTCATTGAATTTAACATCTCCGATAATGATGATCTTGTGAGTTGTAGGATCCCACAACCTATATCCCTTAATCCCATCACCATATCCAACAAATATATATATTTTTTATTTAGGATCTAATTTAGAATGCTGATGTTTCGGAATTAGAGCATATGCATCACAACCAAAAACGTCAGTTTAGAATAATCACAAGGATAACCTTTCCATACCTCTTGAGGAATTTTGCATCTTATTACAGTTGATGGTGATCGATTTATCAAATAACAAGTTGTAGATACTGCTTTTGTCCATAATTCCTTCTGCAAATTGTTCAACATACTTCTTGCTCTTTCTAAGAGAGTCTTGTTGATGCGCTCAACAACTCCATTTTACTGAGGAGTATAAGCAGTAGTTCTATGTATTTATATCCCAACTTCCTTGCAATAATTATCAAATGCCTTTGAATTAAACTCACCACCATTGTCCGTTCTTAAACATTTAATGGTTCTTCTAGTGATATTTTCAACTAATTCTCTAAACTACTTGAAAACTGTGAATACATCAAACTTTATTTTTAACATGTACATCCATAATTTTATAGAGAAATCATCTATAAAAGATCCAAAATATGATGATCCTCCATATGAGGTTGTAGGACGTGGACCCCAAACATCAGAATGGATATAATCAAGGATTCCTTTACTAGTATTTTTTCCAGTTTTAAATTTCTACTTGCTTTGTTTCCCATAAATACAATGTTTACAGAAATCTAAATTAGGAGAATTTAAACTAGGAAGTAACATACGATAAGATAAATTTTTTAATCCTCTTTCGCTCATATGGCCCAACCGTTGATGCCATAGTCGAATAGAATCACTGTCATTTTCAGATACAGTAGAAGCATGATCTGACTCTGTTCTTCCTTCTAACTGAAAAAGATTTCCAACCTTCTTTGCTTTCATTACTAATAGGATTCCTTTGTAAATTTTCATTAATCCACCTTGTATAAAAGTTTTATATCCATTTGTGTCTAACACTCCTAGAGAAATTAGATTTTTTCTGAGTTCAGGCACATGTCATACATCAACTAATATTTTATTTGTCCCATCAAACATTTTAATCCGGATGCTTCCAATTCCCACAACATTACATGAGACATCATTTCCCATGTAAACTACTCCATCATTGATTGACTGATAAGATTTAAACCACTCTTTATGAATGCACATGTGATTGGACGCACCAGAATCTAATAGCCAATGTTGATCATGATTTCAAAAATTAACTAATAAAACTTCATCACTTATACCTGAACCGAATGCAAAACCTGAACCTGTATCTACCGTGTTTGCTTCTTTATTTTCTGTTGAAGAGTCTCCTTTGGATGTTTGCTCTCTTTTCCAATAGTCCTTCAAATGTCCCAATTTTCCACAAAACCAACATTTTAGCTTACTCTTCTTCCCTTTTGATTTTGACCGAGAGTTGTTTTTCTGACTGAAGCATTTTTATTTAGATCAACCTCTAACCATAATTGCTTCTGATGTGGACGTTTCTAAATTTGACCTTTTCCTAGTTTCTTCAGACAGCATAGCTCCAATAACATCATCAAATTCAAGGGTTTCTAATGAACTAAGACTTATAGAAGTAACAAATTGATCCCATGACTCAGGAAAAGAGCATAATAAAGTTACAAATTTCTCTTCTGAATCAAATTTTACTTCTATGTTATCTAAATGCACCAAGAGAGTATTAAAGGTATTCAAATGATTATTTTTTGTCGTACCTTCCTTCATGCGCAAGCTGTACAATTGTCTTTTCAAAAGAATTATATTTCTTAAGGATTTAGTCATGTACAGTTTTTATAACTTTTTCCATAAACGAACGACTTTTTTCTCTGACATGATGTTAAATAAAACATCATCCTCCAAACACAATTGTATGCTGCTCAGTTCTCTATCATCGATGTCACTCCATTCATCATCTGTCATGGTGAAAGGTTTTTTGGATTTTCCCAAAAGTGCCTTTGCCACACCTTGTTGTATGAATAAACCATGCATCTTGACTTTCCAGATTTTGAAGTTATTTCTCCCATTAAACTTCTCGATCTCAAACCGAGCACTTTGAGTTCTTGGCATATTTAACTTGACTTCTCCTCTATGGATCCTAAATTTCATTTTTTAATCAAATTAACAATTTCATAAAATCCCACAAACTATAAATTGCAAATATCAGCTGCTAGAAATGAATCGAACGACATTTCAATGCAACAAATTGAAAACACTACCTTGCTTCCATTCGAGCTTTGCAGCTAATATGGTAGAACAACATTTTTAATATTGAATCTATGTCGGGTAATAAAACCATAGAGGATCCAACATAACACACTGCCTTCAAAAACACAGCTCCCTTCTTCGCATAGATTTGCATGGGAAATCAACAGCCACAAACTAGTTCAGCGCATAATAGAACTCTGTCTCATTAAGTTTATTTATTGAAGAATGTTAGCATTTGTCGTTTCTAATAGGAGCTCGATTTTTTGACTGAAGAACCAGTTCTCACAGCACTCCTCTGATACCAACTCACAGCTCGACAACTTTATCACAGCTCACAGGTCTTCCTAATATTTCAACCTCCGCGGAACTACTTTATCCTCCAACTCACGCGCTCCGATACTATTGAAAATGTGCTATATGAGTTGTGATCGGCCGCACTATAAACGTTCTTGGGACAGCTGAAAATTTGCACACATTGCATTGACTAGTGAAGGAGAGAATGTGAGAGACACAATTCTCTGGAAACACTGGTAGACTAATCTCACACTCCACCTCCATGATTGCCTCGGCAACAACCACGGTCCATGTAGAACAAAACAGTTCTGGTCTGCGCTCACATAGAAAATATGGTCTCAAGGTCCATGGATTTCTCCACAGTGGACTCACAAATGAACAGTCCACGGCTTGACAGTCCAAACTCATCTGATACCAATTATTATAGTTAAGCATAGCGGAAACTAAATAAAATTGACAAACACGGCATAAAAAAAGAGACAAAATTTAACGTGGTTCACCCAACCAATCTGGGCTACATCCACCAAACAAAGGTATCGGCATTCTTATTAATCAACAGGATATTACATGAGTAGATTTTCACATCTGCACTTCCTCTTCCTCACCCTCATATCTCATATGTTCGGCCTCTACAAACTTACAATTTATAGATGTAGAGAAGAAACTGAATAATAAATTCTATTCCATCCTATCACAATGAAATAGGATATAATATCTCCTCTTGCTGATTTGATGCCATCAGTTTTGCAACAAAACCTATTGTTGGCATTATCCATGAGATTTTAGCCAAAAAATAATATGAAAAAATCTCAACACATATTGTGCCAAATACAAATGCATTTCTCGTAATACATATCAAAACTATAGTCTCTGCCATTTTATTCCAGCCTAAAGACACAAGGAAATAAACCTAAGTCCAGTTGAATATGATATCACCATTATACAGTTCACATGTACTTTAATTATAGTTTAATTATATTTTTATTACCAGTGTGTATAAAGTTCTCCATAAAAACAAATACCTTTTGCCCCAAGCTATTTTTATTGCATAATAACGATCGTGCCATACCCTATTCCTGGAAATTGATGGCAAGAGACCAAAATTAGACATGTAGAAAAATGGAAATTGATGGCAAAAGACCAAAATTAAACATGTAGAAAAACGTTTCGCTACTGTAAACCTTTGAAAAGTTAAGTTTCTACAGAGATGGAATGAAATCAGTGGAAACAAAATTCATGTATGTTTAATGTGGGGATTTACCCCGTTAATTTTTATTCTCTATTGCTTTTCATAATTTTTAAGGTTCTCGCCTCAATAAACACAAAAAGGAAAAGAAGTTGCCTCCTCTTCCATTGGTACAATCAACAAATAGAATGGATCTTTATGTGGCAAAGCAATTTCTGTCTCTACGCATCTTCATCATTCAAACCTATGAGTTGAAGGTGAATTTTGAATACATTGAATTGGATTTGATAAAAAAGTAACTTAGATATGAGTCGTTAAATGGACGCAAGCTTAGCGGTCTCGAGTTGGTATTCTACATTCTATTGAAATCTAAGCATTCAAAGCCCAATATAAATAAAATTCAAGAACAATTCTTATTATTGTTATTATTATTTCATCTTTATTTAAATTTAAATTTATAATATATACGTTATGGTGTGGATATATAAATTATTATTTTTTAAATGATAAAATAAAAAATATATTTATGATGATGATGATGATGATGGTTAACATCCATTAAGGCCAATCTTCGGTCTATCACACCTAAGGAAAAGAGTTATTTAGTTTCATTTAAGATTTTATTCCTATGCTCAAAAACCTTGGAGAGAAGCCTCCTGAGCTCACTATAATTTTGACATCTTAAAAGGCTAGGAAGGTCAACATTGCAACAAATATTGTGAAATTGAGCTTTAATGTGGTTGTACATGGGGCATTCTAAGAGGAAGTGATTTTCATTCTCGATGTTCATATTTTCACAGAAATAGCAAATCCTTTCCATTTATTATGTTTTAGGAGTTGTCTAATGACCTATTTCACTATGGAGCTCATGAGAGTTCATTCTAATCTTGGCTATATTAATTTTCTTCTTTGAGGTAGTTAAAACAAAGAGATACTTTTGATCTTCTAAGGTGGGGTTGATAACCTCCTTATAATATCTTAATTTTCTTTTAGCTGCTAGATCTTTCTCACACCACTTTTTTTCTTTGAACTTAGAAGTAACATGCTTTTTAATGTTATTATAATGTGATAATGTTAAAAAATATATTAAAATAATACATATTAATATTAATAATTACCAAATATTTTTGTTTATTGTTTCATAACAAATATTATTAATGTTAATATGAGATGTTATTAATGTTATTAATAATATTAAACACTTAGGTTAGTTATAATATTAATAATTTCTTTACTTTATAATTTTATTTCTTGGGTTTATTAATATTTTAAGATTAAAATATTAATTAAAAAGGTTTATTAATCCCTTAAATTTTTAATAGTGATTTTTTGGATTTTTTGATATTTTAAATTTATAATATTTATATCTTCAGTTTATTAATTCATTGGTTTTATAATATTAATAATCCCACTAAATTCATTTTTCCTTGTTATTGGCAAAATGTTTGAACCCTCACATTCTTTAATTATATAATAAAAAAATAAACTCTTTAATTAACCATAAAGAAATTTAATATCCAATAATAATGGACAATTAATTTTTGTAATTTAATAAATAATAGTGCACACTAAGAAACTCATCAATTTCAATATAGTATAAACATGTTTACTTGTAGTAAATAAAAACTTATGCATAAAATAAACTATAAGGAGAGAAAGGTGATATGAAAGGTATGTTATACCACCATTTTCTAAATCAATTACAAATAGTTAAGTTTATAATAATACAATATTATTTTTTAATATTAATTTTTTAGTTGTAATATTAAGTTTTATTTTTAATATTATGTTTAACACTAATGCTATTTTTTATATTTAATTTTTAATAAATATAGTAATTTATTTTAAATTTTCATATTAAATTTAAATAAATATATGATTTATTTTAATCTTTATTAAAATAAATAATAAATACTAATTAGTTAATATTTTTTTGTTAATAAAAATTAATAATATTAATATTATTATTTATAGTTTAAAAATAAACATTACTATGAAATATTGTTAATGTTTATTATATAATATTAATATTAGTTATTAAAACTATTAATATTACGGTATATTATTGATAGTAACAAAGTAACATTAAAACCAATATCATCAAATTACCATTGAAAACAATATTATCAATAACAATGATGTTATTATCAATGTTTAGAAAAATTATGAAAAATTATATTTATAATGTAATAATGTTAAGAAATATTAAAATAGTACATATTAATATTGATAATTACAATATTTTTGTTTATAGTTTCATAATAAATATTATTAATATTAATATGAGATATTATTCATGTTATTTATAATATTATATTTTTAAGTTAATTTTAATTTTAATGATTATTTGACTTTATAATTTAATTTTTTTGGGTTTATTAAGTTTTTAAACTTAAATATTAATTTCTAGGATTTATTAATCCCTTGCACTTTTAAGATTGATCTCTTAAGTTTATAATATTTATCCCTTGGGGTTACTAATTTATTGGTTTTATAATATTAATAACCCCATGAATTTATTAATCCTTTGGGTTGAAAATGTTAATTTATAGGGTTTATTGATCTTATGTGTTTTTGATATTTATTCATCGGATTTGTTGATCTTTTATGTTTATAATATTTATCCCTTGTGTTTAGAATATGAAACTTTTTGGTTTATTAGTCGCTTCGGTTTATAGTATTAATAATCACGTGTGTTTATTAATCCCCTATATTTTCAATATTGATACCTTATGTTTGTTAATCACTTGATTTTATATTATTAGTCCCTTGCGTCTATTAATTCCTTAGGTTTCTATTATGAAACCCTTGGGTGTATTGCTTCCTTGATTTTTTAATATTAATAATTCAATGGGTATATAACCTAATACCTTGGGTTTATTATTAATAATATGAGATATTATTAATGTTTAATAATGTTTTGAAAAATAGTATTTATAATTCTATAATAGTGAAACCTTGTTGAAACCTGGTTTATAATATTTGCAAACCATGGTCAACCAAAGTCCAATCTCACATTGTGACAAAATATTTGTCAATATGAAAACCAACCATTGTGAACCATGTTCAACCATGGTCCAATGTCGCATTGTGACAAATTTTGTCTCAATATAAATATAGACCATGGTCCAACGTCACATTATGAAAATTATTGTCTCAATATGAAAATCAACCATGCTCAACCATCGTCAACAATGGTCCAATGTCAAATTGTGACAAAGGTTGTCTCAATATGAAAATCAAACATGGCCAATCATGACCATCCTTGGTCCAAAGTCGCATTGTGACAAAGGTTGTCTCAATGTTGAAATCCACCATGCATGTAAAACATGGTCAACCATATTTATTTTAGGCTTTATAGTATTTCTATAAGGGTTTATATACATAGTGTTTATAATATTAATCTTTTGGGTTTATTATTATTCCCTTAGGTTTATAAAACCCTCATTTTCTAGTGTTAGGCCCTTGGGTTTATTATTTTCTTTGCTTTATAATATCAATCCGTTGGGTTTATTAAAGGGTTCATATTCATTGAGTATATAATTATACATAGGGTTTGTTATCCTTTGTTATATAATATTAAAATTATTTCATAGCATTTGTTAACATTTGTTATATAATATTAATATTACTATACATTATTAATAATAAGAAATTAAATTTGGAAACAAAATTATCAATACAATATTAGTAATGATTAAAAAAATAATATTTATAATGCCATAATGTTAAAATAAAGTAATAATTCCTTGGATGCAGGTGATGATACAGGAAATTAAGGTGATGGGAGGGGCAGATGGCAGGTTGGAAAGACATGCGCCAACTTGGCCCAAAACTGTCATTCGGCTCATCAATATGATCGTTCAGATTTTAATGCATCTAAACCATAGCTCACATTTCAATCTCACCTCCGATCCTCGAGACCTCTTCGCACGCTGCGAACAGGCCATGACTCCTGCATAAATTTATGAAGGTTTAATGCCAGGAACTTATTGTTGCACGGCTGATTCGAATGATAGAATGGCGCGAGGGTATGGCTTCAGCAGTTCTCCCTAGCCTGTTCAGAGGTGCTGTAATCCGGATGTTGAGCTTTCCTCCGCGCACACTGTTACAGGGAAGAGAACCAATCTCCATTGTTGCTTGGAGCTTGGCGACAACTTCCACCTCTCTCTTGCTAGCTATTGCATGTTCGCCATGGTCTCCTTGCCAACTCAAATGCCCCTGTCTCATGTCCTGACTTTTCCTCCCCACACTGCTGTTCCGTCTGAGGAGATGCCGCGTCTCAGGCATAGAATGCGTAGCAGAAGGGTCTCAACTAGATGCCGCATTCAGCACACCCCCACCTCCTCCAACACCTCCTCTGAGTCTTTTGCGAATTCTGACAGCCATTCCACTGCTCATAGGGGTTGCCTCCACCGCTCTGGGCATAGCTTTCATTCCCCCTTACCCCCGATACCTCCTTCCCATCCCCATACTATTCAATTTACTTTCAACAATTCTCTAAATCGTCCCACAGTGACAGCTTCCATCACTGTTGTCTTTACGAAATCTCCTTAGGCCGGGGCTCCTGGCTCGGGCAGGGATGATGGCAGCACTGAAGATGTTCATATTCCGGGGCAAAGTGCAGGTATGAAGGATAATGACAACATGGACCTGAAGAATGAGAAGGGCAAGGCCATTGAGTTCAAAGCGAGCCAAGGTGAGGCTGGTCAGCCCAACAGGTCGCCGAATGTGAGAAATGATAACAATGGTCAAGCTCAGGTTGAACTGGACCCTCCTCCTTCACCTGGGACTTTGATCCCTACTACTGATAACCTTCTCAGCGCTGTCAAGGCTGCTGGGAAGGATAGCAAAAGGCTGAATACGAGCGAGGCGCAGTCTGCCAAAGAACAAGAAAGCGTGGTGAAGATTCCTCCTGCAATCGGGAAGGTGATTCATTCGGTTGAGGATCTGTACAAGGAGGATGGGGAACCGGATGATCTCTGGTGCAGGGTAGAAGAAGAAGCTCCTGATGAGTAGCACCTCCCTCTCAATGTGTTTTTTGTACTCTATCTCTGGTCCTTCTTCAGGGCATGTTACTGTTTGTTATATTGTTCATGTTTTAGTTTCTGTTAGCTATGATATCAATACTCAGAGCTTCATGTCTCCCCTGCGTGGGACTATTTTTGAAAAACAAGCCGCACTGGTTTCCCTCTTGAAGGGCAGTGTCAAACATGGGTTTTTTGATCAAAATGCCACTACACAGGACAAGGATCTGTATATGGCCTACTGTACATAATTTTTGCTGTTAATAGATTACGATTACTTAGAAAAATAAAAATAAAGTAATAATTATTAATATTAATAGTTAGCATATATTATTGCTTATAGTTTCACAATAAATATTACTAATAGTAATATGAGATATTATTAATGTTTATTATATTAAATTAATGTTAGTTATTAAAAATGTTAATATTAATATTAATATATATCATTAATAATAATAAATTAATATTGGAAACAATAACATCATTAGTATAATACGGACAATTTTTATAAAAATAATATTTATAATGTCATAATGTTCTTAAAAAAATATTAAAGTAATAGTTATTAATATTAATGATGATGACGAATTAACGTCCACTAACAGCAATGTGGTTTATGAGACCTTAAAATATCAATATTGATATATATAATTTATAATAACAAATTAATATTGAAAACAATATTATGGGTAACATCATTATAATATTAATAATGTTTAGAAAAATAATATTTATAATGTTATAATGGTGAAAACTCCTTTAATATGCTCTACCATCTTCATGAACCATTTTGGTCATAATATTAGGTTTAAGTTAAAGTTTTATAATATTGAATTTAATATTAGGGTTTATAATACTTTGTTCAGTACTAGGGTTTTTAAAATTTGTTTTATTACTAAGGATTATAATATTAATCCTGCGGTTTAATATAAATGTCATGTGTTTATAATATTTGTCAACTATGGTCAACTATGGTCCCTCACATTGTGACACAAATTTTCTCAATACAAAAGTCAAACATTGTGAACCATGTTCAACCATAGTCGAATGACACATTGTGACAAAGATTATCTCAATATAAATATCAACTATGGTCCAATGTCACATTATGGAAAATATTTTAAGAATATGAAAATCAACCATGGCCAACTATTATCATCCCTTATCCAATGTCACATTCTCACAAATATTGTCTCAATGTTAAAATCAACCATACATGTAAACCATGGTCAAGCATGTTTATTTTAGAGCTTACAGTATTTATGTATAACTTTTATACCTAGGGTTTATAATATTAATATATTGAGTTTAATATTATTCCCTTGGGTTTATAAACTATTGGTTTTTTAGTATTAATCCTTTGGGTTTATTATCTCATTCTGTTTATAATATCAATCCACACTTACTTTATTAGTCTAAGGGTTCATATTCTGAGGTAAGAAAATTATTCATAGGGTTTATTACATTAATCCTTGGGTTTAATATAAATATATTTTATTTATAACCATGGTCAACCATAGTCTAATGTCACATTCTGACAAATATTTTGTCAATATGAAAAGAAGGCAATCTAGATCATCGCTTTGCGACCAAGGTTGTCTCAATATGAAAATCTACGATGGTAGATAGCTACATTAGTTTATAATGTTAATAATTCCTTGGGTTTATAATTTAAGCATTTAAGTTTCTTAATCCCTTGAGTTTGAAATATTAATTCGTAAGGTTTATGAAATGCTTTGGTTTTTAGTATTAGTTTGTTGAGTTTATTGATTTCATGGGTTTATTAATCTCCGGGTTTTATTAATTTTTTGTATTTATAATATTTATAATCTCTTGGGTTTACAACATAAATCACTTGAATTTTCTAATTCTTTGGATTCGTTATATTAATTCTTTGGATTTATAATATTAATAATCCCTTGGGTTTATTGATATTAGGTTCAATATCAGGGTTAAAAATATTGGGTTCAATACTAGGGATTATAATATTGGGTTCAATACTAGATTTTATAATATTAATCCCACGATTTAATATAAATCCCATGCATTTATAATCTTCTTCAACCAGGTCAACCATGGTCCATTCTCACATTGTGACAAAATTTTTCTCAATATGAAAACCAACCATTATGAACCATGGTCAACCATGGTCTAATGTCACATTGTGACAAATATTGTCTCAATATAAATATCAACCATGGTCCAATGTCTCATTATAACAAATATTGTCTCGATATGAAAATCAACCATGGTCAATCATCGTCAACCATTTTCCAATGTCACTTTGTGACAAAGATTGTCTTAATATGAAAATCAACCATAGCCAACCATGTCCATTCTTTGTCCAACGCCACATTCTGACAACCACACAGGTAAACCATGATCAACCATGTTTATTTTCGGGTTTATAGTATCTATTTAAAGGTTCAATATTATTCCCTTCAGTTTATAAACTCTCTCTCTCTCTCTCTCTCTCTCTCTCTCTCTCTCTCTCTCCACAGTATTATTCCCCTGGGTCTATAATATCAATCCGTTGGGTTTATTGATAAAAGGGTTCATATTCCTAGGGTATTACATTATTCATAGGCTTTATAACATTAATCCTTGGGTTCAATATAAATCCCTTGTGTTTATAATCATGGTCAACCATAGTCCAATGTCACATTGTGAGAATGATTTTGTCAATAAGAAAATCAACCATGGTGGAACATCACTTTGAAATAATGATTTCCTCAATATGAAAATGGACGACGATCAATCATTTTATTTTAGAGTTTATAATATTTATGTTATGGTTTATATACATTGGGTTTATAATATTAATCCCTTGCATTTAATATTATTCCCTTGGGTTTATAATACATTGTGGCTTTATAATTAATACCTTCGGTTTATAATATCAATCCCTTGGGTTTATTAATCTAAGGGTTCATATTCCTAGGGTATAGTATTTATAAGGTTTATAATATTAATGCTAGGCTTTGTTATAAATCACTTTGGTTTATAGTCATGGTGAACCATGGAAAACCATGGTGTAGTACCAAATTGTAAAAAGATTGTCTCAATATGAAAATCAACCATGGTTGACCATGGTCCAAAATCACATTGTGAAAAATATTGTGTCAATGTGAAAACCAACCATGTAAACTATGGTCAACCATGTTTATTTCAGGGTTTCTAGTATGTATCTTAGGGTTTATATACCTATGGTTTATTATATTAGTCCTTTTGGTTTACTAATATCCTCTTGTGAATATTATCCCT
This sequence comes from Pinus albicaulis, assembly GCA_034641835.2. NCBI lineage: Eukaryota > Viridiplantae > Streptophyta > Pinopsida > Pinales > Pinaceae > Pinus > Pinus albicaulis. The sequence continues at coordinate 671,843,391 of CM076573.1, forward strand.
TGGTTTTTTAGTATTAATCCATTTGATTTATTATTATTAGGGTATAATATTATTTATAGGATTTATAATATTAAACATAATGTTTAATATAAATCGCTTGTTTTTATAATCATGGTCAACCATGGTTAACCATTTTTACTTTAGGGTTTATAATATTTTTTTTAAAGGTTTATATACATTGGGTTTATAATATTTATCCATTGGACTTATATTATTCACTTGGGTTTATAATCTCGATTTTTTAGTGTTGATACCTTGGATTTATAATCCCTTTGATTTTTAGTGTTGATCCTTTGCGTTTATTATTGTCTTGAATCTATAATATCAATCTCTTGGGCTTATTAATTGAAAGTTTCATATTCCTATAGTATAATATTATTCATAGAATTTATAATTTATCTTTATTTTTATATAAATCTATTGGATTCACATTTCATTGTTTAATAAATTATTATTAAACTAATAATATTATTCTTAATATTAATATTATTATTATTATTATTATTATTATTAATATTAATATTAATATTAATATTATTAATAAAAATAATTAATGAAAAATTAATATTTTAGTAATTAATTAATAATTGAAATTGAATTAATTAATTATTATTATTGTTTACTTAATTAATTAATTATTTTTCATTAAATTTATTAATTGATTACTACTATTATTTAATTGGTTAGTTGTATTAATTATTATTAATATTTTTTAATTAATAATAATAGTATTATTTATTAATTTATCTATTAATGATTAATAATGATACTATTCCTTAAACATTAATCATAATATAATTAATTAATTAATAATTATATTATTAAGTAATAATATTATATTACTCTTGATATTATATTATCATTATTATTGATATTAAATTTAAATAATCGTTATTATATAATCATTATTATTGATAATAATGATATTCATTGTTTAATAATAATAATAATAATGAGTTAGTATTAATTATTTGGGTTTGTTGATATTTTAGGTTTATAATATGTGTGTCTTGGTTTTACTAATTAGTTGTGTTTATAATAATAATAATCTTATGGGCTTATTAATTCCTTGGATTTAAAATATTAATTCCTAGAATTTATTAATCCCATGTATTTTTAATATTGATTACTTGGATTTGTGAATCATTTAGGTTTATAATATGTATCAATTGTGTTTGTTAATTCATACGGTTTATAATATTAAACCCTTAGGTTTATTAGTCACTTTGGTTTATAATATTAATAATTATTTGGGTTTATAATTTAATCATTTGATTTCTTAATCCTTTCACTCTAAAATATTAATTCTTAGAGAAAAAATATTTTATTAATTAGTTAATTAATTAATAATTTTGATTGAATTAATTACTTATTATTATTGTTTAATTAATAATTATTTTTCATTAAAATTATTAATTGATTATTATTAATATTTAATTGGTTGGGTGTATTAATTATTATTATTAATATTTGGAAATTTTTAATAATATTATTCTTCATTAAATTATTAATTAATCATTAATAATGAAATTGATAAATCGGAGATATTCATAGTTTTACATTTGAAAATAATGAAATTATTAATTAATTAATACTATTTTATTACTATTGATATTATATTATCATTATTAATGATATTAAATTAAAATAATCATTATTAATAATAATGATATTCATTATTTATTATTAATAATATTAAATTTAAACAACAATAATAATAAATTACTATTAAGAATTTGTGTTTGTTTATATTTTAGGTTTATAATATGTATCCTTTAGGCTTATATAAACATTATTAATATTTTTTTTTTTTTTTTAACTAAAACGGTTATAGATTTTTTTATTTATCTGAAAGATTGAGGGGTCTTTTCCAATCTAACCCCGTGTACAATGCAGATTTCTAGATTCTGCCTATTTCCTCTATTACAGATTTCAGGGCATTTGTATATAGCTGTCATTGTTAACAAAAATTAGCCCTTTCATGAGTTCACTGCCTTTATTTGCCATATGGTCCGCTTCACTGTTTAATTTTCTGAGGATGTGATAAAATTTGCAGCTGTCAAAATCTTGTAGCACTCTTTTCAGTCTATCCGCAATATTGTTGAGGCTAGGGTTGTTGAATCGAGCTCCCTTGTTTAAATTTTTTATTATAAGCTCTGAATCTCCAAAGACTTGTAGTTTTTGAATACCTTTGTCTCTAGCTATCTGGCAGGCTTTGAGAAGCCCGAAGAGCTCAGCTTGGTTGTTGGTCTTCTTACCTAACCCCCAGTAGAAGAAATATTTGGAAAGTCCATCTGTTGTATATATGACTCCCCCCGCTCCAGCTGCCCCAGGGTTCCCTTTTGACGCCCCATCGAAGAAGATAGTGTGTATGTTTTGTGATCTCCACCAACTTTGAAAGATTTCCTCTTCCTTTCTTAAGCGCCATCCCGGCTTTCCACTTTGAGGAATAGGGGGATTTCTGCCCGGATAAGGCACAAGGTCCCCTAACCATATCTTTTCTTCTTGCAGCAGAGTAGTGTCTTCTTTTATGTACTGCTGTTTGGCCACTTCCATCAGGAAGGCTTTGGCTTTTGCAGCTATTTTCATCGGGGACTGCCTCTCCTCATTGAAGATCAGATGATTACGTGTCAGCCAAATCTGCCAACAGACATATTTAGGTAATGCTGTCCAGATTCTCATAAACATTATTAATATTAATATGAAATATTGTTAATGTTTATTATATAATATTAATATTAGTTATTAAAATTATTAATATTACTTTATATCATTAATAGAAAAAGTTAACATTAAAAAAATATTATCATTCTTAATAATAATAAATTAACATTAAAAACAATATTATTAATAACAATGATGTTATTATTAATATTTATAAAAAATATATTTATAATAACATAATGTTAAAAAATATTAAAATAATACATATTAATATCAATAATTACCAAATATTTTCTTTTATACTTTCATAATAATATTATTAATATTAATGTTATTAATAATATTAATTTTTTAAGTTAATTATAATTTAATAATTCTTTGATTTTATAATTTAATTGTTTGGGTTTAGTAATCATTTAAGATTAAAATATTAACTTGTAGGGTTTATTAGTTCCTTTCATTTTTAATATTGATCCCTTAGGTTTGTTAATCTTTTATGTTTATAATATTTATCCCTTAGGTTTACTAATTTAATTGTTTTATAATATTAATAATCCCATGGATTTATTAATCACTTGGGTTGAAAATTCTAATTCATAGGGTTTGTTGATATTATGTGTTTTAATATTGATTCGTGGGTTTTGTTGATCATTTATGTTTATAATATATATCCATGTTTATAATATTAAAATCTTTGGTTTATTGGTCGCTTCAGTTTATAGTATTAATAATCACGTGTGTTTATTAATCCCCGATGTTTTCAATATTAATCCCTTGTGTTTTTTAATCACTTGGGTTTATAATATTAGTCCCTTTCATTTATTAATTCCTTGAGCTTGTATTATTAAACCCTTGGGTGTAATGGTGCCATGGGTTTTTAATATTAATATTTTTTTTAGTTTATAACCTAATCCCTTGGGTTTATTGTTAATAATATGAGATATTATTAATGTTTAATAATGTTTTGAAAATTAATATTTATAATGTTATAATAGTGAAACCTGGTTGAAAATTGGTTTATAATCTTTGCCAACCATGGTCAACCATGGCTCAATCTCACATTGTGACAAAAAAAATTTCAATATGAAAACCAAACATTGTGAACCATGTTCAACCATGGTCCAATGTCACATTGTCACAAAGTTTGTCTCAATATAAATATAGACCATGGTCCAATGTCACATTATGAAAAATATTGTCTCAATATGATAATGAGTCATGGTCAGCCATCGTCAACCATGGTCGAATGTCACATTGTGAAAAACATTGTCTCAATATGAAAATCAACCGTGACCAACCATGGCTATCCTTAGTCCAACGTCGCATTATCACAAAGGTTGTCTCAATGTTAAAATCTACCATGCAGGTAAACCATGATCAACCAAATTTATTTTATGGTTTATAGTATTTCTATAAGGGTTTATAATATTAATTCCTTGGGTTTATTATTATTCCTTTAGGTTCATTAAATCCTAATTTTCTAGTATTAACATATTGGGTTAATTATTTCCTTGGGTTTATAATATCAATCAATTGGGTTTATTAATCTAAGGGTTCATATTCCTCCGGTATAAAATTATTCATAGCATTTGTTATCCTTTGTTATATAATATTAATATTACTCAAAATTATTTCATACAATTGGTTAATGTTTATTATATAATATTAATATTAGTCAATATATTAACATTACTATATATCATTAATAATAAAAAATTAATATTGGAAAAAAATTTATCAATATAACACTAAAAATAATTAAAAAAATATTATTTATAATGCCATAATGTTAAAAAAAAATAAGTAATAATTATTGATATTAAAAATTAGCAAATATTATTGTCTATAGTTTCACAAAAAATATTTCAAATATTAATGTGAGATATTATTAATGTTTATTATATAACATTAATATTAGTTATTAAAAATATTAATATTAACATATATAATTAATAATAATAAATTAATATGGGAGACAATAACGTCATTAATATAATATTAATAATTTATATAAAAATAATATTTATAATATCATAATGTTCTTAAAAAAAATATTAAAGTAATAGTTATTAATATTAATGATGATGATGAATTAACGTCCATTAATACCAATGAGTCTGTCAAACCTTAAAATATCAATATTAGTATATTTCATTAATAATAACAAATTAGTACTGAAAACAATATTTTGAGTAACATCATTATAATATTAATAATGTTTAGAAAAATAATATTTATAATTTTATAATCGTGAAACCTTGTTTAATATGCTCTAGCATATTCATGAACCATTTTTGTCATAATATTACATTTAAGTTTAAGTTTCATAATATTGAGTTTAAGATTAGGGTTTATAATACTTGCTTCAATACCAGGGCTTTTATTATTGCGTTTAATAATACAGCTTATAATATTAATCCTATGGTTCAATATAAATGTCATGTGTTTATAATGTTTGTCAACTATGGTCAACCATGGTCCAATCTCACATTGTGGCACAAATTTTCTCAATATGAATACCAAACATTGTGAACCATGGTCAACCATAGTCCAATGACACATTGTGACAAATATTATCTCAATATAAATATCAACCATGGTCCAATGTCACATTATGAAAAGGATGGTAAGAATATGGAAATCAACCATGGTCAACCATTTTCAACCATCGTCAAGCATGGTATGATTTCACATTGTGGCAAATATTGTCTCAATATTAAAATCAACCATGGCTAACAATTCTCATCCTTGGTCCAATGTCACATTCTTAGAAATATTGTCTCAATGTTAAAATCAACCATACACATAAACCATGGTCAACCATGCTTATTTTAGTGAGCTTATAGTATTTTTCTATTACTTTATATACCTAGGGTTTATAATTTTAATCTCTTGGGCTTAATAGTATTCCCTTGGGTTTATAAACTCTTGGTTTGTTAGTATTAATCCCTTGGGTTTACTACATTTACTTTATTAATGTAAGGGTTCATATTTTTAGGGTATACAATTATTCATAGGGTTTATAAAATCCTTGGGTTTAATATATATATATATATATATCTATATATATCTATATATATATATATATATATATATATATATATATATATATATATATATATATATATATATATATATATATATATATATATATATATATATCGTGTTTATAACCATGGTCAACCATAGTCTAACATCATATTGTGACAACAATTTTTTCAATATGAAAATAAAGCATTGTGGATTGCGGCTTTGCGACAAAGGTTGTCTCAATATGAAAATGGACTATGGTCAATAGTTACTTTGGTTTATAATATTAATAATTCCTCGGGTTTATAATCTAATCATTTAGGTTTCTTAGTCCCTTGAGTTTGAAATATTAATTCATAGGATTTATTGAGCGCTTCAGTTTTTAATATTAGTTTGCTGATTTTAATGATTTTTTGGGTTTATTAATCGCTTGAGTTTATTAATTTTGTGTATTTATAATATTAATAATCTCTTTGGTTTATAATATTAATCCCTTGGGTTTTCTAATTCTTTGGATTGGTTATATTAATCAATTGGATTTTTTATATTAATAATTCATTATGTTTATTAATATTTTGTTCAATACTAGGGTGTATAATATTGGGTTCAATACTTGGGATTATAATCTTTGGTTTAATACTAGGCTTTATAACACTAATACCATGATTTCATATAAATCCCATGCATTTATAATCTCTGTCAACCATGGTCAACCATGGCTCAATCTCACATTGTGACAAAACGTTTCTCAATATGAAAACCGACCATTGTGAACCATGGTAAACCATGGTCCAATGTCACATTGCGAAAAACTATTGTCTCAATATAAATATCAACCATGTTCCAATGTCACATTATGGAAAATATTGTCTCAATATGAAAATCAACAATGTTCGACCATCGTCAATCATGGTGCAATGTCACTTTGTGACAAATATTGTCTCAATATGAAAATCAACTATGGCCAACCATGTCGATTCTTTGTTGAACGTCTCATTCTAACAACCATACATGAAAACCTTAGTCAAACATGTCTATTTTAGGGCTTATAGTATTTATCTAAATGTTTATATACCTAGGGTTTATAATATTAATCCCTAGGATTTAATATTATTCTCTCGGGTTTTTAAACTCTTTTTTTATAGTATTAATCCCTTGGATTTATTATTTCCTTAGGTTTATAATATCAATCAGTTGGGGTTATTAATATAAAGGTTCATATTCCCAGGGTATTAAATTATTCATAGGGCTTATAACATTAATCCTTGGGTTCAATATAAATACCTTGTGTTTATAATCATGGTTAACCATAGCCCACATCACATTGTGACAAAATCAACCATGGTTAAGTATGAAAATCAACCATGGTGGAACAACGGTTTTCTCATTATGAAAATGGACGATGGTCAACCATTTCATTTTAGGGTTTATATACATTGGATTTATAATATTAATCTCTTTGATTTAATATTATTCCCTTGGGTTTATAATACCTTGCGGTTTTATAATTAATCCCTTAGGTTTATAATATCAATCCCTTGGGTTTATTTATCTAAGCATTCATATTACTTGGGTATAATATTATTTATAAGGTTTATAATATTAACGCTAGGCTTGAATATAAATCCCTTTGATTTATAGTCATGGTCAACCATGGACCACCATGGTACAATATCACATTGTGAAAATATTATCTCAATATGAAAATCAACTATTGTCAATCGTGGTTGACCATGGTCCAAACTCACAGTGTGAAAAAGAATGTGTCAATGTGAAAACCAACCATGTAAACCATGGTCAACCTTGTTTATTCTAGGGTTTATAGTATTTATCTCAGGGTTAATATACCTAGGGTTATAATATTAGTCCCTTTGGTTTAATAATATCGTCTTGTGAATATTATCACTTCGGATTTTATTATTAATACCTTTGATTTATTATTACTAGGGTATAGTATTATTCATAGGATTTATAGTGTGAATCCTAGGGTTTAATATAAATCACTTGTTTTTAGAATCATGCTCAACCATGGTTAAATATTTTTAATTTAGGGTTTATAATATTTTTGATAAGGTTTATATACATTGGGTTTATAATGTTTATCCGTTGGGCTTAATATTATTCCCTTCGGTTTATAATCTTTTGAATTTTTAGTGTTCATACGTTGGGTTTATAATCCTTTGGATTTTTAGTGTTGATCCCTTGCGTTTATTATTGTTTTGGATTTATAATATTAAGCTCTTGGGGTTATTAATCTAAAGTTTGACATTCCTTCATTATAATATTATTCATAGAGTTTATAATTTAATCTTTATTTTTTATATAAATCTATTGGGTTCACAGTTCATTGTTTAATAAATTATTATTAAATGAATATTATTTTTATTATTATTATTAATAAAAATAATTAATTAAAAAAAATAATATTTTAAAAACATAATTAATAGTTAATAATTTAAATTGAATTAATTAATTATTATTATCGTTTAATTAATTAATTATTATTCATTAACATTATTAATTGATTAATGAGGGTTTGAGAGAGAGCATGAGCGTTTCTTCCTTCCTGCAATGGCACTACACTTGTAAACAAAATCTCGCTGGTGATACTGCAGTCCTGAGGTGCTGTAATTCCGTCACGTTCTGCGCACGGGCCATGGCATCCACGGCAGGGGGAGGCGATCAACTTCCCCCTACAAATGAAGATCAAAACAAAGCAGCTACGGAACAAGGTAGATATGTCCCTGTCTCAGAGGGAATGGACCAGAGCAAATATTCCCCCCATTCGTAGGCAACCGAGCCCACTCAGAACTACCCTGCAGCGGTCTCAGTTACATGCAGCGGTCTCAGTTACATGGCTGCGGAAATACCAAAGATCGATCTACCGAGTCACCATATAAATGCTCAGATATAGTACATGAAAGACCATGCACTCATTGGAAAGTTCATTGGTTTCTGGCCTACTGAAAAAGCATTACAGGGATGGATAGCGACAAAATGGAAGCCCAAGGGACACGTTACCCTTCAGTTAGGGCTAAAGGGCTTCTTCACTGCTGTTTTCAACTGCATCGAAGATAGAAACAGGGTTTTGGATGAGGGACCCTATTTCTTTAACTCTGTCGGCCTATATCTCAGAGACTGGGTAGAACGCTTCAACCCGGACAAATAAAATTTCAACTGGGCCCTGGTTTGGATTAGGTTATACTCGCTCCCTTTAGAGTACTAGGATGAAGAAACCCTCATAGCCATTGGCAGAGGGCTAGGATAATTCATCAAAATAGCTAAGGAAACCAAGCTTCGAACATATACCTCTTACGCGTTGATTTGTGTCTTCATGCAACTGGAAAGAGCGCTTTCGGACGCGGTAAGTTTGTATCATGATGAATTTGAATGGATTCAACGCCTTGATTATGAGCATGTTCCTTTTAGATGCCGAAGATGTCATGCCCACAGGCATCTGTTCAGACACTTCCCACTCAACAATGCTACTAAGAGAAATGAATCTGCTGATAAATTTGAGGCAGATGGGTTTACTAAAGTCTGAAACCGAAAGAAGCATAATAAAAATACCCCTTCTGGTAACGAAAACCCCAATACACGAACCACTGCCCCACTACCAGCAACAGTTTTGAACTCCTTGCTCAACCAGACCCATCTGGAGATCCCCCTCCCGATTCCCCTGCTCAGCCCCCCAATCCATCCCATCCTGCTGCTCCCCCGTTTCCTGCCAATTCCAAGCTTCGCCCTCCAAATATGGAAAATAGGGAGAGTATGAGATCCAAGAAATCCCTCGATTCAGATCTTGATGAAGGTAATTCAAAAGGAATGGATGTTGATAAAACCTTGCTTAAACCTAACCTCACCAATCAAGAAAACCATGAGATTAGTCAACTCAGTCTCATGGACGAAGATTTTGAGGGTTTCAAGCTGGGAGAACTTGACCTTCTAAGTTTAGAAGATGCATGCAAATGCAAGGATTTTGAAAAAATAAAACCCAGCCAGATTGATACCCTTGAGGTTGGGCTATCCAAAGCTTAGCAACATAAGAAACTGGGTATCCAACCAGGAATTCATTGGGATGCTCTAAAGATTACAAAAGAATCCAAGAAAAGAGGTCGGAAACCAGATTGGCAATGCACCATCATGTTAGGGGAAATGTTGGTGGAGTCAGGATGATATCCCAAGCTCACAAGATTCTATAAACCACTTCCAAACGCTTCCTCATGAAGCTAATCTCATTGAATGTAAGAGGGCTAAACAGCCCCAGGAAATACAGAATGATCAAAATCTTGATACAGCAAGAAAGACCACAGATTATCTTTCTTCAAGAAACTAAATGCAATAGTGAGGCCCTTGGCAAGATTCTCACCAAAGCCTGGCCTGGATGTCACTCAGTTGCAGTAGATGCCTTTGGCTTTTCAGGAGGACTAGTTATAATCTTGGATATGCAAGCCATTGAGCTTGGGGATTTTCATGTAGCCCACAATCTCATACAAGCCACTTTTCATCTTATAGGCACTAACATGCATGGGCACCTATCAAATGTCTACTTCCCACAAGATCTGGCAAGCAAGATTGCGTTGTTGAAAATCATGGAGATCCTAAACTCCAACAGAACTCATCCTTTATGGATTTTGGGGGGAGATTTCAATATGCTAACAAAGATGGAAAAAAAATCAGGGGGTCGTTCTAGATTGGATCTGGATAGCTCTCATTTCCAAGATTTCATAAGCCAAAGCTGGCTGATTGATCTTCCTTTCTCTAATGGGATGTATACTTGGAATAAAAAAATAACTGGAAGTCATCATATAGCATCTAAGTTAGATCGCTTCTTAATTTATGATAATGCTATCCATCTGGGGGGAGACATCACTGCCTCCATTCTTCCTATTTCAAGCTCGGATCACTAGCCCATCTCTCTATAATGGAAGAGACCTAATCAACACTTGAAGCGTCCTTTCCACTTCGAAGCCTTCTAGCTCGAACAACCCTCTTTCCAGGATCTAGTTCACACTGTCTGGAAAAGCTTTATCCCTCCAAAAGGTTCCAAGATGTTTCAATTCCAGCAAAAACTACGGTTTCTCAAATCCCAAATTAAAAATTGGAACCACTCAGTTTTTGGGAATATCTTTCAGGAAAAGAAAGCTCTTGAACTCAAAATGGCAAAGACTCAGCAAGAAATTATCAATCAAGGTAGAACAAAGCTCCTCAAAAATTAGGAACAAAGACTCAGCAGTAGTTGAATGAGAGATACAAATAAGAAGAAATCCTTTGGAGACAAAAGTCCAGAGTACGTTGGCTTAAGGAAGGTGATAGAAACACTAAGTTTTTTCATCACTCCACTATACAAAGAGTAATGAGCAATTACATTGGCCACATTACAAATCAACACGGAGAGTGGTTGGAAAATCATGAGGATATGGAGCGCGAATTGCTGGATCATTTCAAAACATTTCATCAAGAACCTCCACTCTGCAGATAAGTGGCTATCAACCAGATCATCCAACTCATTCCCAAGATAATAATAGAGGAACATAACCAAATGCTACTGAGACCTATTTCCTTGCATGAGGTAGAGGTAGCATTGGCCAAAACTAAGATTGGTAAGGCCCCAGGCCCAAACGGATTCACCTCTAATTTCTTTCATCACTTTTGGGATCTCATCAAGCTAGAATTATGGTAATTAGTGGACGAATCAAGATCAATGCATTGGCTGATACCCTCTCTCAATGCTACTTTCATAGCTCTAGTACCAAACGAAGACCAACCAAGAAACCCAGACAAGTTCCAGCCCATCGCATTATGCAATGTGATCTACAAGATAATCTCAAAATTCATTGACAATCGTCTCAAGCTTCCTCTTCCCATGCTCGTCTCACCAGAACAAACTAGTTATGTGGAAGGTCGACAAATTCTAGATGGGATCATCTTAACGCATGAAGTCATCGACTCCCTAAAGGTCAGCAGAAAAGCAGGTATGCTCCTTAAAATTGATCTGTCAAAGGCTTTTGACAAATTGAGATGGACTTATATTCAAAAGATCCTGGAAGCTTTTGGTTTTAATCAAATGTGGATAAGATGGGTCATGAATCTTATCTCCTCCCCTTTTTACTCCATCTTGTTAAATGGGATTCCCTCTCATCGTTTTTCTCCCACTAGAGGTATCAGACAAGGAGATACTTTATCTCCCATCCTTTTTGTGCTTATGGCAGAAGGCCTTGGACGTCTTATTCAAAACGCTCTTCTTGCTTAGAAGCTGAAAGGCATCTCTCTTCATGGCTCACTGGCCACCACCCATCAACAATTTTTTGATGATAATATGCTCTTTGGCCACCCTTCAGTGCAAGAAGCCCGCACGTTTAAATCCATCCTGAATTTTTTTTCTGATTCCTTTGGCACCTCTGTTAATGCTGCCAAATATCAAATTATTTTCATCAATACTCTTGTTCCAACTCAAGCCAGCATAGCTCGTATCCTTGGCTTTTCTATTGCCTCCCTTCTTGCTAAATACCTTGGTGCCCCCCTTATTGATTCTGCCATCAAGCATTCCTCTTGGGACATTCTTCTTGAAAATATTGAAGCCCGTCTCTCCTCTTGGACCTTCAGAGCCCTTAATATGGCCAGTCGGCTCGTTCTCATCAAAGTTGTCCTTCAATCTATGCCCTTATACCTCTTTTCGGTCTTGGCAGCACCAAAATGGGTCCTTAACCAAATTAAAGCCTGGCAGTGCAAATTCCTCTGGGTTTCCTCAGGAGAAAACTAGAAATGGGCACTTATAAACAGGAATACTGTTTGCACCCCCAAATAAGCTGGAGGTCTCGGTCTTAGGGATCCTACTCACAGCAACAAAGTCATGGGGGCTAGAATCTGGTGGAAGTGGATATCAAATACAAGCATGCCCGGGCCAAAATCTGGATAGCGAAATATGCCAATAATAGACCCTCTAAAGAACTAATCCAAATTTCCCCTGAAGCTCTTGGCTCTCTTATTTGGACTGCTGCCAAGCAACATAGTGACCTGATTCAACAACACAGCTTCTGGGAAATTCGGAACGGAGGCTCAACCAGATTCTGGATGGATGCCTTGCAGGAGAAACCAAAAATCTCGGACATCCTCAATCAACTCAACAGGGGCAACACAATTACTCAGCATGAAGATAAGGTCAATCAACACTAGCTCATGGAAAATTTCAACGGATATCGGCAATGGATGCAGGCTACTCTTATCGCTCCCCAAGCTCTGGAAGATATCAGGGAAGCCATCAGCTCTGAATTAAGACAAAGAAAGATCAGATGGTCAGAGGAGCCAGATGTACTTAGATGGGGATACTCTACTATAGGAGTGTTCTCCACCAAAGAAGCCTACACTCTGACTCTTGCTTCTTCCAATCCTTGTGATCCAATTTGGCAGCGTGTCTGGGCTCTAGGCATTTGGCCCAAAGTTTCGACCTTCCTTTCGCTTCTTAGCCACAGATAATTCTCACTTGGGATAACTTGACTAGAAGGGGTTTCATTGGGCAATCACGATGCCCCAATTGCAACCAATGCAACGAAACCGCTTAGCATCTTATGATCTCTTATAATCTGGCAAACACTCTTTGGGAGAAAATTAGTTTTCGCTGCCAAAAGAGAAAACCCACAGAAGAGCTAACCTATACCATCTGTAACTAGCCCATGCTGCCCTACTCTAGCGCACTTCTTAACTCTCTCTAGCTACTCATCCCAGGCCTTCTTTATTGGTCGATCTGGAAGGAAAGGAACAAAAGAGTATTTAGGAGCCAATCGATGCCTATAGAAGTTATCTGGAATGTCTTCTGCAATAATCTTCAAGAGTCTCTTACTCTTCTCAGTTGGAAGGAAGAGGACCTCCCCACTAAGACTCAGAAAAGTGCTATTTGGGAGAACTGGCAACTCAAAATCAAGTGAACCTCATCTGCTCCGGCAAGAAATAAGCAGCGAATCCCTGATTTTTGGTCTCCCCCCCCACAGGAGTTGTCAAATTAAATTTCGATGGGGCATATAAAGGCAATCCGGGGTGGGCATGATTTGGTGGTATCTTCAGAGACTGTAAAGGGAATCCTCTCACAATTTATTTTGGCTAGCTTGGATGGGACACCAACAACTCTGCGGAGCTAGAAGGTCTCTGGCAAGGTCTCTGCTTAGCTCAACAAAACAACTTTTTTCCAATTTTCATTGAAGGAGACTCCCAAGTGCTCATCAATATGGATAATCACTTGCTTATGGGATCCAATGCCGCCAAGGTTTCCACCAGCTGGAGGTTAAACGCCAGACTAGAACTTATGGAAGCTTGGCTCAAAAATAATAATGTTGTATCCTTCTCTCATATCAAGCGCAATGGCAATAAGATTGCTGACTACCTTGCTAATCTGGGAGTTGAAAGCACAGATACTCTCAAACATGGTCCGCTTAGCATTATCATTGAAGATGCCAAGCTCCAGGAATGCAGCACTTTGGTGCACAAGCATACCTCAGTTTTGGATGCGGATGCCACCAATCCTTGATGGGACGCTCCTTTGACACCGCCTCCCAAGGACGTCAATGTGGGTTGACCATCTGGCCTCCCACAAGAGCATTAAAGAGGGCATTCAATATGCCACCCTGCGAGCCATTAACATAGCTATCTAGAATCATGGATGCTTAGTGCATTTCACCTGGTTCACTTTGGCTTCTGATATGGATTTCGGTCTCTTGTATGGAAATTTCTCTATCTGCACCACCACTTCTCAGCGTCAAAGTTCTTGCCCGCCCACCTGCGCTGACCCTAGAACTCGAACGCAGACTGGCAGGCGTTGTGTGCTTTTTGCTGCTTGGAGACTGTTCCTGAGTTTCATTTTACACATAGCAAGTTCTGTTGTTCGAATTCTCTGTCTATTTCTTCCAGCTCCCCGTCGTCGCTTGTCCTTTTCCCTTTCCATCAGTCTCTCCCTTTTACCATGCCTATATTGTGCCATCGCATGCGATGTCATCGCGGATCTAGCTGTGGCTACGTCATTCAATCTCGGTCCTCTCCCAGTTCAGACTCCTCCTCCGAGGATTTCAGTTACGACCACATTCCGGAAACTAGAAGTCGCATAGGTCGGCTTCGGTCCACTGAATTTTCTCACCCCGTTTCGTGTCCTCCACCTCCCCATGTGCTCTCCTCTGCACCTCAAGCATTGCATTCCAATGCTACTCTTGCTCCCCCTCCGTTTTCCTCCACTCCCCTGCGTCAAACATCTCAACAAGCGAAGTTCAGACTTGATTGTTCTTTTGCTAGGCCGGTCATCACGGCGTATGTCACGGTCACCATTCGTGAGGAGATCGGCCTATCCTACCCCCCCCCCCCCATGGTCACTATCCCTAGTCCCTCTATCTTATTCCCTGGCCCCAGTGCTACCCCTGACCCCGCCTCTGCCGAAAATGCCAAGGTCTCCTTGGCTCAGTTGAACATTGCCCGTGACGTCTCATTACAGGCTTAGATGAAGGATGGTGAGGACAAATACAAGGCGTTTCCCTCAATTTATGAAGGCGGAAGCAGCGATGAGTACAAATGCAGAATCGTCGAGGAAGCGCCTTCTCCTGCCAATGATCAGTACTCTGGAAGTCCTTCAGAGGTTTTTTTTTCTTATGCATAGTATTCCTAGGTTTATTCTGGCTTTTTTGTTTAATCACCCTCTACTTGCAGAGTGGATAGTTTTATTAATTGTAATTTTGATAAACTATATGGTTCAAATGCCGGCTTCCCCTATGAAGGCAGAAATTCTTAACTTTCAGGGACTAGTTTCCCCTCTATGGGTAGTCCAAACTCCTGTTTTTCGTAGCAATCAAGCCCTGCGCTCACGCTTTCTCAGTTGAGGTAGCGGCAGTTTTGTACTTATATGTTATATATTAATAGATTTAGCATTACTCAGATAATATATATATATATATATATATATATATATATATATAGATATATAATTATTATTATTATTATTATTATTAATTGATTAATATTAATATTTATGTGGTTGGGTGTATTAATTATTATTAATATTTATTAATTAATAAATAATAATAATGATATAATTAATTAATTAATAATTATATTATTAGTTAATAATATTATATTACTAGGAATATTATAATATCAATATTAATGATATTCAATTTAAATAATCATTATTTTATAATGATTATCAGTAATAATGATATTCATTATTTAATAATAATAATAATAATGAGTTAGTATTAATCATTTGGGTTTGTTGATATTTTAGGTTTATAATATGTATCTCTTGAGTTTACTAATTCGTTGGATTTATAATACAATAATATATAGGCTTTTTTTATTTCTTGGATTTAAAATGTTAATCCCTAGAGTTTATTAATACCATGTGTTTTAAATATTGATTGCTTGGATTTGTGAATCTTTAGATTTATAATATGTATCACTTGTGTTTACTAATGCATTGTGTATATAATATTAAACTCTTAGTTTTATTAATCACTTTGATTTATATTAATAATAACTATTTAGGTTTATGATTTAATCATTTGATTTCTTAATCCTTTGAGTTTAAAATATTAATTCTTATAGGAAAACAATATTTTAATAATTAATTAATTAATTAATAATTTAGACTGAATTAATTAATTATTATTATTATTATTGTTTAATTAATTACTTATTATTCATTAAAATTATTAATTGACTTTTATTAATATTTAATTGGTTGGGTGTATTAAATATTATTAATATTTGTAAATTTATAATAATAATATTATTTATTAAATTATTATTAATCATTAATAATGATATTATTAATTAATTAATAATTATATTTTAATTACTAATATTTTATTACTATTGATATTATACTATGATTATTAATGATATTAAATATAAATAATTATTAATAATAATGATATTCATTATTTATTATTAATGATGATGATGATGATGATGGTTAACGTCTAGTGGGACCAATTTTTGGTCTATCGGACCTAAAGAAAAGAGTTATTTAGTTTGATTTAAGATTTTATTCCTATGCTCGAAAAGCTTGGACAGAAGCCTCCCGAATTCACTATAATTTTGACATCTTAAAAGGATAGGAAGGTCAGTATTGCAACAAAGATTATGAAATTGAGCTCTAATGTGGTTGTACGTGGGGCACTCTAAGAGGAAGTGATTTTCATCCTCAATGTTCATATTCTCACAGAGATGGTAGATCCTTTCCATCCATGGTGTTTTAGGAACTATCCAACGACCTGTTTCACTGTGGAGCTCATGAGAGTTCATTCTAACCTTGGCTATATTAATTTTCTTCTTTGAGCTAGTTAAAATAGAGACATACTTTTGATCTTCTAGGGTGGGGTTGATGACCTCCTTATAATATCTTAATTTCCTTTTAGGTGCTAGATCTTTCTCACACCACATTTTTTCTTTGAACTTAGAAGTAACAATTTTTTTAATGTTATTAATGTTTTGAAATGAAACATTCTCACCGATCTCCTAATGGTTTAACCAGGCCCTGGTGTCTTTATACCAACCTCTTTTAAGCCTTAGGTGGTTTTGGATGGAATTTAAGGCTAGCTTAGGAAGTCTATGGTGTTCTATATTATTGAGCTTGTGCCTGTACAACAGAAGCCTAGTCATAGCTAGGCTCTCGATAGGGGAAAGACTCACTTCTATAAGTAGAATAGGATATGGTGTATTTCTTTTAATTTTAAGGTTATATGTGATAAAACACTTATGGATTTGCTCAATCCTTCTCCAGGATTCTATAGAGATGCTGCAACCCCAAACCTCACATCCATATAAGATAACAGGAGTGATTAAAGTTTCAAAGAGGAACTTCTTTCTATCCCACATTACGGGGTTCTCCATTTTACAATTATTTTCAAGAAAAAAATAAGCTTTCCACCCCCATTAATCCTTTTCTGAATGGTATAGTTTCAGTTGAGCTTGTGATGAATATCAATTCCTAGGTACTTGTAAGAAGACACTTCCTCCAAGTTACTATTTCCATACATAAAATTAGCATAAGTGTCCTTCTTGGATTTGATAATCATAACTTTTTTTTTTAGTGTGAACAGACATACCCATGGTAGAGAATTTTTTTTTAAGAAGTCTAAGTTGCTTATCAAGATCATATGGGCACCTTGCGAGAAGAATGATATTGTCAGCATAGAGAAGAAGGATTATGACTATCCCAGCTAAGATCGTGCCAACACATCCTTCTTTCTCTAAACAACCTTCTAGCTTGTCGATGTAAATGCCAAATAGGGTAGGGGAGAGGAGGCAACCTTGTTTAACTCCGATAGTACACTTAATATCTTTTGAAAACCCCTCATTGCTCTTTAACTTGGCAATTACATTCTTGTATAACCTTATAGCGGCCACTCTTAGCTCAAAAGGAACATTTAGCTCTTATAATCTATTCCATAGGTTGTTTCTAGGAACCGTATCGAAAGTCTTTCTAAAGTCCACAAAGTAACAGAAGAGATTGGATTTATCATTGCAACATTCCTGCACAATGATCCTAAGCGTAACGAGGTGGTCCGTTGTTGAGTGATGCCTTCTAAAACCCACTTGGCCTTTAGCCCGCTTACCTTCAATTTCAAGCCAAATTCTCAACTTATTTTCCAAAATAATACCATATAACTTGGCTAAGAGAGGGCTGATCATAATTTTCCGATAATTAGAGGGGTTATTTGTATCCCCACTTTTAAAATTAGGGATAATGAGGCTGTGAGTCCAAGGTTTAGGGAAACCTTTCTTGACTGCTTGGTTGAAAAGCTTGTGGATGTGGGGGATGAGGACATGACCTCCAATTTTTAAGATTTCCGCCTGGTAACCTTCAATATCTTTAGGTTTCCCATCTGCCAGACGTTTAACCCCAAAATCAATGTCTTCTAATGAGAAAAATTCTTTCGTTGTGAGCAAGGTTTCAAAGTTATCCCTGGCATTTGGAGATTCATAAAGCTTTTTAAGCTAGGAATTCCAGTCGTGTAAAGCAATTTTATTATTATATTTAGTTTTCCTAGTCAGAATCTGCCTCCAGAATTTCTTACGAGCCAATTTAGAGAGGTGTAAGAGATTCTCTTGTCTTTTACGAATATATTGCCTTTTTTTCCTTTTAGTTAGGACTTTATAGATTTTTATCTTGTCAATTTTGAGAGATTCATCAACAATTTCCTTAATTTGTCTCCTAGCACTTTTACAATCTTTGTCATACGGTGGGTTGGTTCTGCTATTTATTTTATTATTTGAGAATTCAATTGAGAACTTGTTAATAGAATATGAGAGGGTTGTAGTACAATTATGATAGAGGTCATCTATGTTCTCTATAGTAGATAAAGGAAGAAAATTAGTTTTTAATTCATTTATAAAGAGATTGTTTTTATTTTTATCAAAGATTAAATTCTTTTGACTATAAGGATTACCTTCAATGGGATATCTATGCATGACAAAATTGAGAGTTATGAGTAAAGGCCTATGATCAGAGTCAGGCTTGTGGTCATCTCAGATGTAAAAATTTATTTTTTCGTTGTATAAAGGGAGATCGGAAATAACATAGTCTACCACGCTGCTGTGAAGCCCATGGATGCAGGTCATATGGCTAGAATTGGGCCACTTCTTTAGACCATTTCAAATTATGAGATCCTGAGCACTACAAAGCTCGACTAGCTCCGACCCAAACAAATTATCCCTGAGGTCTTCAGAGCTCCTTTTTTATCGGCTAGCGAGAGTAATGTCTTCTTCTAACCAAAGAGGATTAGGGTTGGGATTATTGCTTAGAACAATAGCTTGGTTGCTTGAATTTCGAGCATTAAAGTCACCAATTAAAAGGATATTAACTTCATTCCTTAGACTAGAAATATCATTCTCTAAACCATTCTAAGGACTATTTTTATCTAGATTATTTTTCTTATAGAAGTTAGAATTAATGGGGGGAAAATAACAGATTTCTATGTAGGTCTTTTTATCATTAATGTCAGAAATCTCAATCCAACTATATCGATTGTAAGGGTCATTTTTATAAATACTAGCATGGGGCGAGATGTTCTTCTTAATGTAGCAAGCTATGCCCCCAATGCCTCTATGAGAGGATCGCTTGTTCCAGGTAGACCATAGTGCAAAGCCATCTATGTTAGGGACCTTAGATTCTTCGTGCTCCCAAGTTCCAACAAGCAATATAATATCAACATCATTTCAGATCCAATTGAGCTTGGGGCCTTTGTTCCATGGAAAGCCCCGACAGTTCTAAGAAATAATTCAGAGCATGTTGAATCTCTATTTATTACTATATTTTTGGTTTCTATCTCGAATAACAGCTTTTTTATTTCTGATTATTGCCCATTTTCCTTCTTTCCTAGCTTCTTTTACCTTTTGAACCTCCTTTCTTAATTCTTCTTGATCTTTTGGAATGAGATCTTCATTTATAAATATTCCCATTCCTTTTAGACTTGAGGTTTTACTAAGTATGGCATAATAATGGTCAGTAGAGCTCACCTTTATGTCATATTATTATTAATAATATTAAATTTAAATAATAATAATAATAATAATAAGAAGAAGTTAGTATTAATCATTAGGGTTTGTTGATATTTTAGGTTTATAATAAGGTATATTTTAGGTTTATTAACTTGTTGGGTTTATAATATTAATAATCTCGTGGGTTTATTAATATTTTGGATTTAAAATATTAATTCCTAGGATCTATTAATTCCATCTGTTTTTAATATTGATTGCCTGGATTTGTGAAACATTTAGGTTTATCATATTGATCCCCTATGTTTACTAATTCATTGGGTTTATAATATTAAACCTTTAGGTTTATTAGTCACTTTGGTTTATAATATTAATATTTATATATTTCTTAATCCCTTGAGTTAAAAATATTAATTCCTAGGGTTTATTAATCTTTTCGGTTTTTAATATTAGTTTGTTGACTTTATTGGTTTCTTGGGTTTATTAGTTGTTTGCATTTATAATATTTATAATGTTAACAATCCCTTGAGTTTTCTTATTCATTGCATTTATAACATCAATCCCATGAATTTTTTAATTATTTGAGTTGGTTATATTAATTCTTTAAATTTATAATATTAATAGTCTCTTGGGTTTATTAAACCTTAATGTTAAGGGTTAAATATTATTCATAGGGCTTAATATTAATCCTCATTGGGTTTATAATATTAACAATCTCTAGGGTTTATAATATTAATAATCATGCACTTTTATCAATTTTTTAGGTTTCCATTATTAATACCTATGCTTTATTGATTCCTTATGTTTTTAATATTGATCCCATGGACTTCTAGATCCCTTACTTTTATAATAATTTTTTTGGTTTCATATATAATCTATATATTTGATACTTTTTAATTTACTTTAAGTAAATATATGAAAGATATTAACATTTATATTAATAAACATATAGTAATTTTTCATGATATTAGTGAGAGATTCATATTATAAATAATGATAACAAACTACTATTATTATATTATAATTTAATTTATAATTGTTAGTATATTGACACAATTTTATAATATTACATATTTTTATTATATATATATATATAATATTTTAGTTATAATATATAATATGTATATACTTAATATTATTAATATATTTTAAGTAATTAGATAAAATATATCGAAAATTATTTTTTTGAATATCTAATAATTATCTAGGATAATATAATGGTGACAAGAAATACATAATAATAATAAATAAATGTTATTATTATGTTATGTGTGAATTATATTATATTTTAAATTTAACTATTAATATATTAACAAAATTTATGTAATATCTAATATTATATTAATTTATAAAATAATAAATATATAAGTATAAAATATATCTAGTCTTGATGAACTACATTGTTTGGTTCAAAACACATCAAACACACCAAAAATGTTTATTTGAACGTGATTATTACCGAAATAATTCTACATAATTTTACAATGGATCAAAAAAGCCAAGATTCAATAAATAATAAGGCTATTATTATTTTATAGTTATTAATAATCATAAATAGTTAGCTTTTAAAAAAATATATTTAACAATTATTAATATGGTGGGTGGGGGATATAACCCTATAGAGATATATCAACCACATTTAGTAGTTGTATATCAACCATATTGCTAAATCTAGTTCTAAATACATTTTAATACGTTTGTTTATCCGGATATATCAACCACATTAATAAATATAGTTATGCTAAAGTAATATTAATTTCTACCATTATCATTTCATTTGCATAGTATAATTATGTGGCCAACTTCATCTCCATTTACACATGTATGCATATATGGCCTCAACTTGTCATCCACAACCACATTTTTTTCCAAGTAGTCCAGTCATCTGATTAACGCAACATTACCTTCACAACAGCAGCATGTTGGTTCAACTCCAAATACCAATCTCTCACATTTGGACAGAGAGCATGGATATATTAGGAAGTCTCCTGAAACATCGATTTTCTTTCCTCGTTCACTTGGAGCCGTGGGATTATGCGCTACACATGGAATGCATTCATTGCAATTTGGCACT
Organism: Pinus albicaulis; assembly: GCA_034641835.2. NCBI lineage: Eukaryota > Viridiplantae > Streptophyta > Pinopsida > Pinales > Pinaceae > Pinus > Pinus albicaulis. The sequence goes on from CM076573.1 coordinate 671,865,634, forward strand.
CTCTTATTTGGCACTCTCTTATTTGGCACTCTCTTATGTCTCATATGATTGTTAATGGTGTTGTATATCCTACTCTCTCTTTGGGAACAATGTCTCCATGACATAGATGCCACCAATGTCCATACATGGATCCTTAGAGAATGCTAATGAACGTAGAAGGAGTCGTGTAATTGAAAACAATGCCACTCAAGTTGATAATAGCAAACAATATCAACTTGACATTGACCGAATATAACATGGAGAAGACACTCAGACAACCCTTATGATCAAGAACATTCCTAACAAGTCACTCAACTGTTAACTATATAAATGCCTGAAATTGTTTTTGGACACCTGTTTAGTCATCTTATGTTCTCGCTAATTTTTTTTGGGTCAGCTAAGAAGTCAAAGGAACATATTTGTAGGTACACATTAAAGATTCTTTTGTCTAATATAGATGAACAATTCCATGAAACTTACGATTTCATTTACCTGCCTATTTCTTCAAGGTGAGTTGATTTCAATTACCTACATATTTTCTTCAGGGTAAGGCTTTACAATCAATCTATTTTGTTGTTTCAGGAATCCTTAATTTGTTTGGATTATAACATCACGTGTTATTGTGTTTTATTATCCAGAATACTATTAAATGCACATGATATGTAATCTGCGATCACATCCTTGGGTTTGTCCTGATTAATTTTCCCGCTTCTTTTCATGCAAAGTAAGTATAATCTTGGCTACTCCTTCATCAATATGATCGATCCTTTGCATATCGTACCTTTCTTACAGGTTAAATTTCTTGTGTTTCTTATTCTCTAAATTTTTCATTTGAAATAGTTGGAGTGCAGTTTGCCAGATTAAGGCATATGCCAAAAATATTATTATATTTCCAAGTGATTCCAATCTTATCGATTAGTGTGTTTACGGAAATTATTTTTCTTGATTTAGTGTGTTAGAGAATGATGTAATTATATAATATATAATTGTATATATTATTATTGTATGCTTTGTTATGGCATGCAATTTGAAGCTCTAACATTCCATACAACTATTCATAGATATGTACAGTTTTGGTGGTTGAAGGTTGATTTTGTTTGATTTTGAATATCCAGGAAATGTGATTAGTGGGAGGTTTATTTATGTAAGCACACTTTATTGGCTTTATGGTGGTGGCTTACTCTGCCCCACACTCTTTTTTTTAATATATTCTCGATGTAATATGGATATTTAATAGATAAGTCAAAACATATTTCAAAAATCAAAATTGTGTACTGAGGTAATGCAACCTTTCCTTGCGGGCATTGTATGGTAAGAAATGGAAAAATTTCAACATTGAAAAGTTTGGTTTTCTTGTATTTTCTCAAATTCAGGGTAAATTCACGGTAAAGCAACTCTCATGAATGAGGGCAAACGTCGTCACCCCATTATTTTGTATTTAGAGAGTACAAATGTAGGCGATAAAGTGAGCCAATTAGTTATGTGCCATGTGAAAAGTTGTATATTACTATAGTCATGTAATGGAATCATGACTCCATTACATGAATGTTGTTTCCATGATAAAATTATAAATGGAGATGATGTGGCCTTGCTCCCATCTTGGTAATCATATGCATCTGATCAAGCAATAGTTTAGTAATTATATGCAATAGATATATGCTTACGATAGTGGTAATTTAGTAACTGTATGAAACATATATGTAGTTGTAAAGGAGGCAAGGATATTCTAGGAAACAATTTTAAAATTGCAACAATTGGTTAGGAGAAGAAGAATTAACTTCTTGTTATCATAGTGGGTGAGAGTGAAAAAACAAGAACACGAGAGGAATCCTAAGTTGAGATTCAGGTAAAATATTTGTATTTCTTTCAAGACAAATGTGGCAATTTTATCCTTTAGGGAATTTTGATGAAAGATTTTATTAAAGCATAAGAACGAGGCAAGATGTTTTTCTTCCAAAGGGCCAAGGTTAATAAGGAAGAAAAAAACAACCCGTACGACATGTAGATAATGTATATTGATCTTTTCTCCAATTTTCTTCTCAAATTACCCAGAAATAGGGCTCTTTAGATTCGTGGTTCAAACCTATGAACAAACCTCGAAACCAACACCTTCTCTTATTCTCTGTAAGGTCACCTTTACACATTTGTCCCTCCAAATATCTATTCATTGGATGACATACCTCAATCCACTTACCTACTTTACATTACTTTCTCAGTTTACGACCCTCATCTTCAAATATTCCAAGGGTCATGGCCCTTGGTCAGTGCATAGATTCATGGCACCTGTGGGATAGATCATTATGACAACGTTGCAGAGAAGAATAAGCCATCACCTAGGGAATATTTACCTGTGTCATATTCCTTTCAAGACAAATATCTTTTTCATTTACTTAGGTATTTATCTAGCCTAGAACATGCCATATGTTGGTCCTATTACTCACTTTACAAGATCCTTCTCTGTGTCCTAAAACCACACTCCTATTATCTGATTTTGGCCACACTAACTTCAAATCCAATCACATAGATAAGCACAACTAATGACATTATCAAAAGGTTTTAGTTCTTGTTTCTAAGGGTCTCGACCCTTCTTTTGATTATTGAATTGAGTGCATATGGAACCGACTTATGAGCATAGACTTAAGGGTGTAGCATCACGGAATATACCCTAACTATGGATCGACATTTTCATATAAATAGATCCCTCTTCATGTGCATATCCTACCTTACTCGAGGCTTGGATTCACTAAGGGAACTGTCCTCTTCTTAGAGAAGGAACTCATCCTACCACAAACCATTCATGCTCCTCCATTTGTCCTCCTAAAGGTGTTGCGGCCTTGGGTTTTATGACCTTATTTTAGGCTAGAATCACTTGAGATAAACCATCTTTTGGTGTATCCAAATGAGTCACAACTCTTTAATTTTTGTAATGTTTCATGAGGTTAATGTTAGCCCTCAATGGTGTTCTTTTAGCCCTAAACGACATGCGTTTCTTGGTGAAAACTGCAACTAACCAATACAATGGTTTCACTCATTTGACTTGAGCATAATATTGTTGCCTTAAGTCCTCCTTGGTCCTTTAAAGAGGATATACTTTCAAAAATGAATGAATAATCAATTTTTTTCTTGATTTCACATGGACATCATCGATACAAAACTCCAACGCTTGAGTTCTTTTCCCACAAACCATTTTTGTGGTGCAAGCTCACACAAACCTAGTACTTAGGGTTGCAGAGTTCCTCCCAAGATACACAAATCAACAGGAAAATGAATAATTATACTCAATTTCCCAAACTAAATTCACCGATAAAATTACACTTTATCCAACTACCTCTTTCCTAGCTTGTAGTGTTATTTTAGATGTGAAACACATGTTTCATATAGAAGAACATATTTATCAATGAAGGAAAAGATTTAAAAAAAGACTATATGGGATCCTTGTATGATGGTATTATGAAAAATGTAATCAAGATGAAGGATGATATTTTTATGCTACAAAATAAACTTTCCACAAATGCAAACAAAATATTTCAGCCTAGATAGTATATTAAATATTGTGATTCATAAAAGGGGGGAAGAAAAAGCTTTGGAGATAAATGATGATCTTATTCGTCTCATGGAAAAGTATTTTAAGGAAAAATTTAGTAATTCTAAGTAAGTGAATTAGAAAATGTCATAATCCAATGATATTTCTAGATTGAGTCTTCTGAATAAAAATCTACCAAGACTCTTGTTGTGGGAGTTGCAGGTCTATCTATTATACTGTTATAGTTGTGATAATCTTAACATTCATGGGCCAGGATTGTTGGGCTCCAATGGTAGCAGATCATTCAATTTTCCTCTTTACCAAAGTATTGATGAGGTTCTTATCTACTAGTGCATTAAAAGTTTCCATAATGCTATTCAAGTTACATTTTTCATGTTTATGCAAACATATTAATATGCTTTTGTGACTTCTCTGGAAAATTTCACATCTCTACTCTCTGTAGTTGAAATCAAGAAAATAAATATTTATGCAATTAAGGTTAGTAGAACTCATCTAATTGTATCTCCTCATATTTGGAAATGGTGAATTTTATTTTAGAAAGTATTTTTGAATGGAGATAAATTACTATCTAGTATGATGTTTCACATATATCTGATTTCTTGTGACATTTAAAACTTTTTTTTCCTGAATTTGGCACGTTTCCAATAGTTCCAACTTTTTCAAGTCCAAGTTTAATATTACTTTCTATTTATGATATTTTTCCAAAGGTTGAATTATATTTATAGACCCTTGTCAATATATTCCCAGGAAATATCTGCAACGTTTCTACCTACACTAGAAATTCCTTATAAAATATTATTGTGGATGTGTATAAATGGATAAAATAAAATGAGCATACAAATTGATTTAAACAATATTTTTAGTAAAACAAACATGGTTTTATTTCATGGCATGATATTTTTTAGATTATCCACCACTATTACCTTAGTGGATGTTTCCCTGATATTACGTGGATGGATGTTATTCCCACGGGGGAGGCCTCCCCAAAAAGTCTTGCTTATTAAGTAACAAAGGATTCCTAGGATAAATACCCTTTAAGGTCTCTGCATATTAGACACCGCATTATAATATTTAATATGCTACGACTTCGGGTGTAAAGAGGAAGTGAATTCAAAGAACATATAGTGAAGTCTAGAGTGTTATGGAAATTCTTGGAGAATGATCAAATAGTTCTAAACGCATGCTACCTTGATTAAATGATTGTTGTTATAAATTAGGTTTTTGACTAGGTAGGTGCACTTGTTACATAAAATTATCTAGAGTGGTGATTTAACACTTGTGGGTGCATTAATATATGTGGTGTTGCATAAAATTTCACGGAGTACATGATTTGGAACTTTTGGGCTTGTTCCTACCTACTTGGAACATGTAGGGCATTTAACTTGTAGATTAAATCTAGAGCAAAGGTTTTATGCTACTTGGAACTCACTCCTATTACATTGTAATAAAATGAGGATAATATCACATCATAATTAAAACCATTATATAGGTGAAATATAGAGAGCTTGTAACCTCTTGTTGTGTGAATCTTTAATTGGATAGATGTAGATTTTGGAGAATGAAGTGAAGCTACAATTTGCTATTGATTAGCATGTAGTTCCATAGATATGGTTTCATATTCCTGTGAAAATTTTCTTGGGATATGATGCAAGAGTTTTGCATTTATTGCTTAGCATATGCTGTAAGGGTTTTTCATTTCTAGTTTGATATAAATTGATTTGTTGTACTATGATCATTTTTCATGGGAAATTGAAAGAGACGTGTTTGTTGCTATAAATTATATTTAGTTCTAATTTATATATATCGACATGTTTCTCAAGTTGTTGCCAATTTATTATGTTGATGTGATGAACATCTATTTTTAATGGACATTGATTCAATAGGCTTAATTTGTAGTTTCAAATATGATTTCTATAGCAAGGAAAATTTTAAGAAACCCCCAAAATTTTTATGTATAATAAATCAGAGAATCCCCAAGGTATATAGAAAAATTTATAGGCTACAGTTTCATTAATATAATATACATATATAATTTTTTGGCGAATATTTCACTAAATTATAAATTTTTCTTAAATATTGGGGAATTTTTCATTAGGTTATAAACTTTTGAAAATTATTGATTAATCTTCTAAAAAATTAGAAAACATTGTAAGATATTAGTGATTCGTTACCAGTGCATAGAAACATATGTAATAATTAGAAAAATATTTATTTAAAAACTTTGATATACAATTTTCCATGTTTTGGAAAAGAAAAATCATGCGTAATGTTGCTCTAGGTTCTTGTTATACACTATTGAAAATATTTTTTCATATTTTTATGATGTTTTAACTCAAACTTCTTATCACATCCCAAGGGGAAATTAATTGGAAAGACACCCCCAAAGGCATGTGATTTTGAACCAAATAAATTCTTTTTCTCAAACTCGGTCTTTACGTATCTAGATAACCTTGCAATATTATATGTAATTCATATTCTATAGGCTTCACATGAAAATAAGGTCTATGAATAGCTATATCAAAATCATGAATATATACACGAAATTATTCTATTTTATTATACATCACTTTTCTAAAAGGTAGATACTTCTCTAATTCCTCAAGTTCAAATAAACAAACAACTTTAAAATATTGTGTTTGATCATAATATGTAGGTTTTTCGCCTATTCTTGGATCATAACTATTTTAGTCATTGTCGCAATTTATTCTACAGTTAAAAACTCTAATAATGTTAACTTGGTAAAAAATTATTTGAGATCGCACAAAATAAAAAATGAGAATGAATGGAAGATGAATATGCATTGAAACTTAATTTCCTACACGATGAAAGAAAAGGTAATAACACAAACTCATTAAAAATATACAATGGGTGAGCTAAAAAATCTAACACAAATATAAAAAATAGTCTATGAATGTTCATTACTTGGAATAATATGTCACAAAACAATGATCATCAAGGGGCTTTTCATTTCAAGAATAGTACTACACTAAACAATCTATCGTTCTCAACTAATTACATTTGATGTTTTTTTGTATTGGTATCAAAGTATAATTGCATTAGATGAATGTCCTTCTCATGATAATATGACTTCTATGATGAAAACATAGGATCATAATGCATAGAGAATTTTTTTCTTCACTTAACTAAGCAGGTTTCATTTTCCTCTCTTAACAAACAATAAGTATTTTTAAAGAAAATATGAAATAAAATAGTGTATTCTAAAAGGTGAATATTCTTGTGTGACACCACAATGTGAGAGGAAATAAAAATACAAATAAAATAAAACATATAATTCGATAATCAAATATATAAAGAAAATAATAATAATTATGGAAAACATATTGAATGCCTAGATAATAAGTGAAGTCATATATTAATCCTGATACCATATCAGTCTCAAATGAACATGACAAAAAAACAAACAAAATCTATTTTTACTCAACAAAGGTCTTTAACTTTAACTGAACCCCTTAAATCAATAAAATAAGATGAAACAAATCATGCCTTAACAAAAGGATTAGTTAAACATCAAATAAAACCTAGAAGAATTTAAGAGATCATAATTTTTAACCAAGATAAACCCAAAAGTTTCAAACTTGGAAAAATGATCCAAATCCAACAAACAAACAAACCATTAAGAGTGACCAATATATTAGAGCTACAAAAAAACACTCATCTAATTGAAATGAACCCATTCTTGCTTAGTAAAATCCATGTTAAAGTACTTATTTATCCTTTCATACAAGGAAACTACCTATGTCAAAATATAGATCCTCGCCTCATAAAATTATTGCTTATTTTTCTATCACATAAAAGAAAGGGATAAAGTAATAGTTAATTATGAGGACATCAATCTTAAAAAACATTGCAACAATGAAATATGGATTTAATGTTACAATAAAGAATAGAAAGTATAGAACATGTTATTATGTCAAATGCAATTTCAAATTGGCATATATTATTAGTAATGTTGTTGTGATAAATAATTTAGCAACTACAGAAAAAATAGAGGAACAACAAATTTAATCAAATAAAAGGATTCGCCTCATTTGTGCTATTCCATTAAATTTTTCTTACACAATCTATGGAACATGTATACCAAAATAAGTGTTCTTTGGGACTTCATATATATTGGAATAAATAAAGTATCGTGGTATATCAATTTTCCACTTCTCAATTTCGTCATCATTTGATTCATTTTGAACAAAATATTTTCCACATGAATTGTAATTTTGATCCTCCAAAATATCATGTTCCATATCAATTTTATTAGAGAAGTTTGTTGTAATGTCTTCGCCCCTTCTATCACAATATGATCGCCAAAGATCTAGTGCTCTTTCATATGGAAAATAGTTAATGTCATACTTTGTTACATATCATTTTAGGCATATATCCATATGTTTATCAAGTTTTTTCCTCAAATTTGACTTCAAATATGATAGTGCACTAGAAATCCTCTCATCCTCTACTGATATAAAAATCATGGTTTGACACAAATATTCTAATATGAAATATTATGATATGTTTTCTTGTAAGTATTAGCTATCATCTAAAACATTCCATAATCTTATTATCGCACCATATTCTAGAGGATTCTCCAAAACATGAAATTGTTTCCACATTATTTTAGCAAAGCGCATGGCTTGTTGAAAATTTTTTGATGAATCCAAAATACTTTGAATTTAAAAAATAATAATTTAATATTTTAATCTATATTTTAATATTTTTTTGAAACCTTTATTAGCTTATAAATATTTTTCTTCATTGGCTTGTTAATAATTTATGCCTCAAATTTCTCCTAAGGTATATTTTATTCTTTGTATTATTTAAAGATCTTTTCCATTCCTTGGAACCCATTTTCATATTTCATGGTTAAGTTCTTTCTGTTACCTTTATATTATCTTTTCATTACTAAACCCACATCATATATATATATATATTTTTCCTTGATGATGGGTGGAGTGTCCACTCGAAACATTGGATATTTCAAATATCGACACATAGTTTATTCCAAAAAAAAATTCTCAACAATGGTTGAAAGTGTTTATTATGAAGTAGCCTATGATATAAAACCTTGTGAAAAGGATTAAGATGATAGGATGCTTGTCAAGAGGTTGATTAAGGAATCATCTGAGCTCGCACGAGACATCAAATGATCAATTAACATCAAGAATGTTGAAGGAAACTATCCAAATATGAAAATTAATAATGCAATATATATGACTTGTAATGATTGGAGTAAGAATTCCTTTATGTATAGTTTATATATTCATTTATTTGTTTATGATTTAATGCATGTATGATAATGATACATAAGTTGGATATGATGAATGAAGAATATTTTGGTATGACAATATTTTAATAATCCTTTTGATTCAACCATGTATTGGTATCTCATGATTGATTCACTTATAATGAGTAAATGGGTAACAAAATCATCTTATGAATTTGCATAACACATGATACTGAATTCCAATAGAGATAATGTGTGAGACCATATTTTTGATGGAAAAGGAAGGATATAGTACTACAAAAATGTTTTCTTCTCTTCTTGCTTATATTTCCATTGTATATTATAACCTTCTGGCAAATAGTGAGGAGCACCTATAAAGGAGAGGATTCCTAAGGTAATATATAGTAGAGAAATGGATTTCCTTGTAGTATGTTCGAGGTACATATGGGGGGTGACTAGATGATGTGTTGAGGTATTGGTTAGACCTTCCAATTGATGACGGTGGAATACATGATATAGAAATATATGATTTTGAAATCAAGCGACAGGGATGGATTGAGTAGATGTGATCATGAGTATCAACACATCTATTTATTGGAATAAATATTTAGTTTCATCTTGTAATGGTAGGTATGCTAAGTAACACATGTACATTGAAACAAAGTTCCATTTAATTGAGTATGATTAACAACTAAAAATGATTGAATTATTAGTTTTTTAATATTATTCTGAGAACACCTCATGGATGGTAGTAAATATTGAAATAAAGGATTATAGGCATAGATAATCACTTTTTTTTTGGTTGATGAAAAAATTTAGGTTGTAGGTGGAATGGTCTCAAATATGAAAATGAGTGTAATTCTTTAAGAAATATTAGGTACTATGCTAAGAGCCAAACACCATGAGAAGGAATCTCATACTTATGAAATTTATGAATTAGACTTGGAATTTATAAGTTGTATATATATATATATATATATATATATATATATATATATATATTGTAACTGTATGTGTATGATACGTGATAGATGATGGCTACTAAAGATGGAAAGCCTTGAAGGAAGGTCATTGTTATGACAAAGGAACCCTATATTATTATAACATGACATATATATATATATATATATATATATATATATATATATATATATATATATATATATATATATATATATGAATTTCATATTTGATTGGGAATATAAAGGAAAAAAAAGAAAATTATTATTACATTATCGCATATATAAATAGATGTATATTGATAATAATTTTTTGGAGTAATTATAAATATAAATATAAATAAATTTAACTTTTATTTTATTTTTTATAATTATAAATAAGTGGATATTGTGACTCTCACTCAAGGTACTTATTAAATTATATTATCAAAATTAGAATCAAATAATTTACTCTAATATAAATTTTAAAATGAAAAAACCTAATATAAATTTTAAAATAAGAAAAAAATGTTTTAAAACATTGCATGGTTATACAAATTTCTAGAAAAAAAAAAATACAATAATTATCAATTTTAAAATAAGGAAAAAAAATGTTTTAAAACATTTCATTGGTTATACAAGTTACTAGGAAAAAAAAAATTGAAAGGAAAGTACATTGATACAGTATTTTCTTACCACATATCCTCATTAATTAAATATTTTATCATGAGTCCAATTTCATATTCTTAATGTTGCCCGAAAGAAATCATTTAAAATCATTCACTTCCCACTCATATAGCTATTGAAACTTCTTATATATATTGACTATATGATATAAGTCAATAGAAAGTTAATTTTGGTTTGTTATCTTTTAATAAGAAAATATAAAGAAGCATGGCACCTCGTTCCTTCCCTCCACCCATAGATGTCAAATTGTGAAGTTCCTCGCAACAAAATTGGTCAGGATTTCTTAATATTAGATCTCCACATATTAGAAGTTCAGAGTGAAGAAATTAAGAAAATGTATTGCCTGACTGGAGACCGACCCAAAAGCATAATAATCTTCTGGAAGAATCCAACCCAAAATCATATGAAGCTTCTAGAAGCATCCAACCCAAAATAATAAGAAGCTTCAGGAAGAATTATGCGCAAAATGCATCTGTACTAACCCTACTCTAGATGAGGTCACAGATATTGTGAGTTTATTCAAACCCTAGAGAGATGTGGAAGAAAAGAGTTTTTTATCGATTTAAAAACACTCACTGCAACAAAAGATGGAAAGAACAAAAAATTTCCATGCAGGTGCCTTCTCAATATGAGAAGGAAATCACAGAGCTCTCTTTGGGGCCACCCTGCACCCCTTAAATCCCTGGTAAAATTTACATTGTTTGTTTATGTTTTTCAATAATTATAACTATTTTCCTAACAAATTCTTATTTTGTGGTGTTGTCTGTTTTCAGCCCCAACCTGCAACATTACTTTTACTTGTGAGACTTCGATGAATATAGATACATTTTTATCTCAAGTGAGTATATTATCGATTCTCAATTTCTATGATTTGGATATTAATAGGGAAATATTTTGTTAAATGCATAAGAAAGCGATCCAAGTTGTTTTCAAAGGGATTTGAGCATAACTCATTTCAAGTTTCAAAATGTTCTCAAAATTTTGATGGATATGCACAAAGTTAAACAATTAACAATTAACATTATTCATATCTATTGGATTACCAAATAATTGAGAAAACTGCAATTAAAATAAAAAGCCAAGTCAAAGAATTGGCTAGGCTAGTTCTTCTTTATTAGATTTCCAACCTATTCAAGAAATGCCATGAGCCTTCAGTGTTAAAAGTTACATCAAATATTTTCTTTTGTTACATAATTTTCTTCTTCAACTGTCAGATATTACATTTAAATCAAAATTCCTTCAACTTTATTATTGATTTTAACATATATGCACATGAATTTTCCCCATTCAATAACCAATTTTCAAAAATTTCAAACACGTTGTTCATATTCTAGTTTTCAAAGTTCTCAAATATGTTTTTCAAATTCTAACTTAAGTTACATTTTATTTAATTAGGAGCGACTAGAAATTTCGACAGAATATGAAAAGAGGGGAGAATTGCTTGAATTGTTCCCTTTGCACCCAGATGGGAACCTAAGGCCACCAACACTAAAAATAAAGGGAGATAATGGATAACTCAGTCTTCGTACTACCGATATTCAGATACAAGGAAGGTGGTGAAGACTCAAATAATTGAAGCTATCCCATTTTTTCCTTATTAAGTGAATCTTTAGTATGCGACTATTCAGAGATTATGTATTATCATAGATCTCTTGTGTAACTAGAAATCTTCGTTACTGAATTTATGCCAATGTTTGATTCTGTAATAACTTAGATCTCTTGTGTAGCTAGACAACTTCGCTACTGAGTTTATGCCTATGTTTGATCCTGCAGTAACTAGGAAGTTTTATATGCAATCTTGAAACACTTGTCGAGTAATTCTTTTAAATTTCAGAACGTGTTCGAATGAATGGTAAGATTGTCATTGGATTTGGAAGATTATTCCTTAAAAACTCATTCTTGTTAATGTAATAACCTCTAAAATTATTAGTAACAGACTTAACAATGGTATTGGATGTTTTTTATTGGAAGGAAAATGTGGCATTCCCTCCCATGTTGGTTATCAAATTAGGTAATAGTGGCGAAAACCTAAAATAGGGTTAGTTTTTTGAAACTCAGTGTTTTTTTTTGTGATTTTATTATTTCTTTTTATAATATTAAGGTTATGTGTTAAAAGTATTATATATTTTCCTTACAAATTTGAGTGGAATTGGTTAAAATATTTTATTTTATTTTTGAAAAAATTTCAGATAACTTTATGTGTGGGATTGAGGTTATATTTTATTGGAATATTTAAACAACCGTTCATATCACTTTTAGCATTTCCTTTTATGAGTTTTATCTAAGTTAAATGTAAAAAAAACACAATGTATACCTGCAAATATTGAAGCCAATGTAGTTAAACTTTGAAGAGATTAGGGTGAAAAACAACGTGCCATTGCTAAAAATAGATTTCCAAAGTTTCATTTTTTTTTAGATTTAATTTTTAGAAAATATAAGATTTTAGTTTAAATTTCAATAATATTTTGCTAAAATGATGTTGAATGTGTTGATATTAGATATTGTCAATAAAGGTATGAAAATGAAAGTAAAGGTCACTTGAACTTACTGAACTTAAGATGAATCCTTTCGAAGAGAAGCGTCTGATACTCATGAGGATCAGTTAAAGGAGGAGTCTCATCTTGCAGGAATTCCATAGAGGAAGGAGACTATTCCATGAAATCGAACATTCTGAGCAAATTACAACAAGATTTTGTTTAAAAAATGTCTAGCCTGGAGATATCAGAAGTTGCCACACATTATAGTGTTGGAAAAATTGTCCAAGTGATTTTTAATTTAAAGCATTGATACATAAAAATACTAAAATATTCTCACTAAGCTATAACTCACTTAGATAAAGAAAACCACTATTTATATAAATATCATCTTAAAATTAGCACAATCCATAATGTCAAGTGCCCTATTATCTTTAAATCTCTAGCTTAATGGGGAAATAAATTATTTACCCCTCCTAACAATATTTTGAAATAAAATGTATAACATAGAAAACATACTGTAACCTTCATCTAATTTTTTTTTTTTTTTTTTAATCACAAGGTTAATAGTTTTACCATAGCATGATAGTCAAATTTAATCCAAAGTTTTCTATGCTAAATCAATGGATAATTTAATTATCCCCTATATTGACACTATATTCCTTCTAATCCACTTTGACTTCACAAAGTTCTGAAATAAGAATTATACATTAATGCTTGTAGACAACGCATTAAACACATGTATATAATTCAACCTTATTCTACTTACAAGAATTTAATTTCAAAATGAATGAGGACAACCTATTAAAAAAAACATATATAAGTTACAACCCTTTTCTACATAGTTAACATGTGTATATATTTGTCATCGAATAGCAAAGAAGACTTGACCACTCCGCCGGTATATGCATTTGACCTTAGATTAACGAAGATCTAATTTACACCACTAGGAAATAGCTAGCACGTACTACTCATTTACTGTCCTCGATTTACGCCTGCACCCACATCAACATCTAGCCTGAATTCTGGGTATGATATGTATATCGAGATTTACTTTCATCATCAACGGTTTTGTATTTTTGGCAGGACAGTGTTGGGATCTATGCCTAAACCCTAGCTCTTCCATTCTTTGCTTACGCCTTGTGTTACACTCCTCCGTTTCATTCCTCTTCTATTTTGCGTAGTTTGAGAGGTTGATAGCGGCTAGCTATGTAACAAGTTCTGGGACTTACCTCTTTGGAGGAAGTGATTACTTTTTCCTTCCAGTTTACTAGTATTTTCCAGCTCATAGAGGGTATTTACTGAATGTTTGACATGTAAATCACCACAGATGTTCTTTGTTACAGTACTTCTAGAATTTTGATTTTTTTGGCTTTTTCACAACTTGAGTTTTCTGCTATAACCCTTTAATGAAACTCCTTTCATTTTTCTATATGAATACATGAAATGGTTTACGAATTTATCAAGGTGGAAGCCCAAGCGTTTCGCTCCAATTTAAGGTAATACTATCATGTTCGAAACTCTAGATATTGATCTAGCACATCCTCGTATTCCTTTAGAACAGTTATGCACAGAGGATCATTCATGCTTTCATTCCTTTGTGTTGATAGGGAGATTGGCGAGATGCCTCTCGTCGTATTTTGGTTTTCACTTTCAGTATTGAGTTTAATGGCATGACTTCTCCAGATATGCCCTTTGGAACAACTTTCGCACAGAGGCTAATCTTTGAAGATGCAGCCCTTGCTTGATCATATTTCTCCGGGAGAGAAATAATTCTACTAGCAAATTATTTTTGTTATTTCTGCCATCGAGCACTCTAAATTTTAAAAAGGATTTACATTTCACATTTTGTTATTCCTTATAACCACTTAATTATTAAAATTAATAACATCCATTGTCTCAATTTTTTTCCTTATCAATAAATAATTACGATAAAATTTACTTAACTAATTAACCAATTAGTTAAACGTAATTTTAGCTGTCACAACTTCACCCCTGGAAGTAACACTGTCCTCAATGTTTTTCACTTTAGCTCTAAAAGAGTTCTCGGTAAGCTTCCTACATAAACTTCCCATCCTTCCAAGTAGCTTCATCCGGTTTGAAGTGCCTCCATTGCACTTTTACCTGATTAACTAATTGTTTGCGGAGCACGATTTCTCTTCGGTCAAGTATGTGTTGCGGCTCGACCATAAACTCTCCATCCGGTTCTACCTGAAAGAAAAAAAAATGTTTTCAGATCAATATACATCCATTTTGTTCAGAACTTCAAGTCAGGATTCTTATTTCTATCGTACCTGAATTTTTTGCCAATGAATCAGGTGTTTTTCATCATGCACATATCGCTTCAACAAGGACACATGAAACACATTGTGAACTTGAATGTGGCTGGGTAAGACCAACCGATAAGCTACTGGTCCTACCCTTTCCAATATTTGGAAATGTCCACAGTATCTGGGAGATAATTTGGCATAAGAGGTCCACCTTAAGGTACTCCTCTTGGGTTTAATTCTCACATAAACATGATCTCCCACCACAAACTCACGATAAGACCTTTTCTTATTTTCATAAACATTTTGTTGGTCTTGATCAGTCCTCAGATTCTGTCTTATTATTTTTACGTTAGCCTTCATTTCTGGCAACATCTCAGGTCCCAACATCAATTTTGTCTCAGGACTACTCTAATTTATATGTGTATGACATTGCCTACCATATAATGCCTTGAAGGGGCTCATTTTCAGAGATTCCTGATAACCGTTATTATAAGAAAACTCCACCAAATGCAAATAATCCTCCCACTTGGTTGGATGTTGCATCACATACATGTGCAACATGTCTTCCAATATTTGGTTCACCCACTCCGTTTGTCCGTCAGTCTGGGGATGATAGGCGGTGCTAAAGCTTATCTGTGCTCTCAGACTATAATTTTTTTTCTTCCAAAATGGAGATGTGAACTTAACATCCTAGTCTGAAATCACGGTTTTTGGAATTCCATGCAACCTGAAAATTTCCTTCATAAATATATAAGCAATCTATACTGTCTTTTAATTGGATTGTACAGGTATAAAATGTCCAGATTTGCTTAATTTGACTACCACTACCATGATTGAATCATTATGTCTTTTTGTTCGTGGTAGACCGGTGATGAAGTCTAAGGAGATAACCTCTGACTTCCATTCAGGTGTGGGCATGGGCTGCAATAGTCCCGCAGGGTGCTGCTGCTCCACTTTTACCTGTTGACATTCTAAACACTTCCTTAGATATTCCACAATATTATTACACATACCCAACTAGAAATATACCTTTATTATTGCAGTAAGAATTTTCTAATATCTCGGATGACCTACATAATTGCTGTGATGAAATTCATTCAATATTAACTCCTTTAGAGTTATACGGTTAGGCACATATATTCTCCCTCGGAAGGTCGGAATATATTATTCATTCTTTCCATACTCAGATGTTTTACCTTGCTTCCTATTTTCTTCCATTTTTTGCCACAAAAATTTATATTCTGGATCTTTCTGTGCCTCCTCTTTTAATTGTTCCAAAAATTGGCTTTCTAACTGATTATAGTACAACTCATAAATACCATATAAATTTCTGCTCAAAGCATCTGCTACTCGGTTCTCCTTCCCCTTTACATGTTGAATATCCATATCAAACTCACTTAAAAAGGCATTCCATCTTGCCTGCCTGGAGTTTAAATCTGGTTGCTTGAAGTAACTAGTCAAGCTGCTATAATCTGTTTTAAGTACAAACCTCTTACCAAGCAACTAATGCATCCATACTCGGAGAGCATGTACTAATGCTGTAAGATATAAATCATAAGTGGAATATCTTTGTTCATGGTCCTTCAGTTTTCTAGACTCCTATGCTGCCACTTTACCTTCTTAGCTTAAATTGCTCCAACACCTTCTTTACTTGCATCAGTACAAACTTCATATTCTTTACTAGGGTCAGCTACCCTCAACATCGGTGCTGTAGTTAGAAGTTGCTTCAGATTTTCGAAGCTGTTCTGAAACTCAATCGTCCATTTGAAGATTTTTCCTTTATTTTGCAGAGATGTAATAGGAAAAGAAATTTTAGAAAATCCTTCTATAAATCTTCTGTAATAACCAAGTAATCCCATAGAGCCTCTAGTGTCAGCCACATTCTGGGGTGCTCGCCACTCCATAATAGTTTTGATATTTTCAGGATCAACAACTATTCCTTCAGGTGATGTAACATGGCCTAGATACTGGATTTCTGTTTTAAAGAAATCGTATTTACTGTACTTAGCATACAATTGATGTTTTCTTAGCATTTCTAAGACTATTCTCAAATGTTTCTTACGTTCCTCAAGAATTTTAGAATATATTATAATGTCATCTATGAAAATAAGTACAAAATTATCCAGAAATGGATGAAATATTCCATGCATTAACCTCATAAAGGTTGCTGGTGCATTCGTCAGTACAAAGGGTAACACCATGAATTCGTAGTGGCCATAACGAGTGCAAAATGATGTCTTACAAATGTCTTCATCCTTAATTCGAATTTGATGATATCCGGATCTTAATTCTATCTTAGAAAACACCTTGGCCCCTTTTACTTGATCAAATAAGTTATCTATTCTTGGTAGGGGGTACTTATTCTTGACGGTTAGCTTATTGAACTGCCTGTAATCCATGCACATACACATGGTTCCGTATTTATTTTTAACAAATAGGACTGGTGCTCCCCACAGAAACACACTTCGGAAAATGTAACCTTTGTCCAGCAGTTCCTATAGCTGCATTTTTAGTTCGGTTAGTTCTGGCACGCTCATTCTATAAGGAGCCCTTGACACTGGGGAGGCTCCTAGCATCAACTCTATGGTGAAGTCAATATCCATTATTGGTGGTAAACCACAGATGTTTTCTGGAAAAACATCCATAAATTCCTGTACTACATGTATATCTTCCATTATTGGTGACTTATCCTTAGAGTCTGCATACCCTACTTGAATTTCATACATCTGGCATCCTTTTCTGATACACTTACCCATTTGGGATGCTATGATTGGGCCTATCTTTAATGGCCTTTTAATTCCTTGAATCTATTTTCATGTGCCATCCCGCATTCTATAATAAATAATATCTTCTTTACAGTCTGCTAAAGTCTAGTGCTTTTCAAACCAGTCCATTCCCAATAACACATCATAGGATCCCAATGATAGAATACTTAAATCTACTTGTAACTGTTGTTCTGAAACTTACAACATACAATTCGGTATCTTTGTAGTTGCCTTTCATTTTGCCCCAGTAGCTAGCTGTACTAACCAAGAATTCTTAAATTTATATTCTTTTAAATTACATATTTCCACCAATTTGGGACTTACATAACTCAAACTTGCTCCAGGATCTACCAAAATTGAAACAGGTTTAGTTAGCAATGTACCTTCTAATTCAATAATTGTGGGGTGATAATTGGCTTGTCAATCTTCCAGAGTTGAATTGATGGGAGGTATGCTATGCGGTACGTCCCCCACTGTAGAAACTTCCTGCAGATTTGCCACAATATCTTTTCTGGTTCATTGTGGACAATTTTTATAATAATGAGCCTCCCCATAGCCCCAGCACTGTAGGGGAGGTTTAGTAATATGTCCCTGCTCTGGCTTACTAGATGCTTTTGTAGGCTTTTCTTCTACTGGCCACCTGGTTCTCTGGTGATTGTTACCAAATTTCTTACTAATAGTATTTCGCGTTGTGCCTTTAAAGTTGCCACCTTTACTACTTTTGAAATTGGAATTACTTTTCTGAATTTTCTTTGGCTGCCATCTTTTTCCTCCCTCACCCTTGGCCTTGGACTGCTGGTAGCACATTTGTGCCTCATGAATAGCTTCATCCATGGTCTGGGGATTCATAAATTCGATTCGTTCCTTCATATGAGTCGGTAATCTACTCAGGAACCTCTGCACTTTAGCATTTTCCTCTCAGAGATAAGGGACATAACGTAATAGGGAAATGAACTTAGGGACATAATCATCCATGGTCATCTGTCCCAACCTTAGATCATGAAATTATTTAGCTTTGTCATCATAAAATCTCTCTGTCAAGTACTTATATTTAAAATACTGCTGAAACAATTCCCAAGTAATGTCCTGTTCTTCGATGCTGTGTACATTTTTCGCCTCTTCTCACCACAGGGTGGCCTTTTCTCGTAACTGATATATAGCCAATCTGGCCTTCAGATTGCTGTTATATTCATACACCTGAAAGTACTTATTCATATTAAGTAAGCAGGCTTCCGCCACCTCTTCTGCCTCACCATCAAACATTGGTGGCTTAATTTTACGGAATTCCCCCTACAGTTCTACTTTCTGTCGCTTAATGTCTTGCTGGTCGAACAGGTTTCCCGACTCTCCCTCATTGTAATTCTTATTCTTCTTTCTTTGAGAGGGACTCTTTCCTACTCTGTCTGTGATATTTTTTCTTGTTTTTTGTTCTTCACCTTCTTGGAAGGTTCTATCAGCACTCGGGTGATCCAACTCCTGGTTTTGTTTATCTGATAAACTCTTTAATATCTTCTCCTGATATTGCAATAGTCACTCATTATCCTTCCGGACCCTTACCATTTCTTCTTGCAATTGTTTTACAGTATAAAACAACAAACTAGTTTGGTGCTGATGTTCCTCAAAACCGGCTGGTCCTTTGCTATTGTTCCACACTTAGCTAAACCCACACTTCTGGGCTCATGAATGGCGGTACTTGAATTTCCCCAGCCTCTTGTTGTGATTTTGATGCTATATCTTGTCTCATTTTCTCTCTCTTTGTGCATTATTCACATACACATCCTCATCATTAGTTGACCCATAGGGCCCAACGTAGTAACTTGGCTCTGATACCACTTGTAACCTTCATCTAATTTTTATTTTTATTTTTTATCACAAGGTTAATAATTTTACCATAGCATGATAGTCAAATTTAATCCAAAGTTTTCTATGCTAAACCATTGGATAATTTAATTATCCCCTATATTGACACTTTAGTCCTTCTAATCCACTTTGATTTGACAAAGTTCACAAATAAGAATTATACAGTAATGCTTGTAGACAACGCATTAAACACATGTATATAATTCAATCTTATTCTACTTACAAGAATTTAATTTCAGAATGAATGAGGACAACGTATTAAAAAAAACATATATATGTTACAACCCTTTTCTACATAGTTAACATGTGTATATATTTGTCATCAAATAGCAAAGCAGACTTGACCACTCCACTTGTATATGAATTTGACCTTAGATGAATGAAGATCTAATTTACACCGCTGGGAAATAGTTGTCATGTACTACTCATTTACTGTCCTTGATTTATGCCTATACCCACATCAACAGCTGGCTCAAATTCTGGGTATGGTGCATGTATCGAGATTTACTAGTTGATCTCCACCATTGACTCTATTTCATCATCAATAGTTCAGGATTTTTTGTGGGACAGTGTTGGGATCCATGCCTAAACCCTAGCTCTTATGTTCTTTTCTTATGCCTTGGGTTACACTCCTCTTGAGAGGCCAATAGCGGCTGGCTGTGTAACAAGTTCTGGGACTTACCTCTTCATTTTCTTCTCAGAGGAAGAGATTACTTTTTCCTTCCAGTTTACTGGTATTTTCCATCTCACAGAGGGTATTTGCTGAACGTTTGACAGGTAAATCACCATCGAGTTTCCTTGTTACAGTACTCCTAGAATTGTGATTTTTTTAGCTTTTTCACAACTTGAGTTTTTTGCTATAACCCTTTAATGAAACTCATTTCATTTTTCTATATGAATACATGAAATGGTTTGCGAATTGCTCAAGGTGGAAGGCCAAGCATTGCACTCCAATTTAAGGTAATACTGTCATGTTCAAAACTCTAGATCTTGATCCAGCACATCCTCGTATTCCTTTAGAACAGTTATACATAGAGGATCATTCACGCTTTCGTTCTTTTGTGTTGACAGGGAGATTAGCGAGATGGGTGGTTAGTCTCCTACACCATGCGTCTCGTCGTATGTTGGTTTTTAATTTCAGTCCTGAGTTTAATGTCGTGAATTCTCCAGGTATGCCCTTTGGCACGACTTTCGCACAGAGGCTAATATTCAAAGATGCAACCCTTGCTTTATTATATTTCTCTGGGAGAGAAATAATTCTACTGGCGAATTGTTTTTGTTATTTCTGCCATTGAGCACTGTAATGTTTAAAAAGGATTTACTGGGCCTCAGCCTTCAGATACTTAAAAGATGTGTAATGACAGACATTTTTTTTAATATGATAATATTTCATCACCCAAGGTTGGGGTTTGTTATTATGTCTCCTGTATTATTACTTGCCTGGTTCACATTTCTTATTTATACTGTCTTATTTGCCCTCCTCTTAAGCTTATAAAGATGAATAGTGTGAAATTCCTGTCTGTTTGCGATGTAGAAGAGTAATACTACTGTTGAAGGTTTTAATGTATATATTTTCACTCTCAGCATCTTGCTTCTTTGTTCTTGATGTAGTTCACAATAATATGTTTTCATTTCATTTTTCCTTTTTCTGTTAATCCACATGCTCATGATTGTTTTTCTTTCCTGCAGTGTCTAGACCACCAAATCCACACAATCGGCATATAGTAGATTAGAGAAACGACGTGTACTGGCTTGGTCACTCTAGGCTCAATACCAACGGTTTCTCCTGTATAAATTTTTACAGTTTGATTATGGAACTAATTTGTTTTTTCATACTTGGTACTAATGAAATAACACTTGGTTCCTCAATTTTTCGTTACTTAATTCCAAAGGAATTATTTCTGTTGCATGCTTTCGGTTTTAAGACAACATAAACTTTTTTTAAATTACATTGCATAGGTGGATTTACCCTGTAACCGCTCTCTTTCTTGGTAATCCAAGATAGCTTAATTCTCTTACTCAGATTTATATGGTTCAATCTCTGCTTTACAAATTTATTATGCGGCAGATAATCTATTGTTCGGAATAACTTAAGTTCTAGAAACTTTTATACACTTTAAATCAATACATATAGCAGTATAATATTTTAGTGAATCATCTTTCGTATTCTATAGTAAATCCATGCATCCCGAACACAGATATCCTTTAAGCCAGTATTATAAAATTTCAGTTTTGTTAAGAGAAGTAACAATACTCTTTTAGCATGAAAGGTATCAAAGAATCATTTTTTCCGTGTACCTATTTTTCCTATATAAATAGTATGTTACCCAAAATAGGCTATACTTAACAAATAATGAAGATCATGAGACCTATACTTAACAAATAATGAAGATCATAAGACCGATACTTAACAAAAAATGAAGATCATAAGACCTACATCACTGTTAAATTTTCTTATCTAATCCATATAAAACAGACATTCACTTATCTGAAAAGTCTTATTCAGACTGTGGTTTCCTCCCAACCGTTAAGATAGGTTATGACGTCCTGCTCTTCCCCCTTGCTTCCACAGAATTGGTACGGGTTGACAGACGATATTCTGTTACAACCTTAGGACCACCAATCCAGTCAGTACCAGAAACCTTTTTAGGAATTTTCTGTGTGATTTTCCAATGATTTTCTATCAGCTCAAGAAAATTCTACACTCTCCCTTTTTTCCAGCAACAGAACCCCCACTTCTCACTGGGATGAGCCTCTTATCCCTAGAGGTGTGAGTAACTGTGCAAAATATCCAACCAACGTTTTCAGTTCTTGGAATCATTTACCATCAGTCTTTTAATTTATTTATTTTTTTACATTTCACATTCTGTTATTCCTTATAACCACTTAATTATTAAAAGTAATAACATCCATTGTCTTAGTTTTTTTCCTTATCAATAAATAATTACAATAAATTTTACTTAACTAATTAACCAATTAGTTAACAGTAATTGTAGCTGTCACACATACCCACTTCTAAAGCTGCATCTAGGAATGTATAACATAAAAAACATTCGCACTTCTGAAGCATCATCTAGGCTTATAAAATGCGACTAGTGTACATCCATTTTAACTTTGGATCCAACAAACCTCAAAAGAGTTCAATTTTTTTTCACTCAGTGAAAATAGGTTTGCATCACAAGCTATTTGATATCTCTCTTGGCTTGGTAGACTCCTAAGTTAAGATGGATCTAGGTTGGTTTAATTTTATGCTTTAAATATGTTATGCTACACATGAATACCATGGGTAAATACCATGAAATTGTTTTTATTTTAATATTATTATTATTTTTATTTTTATTTTTTCGAGAGGGATCAAAACTTCTTTAGAGTGAAAGGATATTTGGTCTAGTATATTTAGAGTTAAGATGTATATAAGTTGTTTTAATTCCCCCTCTCCCTTAAAATAAGGTGGGCTAACCTCTAGACCTAATTTTTTTTTTTAATAAATTTGGGGCGATTTGAAATAATGAAATAATATACTATGATACAAAAAAATCGCCCAATAAAAATTTAAAGCCCTTTAATTTCGCCCATGGGCGAAAATTGGCCCCTAAAATTTTCTATGTT